>JAODJU010000033.1:4455756-4479759 GCA_026776725.1 Gnathonemus echidnorhynchus
TAAAACCCTGGGTTTCTTTAAATCAGAGCTAGATAAGATTTTAACAACTCTGAGCTATTAGTTAAGTTCTCCCCAAATGAGCTTGATGGGACGAATGGCCTCCTCTCGTTTGTAAATTTCTTGTGTTCTTATGTTCTTATGAAGCTTAACTGTGTCACAGGAATACATGGAAATGTTCTGTGAAATGGAACTTAAAAGTAGCAGCGATGCTTAAATCACTTCATTCATTACCTGCCCCTCTATGACATGAAAAAAGCAGGTTCCATAATTTCAATACAAAAACATGGATGCAAACCTGTCTAGGGTTCTCTGCCTTGTGCTCCAAGCTTCCGGAATGTTCTCCAGGCTTGAGGTGTCCCTGCACTAGCTAATGGATGGGTGGATGATGCCTTGCCCAGTACCTCACTGACGAATGTTGACATCTGGGCAAAATATGGATTGTCCAGTAACACCTGAATGAAGTAGGAAAAAAATATTAGAATTTATATCATTTATAACATCGCTTGGTGGAGACATAATTTTTGCTATACTGGTTATAGCAGTGATATATTGGCTAAAAGCCCTGATTTGATGTAGTTACTATAATATTTGAGTGATCTAATTTAATTAACTGGCATATAAAGGAGATATTTTAATCCCTTATCCAGTAGATTTAAATTTACAAGTCTTTCTCAAATTATCGTTAACGCTAAACGTAATAGCGGTTCCTCTATCGCACTTTAGTTTCTCGGAAGCGTCACGCCTTTAGGAAGGAAGCAGGCCCTTACTGAAGCCCTCAGGCTTTCACACTAATCAAATAGCAGAGAGCCGCTTTCCAAACAGGAGACCGGCCACAATAATGTTGGTAATCGTCCATTTCATGTTCGCAGAAATGGGCCTCACTGCCGCCCGCCAAAGGTTGGATGAAGTTAAGGGGATTTTTTTCCCCTTAAACCAAAATGGCTATCTGTTAATATGTACCATCATTAGGAAACCATTCGTTTAGACCTCTGCACATTACTTGTTCTCAGTAGAGGACCTTAAATGCGATCTAATGGCGCCTTCATGTTCTTCAGCATGACAGTACCTCCTCCTGATGTTTTCTACACATCCAGTGTCACATGGGACCAGCAATGGGTAAATTACATGGTTAATCTTGGATAAAATATCTTGTTGATGTATTTTTTTCGCACGTTCTTGGAAGAGAAAATGTTTTTAAAGTAAACTGTGGAAAACACTACATTGGAAATGGAAATCAACCGAAAATTACAGGCCCGCAGGGATACAGAGATGCACATTCTCAACTGTGCAGAGTATTATATACACTCAGAAGTATAAATGAAAAGGCGTAAGACCAGAAGCTGACTGAAGCGCAGGCCTGGAACAAAATCCCTATTAGGACAGTTAAGCAGCTGCGGAAGGCGTGAGGGTCAGGAACAAGTGGGACAGGACCAACATAACCAGTACCTCTGTACTGTAACAACAGAGGGACAGTGACATGACAGTGAAACATGCAGTGAGGGGGCATCAGTTGGCTTAATCGGCACCTCATCAGAAAATGCTGCAGTAGGCAATTGCCTACATCTTGCCCATCTAGCCTTTGTCAGGATCCACCACTGCATAAAGTCAGCAGCAGCATCTTTGGATAAGTTAGCTCAATTGTAAATTGATTGGAAAGAACCGTGAGTATGTTAGCAAGCAGTGCTAACATACATACATACAAAGATACATACATATATGCATAAATGCTAACACAGAAACATGCATGCATACATAATACATACATGCTAAAATACATGCTAACTAGCTGTGGAGTAAAAACTGCAGCTTTACTGCAGTCCGTCCAGTTATTCAAAGAACTAGAAAATCTTAATCCTGCAATAATAAATCAAAAGAATTAACGGGCCAGCTGTTATCCATCCTTCAGAAGCTCAACTATTACAGCCTAGTCTTTAAAAATATAGCCTGTATTAATATATTATTCCATATCATTTAGCGGAGGCCTACATTGCTCTCATTGCTTCATATTACTCCCCCCCCCCCCCCTCAATAATGAGCCTGGCGACTTTTGGATCCGGTAAATGTGTTTTTTTACTTGATCTATTGACACTGAGACCCTTCACTGGAAGCTGAGACTCCTTTGTAAACAAGAGCATATTCTGAGTTCCCTTCTATGGATTTTTCGAGTCTCTTTCTGTGTTGACTTTCCTTCCCCAACCTCCGTCCTGACATTAGCTTATTCTGACTGTTGACTTGACGCGCCGTGTTTGTTTCAGCAGCAGCAATCTCCCACGCCACACACCTGTCAACACAGGCCCCGATGCACGGTTTACTAGCTAAAAAAGGCGTCAGCTAAAATACCAAATGCATGTTAGCACGTCATTGTAAGTGTTTTAAAACAGACAGGCCAATTGTGTAGATATCCAAAATCAAACACATATAGAAAAGCCAAGGTGGCAGGGAAGTGGACACTGACTAGAAGCTTGCGTCTTAGAGTTGTCATAGAAATTTGTCAAACTAAAAACTTCCTTTGAGTGTCTAGTTGCTTCTATGCTCATTTTCTACATCAAAACTGTAAATTCTCCTCACTGTTATAACCCAGCCCCCTGAATTCTAAACAGCTGGCACATGCTGAACCATTACTGAAATGGATTTAACCCAAGCATCGGTTGTCTTGATTAATAGAAGAAATAATGCATTTTGTGGTTATTATGAATATTGGTTATTCCATTTGATATATGTCATTTTAGTTTTGGAAAGAGTAGCATCATTCTACCCTCATAGTCTATACCAGTGTCTATACCAGTGACCCATACCAGTGTCTGGCAAAGAGACCAGGCTTTTTTGGGTGGTGCATTGCACAATTTGATTGACATTTATTATCCATAATATTTCTTCTTTTCAAGCAACTGCAAATAAAATCCAAATATTTGATCAGCCTTGATAAATTGCCTGTTCACTTGCTATTTCATGACTTGCAAGCCCATTACTGCTTATGTTGCACTGTACGCCTTGGGTCTCATTCTCCAATTAGGAGCCTCATTTCTTCAGTACAGACTCTGCAACATCTGTACACAAGAAAACACACAAATGAATTACTATCCAGCTCAAAAGATATTAAATTCCAGCTAATAAAACCACCATTGACAGGTCAGACCTTATTCCTTAAGGTTCTTTTCTCTATAAACATAATGTGCTTGAGTTCCGCTGTGAAACCAATTTGATTGTTGTTATAGGCCAGAAGCCCAATGCTGGGTTTGATTGGCATTATTGACCAGAAGCCCAGTGCTGGGTTTGATTAGTGTTATAGGCCAGAAACCCAGTGCTGGGTTTGATTGGCATTATAGGCCAGAAGCCCAGTGCTGCGTTTCATTGGCGTTATTGCCCAGAAGCCCAGTGCTGGGTTTGATTTGCGTTATTGCCCAGAAGCCCAGTGCTGGGTTTGATTGGTGTTACAGGGCAGAAACCCAGTGCTGGGTTTGATTGGCCCCCACTCCACAGCAAACCAGGTATGATTCCAGCTCTCTTCCTCAACTATCAGGCTGCTTAGCAGCTTTGTCTTATATAACCTTGAGTACTAGGCATCCTGGATGCCCTGCCCTATCCATTGGAGACAATCTATAGTCCTCTGATTCTGCAGCCTTGTATCTCTGTACACTTTTGCTGCCCTCTCCCCACAGCTATATATTTTCTGAGAGTATTACCAAGAAATCAGCTATATTAATAGGAATATTTAACCAGACGTTCTTTAACTACTCTTCTTGGTCCCCGTGACGTACAGATTTCATTTTGCCATTTTGGGTGTATTCTATACCCCTAATGCCGCAGTGTCTGGCTCCTTCATTCCCCGCCCATGCAGGCATGTTGGTACTGGCAGACCGTCGACGCAGGAAGTGGAATCAAAAGGGCTTCTGCCTCCAGAGCTCTCCCTTCGTTACTTCCCTCTTACCGGGCTCCCTCTTAGTCTGGGGAACTTGTGATACAAGCCCTGCTGCTTTAAGGCTTTGCTTCCGCTAATTTTTGCTTTGATCATAGTTCCCATCTTTGGTAAGTCAGCTTACCCCTGCTGCTGCAAGTACTTTGCTCTCAGGTTAAACCAGCCTGCGTGTGATACCCTACAAAGTCACACAATCCTGTCCTCGCCACGATACCAGCGGCGATACCACGGTCAGCTTTTTCCAAGCTATTTTCACTACCATGGAAGAAGCTGTGGAAATCCACGTCACACAATAACAGAGACCCATTTAGCTAAAGTGCCGGGAAGCCCAGCCTAATTTGAAGGTGCTTGTTTGATTTTCCTATCCATTCCCTTCACCATATTCATGCACACTATACATTATCAGAAGCCACATAAAGCACGGAAACAGTCGATGTTAAGATGGCTGCACGCTGAATTTGAAAGAAGCCTCCCAAAACAATTACCTTGCTTCCCTTTTGATATTTCCTCCAAACATTCATGATTCATTAAACCCCTTCCTGTGGCATTTCATGGCGCTGTCCTCTGATGATTTAATGCTCTTATTCTGGACCTGCAGCTGATGTAACGAGAATCTTTAATTAAGATCACAAGGGAAACGGTATTGGTCTGTCATGCTTCCATTTTCCGAACCCCTCCTTGCTTTAGAATAGCAAACAGCTGTTGAATCACTGTCCTGTGGAGTAAAACATCCCGCTGCCCTTTAACACCATTTTAACGTGGCATCTTCTTGTGATATTTTTCTTCCCTGTTCCTTCCTCAATTTGCTTGCATTTTCTACAGTGATGCTGCTTAACGAAAAGTGCAGAAATGGAACTTTCGCATAGCACAAATCTCTGTCCCGAATACCATGCTCTCTCTTGCCGTCTCTCTATACTAAATAGTTGATGTTCTTATTATTTGTCTCAGACAGCATATTTCCATAAGTCTTCTTATTAGCTGCTTTATTGAATTATTATTGTTCTATTAATCTATTTCTATATTGATTTTTAAAACTGTTTTATTCCATTAGGGTGACTGCATTGTTCTATGGGACATTTCAAGCTAGTTTAATTGGTCTCTTCTCATAGGTTCATCTTGGGTATTTTGCTTGCTGGACTCAGACCTGAGTTATCTCCTGCGTCGCCATGTGGTTTTACGCTGAGAAAAAAAGGCTACAGCTCTGATACAATTTTATATCTCAAGGTACAAATGACATTAATGTACCCCCAATTGTACAAAAATGTTCCCCAGAGTCCATTTCTGTACCTTAAAAGGTATATTTTCCTACAGCTAAGTTACAATTGGCAGACCCTTGAGGGTACAGCCTCAGTGACAAGTAATTGTACCCTCAAAGGTACAAATTGATTCTTTTTTCTGACAGTGTAGCTCTAAGAATCCTCCTTCGTTTTACCATGGACCATACTGTGCACTGTTTTATTACCATACTGCCCAGATTTAATCTGGGGTAAATGGAAGTTGAGGCCTATGGGATTTTTGTGGCTGTTCCCACAGTAACACTCTCCTTCAGATCCCTTCCTTTACTTCTCCTCAGCATTACTGTTGAATCAATTTCTTGAGACCTTCATCCCCGGGTCGCTAAGGAGACTCTGGGAGCGCTGCCAATATTCACAGTTCTTTGGATTAATGGATTGAAGGTAATCTGTGAAATATTCAACCCCTTCTTAAAAGTCATTGGGTGTCCAGAGAATATTACTGTTACCACATAATAAGATGTTTATCTTTCAGTAGTAGGTTTGGCTGACATATACGTTAAGGCTTTCACCTCATACATTTTGTCCAACTGTCCTCAGATGATTTGGACCATATAAGTTACAACTATAGAGTCATTCATAAGCAATGGTGGGAGAATTGCAGTGCTTGTTCTGTTCCAGGAGGAGGACCTTTCAATTTCAACCTGGAGGCTGACATTTTCTACAAGTCCTACAGCTGTATACTCTATGCCAGGGGTCTCCAACTCCGGTCCTGGAGAGCTACTGTCCAGTAGGTTTTCTATCCTACTTGGCTTCTGATGAGTCACACCTGTTTAACAAACCAAATTGCAAGATCTGGCCTTAAGGATAAACTGTGCAAACTGCACATTTTTTCAGCAGTTGTCTAGTTGTACAGTACGTCTTGCTTGCACCTGGTATTTCTTGCCTCTTCATGAAAAATATACCTGATCCAGAATAAAACACAGCTAATGACAGACAAATTGCATACAAGGACTTAATATCAGTTTCAAAGTATAGGTCAGACTGCAAATAGATATAATCCTTTGTTAAACATTTAACAGCCAGAACACAAGCAGAATGAAAGAATTTAAGGTTTTTAATAAATTATATCTAAATTGTAGCCTAAGAAGGCATGGATAACTAAATTAAATTTCCAGTGACACTACAGAAACAATAAGAAATGACAATACAATGTGAAAAGAATCAATTATTTCAGTGTACAGTAATTACCCTTTGGGGGACCTATTATTCAACTTATTTAGATGTTTCACAGCTACAAGGAAAACCCAGAGGGATGTAATTGTTCCTAGGGTGCTTAAAAAACGGAGCTACCATGGTATAACTCAAAGGAATGCATAGATGCATGGATCACAACAGCATATCATATCTCCTAGGAGATCAGTGGCATTTTGCCACTTAGAGACTGAGATTTTACAGCTAAATCACTGTTTTGCTTTGTATATAGGCAGCAGTCCAGGTTACTATCTAAACAAATCATGGCAGCACAATTGCAGGACTACTAATTTAACCAAACTCTATCTCCATTTGCCACTGTTTTAGCTGTTTTCCTGAAAAGCCACTGCACACAACCTAAGGCCAAAATAGGCTAATTTTTAACGTTATCAACAGTAAAAGAGCATTTACATGTAATTTAGTGTTAGTGGGCCATAGTGGATCTGGAAGGGGATTGGAATTGCCACAGAAATACTGCCAACTCTCATTGACTGTGAAACTCAACAAGGTATACTTAAGTTAATCACTGGAAATACTGATTACTCGGCACATGCTGCGATGGTTTACTTTTAGCGCACGGGGATTTACACCATTTAAACACGTAATAGCTGCACAAATAATAGAATCTGCGCTAACCCTACTGCTCAAACAGCGGTTTGTATGAGCAGCGGGGTTCTGAATAGAATGAGGCTGTATACTGCCACCTGGAGGAGAAGGGGCGCTATGTTCCCACCTGTTCCCTAGGGCCGAGCGCGAGCCCCTCCTGCTCCCCGAGCCCCTCCTGCTCGCGCTTCCCCGTGCCTGGAATGTCCGTATACGCTCCGGCAACAGGAAGTCCTCGCGGTTGCCATGTAATATCCTGACTGGGCAGGGAGAGCAGCGCCGGCTGCGAGTGTATGTCGACTGGAAACAAGTCGCGCAAATTAGCGACTTTTTTATTGCGAGGAAGTTTTTTTTAAAAAAGTAAACGGCCGTGTTGGGAGGACAGTCCGCTTCCAAGATGTCTGTGGCGGGCTTGAGGAAACAGTTTTACAAAGCGAGTCAGGTCAGCCACCAACTTTCTTTTTACCTCCATAAGTGGCAGTGCTGGTTACGAACTAGCGTCAGTTTCTCTATTCCTGCGACGTATCTATAATCATGCCACTTTACATACCCCGCTGTGTGCGCCTCAGTCTATAGTCGTATAGCAGTTTTGTGGTCTGCAGTAGTGTTTACGTAATGCTGTTGGTAAGCTGGACCTGGCTAAGTTACTTCTACCCGACTACTGCTATAGTTAAGTTTAGGTCCCCAGCTAACCACAGAAAGCTTGTAGTCAGACCCATAAATCACATAGCTAGCCGATAACTTGCCTGCTTGTACACGTATTCTTAAATGGCTTAGCTAGCTTGGCAGCTGCCATAGTTCGTACGTGTTGCATTTTCTGCCCAAATGCTACGTAGCAAGTCGCTGTCTCGATGTCTGACTGAGATTTACTCGCTGTCAGAAGCTGCGAAGTCCTGTCAACCTTTCTGATGATGCTTGTCGTTGTTTGTGTTATATGTGGTATTAGTTTTTAATCTGCAACATACATTGGCTTTTTGGGGCGGCCCTGCGTTTGTGTTGGCATACTGCCG
Source organism: Gnathonemus echidnorhynchus (assembly GCA_026776725.1). Classification (NCBI taxonomy): domain Eukaryota; kingdom Metazoa; phylum Chordata; class Actinopteri; order Osteoglossiformes; family Mormyridae; genus Gnathonemus; species Gnathonemus echidnorhynchus. The sequence continues at coordinate 4,463,772 of JAODJU010000033.1, forward strand.
AAGTGGGCGTATTGCTTGGTGTATCTGTGGCTTAAGATTTTTTTTAATCGATTAATAAAAATGATGAAATTTGGAATGTGGCTGTAAGCAGAGGCATTGGTCCTTAATAATGATTTTTTACGCCTTATTAATACTCGGCGATGCCTGACCTTTATATTCGTGTAAAAATGAATTCCAGACAAATTAACCTTTTAAAACAATTAAGCAGCGAAATGCAATATAATGACGGTTTAAAACCTCACCGGTTATTTTGTCCGGAAGACGTAGAGTATTAATACTTAAGCTACGGCAGATGGATTAACTTACCTGTAGTATCAGGTCACCATCAATAATAACGGTGTGCATGATGATTCATTGTGTATAGACTATTGAACTAGAACTGTATTAAATCTTGACTGGCAAAGTTGGCTGAGCAGTTGCTGTATTTCTATAATGTTAATCATTGTACTATGTATTATACTCTGCAAATGCAGCCAGATTTATTTATCTATCTGTCGATGTATGTATTGCCCTTAAGAGAACACATATATTAAAAAATACATTATGTGTGTACACACCGTAATACTGTTACAAGATGTTCAATTGCTCAGTCTTATCTTGCATCCAAAGGGAAGCAGTAAATTAAATTTTAAAAATAACATTGTACCCAAATTAAATATGAGCAATTTCTGCTGAGTCATGATTGTTTGCAGTAAATGGTTGCAGTACATCGGAAAGGCTGTTTATGATTCCAGTGCACCTTTTGGTGCATGTCTTATGTCTGCTGCCTTGTTTGCAAGCAGGCTGTGGTCAGTTTGTCATATAGCATCTAAGGCAGTTGACTCACCAAACTGAAGGGGAAAAAAACTTTTTTATTCCTAGTCTTTTTGTAACTTTATGAATTTGCCAGACATACATTTATCAAGGTGACAGGAGACATTTATTTTTATATCTAAGTTGATATCTTACATATTTTTTGAAATGGAACCTTTCTCTATCAATAAAGTTGTGCACAAATTATGATTTTTTTAAAATGTTTGATAGCACATAATCTGTAACTGTTTTTTTATGTACCAGTTGAGCTAGCAGCTTGATCAGAGGTGGGGTTAGGGTACATATTTCGGAAATCGGAATAAAGGTCTAATGATGCATCTCTGCACTAATCAAGGGTCAGTAGATGGGTGTGGGTATTAATGATGAAGATCTAATCCCATTTGTCACTGACTTTCTGTCCAGATCTGGTCCAGATTCCCAATGAGGAAATCTTTATAAAACAGCAAAGCAAAACAAAAACACAGTGAGGAGTGGGCGGGTGGGGGGGTTCAACTGGTGGCTTCATCTTGCATTTAAAGGAGCGAGACACTGGGTGTGCTGCTTAAAGGCTGCTGGGGGGGCTGGCAGCTTCTCTGGCAGTTGAAGCTTGCTGGAGGAGCTGTGAACAGACGCCAGATTAACTGGCAAATACTAAGGCACCCATATTGTGATGGCAGTGCGTTTGTGCCCTTGCTATGCAGTGGGGGAGCATACTGTGGGTGTGATCTCAGTCGTGAGGGTAATGGTGTCCTGACAGAAATGCTCAGGGGGGTTGTCACCTGATGAACGTCATCTGCTACAGTTTGACACCGGTTTCGTGCTCTATCATCTCTGCCTCTGTCTTACGGGTTGCTAAAAGACAGCCTTACAAACACGACCATGTGACACATGCACTATGTAGAATGTCTTTTTTTGTCTTTCTACCTTTGACAGCAGAAACTTGAGCATCTTGAAATAATGCAAGTTTCATGGTTTGGTTGCAGGGAACTATATGTGACATGAAGTTTGTTGATTCAGTGAACAAATAGAGATGTAGGTTCTTCACGCACAGTTTAAACACTGTCAGTTCGGTGCGCCTTCTCTCTGGGTTCGAGCTGACTTAAGTCAAGTCTGGACAGAGGCCGGGTTCTGGGGCTCCTGCATTTAAACGGCGCGGCTGGTGACTGCTGTTTTTGCTCACGCGTGGATCGTTGCTGGTAATTTGCGGTTGCATGAAGGATCTGCTTGGCTTTCTGTCTTCACCTTGGGGCCAGCTGACTCCCACACGTAGGCCTACCTCCTCCTCTCCGTGTCAACTGTTACAGTTCCACAATGGACTGATAAGATAACTGCTCTCGACAGGCCTTAAGTTTCTTGCGTTGTGCTACATCTTACATCAAAGTGCTGGGAAACTTCTCTTAATGCTGCCTCTGACTTGTTTTCCTGTGTAATCATTTGCTTTGTCCTTACGCTGCTTTAAGCTGCCATCAGACCCTTTGTCTTGCAGGAGGCTGCTGTGATACCCTCTGTGCGTTTGCTCTCCAGTCCGTCTCCTGGCACTTTTCCTCTCGTCGACAGAGGAATAGACAACACGCTGCTTTGCACTGTGTACTTTTTGATCATGCCGTTATTGTGAGACTTTTGGTCTAAAGGGAAAAATACCCTTAAATTGTATTGTTCTTCCAGTCATTTATCTGTGTTGCTATGCCTTTCCCGCCCTCGTAGGAAGCCCCTACATAAGTGTGTCTTTGGAGCCTCGTAAACCAATTTCTGTATGCAGTATAGCAGAGTGTGACAAAAGGAACTGCACCTTAACCAGACTCACTTCACAGCTTCTCTCTCTCAGGTCTTTCCAGATGCCACAGTAATTATGCTAGTAATCAAGTGTGGATGTAAAGCTGAATGTAATGATTCGGTAATAATTTTATTAAAAAATGTGCTACTCAATTCAGGCAATTGAGTGTCTGTACTATGTGCGTGCATAGCTTCTTACTTCTTAATGTGCCCTTGCCAGTCAGGCGAGGAGAAGTACGTGAATATAATTACATAAATTTGAGTAAAACTGCCAACTCAACAAATGATTCTTTTAGCCATTTCTACAGCAGAGTTTTTGAGCTGGAGCAATTTGGGTCAAATACTTTGCTCTATGGTATTGCCCTGGTCCCACCTGGGAGTGGAAATGCAATCCATTGGGCAACAACTGCCTGTCCTTAATCGCATCACTGCCTGCTGCCCTAGAGAGCTAGATGTAGTCTTTCAGACTACGGACCACTTGGCATAACTAATTAAAAGACAGTACTGATATCTTTAGGGAGGCAACTCTCTGCAGAATCATACCCCGGTCTCCCACATGAGACGTTAAGATAGACTGCAATGCCTGCTTAGTGATATGCAAAGTTAGCCCTCTATTTCAGTGGGAATCGGTGGGAAATGTGTGCATCAGAATACATGATGGGTATGAAATATATTGAAAGCTAGTGAATTTATACCACCGCACATTAGGAGGTAATTAAGCTAGCAACATCCCATCATGCTTAGAGCTGCATACAAAATGGGCTGGTTTTTATATGTGTAAAAATCAGGTCTGGTTGTCTGTAATTATGGACAGCATGGCATGCAATTTTAGTGAAAATGACAAATTTGGGATTATTATAATTTGTGCACAGCCTTTGAATTCTTTGGTACTTTATGCAAGGCATGCATGCTGTAGGGTGGCACAGTGACTCAGCGGGTAGCACTGTGCCTTCACACCTCCAGGGTTGTTGGTTCAATTTCCACCCCTATTTCTGATTTTACAGATTTTCCATGTATTTTCACAGACCTGTGTTCTCGTGAGTTTCCTGTCACAATCCAAAGGCATCCAGTGTGGTGCATCGCGTGCTCTAAATTTCCTGTAGTATGTGCCCTGTGGTGGTCGGCACCTGTCTCACGCCCAGAGCATTTCTTTCTTGCTTTCTTGTATTTCTATGATTGATTGCTCTCCGAAGTCTGATGTTTTGATTTGTTGCTTTGCATTCAGAAACACTATAATGAACCGGAATTAGAATGCCATCATGGTCTGAGCTCGTGTGTAATGGGGTGATCTAGCATGCAGGCTCTGGGCTGTGGTTTCTCTATAGCAATCGGTTGGAATAGATGGTGCTGTTCGTCTCCATTGACGCGGCTTACTCTGTCCTTTAGCAATATGCTATAAGCACGTTAAGGATGTCATCTCACATGTTATTGTTCTGACTTGACCCAGGTAAGCATAGCAGTTAAGGTCATGGACTTGTGCTGTGCACTAGAGGATGATCCCGTTCAGTAAATTATCGAGCCATTCAAACGAGCGGCAGAAGAGTTCTGTGAAGCATCTGTCAGAAAATGATTGTGGGGATCTTAGTTGTCTTATTGTTCAGCTATGTAAAAAGTTCAGAAGACACTAACAAAGCTCACCTTCCAGGTGTAAATAATGGTCACCCCTAACTCACCCAACACCATAGGCCTAATCCTCAAAGGCTGGATGAGCAACATTTTTTTAAAGGGTGAAATTCTTAATCTACCATAAGCTACCATCTATGGTCACTTTACTGGCTATATATTTTGCAATAATGTTATTATGCTAGTTTTATACCATACTCACTAATCCGGCAGTGTGTCAGGATATTAGAGAGAGTCTGCAGAATGGGGCGAGCTGGTGAGATAAACATTTGAGACCACGGACACTGCTGTGTTTCCTCTGTTTATTCCATCTGTGGTTGACACATTTGGGAAGGGGCCTGCCTATGTGTCCCGGGGGGGGGGGGGGGGGTCTCAAAAATGCACAACATATGTGGAATATTGTAAAAATTACACAATACAGATGCTACATAAGAAGAATATTTTCAGACTGAATACACTTCTAAATGTTTTAAATATATATATCTAATGATAAGTTTACATGAAAACCAGGTATTTGCTGAATAAAAGCTAGAGGTTTGTGTGTAAATGTGTGTACGCTCCAAGAAAAACGTAGCAGCTTAATATAAATCAAAATGAGTGTTTCATGTGTTTGTGCATAAATCTCCCATTTTAGTATGCGTTGACTAAGATGGCGTTTATGTAAGTCTTTGCAAATGTCATGTACATAAATAGCTTTAAAATGTTTGCTAAAAATGTTTGTGTTCAGGGTGAAGTACGTTCTTTATATGTCCTGCAGCAGGGGAAACCCCAGCCACTATACTTCGATCAGCCATAACATTAAAACCACTGAGAGTTGAAGAGAGTAACATTGATTATCTTGTTACAATGGCACCCGTCAAGGTTGCCATAATATATTAGGCAAGAGAACAGTGAGTTCTTCAAGTTGATGTGTTGGAAGCAGGAAAATGGGCAAGAGTAAGGGTCTGAGCGACTTTGACATGGCCAGATTGTGATGGATAGATGACTAGGTTAGGGAATCTCCAAAACGGTATTCCCAGTACGCACTGGTCGGTACATACCAAAAGTATTTGGTGAACCAGTGGTAGGGTCATGAGTGCTCAAGGCTCGTAGATGCTTGTGGGGAGTGAAGGCTAGCTGGTCTGATTTGATCCCACAGGAGATCCGCTGCAGTACAGGTCGCAGAAAAGTTTATGTTGGATGTGACAGACGGGTCACAGCTTGCTGTGTATCGGGCTTCAGTGCCACAGACCAGTCAGAGTGCCCGAGCTGCCCCTTGTCCACTGCTGAAAGCACCTACAGTTGTCACGTGAGCATCAGACCTGGACCATGGAGCAAAGGAAGAAGGTAGCTTGGTCTAACGAGACGCGTTTTCTGTTACGTCATGTAGATGGTCGGGTGCATGTGTGTCATTTACCTGGAGAAGAGATGGCACCAGAGTGCACTATGGGAAGAAGGCAAGTCAGCAGAGGCAGTGTGATGCTCTGGGCAATGTTCTGCTGGGAAACCTTGGGTCCTGGCATTCATGTGGATGCTATTTTAACACATACCACCTACCTACACATTGTTGCAGACAGTACACCCGTTCATGGCAGCTATATTCCCCAATAGCAGTGCTCTCTCTGCCACAATGCAAGAATTGTTCAGGAATGGCTTGAGGAACATGAAAAACAGTTCAAGGTGTTGTCTTGGCCTCCAAATTCCCCAGATCTCAATCCAACTGAGCATCTGTGGGATGCACTGTACAAACAAATCCGATCCATGGAGGCCCCACTTCGCAGCTTACTGGACTTAAAGGATCTACTGCTAATGTCTTGGTGCCACATAACACAGGACACCTTGAAAGGTCTTGTGGAGTCCCTGCCTTGACGGGTCAGAGCTGTTTTGGCAGCACAAGGGGGACCCTACCCAATATTAGGCAGGTGGTTTTAATGTTATGGCTGATCCATGAAGATTGTTTCCATAATTTAAAGTCAGTGGGAGCCGACATTTTCCTATGGTGACTTTTATGCATTCACTTAACACGGTGGCTGACTGGAAATGGAGGCACAGCGGCCCAAATTTAAAATGTCATCTCGTTGCCAAATAACATTTTCAGTTAGAAGTCAGCGAGCCTTGAATAACAGCATGCATATTTAGCAAGTTTAACATCGGTGCGATGACAGGCGTCTTGTCGAATGCCAGATCTGCTGAGAAAGACGAGTTCTTTTGGCATGGCACATTGGCCATTTGTGAAAATCACTTTATCTGACCAAGCCCTAGCTCTGTAATGTTGCCATGACATTTTCAAGATTGCACACACCTGGTTTAAATAAATACATTTGGGTGTGTTTGTCAGTCCATCTACTTCTTACACAACTGCTTTGTTATACACTAGAGCTTGTTGGATAATATGATGTTCTTGAATTTGTTTGTTTTGGGTACCCTCTTTTCATCCCCTTATTGTGTTGCTGATGTTGATAGTTGTTTTCTGTGTACTCAGATTGTGTATTTTTTCTGTAGAAAACTTTGAAATATTTGGTGAAGTATTATGACGGGCCATTGTAATAGTGATCTGATACTGTGGTGACGTGTAGGAGCTGTGAGCGGTGGTGAATTGTGAGTTGCTGTCCGGTTTAAGCCCCGTGCTGACGGCAGGCGAGCTTTAAAATGCTATAGTGCCGGTGGGGGGGTGGGGGTGGGGGGGGGGGGGGGGGGGGGGGGGGGGGGGGGGGAGGGGCCGCCAGCAAGGCTCTGCTCCGCGCTCCGGGGGAGGGTGAGGCCGCTACGTACGTGTGCAGTTTCAAACTTCCCATTTTCCACTGGGCTTAGAGACAGCTGCGAGGAATGGGGAGTGTACAAATTTATTTGAACAATTTTAATGGAATATAGATTTCACCCACCCCCAACTCTGGCCATTATTTTTCTTCCCCTGTGAACAAATCGATTCTGCGTCCCTGGAAGTGAGTCACCCCAACACCTCTCCTTACAGGCTGGGAAGCATGAAGGGCAGGGAGGATCTACCGCACTGAACACGGGCCGCGGGGGATGGGGGTGGGTCAAATGTCCCCTTGTGGCAGAATGGCTAGATGGGATTAACATGTGGCACGCCAGGCGGCTGGTTCGTCCTGGGATGAGCAGGGCTAGACCACTTAAGCTGTCCCGTCCCCTGTGGCCCGCTGGACGTTGTCAGGTTCCCACTGCTGCTGGCCCTTATGGACAGACGGACATCGGGGAACCAGGGTTCCTCTACATGGCTTCTGACAACAATCTTCTTTCACTATGTCGAGCGTCTTCCATGTGCTTTTAATTTCTTTCCAAGATTCTGCCTTGCTTTCTCTCAGTGGGTATAAAAACAGATTTTCCTGCTTTAACTTTTTTTCTTTTAATATTCCAGTTTTTCCCCTCTTAAATATCTGTGTTAAGTTGTGCTCTAGAGGCTGGGTTTTTCCATCTCTGAGCATTTGATCTGCAATGCTGTGAAACTGCAGTTCACCAGTTTACCTAGGGCATCTTAGTCTGTGCAAGGCAAACTGGTGTGCATTTTAAATTTAAATGTGATATTCTGAGTGTTGACCTTTTGACTTTTCTTCTTTCTTTCTTTATTTAAACTGACCTCTTTTTTTCATGTAGTGGACGACGTTCCCGCACTCTTGGTTAAGTTCAATGGAAAGTGGCTGAGTCACCCCAGAGTCCGCAGCAACATTCGTTTAAAATGCTGGAGAGTACGTCCCCACTCTATATGCTGTGTGTTGAGTGTCACGTGTTCACGGTGCTTTTCATTGATGTGTCATTGGGAGTGTCCCTCATCTGACATTTGTCACCAAGTGTCCTGTTCTTATTTGTTCCCTGTGTTGCGCTGCGTCCTGGTGTCCTCCATGTCAGGTATTAAAGAGAGGTGGAGCAGAAATCTAGCTTTTAATTTTTGCGTTTGTTTTTCACCTTGACTTTGCTCTTGACTCAGCTTCATCAGTTTGGTCAGTCTTACATTATTTTTTTTTTAATGTTTTGCCCTTATGCACCCTGGTTAAACATTCATGTCTGTGGTTGCACACGTACTACTTATCTGTGTGATACTGTGCTGTTTGCAGAAACATTACCGGTTAATTCCCATCAGCACCCATGTCAGTATATTTCAACGCACAGAAATAAACCTGTAAATGGAATGTCGATGGCAGCCTGTTAGGTGATTTAGTGTCAGTCATAGTGTAGCTGTACGGAGTAGTAGTTCAGGGGGTTGCATGTCTAGAATTTGCACATTTTAATCATGTTCATGTAGGTTTCTTCTGGGGTCGCTGGTTTCCCATAGTTCAGACACATCCCAGATAACCGGGTATCTCCAAATTGCTCTGAGCATGCCCCGTGATGGTCTGGCACGCCAGCCAGGGTTTAACTGGTTCCTGCCTCCAGGGACAGACTCCCAGTTTCCTGTCACCTTGCTTTGTATGAACAGTTATGAGAAATTGATGGACAGTGTAGTTCATGTGGCTTAATTCATCTTGTGAAGTCTCCTCAATACTCATCCTAGTTGATTCTCTTGAAATGGCTTCTTAATGTGCTTTACACACTTAAAGATCCATACTGCATCTAGTCTGCAGTAAACTGCAAATGTTTAGTGGGGTTTCCCATTTGACCTCAGTGAGAAAATATGAAGGTACACCAAAATCTCCACATTTATGTGTTACATGGTTATTACTTATACTTTTATATTTTTATTGTATTTTATTTTTATTTGCTGGAGCAAATGTGCTATGTATTTCTTTATAAGCACAGCTTTATCCAGTATCTTGTTACAGTTAAGTGCCGCCTCTTTTTTCCTAAATAATTTAGTGTGCATATGCACCAAGGCCCCAAAGAAAATCCCCTCTATGCAAATAAAGTCGCATTGTTATATATATATATATATATATGTCATGTCTCCTCTAGGCCTGCAGAGATGCTGTTCTTTCCATATGGAATTTTTGCAACATTTAGACTTTCATTTCAGTCTCCACAGTTACTTCAAAACTGCTTTAGAACCCAAAATCACATTATTTGGTGTTTGTTTGTGGATGTTTATCATACTATGAAACAATAGGTGGCTGACTAATGATACACTGCGGATCACATTTTCAATGTCTCCACTCCTGGCATGCAGATGGTGAGCGAGAAGGTTGGCGGTGCAGAAGGGACTAAACTGGATGAAGAATTTAAAGACATGGAGAGGGTGAGCTACAGCTACAAACATGTGCTGTTCGCCGCGGCCTCCGACGTGAATGTCAGGATCGTGACATCGCTTTGCTTTGTCTGAGATGCAGGAACACACCGTCATGCACTTCCTGTTTGTGGAATTGGCTGTCCCAGTGGAGGCCAGTTTGCCAGTCATTTAGCACAGCTCTTTGTCTCTGTGCTTGAGATGTTTATCAGCGCTTAGGTCTGCATGGGAAACAAACTAAGACATGTATATGTCTCAGTTTCCCCTTTGGACTCTGTATCTCTTCTTAATTCTCAACTTACTTCCTAATTCCATTAAAGTCTTATCCATAGACAGTCCTGCATTTTGATTTCTGTCTCCACATGAAATCCTCGCTGTTAAAACCAATTGGTTCGTTTTAAGCCTGATATACTGAATAGAAACAGATGGGCTGAATTGAACTGGCCAAGGGGGCTGCCCACCAAACGGAATCAGACATTTGTTTACAAATGGGCCTTTTCTTTCATTCGCCGCGATTCCTTGCACTGAGTTGTTTCCTGAGCTGCGTGTCATTTTGAGTGCACTTTCGGTTTGTGTTTCCTGGGCTCAGATGGCATGTCTTTCTGTATCATATCTCTTACTTTCTGTGTCTCTCACTTCAGTATAGTTGAATTTTGCTGAATGAAATAGAGTATTTTTTCTATGTATCATAAGTTGTGCCTCACATAACATACGTAGCTTATTACTGGGAGCTTTGCACAGATGTGAAGTTGTACAAATCCTTGTGTTTCTTGTTGTATATTAGTGTCTGTGTTTCTGTTGTCAACCTGCCCTCTGTTTCATAGAAAGTAGATGTGACGAGCAAAGCTGTGGTAGAAATGATCTCCAAAACCTCAGAGTACCTGCAGCCTAACCCAGGTGAGTGATTGACTTGGGAGTACTTGGGTACTGTAAAATACTGAAGACGCTTACTGGCCTCGCAGTATTGCCCGCCTCATGCTTTCCGCCACAATCTGGCCCCTTCTGTCAGCGTCCCGTGCGAAGCTCTCCATGCTGAACACCATGTCGAAGATCCGGGGCCAGGTGAAGAGCCCAGGCTACCCTCAGGCAGAGGGGCTGCTGGGGGAGTGCATGGCCAAGTTCGGCCGCGAACTCGGAGAAGACACCAACTTTGGTGGGTCTTTGTCTGTCTCTCTCTGTCTGTGTTAGTGCATCTGTCTGTCTGTGTCTGTGTGTATCTGTCTGTGTCTGTGTGTATCTGTCTGTGTCTGTGTGTATCTGTGTCTGTGTGTATCTCTCTCTCTCTCTGTCTGTGTGTGTCTGTCTCTCTCTGTCTGTGTGTGTCTGTCTCTCTCTGTCTGTGTGTGTCTGTCTCTCTCTGTCTGTGTGTGTGTGTCTGTCTCTCTCTGTCTGTGTGTGTCTGTCTCTCTCTGTGTCAGTGCATCTGTCTGTGTCTGTGTGTATCTGTGTCTGTGTGTATCTCTGTCTGTGTGTGTCTGTCTCTCTCTGTCTGTGTGTATCTCTGTGTGTGTGTGTGTGTCTGTCTCTCTCTGTCTGTGTGTATCTCTCCCTCTCTGTCTGTGTGTATCTCTGTGTGTGTGTCTGTCTCTCTCTGTCTGTGTGTATCTCTCCCTCTCTGTCTGTGTGTATCTGTGTGTGTGTGTGTGTGTGTCTGACTCTGTCTGTGTGTCTGTCTGTGTATCTGTCTGTGTGTATCTCTCTCTCTCTCTCTCTCTATCTGTTTCTGTCTGTTTATGTCTCTGTCTCTGTGTGTCTTTTTGTGTCTCTGTCTGTCTGTCTGTATGAATGTGTGCACATGTCTGCCAGTCTGTGTGTGAAACTACATGCATGCATCTGTGTGGGCAAGTATGTCTGTGTTTGTCTGTCTGCATCGGTGTGTGCACGTGTCTGTCAGTCTGTGTGCATCTGTATGTGTGTGTGTTTGTGTGTATTTCTGTGGTGACCAGTCATGGCTTCTGAAATGTTTTTCTGAGTGCAGTTTACACTCTGACCCATGTTAACATTATTTTTATTCTGTTGGTGAACAGTACTGACGTTTCAAACTAGACACCCCCCTGCCCCCCCAAGCACTCCAACCACGAGCCAGCCGACAATGCCAGCATTACTTAATACATTTAATACATTAGTGTGACCGCGGAAATTCAATACAGTTGTTCTTGCCAAAGCCAATACATGCCAAAAATGTAGTTTGTTACAGTAAAACATTTTTATTATTTCTGACTTCAGACTTCAACACCCTTATTAACTTATCTGTCATATAAATATTTTCTCCAGAAATCAGTTTGATGTAGTATGTTATCCAGTCCACATTTTGTTTACTACTCCTGCTTTAAATTTAAGCTTTAAATGGCGCCCAGTAAGTTGATAATAATAGACATACCCACTAATTCGTTATGACATTAGACTCTCCAGGAAGACACTTCTTGTCATGTGGACAAGTTATAATGATACACAGCGATTTTGTTGGGGAGGGTCACAGTGCCCCCTGCTGGGTGGCCATTTGAAGTGACCGTCCATGTGAGGTAACAGGCTTCTCCTTTCTCTGATGGCCCCTTGTGACTCATAACCACACTGCCCAGAACACAGTGCTTATATATTTGCTTCAACACTTACAGATTAAGGCATGATCCTTGTCTGACCTTTGATCCTTGCATATTCCTTGTCTGAGACATACTTGAACCAGCCAGTCCAAGTTAACAAGTGACTCTTAGTGTCGCTAAACATTACTTTCACCCTTGAAAAATTACAGAAAAGCTATTTTACCACTTTTGATAGTGACAGTAGGGAAGCAGTAGTATGTGAGAAGCCTAAGAGCGGAGATGGCATTGTGGAATTTAATTTGGTTTCATATGTATTATCACATCACGGAATTTGTGAACGTGCCCTAAAGCGGATAAGGTCTATTAAACCAAGTAAATGTGAGATGGATTTTTAGATACTTAAAAAGCAATTTATTTAGCTTGTGTTTTGTTCCTTTTCAGGCCTTTATAAGCCTGCATATCTAATGTGGTAATGTAATTTAGCCTATTAGTTTACTTTCATTTTTCCATACTCTTGCAGCTCGCAATATTCTGATCACTTTTTTTTTTTATTTTCCCCCCAAGTCCTAGAGTTAAGTTTGCATGAATTTTTTGTCTTGCAACTTGTAAAAAATCAATCTGTCGTTGAGTTATGGGGAAGATGGAGTCTCTCTCAACAAACAGTGCCAGCTGCTTTTTTTCTGTGGCCATGCTGTAGGTGGGGCACTTATCGATGCAGGGGAGACCATGAAGAGACTGGCCGAGGTGAAGGACTCGCTTGACATTGACGTCAAGCAGAACTTCATAGACCCTCTGCAGAGCTTATCTGACAAGGACCTCAGGGAGATCCAGGTGACTGACAGAGGTTCACATGCTTCACGAGACCCTTGTGTACGCCCAATAATACTTCTCTCTGAAGACCAGGTCTGCACAGGCCAGGTTTATGGGATGTTACATGTATCAAAAACCTTTTAGAGCAATTCCAAAATGAATTTGCTGGAAGTAGAATCAAATACATCAAAAATGGGTCACGCCAACAGAGGCCTGCTGCCCATAATTCTCAGGCCTGGTACAAAATGACTTCAACTGGGCCCCCATGATGCCATCTCCTGGGCCCTTGAATCCTGGCCCAGGACCTGTTCCCCAGTTGCCCGCCCAAGATGGCGGGCCTGACCTGGACTAGGCCAGGACCAGGGGTGTTTCTCAATATGCGTACTTGACTGTACTTGTGTTCTTGTGTACCTGTTTTACCTCATCTTCCATGGCCGAAGACCGATTCCAATACTCAAGAACAGAAGTACAGAGGATAGTAAAAATCCCATCTGTTGCATCCTGGCCCATTGAGACCAATCCCATGATTCATTGCACCCCAAGTTCGTTCTTGGGAGCCAGGTTAGCAAGACCGGTCTTGCCAAGTACGATCTTTGCGTTCTTGGTGTTGAGGAACACCCCAAGTTTGCCGGACCTTCTGCAGAGGCTTTTCGGTATTGAGTGCACTTAACGAGGTTGTCACTGGAGGTCCTCACACCTGCCTCTCCTCAGCACCATCTGAAGAAGCTGGAAGGACGCCGCTTGGACTACGACTATAAGAAGAAACGTCAGGGGAAGATTCCAGATGAAGAGGTCCGACAAGCCTTGGAGAAGTTCCATGAGTCCAAGGAGGTCGCAGAGATAAGCATGTACAACCTGCTGGAGACTGATGTGAGTGACACCCTTTATGTGTCTGCCTGTGTTTGAGGTGCCTTGGTCTGTTTTGAGATGTATCTATATCTGTTTCTATGAGAGATGCAGTATACAGTGGCATCTACAGACGGAAAACAGGCATTGTATGTGAATAGGTGGTTATATCTGAAGCACGCCCGATTAGCACACTTTAAGTAATCAGCAATTCAAGCCATGTGAAATACTACACTGCCACTTAGCGTTAAACATGATGATAAACGAAACAGATGGCCTGTCTGCAAGGTTTTGACCCCCAGGGCGTCTGTGCAGATCGAGCAGGTGAGCCAGCTGTCCTCGCTGGTGGAGTCGCAGCTGCATTACCACAAGCAGGCCGTGCAGATCCTGGAGGAGCTCTCAGACAAACTGAAGGACAGGTGGGTGTGGCCGGCTGGCCAGTGGACTCGTGGGATGGGTTTCAGGCGTGGGAAAAGCGTCTGACTGGATCCCAGCAATGCTTGCAGCAAAGCAGTTAAGTGTAAGATCCCAGCTGCATGGGCACAGGCTCTAGTGTCAGTCTGCAGGGCTGGCTGCTTCTGCGCAGGGTCACGCGCATGTTAACGGCGTGCTCTGCATGGCAGGATCAACGAGGCACAGTCCCGCCCCCGCCGGGAGTACACCCCTAAGCCTAGGCCTGTCTGTGACTTCAGAGATAACGACCAATCGAATGGCGGCTTCGCCCCCTCCACCCCATCGACTCGCTCCTCAGGTGAGAGCCGCGACCGGCGCCTTCCGCCGCGTCACTACGCGTCTGCTCACGTGATGGAAAGTGTTTTTCTTCCAGCAACTCGCCCATGACGGCATGCTGGCCGTCGTGAGCCACATAGCCGCGGAGTCGCAGCATCGGGTCACGCTGTGATTAAACCGTCCGCGTGTGCGTCCGTATGTGTGCGAATTAATTCGCCAGTCCTGAAGCCGGTCGCTCAATTGGCTGATTCTAAAGTGACCCCGCCGTGTGTTCTCTCCCTGTGGCGTCGGCAGGCTCCCGCTTCCAATGCCGCCGATTTTCCTTCCGAAAGACCAGAAACCGTGAGTTTGTTTGTCTGTGTGTGTGGCTGCGTGGGCAAAAAGCAGACCACTGTTGTGCTTGAGATGTTGACAGTTTGCCACATTGCATGTGCTAATGGCAAAATTTGATTCTGCGGTACTAACCTGTGAGAATGCATAAATATATACAGCCAAGTCTAGTTATTTACTCGTCTGAAAATAATTACGATGACTACTCTGTTATTTCAGATAATAGGAGAGTCGCATCTCCTAGTCGTGTTCCGTAAAATTGCCGTGATTTTTTTTCAGTAGCCTGTTTAATTGTAATAACCATAATATATGCTAAAGATGTCACATCTTAAGTGTCTCCTTGCCTCTGGCATGAAAACAGTGCAGTTAGATGTTGTCCCATGTGTGGTCTAAACAGTAAAACTCACAAGGATGTTACATATTAAGCAGGATTTGTAACATAAATGGGTTTAGGATATTAGCTTTTTATTCTTTAGTCTATGATAGGTTATTGTACAATAGAGTAATTTTGCACTGTCGTAAAATTTTTTACTTGATTTAATTAAATCTGATTTATATTTAAATCATTTGTATTTATGGGGAGGGGGACTGGTTTAAGGAACTGGGTTGGGAATTGTGGGCTGGCGTCCTCATGCAAGCCGCTGTACTTGAAATGCCAGCCTTGACTTGGGGCAGCTGTTTTGGAGAAGCCCTCAGAGGAGCTGTGAGTAATGAGCTCGGCTCTGCTTGGATGACGTTCGGTTCTGGGTCGCGAGCTCTGTGCCGGAGAGTGCCAGGTGGCCCAGTTCGCAGGGTCAGGCGGGGTCAGCTCCGCACCATGTGTACTCAGCAGGTGTGTGTCATGTGGCGTTCTAACTAAGACTGGGCCTGCCTGGGCCTCTGCTGCGGGGGCTGCCCTGCTGCTCCATCCAGTCCACTCCATGTTCTGGACTGGGCCAAGCCCAGTATGAGCTGTGGAGGCAAGGGGCCCACACTTTTCGCTTGAATTCCAGAACTAACCCACTGCGGAATCATTCTACCAGAACTCAGAGTGCTTCCCAGGAGAGGCAAGGGCCTGGATCAGGGAGAGTCGCTCCCTCAGCTGCTGTAGGCCGGAAGGGGGAGGGACAGGACTGGGTGGGGTGGGATCACCATGCAAAGAGCAATACTGGAGGTCCCCGTTCTACTGGATTAGGGACCTGTCCCCCTACCAGCCTAACACTGGTGCTGAAAGTGAGTCCAGCCTGCTGCTTACGTGCGATGTGTTCTGGTCTTGTCTTGTGTCCACATGATTCTGAAAGCAGAGCTTCTAATTGTCAGTGGCTGTGTCGACACTTTGCCCTGACCCCCCCCCCCCCCCCCCCCCCCCCCCCCCCCCCCCCCCCCCCCCCCCCCCCCCCCCCCCCCCCCCCCC
>JAODJU010000033.1:4479859-4510132 GCA_026776725.1 Gnathonemus echidnorhynchus
GTGTCGACACTTTGCCCTGGCCCCCCCCCCCCCCCAGGGCAGCGCCTAGACTTCCAGAGACTCCCACTCCTGTGCTGTCGGAAAGTGCTCAGCTTTCGTTGATCTTCCGCAGATGTTTAGGCATGGAGAAGCGATTAGGGGCTTACCCCAGGAGTGCTGTCTGCTGGACGCCTCTAACGCTGAGACGCTTCAGACTTGGCCTTGCTGAGTGGCTCGGTCTGAAACGCCTGCCTCTCGCTTTTTGCTTCCTGATGAGCACCCTCCTCAAATCGGTGTCCCCCCCCACCCCCCACAGGTGCAGAGCAGCCTTGCTGTAAGGCCCTGTATGACTTTGAGCCGGAGAACGAGGGCGAGTTGGGCTTCCGCGAGGGCGACATCATCACACTCACCAATCAGATCGACGAGAACTGGTACGAGGGCATGCTGCGGGGCCAGTCCGGATTCTTCCCACTGAACTACGTGGAGGTGATCCTTCCTCTGCCTCACTAAAGAGGGCACCAGGAGGAAGAGGGGACTGAGATTCCACTGAGACCCCAGGGCATCACCCTAACCTGTACCTTCATCATGGCCACTCTTAAAACACTTAGATGTACACAAAATGTCCCCATCACATTTCATAGGAGACACATCCAGTCTCATATCCATGAGAATGAGGGAAACAGTTAATTCAAAGTCACTTGCGCACTTTTTTGGCCCAGGTTTTAAGGGCCATGGTAGGTTCTGTATCACTGCTGACAGCTACGCATCACTGTGGTTACCGGAAGAAGTCTGGTCAAAATCTAGAAGCCGTTAGATTTAATAGTATTTACAGGACACACAGAATCAGGATTGAGATCAGCTCCACTGTGAGAGATCAGCTCCACTGTGAGAGATCAGCTCCACTCTGAGAGATCAACTCCACTCTGAGAGATCAGCTCCACTGTGCTGCATCTCTAGACATTACCCCAGGCCCCTCTTCCTGCTGGTAATAAGATTAACTTTGTCTGCAACACAAGTTATTTAGAGTAACCTGGCTCCTTAATTTTGGCCAGGCTTCTCCTTTAACCCTTTGCGCTCTCCTGCCAGCCCATCACGGTAATTGACAGCAAGCCACATGATACTCAAGAATGCCGTGAGAAAATAGTTATGGTAGATTCATTACACGTAAAACCACCGAGTCTGGGGTCCATATTTTCACTTGTGTATTAGTCCGAGTGTCATTTCTTTGCGAAATCTAGTGTTATAGAACCATGGTCCTTTTTCGGAAGTCCACAAAGGCCTTTGACTGTATTTTGTCACACACAGTTTGGGAGAGGGGCTCCTTAGGAGTGTTCAGTAGCTCACACTGCAGGTGTTTAGGAAGTATGAGCAATATCACTCAAGACTAGAACACTAGGCCTATTGGATAGACTACATACAAGCTCCTAATTATATAATCCCCCCCCCCACTCGGTTCGAACCCTTTGAGCTGTTAAGGTTCTTCTTGAAAGTGCAGTAAGACACCCCTTCCCATCTTAGGCTGTGCTTTGGTGTGTCTGTGTCCTTGTCTGCCTGCCCTGTGTCTGGTGTTTCCCTGCAGGGTACCGCCATAGCCAGCCTAAGAACGGAACCCGACAGGGATGAGAGAATGTGTTCCGTGTTGGCGTCTTCGTGTGTCTGTCTCTAACACTTGGTGTTTTCACCTTTGCGTGGCTTTTCCGTGTTCTGTTGCTGATAGCTCGCTCGTCAGCATTCGCGTGGGGAGACCTCACTTTCGTGCGGGTCACCAAGCTCCGGTTGTGAGAGGACCCCTTCCCTTCTGCCCAGCGGTCGACTTCTGGCCGGCTGCACTCGGGGGGTGAACGCAAAGCATCCATCGGGGTCGATCCGGAAGCCACAGTGTCCGTGCTCGGGTGGGAACCGTCCCCCGCTCCTGGTCCTAAATCCTCTGTCATCGTCCCCCCCCCCCCCACACACGCTGTGCTAATGTGTGACTTAACACACAGCATGTTTATTTAAAAAGGAAACGTTTACATTGTAATTTTTAGCTTTATTTTAAAAATGTGTTTATCGTGAGGTGACTCTGTCTTTGAGCACAGAGCACCCAACCCCCAGCCCTTCCACTGTATTGTTTATTTCCCTTCTTTTAAAGCAACCTTCGAAGGCTAATCCCATGAAACGGTGTATCAGTGACACATACGTGCATGGGTGCAGCTGCAGCGTGTCAAAGCATGCAGAGAAATGCATGTGGGTTTACTAAAATGTACAAGCTTTTTTTTTTCCCCTTTCTAATCCAATCATAGGCCCGGTATTTTAGAAAAAAAATAATAATCATCTGCTATTCCATAGTATTATTTTAATATCAAATAATGCAAAAAAAAACATACATTTTATATAAATTTATCAGACTGCATGAAGCTTTATACTCTTGCTTATTGTAAAAGATACTTTAAGGGGAAATCTACTTTTATTGTAGGTTTTGCTAAGAATTAATGCAACACTAAATAGCATTAAATGTTCTGTTGTGTATTATCTTAATTTTTTGTATTTGCATCTGATGGGTTTCTGTCTTTAAATAAATATCAGTTTAAAATGTGACATGCTGTGGTGCATGAAACCACATGCGTGGTCTGCACTGGGTTAAGAGAGAACCATGTTGACTGTATTTGCCAAGCCTGACCTGATCAATCATATATCCATCCTCTATAACTAATTATCCTGTTCAAGATTGTGGGTGGTAAGGAGTCTATCCCAGAGGCTACAGGCACGAGGCAGGGAACAACCCAGGATGGAATGCCAACCCATCGCAGGGCACACTCACACACCATTCACTCACACACCATTCACTCACACAGGCACACCTATGGGCGATTTGGTAACTCCAATTAACATCAGTATGTCTTCGGACTGTGGGAGGGGGAACCGGAGTACCCAGAGGAAACCCCACAACGACACGGGGAGAACATGTGAACTCCACACACACAGAGAGCCATGGTGGAGAGTCGAACCCTGGACCTAGAGTCGTCGATGTGCCTAACCACTACGCCACGGTGCCGCCCCCCTGACCTGGTCCACCTCCATATCTCCACCTGATGTAGATGTTTACCACAACTCTGGCTTCTGTTTCAGTGGTTAGATAGCTACACAGGTGCTGAGATATCCAGGGGAGTGAGGGTGCGATGGCAGGATGCCCTGGCACATGTCCAGCAGCAGAAACAAACGAGACAGGCAGGGTTAGAAGGTCCAGTGTGTGTATTTAAGGTTTCCAGCAGGTTAAAGGCAATATTCCCACTTAATATGCAGACGTCACATTCATTCTACAGGACTCACAAATACCGGTAAGAATATGAGGAACACTCCTCGTGTCCATTTCCATTGCAGTATCCCGATTTCCTCCAGCGTTTCGACACCACCGTAGGAGTGACACAAAGACACACAGGTTACGTACTGCACGAACGCGTCAGTGGCAAAGATCTCACAGTAATAAAGGCGTTAGGAGGACCAGGCTCGGAATCCTACACGGCCCCCCGGGAGGTGTGGCCAGGCCAGCGATACCTGGACACTGAGGCTACACTGAAGATGAAGCACCAAGGAGATGGGGCTCTCCCTTACACAGAGCTTGGTCAGGAGAGAATGGGACTACGGGGGTGGGGGGGGAGGCCCTAGGGCTGAGGCCATCCTGTGACAGCATTCATCCTCCTCTTTACTGACTGCTGCTCAGCTGGTTGTAGACGTGCTCCAGGATCTGTGAGTAGGCCTGGTCCTTAGGAGCATGGCCGCTCAGGGAGCCCTGTGATGGGGAGATGCAGTTCAAAGAAACATTTTAGTCACTGTAGTCTCATGGGGGCCGGAAGGAGGATTTTATTATTGTTATGAGTTTTATTGTTATGAGTACTGAGTAGTGCTCTGCTGAGTAGTATTGTTATGAGTACTATGAGTAGTGCTCTGCTGAGTAGTATTGTCATGAGTACTATGAGTAGTGCTTTTCTGAGTAGTATTGTTATGAGTACTATGAGTAGTGCTCTTCTGAGTAGTATTGTTATGAGTATTAAAAACCATACCTTTATTTTGTCCAGCATTGTTATATCCGGGCTCCACATCTGACTGAACTGCACGAGATCAGGGGCTCCTCTGTAAAACTCCACCAGCAGCATCTGGTAGCAGAGTGACACTATCAGTACTCATCGTATTACAGAGTTAGCGTCCATGCAGAACCGAGCCACGCAGCTCGGCGCTTCTCTGAAGACGGCACCACGGGGAAAGAGGTGATGCAGGCACATTAAGAGCAATAGAGTACCATTTCGTTTAGAACGTCGCTGGTCAGGAAGTTGTCTTGAACGTAGGTCACCTCGACCGCAACAGGTATGCCGTAGTCGTTGGGTCGTTGCTGGAGGAAGGAAGGAGACAGGAGGTATGACTGAGGTTCTGCCGCTTCTGCATAAGTGCATTGAGCAAAGTGTAGGACTGATCTACTGCACCTCTGGTGGTGGCACCACCCAAAAAGGCGTTATGGTGGATGCTACACCTTGGTTGCCATGGTAATAAGGGCCTGCAAATAAAGACGAGAGACGCTCAAATATTAAAGGTTATATTATCTCTCAAAATATGGTTGAACGTCATGAAGACAAATTTGGGAAACATTAGTAAAGGTTATTTTTCCTGTAAATGCTACAGCTATGACATAACACATGAAGGAAAATGACATCACAGTGACACTCGGTCGGCCTCACACCGCACGATCCAGTTACATTAGTTACTGGGCCCAGTGCCCGATTCCACACTGACCACAGATGACCCCAAGGCAGGGCTGAAAGCCGTTGTTGCTGCCCTGCAGGCGGAGTTGATGGTCCATCTGGGAGTCGATGTCCTGCAGCGACGGCAGGGCCGGGCCCCGCGGGTGGCTGTGGTACCAGCCCACCAGCGACAGCCCCCGCATAAACAGGTTCTGGCAGATCTGAAATGTCACGGGGGAGTCACATGTAACTTACAGGCAAGTGATTTATACAAAAGGCGGGAAACGCAGTAAGGGAGTCCGACAGTGATGTAAATTCAGATAAGGCTATAGAGCAGTGATTCCCAGTGCGATCCTCTGGGACACGCAGACAGTCCACATTTTTGTGGAAAGGAACAAAAACAAGGACCGTCTGTGGCTCCCCGAGGACAGTATTAGGAAACACTGTTATAGGACATACAGTAAGTCTTTGGAAGAGGAATTTAAGAAAAGCTGTCCCTAAATTAAAACTGCTTTACAGATGATCATCTAGGCTGTCAGTTGCATTAGATATATATTACATGTATTATCTAAAAATAATATATCATAGCATTTTTATATTATGTATATTGTGATGTTTATCTATTAGACACTTCTGTCCAAAGCGGCATACTAGTGAAGAAATTTGGGTCCAAGTGCCCAACGGCCAACCACATGGATCCACACCCACAACCTTGCAGGCACAGACCCCCTAACCCCTCTGAGCTACACAGCCGCCCAGTAAGAATCCATGTGCTGCTACAGCCCTAATGGACGGCCTTGGGCTTTAATGAATGATTTATTATACTTTCCATCTGCCAGTAAAACACCGTCCGAGTTAGTGTGCAGGTTGGATGTGCGTCTCCATACCTCCTCTTCGACGGCAGGTGCAGAATCTCGGTCTGCCAGCCGCGTGCGACATGGAAATGCTCTGAGGACTGTCAACACTAAGGGAGAAGATGCCTTATTAGAGCAGAAGCAGTAGGGAGCGAAGCAGAGACAGCCAGTCCTCTACTCTTGAGATTAAATTACGAAACAAGTAACTGTGAAATCACCACTTATTGTAATTATTACTATTGTAATATTCTAAAATGTATTATCAGTAATATTTAAAGCAGTTATCATAATGCATTATAGATACCTTCATAATGCATTATAATGGTCAGTATAAGTCACTACAATGCATTATAAAGGTATTTATAGAGCATTCATAATGCATAATAGACATGGCTATAATGTGCATTTTTATAAATAGTTATAGCCATGCTTATAATGCTTTATGAATGCATTATAATGCATTATGAAGGTACCTATAATGTGTTATGAACACTTTAAGTGTTACTGTATTATTTTATCCTACCTCAATTTTTTTAGCTACCAGCTGCTACTAAATCAAACATTAACAAGGTTGCTAATAACCAAACGTGAGCATTTATGTCGGCATACAGCTTCCTCTTCAGGCTTGGGGGGGTCAGCACTGGAAGACTCACGCTGTGTGTTGGTGTCCCAGCGCCCTCCGAGGTAGCCCACCACCTCACTAGTGGTCAGGTGACAGTGGAAGTCCTGGGGGAGCAAAGTAAAGTCCCACATCACTCCGCTTCCTTTCAGCCCCCGGCTACCCCTCTCCCCATGTAGGCCGCACCCCATCCACCCCACCACAGTGCTATGGCCGTCTCACCATCAGCAGCAGCACGTTGCTCGACACAGCAACGTTAAAGGGTTGGAACCGATTAATGGCAGAGAATGCAGAGAGTTCAACCAGAGTGTGAGGGTCCCTGAGAAACGGATAAAACATGAGCAGTTACTACACAGATAGAATGGAATCCACAAACTGAAAATATACTGGGACAAAGTTACTCTGTATAATCAAACCCCCCCCCTCCCCCGAATCATAAGTGAAAAATCCCACTGCTGATGGTTGTAAATTGACAGCATAAAGGCCCAGCTCACTGACCTTGCAGAGTCCCGGGTTCCCAGTGTGCAGTACCTAACTGGCAGCCTCTCTCTGTCCCCCCTGCGCTGTAATAGACTGATCTCTGGAATAAAGCACACAGGTCAGACACATCGATTCCTTCTTTCTCAGACCCACAATCAAAGAAGCAACCCTTCTGTCTTCTAGAGTCCCCGGTACAAAGTCTAGAGGCAACCCCTAGATGCACAGGGGACACAGGACCTGCACAGGAGGTCAGTACATTAGAGTGTGCGTAGAGACACACGGTCACACACTATGGGCGATTTAGAAAAGCCTGTTCGGCTAACCGCGTGTTTTTGGACTGTGGGAAGACACCTGCTCAACACAGGAGCGTCAGCCTCGTTGGAGGGTCACCACGGCTCTCGCAGCTCGAAACGCAAGCCGCGCACGCACACCAGACAAAGCTACATAGCAACAGTCAGTTGGGAATATGCAAAATCCACACACACACAGACAGACAGAACATCCACGCGTGGAGATGGGATGCTACACTCAGAGCTGCCATGCCACTTCAAGAGAAATGTAAGCGAAAACGAGGAGATGAGACTATTCTGACTTTCTCGAACGCGCCGATTATTTAGCGGTAAACGTCTCATTGCCAGGAAGGTTGCAGGGAAAACAGCAGCTCCCCCCTCACCCTGCTGCTCCAGCTTGCCCTTTCGGTTCTTCTCCTCCACCTGCTCCGATGTCTTGCCATCTTCCTCTTCCTCCTCTCCCATCTCTTCATCATCGCCTTCACTCGCCAGACTCTGAAAGACAAATGAAACAAGAAGTTAGACGATAACACAGAGTGATTGTCCCAACGGCGCCATTCTGGTCCGGCTAATTCTCTGCTCCATTCCCCTATTTAACCTGCAGTGCTGCAGTTACATATTGCAGTGTCGTTTCAGGAGAATCCGCCATTCTTTATCCAACTCCACCCCCCGCTCCATCCTCCCCCATCCAGCCCGTGCTCCAACTCTCACCACCTCTCCACTGGGCTGGTACTTGTGCAGCCAGCTTGTCTTGTACTGCACCAGCTTCTGGCCTCGGTAGCGCACGGAAGCCCAGCCGCAGCCCGACTTCTTGGCGGGGTTGACCAGCCGTTTGCAGTGCGTGGCCCAGGCACTGGGCGAGTTGAAGATCTGTCCCGTTTCCACCCAGCGGATCTTTCCGTCGCAGAGCAGATCCCCAACAAACTTCTTTCCCTGAAGAAAATGAGACGTGAACAGAAATTGAGTCAAAATACGAGAAAGCAAAGCGGACGCTCTTCCTTTTATGCAGGGCATTTGAAATTCTGATGGTGGCACAGGTGATTCTCCAAAATCCAGGAGGCCGCTGTCTTTCAGCCTCACAGGTCACACTATACTGCACCCTGAATGTTACCCTCACTGCAGAGTCACTCACACGGCTCAAACTCAAACCTATCACGTAAAAGACGAAGCTCCTGTGTAACAGTGAGCTGGGACAGACGGCCTGGTCCCTGCATTCCTCTCCTGGCGTGCTCCCTTTAACGGAGTGTGCAACAGCAACAGCAACCTTAAACTGCACCAGTGGCCAAAATTGTGGAAGCACCTAGCATTTTTGGCATTCCTCTTTAAAAATTACTCCACGAATACTGGCACAAAGCATGTTTACAAATATCATACACTGGATGATTAAATAAGTAACTGGAATAAAGTTCAACTTTGGCCACTAGTGTAATTATCCTGAATTGCGAAGCTGTGTAATACTGAAGTGAGGGGTAAGATGTGAGGTGTTTAATACTGGTTTTTGAAACAACAAATGCTAACTGAATTAATAAATCTTAGTTACTGTGTCGCATAGCATTTTATTAAAGACAAGCGTTGCGATGGATGAGATTGGGATGAATGCACTAATTTAAGGGAAAATACACTTTTTAAAGAGCTCTAGGTATGGTGGAAGTATGAGGGAGGCAAGGGGGGAAGGGGGGGGGGAGGGGGGAAGCAACAAGCTTATGGTGTCTCCCAGGCGGACACTGAGGGATGGGGCCACAGGACAGACAGCGATGGAAACGTCAGCATGGAAGAGGAGGACCACAGCGTTACCAGGTAGTGTATGGACAGCACACCGTCCCCGGGTTCTACCAGGCCGTCTTTCAGCAGCACGCGCAAGGTGATACCTCGCCGCGTCAGCAGGGACCCGCGACCCGGGGTCACCCTCGAGTCCACGTCCTCTGCCCCACTCAGCTCTTCTTCTTCATCCTCACCTCCCTCCTCCACCACTGGTGGGGATGAAGGTGGCTCTGAACCTAGAACACATACCAAAACATCCAAACCCACATCAGAGAAAACAATCACGATGGAGTACATTAAAAATAAAATTGTTAATTAGTAACTGGCTTTCTATGTTGATGCACGTATTTTTGTATATAAAGCAAATAAAATACAACATTTTCTTAATTCATTTTAATTTTGTAATAACTGGAAAACAAGTTTCAATTTTCACATGCGTATCCCCACTATCAGCGATGGGTTGGCGCCCCATCCTGGGTTATTCCCTGCCTTGCTCCGGACCCCCGCCCCCCCATCGCGACCCTGAATAGGATAAGCGGTTTCAGAAAATGAATGGATGGATGGTATCGCCACTATTTACACATGGAAGTCCGCAGGAACTGAATTGTAAACATTGGTAAAATTTAGACGCACTTCTGTATTATGCGCAATCTACCATTGTTTAATGTAACCTGTACAGCACCAACATTTCATAACCTAAGTGTGGGAGATCGACACTAAATACAAGAAGGGGGGAGTCTACCTTAATTTAAGTACCGCTTAAAATTTAAAAATTTCAAAAATGTTAAAATTATTATTGTGTGTATAGGAAACTCGGCTGATTTGCTGACAGGCAATCTTCATTTTTTTCTGTCCGCAGCACGAGGCCTGCTAATGATTAATTTTACACTTATTAAAATTAAAACATCGTGTAATCCTCACCCATTTCGCCGTAAACCTCCGTGGTTCGGTGCGGTTCCGGTCCGGCAGGGCTGCTTTTCGGCGATCAGCTGCGAGCGCCGCACGGAGTTGGAGTTTCCAGCCCAGACAGTTAGCTTGCTAGCTATTATTCAAAAACATAAAATGAAGGCGTCTATCTGCAGTCTAGTTTCCTTGTTGTGTTGCTTTAATGTCAATTCCCCTCCCCTTTCTCCCTCACTCCCGTCCTTGTCACTCTGCACTTCACTGATAATAATTATTTTTTCCCACTCGAAACTTTCAATGTGATTTTATGAAATCCAAACAGCGAACTTACTCGCAGATCATAAGTATAAACACTGATTACTAAATAGCAGCGCTCCTTCACCATCTTTAGTTTATAATCTCTCCGGTTTCCGGCGGGCAGACAGTGGCGGTCGAGCGATCGGCGCTTCCCGAATTAGCCACTTAGCAAATTTAGCCTTTACAGCTGCCGCGGCTATCATAGCTTGGTGGCGCAGGGAAATAAATGCTTAAACGTCTAGCATTTCAGTTAGTGGCGTGAGAATGTACATTGCAATACTGTGGAATTTGCAACGTTATGGCCACAATGAACTAAGCGCACATGTCAGCGGAGATACATACCCCATCGGTCCGCATCTGTTTCGTCCTATCAGTATGTTCCCCTAAAGCTCAGACACCCCCTGCCTTACCCGCCCCCTTGTCTGTCCGTCGGATTCCTCTTACTCCCATCTCCATCTGGCGACTGCACGCAGCATTGTGCTCCAGTTGCGACCCATTATAGTCGGGGGAGGGCGACAGATTGCCATCTCTGCCATTTCTGTCTTATCTCGCGAAGCGGCGCCGGTTCTTCCCGTCTCTCCGCGGCTCACCGAAACCACGTGCCGCCCACCATCTATTCGCTAATCACGGTGGTCCATCCTCGTGTACATACACCGCAATTAACAGGTGTGAAATAAATGTGTGCTAACATACAACCCCGTACGTCTGATCACAAAGTTATGATCTTTATATCTTAATATTTGCTGTAGTTATTCTTCTGTGCTATTGCATAAAGAAATGTACCCCACGGGGATCAATTAAGTTCTATCTAATCTAATTTTATAATCTAGTCTTATAATACCCTATACTTTTTCCCGTGAACAACAGAAGAAATTGGTTAGTACGGTAAGTAGTGTATAATTAGTATACAGTCGGTATGCATTTGTATAATTTGCTTAATTACACTTTTAAGCAAATTACACACATTTAAAATATTTGTTCAGTCGTGCTGTAGATCGCTTTCGGAGGTCGATGTATTTTCTGAAAGGTGTTTCCCGGCCAGGGGGGGTCATTTGTAGGCGTGATTTTCCGAAACGCCTGCTGGGACTGACGGGCTGTCAGTAAACGCACTGACTTTGTTTGTGGTTCATGGTTTCGGCGGCTATATTTGACATCTGGATCAGAGCAGAGTAATGTGAAGCTAGAATCGTCTAAAGGCGATTGTTTGGGATAGTTTAGTGGTATAAGTAAGGATTGGCTAGATTTGTTAGTTCAGGCGTACTTTCCGAATAGTTCATGTGTTTTCTTTGGGGAGTGTAATCTATCCCTTTGAGGATTTATTGTCAAAACGCAATGAAGAATTAATTTTTTTCGCCTTCTTCCGATAATCAAGGAACGTGGGACGTGTTTTCGGGAGCACTCTGCCTTATCTTAACCTGGGATTCCGATGGCAAATCCACAATCCAAACAGCAACAAAGGCGACAGATACCGCATTGCTACCACGAAGGTTATCTTGAAAAGAGGTCAGCTAAAGAAAAGGTATATGTTTTAGTTATTTGTTTTATATAGTATTTTTAATATATATATATATTATATATCATGATTTTATATCGAGTCTTGTAAATTGTACTGCACTGAGCCTTTATTTAACTAATGCCTTTTAAATTTGTGATTCTAAAAGTGTGTGTTGGTCACTAACAATCAAAACTGATCTAATTCCAATGAGGACAAATCAATTTACCAATCAAGTTCCTATTATTTCTTTCTTACATTTAACATACTTACATTTAGCATTAAAAAAAATCCATTATCTACTTATAACTTAAATCGATCGTTGGACTGACAGCTGCATCGTGTAAAGAACTTATAATATTTACAATTGTCATCATCTGTAAAAATAATAATAAAAAACATATTTATTGTGTTTAGTCAAACGTAAACTTCATCAATCATTTTTCGTCATCCTCGGGGTTTCCCATACACACGTTGTAATGGATTTCCTGGTCACCTAAACTCTGTAACACGCTAATTCTGGTCTAGATTAATAATCTATCATCTGCATTTGGGCAATTAAGCACATGGGTACAACGTCATAGGGGGTTAACCAAGCAGACCACCCCCCGTAACCACCCCTCTTTTTTTATTTTTCTATTGTTTTAATATTGCACTCACTGTGACGTTTTCCTTACGTTACATATATTTCTGAATTTCTTGCTTTCTGACGTCACGTCGTGTGCTGGGTGAGTGATAGTGTCGCTAGTTAGTTTTAACGTCAGCTAGCTGCAATCGAAATGGACAAAGTTCAGCAATTTAGCGCAAAAAGAAAACGTAAAAAAGGGGCGGGCGGGGTGGAGCGGGGACCCTTCTAGGGTGCTTAATTTTGTATGACCCTCCATTGTTAAAGTTCTGGATACACTACCAAAAACTGCTCAGCATATCGCAATGGACGGTAACACAAAACCTAAAAGCATTGTAGTTCTGAAGGTAGACAATTTAATTTAGTAGTAGTGGCTGTAGGTCGCTGGTACCCTAACTGGATAAAGTGTCAGGGTGCTGGTGGCAAAGATAGAGAAATCAGAGTGCGTTCAGGAATCCGACTGCCAGGACATTACATGCGTGCTCTAAATCTTACTGATAGGTAAAAAAAGCTTCATAAAGGTGGTTACATTCCACACAGGTTAGCTGTTGACATTCTAGGAACGACTGAAATGAACTTTGGTTGCTGTTTGTGTTATCACTGGATGAAACCAGTTAGACAGTAATTATGATTTCGCCAAGAAATCACATGCAACTTAATCTGTCACATGATGGGGAAATATTCTTGTGGGAGAAGCTACAAGATAAGATGTTTCAGAAATTTATTTTGTTCCCTGAGGTAGTATGTTTTACAAACATACAGTAAGTGTCAGTTAAGTGTTCTAGTGAAACTTAAATTCTGAATTGCTATTTTGTCATGCGTGTAGGATAAGACCACAGGAAAAAATAAATATGTTGCATAAATAAAATGCTAAAGCATTTGCACTTGTCATACACTACTGTAAGGGTTGTTCCATCATATCTTTTTGACAGTGAAATACATTTAAGCTGAACTAGGTAAAGGTAGTTTTGAAGGACAGGTCTTGTGCTTTTCAAACTGCATATACTGTATACATCTTGATAATGATCGTCTGTGTTACTGTAATGTCCCAGATCCTGCCCTGTTACGTGGCATTTGTCCCTGTCTGGTGCCCTGTTCGGTTAATGAATAACGGCAGTATATTTCTCAGAGACGATAAGGACCCGGTGCCAGGGTGGAATTGCCCTTCCCCTCCCAGGAAGTGATCTCGCAAAACTGCCTATTGTCACTTTTCGATGGACTTGGGCGAACCTTTACAAAGAATAGATTTTACTTCCATCTTTTTTCAATTTAAATGTGAGTTTAGGTTCAGGTTAGTAAAAGAAAAAAACAATATAATGAATCCAATCCAACTGACATACTTGCAACATTATTCAACTTAAACTGAATATCATACTAATGGAAAAAACTTGGGGAATTAAGTATGAATCTATTTCTTACACCATATTATTCATGAGAAATATGTTTCCTTGAAGCATGGTTTAGTTCACTCCATGACGTTTGCAGGGGTCTTCCAAAGCTTCTGGGCTGTCTGACATAGATGGAGCAAAATATTAATCCAGTTGTGTAACAGACTCGACTAACCAGTTTTTCTTGGTGATCTTTTTCCCCTTGTGCGTGTCCTGCTTACACATTCTTGGTGTTGCATAGACTGATGCTGATTCATCTTTTGTTCCTCGGCAAAATTCTGCTCCCATGTGTCATTTTTTAAATCCTCTGTTCATGTCACAAGTACTTTATCTTTGATTTCTTGTCCAGGTGTCCCAGCGTCTCTGGGCATCCCTGTGTGGGAACACCCTGTTTTTCTACAACACCATCAAGGACGTGGAGGTGAGTGTAAAGCGCAGTGAGTAATGGCGGCTGGACCACGGGCGGCATGACGTCAATGGCGTGATGATGGTGGCTGTGTCTTGTCTCCTCATGCAGTATGTGGACAGGATTGACCTTGACGGATCTATCTCCCTGCTGGATGACAACAGCCGGGACCGAAACCTAGAAGCAGCTCGATTCCAACTGCGCACCAAGGAGGGGGAGTTCAAAATCACCGTGAGTCTGCCCCACACACCGGCAAACAGATAGTGCCATGTGACTTCCAGCTCAGCCGGGCCCAAAATCGGTGATACCAAGCGAGAGCAGATCCTCCAGCATCTGCCTTCAGAACTGTTCTCGTTTATGTACTTCCAAAGGCCGTGCACGTCAATGCAAACGTGGTTCGGGAGAGGAGAGGAGATTTTCAAAGACGTAGGAGTACTGTAATTGCTGAGCTGGAGTTTTATAATGCGGTTCTGTGTCATTTACAACGTGATAATGGTGGTAGGAATCTTTGAGGAAACTGATCAAAGTAAATCAGGAAGAAGAAGTTTCAGAAGTACGGTTATAGCGGTTTCTACATCTGGGAGGTAGTTTGCCAGAGTTGGGTAATTTTCAGGTTCATTCTGGTTTTAGCGCTGGATTTATGGTTATATCTAAGTCAGATGTATGTTTTATGTATTTTTATCTCAGTTTTGACCTGTTTATAGACGAAGAGAAATTGAGAAATGGTGTCACCTTGCATTGATAGTTTTTGAGTTTTATCTTTGTGTACTGCAGTATTCCAGCAGTAGTCTAATGTTACATGTTGTGATTGTACAGTGCATGCTATTTTTTAAATTACCTATTTATAATATAAACCTGATCTCATATTTTTTTCATTGTAAGCAAAAACAAGGAACTCTTCAAATACTGGTCCTTTTGGGCAAATACACAGCACAGTGTTTTTAGACTGAAAAATTATAACACCCCACATTTGTTACTTAAACTTGTGTTAAGACATAATCATTACCATAGTAGGGTGACCAGATAATCCATGTTAGAGAAGACACTTTGAGCTATGACAGGATTTCACTTAAGTGCTGAGTTCTTGCTGTGTGCTGATTGGTCAGTCTCCTATAATCATGCCTGTGTCACTAATGTGAATGTGAAACAGCCAAATGAATCTTCTAATCAAGGAAACAAACCGGTCAAAGCACAAGACGAACTGAAGTATTTAGCCAAGCAAAGAAGCCTTTAATTTTTGAAGCAGTTTGTAAAACCTGAAGTAGCCCATAGTGTTGCCCCCCCCCCCCTCCCCCAACATGGATTATCAGGTCACCCAACCTATAGCTACACATTTTACTTGTGCTGGACCCACATGCTCCTTCTGTCTCTAGGTTCCTACTCTAGAAAATCGTGAACTCTGGAAGGGCTACATCCATGCTGTTGCAAAGGTCAGTAATGCAATCGGGCATCGCCATGGAAACAAGTTGCAGTCTTTATGTTTAAGACATACATTGCGGTGTTGTTCCAGTGAATGATTGGCACATCCTACCAGCAGCAGTAACTGAATCATATGTACAATAAGGAAGTCTCCAAATGGCCATAACGATTTACTTCCCCTCGTTCTGTCTCAGCTCTCTGTTCCCAGCACCCTGAATCTGCTTCCAGGCCAAGTACACATGTTGCAGGAGGTGGTTGAAAAAGAACGGGAGAGGCAGCTTTCAGCTGCTGCCCAAGAGGATCTCTACCTTTCTCTAGTGGCAGACATGCCAGCGTACGTCTCACACATTTCTTCCCACCACTGTCTGGACAATTAAGGAGAGTATCCTATGAGCTCTTCCATGTCCAGTCATGTGACTGGTTTTCTATGGGGGGGTGTTTGGGTAATACAGGTGTTTTCATGAAGTCTCTCGGAGGGAGGCCATAAGTCTCCTGGAAAAGTATGCGGATTGTGGGAACATGCTGCTAAGACCAAGCAAGGACGGCTCCATGGCCATCACCACCCGCCAGGACCTGAATGGGTAAGGAGAACCTTTCCGGAATGTTCTTTATGGCGGCCTGTTTGCCCCCTCCTCCCTCCGTGGCTCTGTGTCTTGAGACAGTGAACACAATCAGAATTTACCGCATTAGCAACAGTCTTTATTATGATTATCTCCCATCAGGTCGGTGTTCCACCATTATCGTGTCATTCGGAGGCCGGAAGGAGGATTTGTGATTAATCTGGAGACCCCAGTGAGTACATGTACAGCAGCATGCTGCTCTCTCTCTCTCTCTCACAGACTCACACCATTTATTTATTGCAGAATTGCAATTCTTCCTCTATTTACTGTTGTTATATTAATTTCTACCTAAGTGGTATAAGTGGCACAATATATATAGAAGGGGTCCTGAAAGGCGTGGCAGTTTATTGTCAGAAGGAGGCGCTCTGATAAGAAGGGCTTTTACTTCTAATATCAACCACTTAAATGACACAGTTCAGATATGATCACTGAGAAGAAAGATATTGCTGCTATAGTTTTAAGCTGTACGCTGTGAAAGAGAAAACTGAGTAGCCTCAGAATAGGTAATTTAATTTCAAATATTTGGCCACCTATCAGCTATTGACTTCCTCAAGTTATTTAGTTGACCTCACTGGAAAAATGTATTACACCCAAACATCTGTTGTTTTTTTGTTTACACACACTTGGCGAAGGCCTTAAAGCAGGATATCCCAGCCCGGACCGTCTGGGAGGGAGCAAAAACATGGACCCTCTGTGGGTCTCCAGGGACTGGGTTGGGAAACACTGAATTAATGAATAGCGGCCTAGCCCCGCCCCTTCACCATGTAATCATCACATGACCCTCCAGGATGCTTCCTCATTGTCTGCTCACTGCAGCACTTTCATAACTTACTTCCTTTGAAATTACTTTCCTTTAGGTTCTCCTGGGCTGGGTACTAGGATTTAGACCTGGCCGACATTAGAAACGTCCTGCATTTTAACCGTATGCTACAGGGGTTCAAAGTGCCACTTAACTAAAAATAAATATTTGCCCTCCCCCACATCCTACACATCTGACCCTCCTGTTTCCTTGTGTGCCTTAGATTCCCTGTGCCAGCCTCTATGAAGTAATCAAATGCCTCGAGGAGAAAACCTCTGGAGTCCTACAGCCCTTCATCCTTGATAATATATATAATGACAACATCAGTGAGCAGCTCGACTTGAAGCACACATGTTTATTTGTAGTAGTGGGCAAAGAAAGACTCCCTTTGCCTTATCAGCCTGTGTAAACATCCCACTCTGTGGTGTAGCAAACACATATACAAGCCTGTCCAATTTGTCCATGTGGGTGTTTAATATTTACTGTTGTCCGATGCTGATACTTGGGTTGTAATGTAAAGTGCAGGGCTACCATTAATTAGTGGCTGCTTGCAAACTCATCTTGTTGATTCCTTGCCTCCCCTGTCCCCCCTAGCTTTAGTTCAGCAGAATGATGAGAATGGAGAGAAGAAACTGGAGTTCATCACAGGAAGCCCCAGTCTGAAAGCCCCTCCCTCAGGTATCTCCTCCCAGTCAGTCAGTTACCTCCTGAAACAGGACCGTCTATTTCCAGCTCTCATCTTAATCCATCAGCATGGATTAAGAATCAAACAGATGGCTGAACCGTAAAAGTACAGTACTTTAGTTTATGGCGCAAACGTGTGTAGCTAGGTGCTCGGAAGGGGGGGAGGTCTACATGTGTGTTTGGGTTTATTTATTTGGGAGATGTTTTAAGGAGGAGTGTTGAGTGAGGTGTCCTGTGTGTGTCTTATGTATCCTACAGGCAACCAAAAACAAACAGTGAACCCGGATGCAAAGTCTTTCAGCATGCGCTGCAACGATGGTGAATATCCTCGCCCTCTCCCCCTCTTCTCAGCTCCTTTCATTCTGTATGGTTGACCCGCTTTTACCCAACCCTACGTTTGGACTCAGACT
This sequence comes from Gnathonemus echidnorhynchus, assembly GCA_026776725.1. NCBI lineage: Eukaryota > Metazoa > Chordata > Actinopteri > Osteoglossiformes > Mormyridae > Gnathonemus > Gnathonemus echidnorhynchus. The sequence continues at coordinate 4,497,598 of JAODJU010000033.1, forward strand.
TTTATCTACTCCAGTCAGCAGCACGGCGTGGCATGGTCCTCTTAACTGACACCAGTGACTGCTGAGTGCTGATATTAGTGTGTTTTGTGACGCAGACAGCAACAAGATGCAGGAATCCCCCCATCCAGCTTGTGTCCCAGTGGGCCCATCTAAGACAGGTAGGTTTCAGTCAGCCTGCACACCTCATCTCAGGAGGTTAGAGGTCTGTCCCATTGGGGGGACAGGTGTGGGGTCGATGCTCAGTGGTCTTTGCTAAAAAGGGGGCTCAACTAACCTTATTTGATAAAATTTTAATGCATCCCCACCAGTTGACAGCATGTATCGTTCCCGTGACCCCAGTGACGACACCCCTGGCCGACAGCTAGTGTCGTTGGCAACCCCCATCCGCACTCAGTAACAACCACATTGTAGAAAACAGCCCAGGGGCCTCTGACCGTGTTAGTGAGCCTCTGTAAATTCGGGTTGACCAAACCCAAACTGTGAATGTAAAATGGCAGTAATGCACCTTAAAAACAGCATGGAAATACAGCAAGTTGAAGCAGCACTCTCCAGAGGTGAACAGTTCAGGTCCAGAAAGTAAAAATCCAGTTCAAGATTTTGTTTCAACCAACCAGTTGGCTACTCTGTGACTGTGACTCTTTATACTCAGCTCAGCAGTTGAAACAAAGTCTTGGTCTGAATTTTTACTTTCTGGACCTGAACCTCTGGCACTCTCCCAAACACATGCACACAACTCTCCATTTGGGACCATGTCACAGACTCCCTTATCCTACTGAATCCACCGACCTGATGTTCAAGCTCAAGGTAATTAATCCACTCAGGTTCAGGAGTGATACCATATATCACTGAATGAACAGGGGCTCGATGTCCTGACCAGCACAGTGCCTCAGAGCGCCCTTTTGTCTGATCACACTTCGGCTGACACTGAGCACTGATCTTACTGTGTTTCTGATGCAGTGAATGCCAAGGAATCGAAATCCATCCACACGGGTTCTCGCACACGCCCCCCAGTCCCCCTTCCAAAGTTTGGTACGTACCAGCCACCCTGTCCTGATTTCAGGAAATGAGACGCCTGTGCCTCGGGTAGGACTGCTGATCAAATCGTGATCGACAGCTCAGGGGAAATACCTGCTCCAGAGCTGTTCCAACAGTGACATGTGGTCATTTATCTTTTAGCAGGCGACAGTAGACAGAGATCCTTTTAGATGCTCATGATGTCTGGCAGTGGTATACGAGGGACCTGTTCAGCTGATGTAACTCACCACAGGGCTTTCTCATCAGCAGCAGAGCAACTGGTGTACTCACTGGCTATACAAACCACTGTACACACTGGTGTACTAACTGGATATACAATCCGTTGTGCCCACTGGTGTACTGAATGGTGTACCTACTAGTGTATTTAGTGATGTACCCACTGGATATGCAGCTTCTGTGCCCACTGGTGTACCATCTGCCTTACAAACTGGTGTACTGATGATGCATTGATTAGAGTAATAACTGGCATACCAAATAGTGTATGTACTGGTGTACTGAGTGGTGTATCTACTGGTGTATCTACTGGTGTACTGACTGGTGTACCTACTGGTGTACCCACAGGTGTACTGACTGGTGTATCTATTGGTGTATTAGACCATCATATGGTAGGTTAGGGTTCTCTCAGCAGACACTGGGGCAGGTGGGCTCTGTTTATCCACTGTATAGACAGTCTGTATAAGGTGCATAGACAGTCTGTGCTGTATATTTTGAGAATAATTTTTGTCATTTACATGATGTGTTCTCTTATTTTTAGTGACATTGGTCGAATCAACTTTTAGATATCACAGTTATATTCAGGGTCGGAATGACACTGAGCACTGATCTTACTGTGTTTGTGATGCAGTAAATGTCAAGGCATCGAAATCCAGCAGCACGAGCTCTGGCACACGCGCCCCAATCCCCCTGCCAAGGTTTGGTAGGTACCAGCTACCCTGCCCAGATTTCAGGAAATAAGACGCCTGTGCCTCGGGTAGGACTGCTGATCAAATCGTGATCAACAGCTCAGGGGAAATACCTGCTCCAGAGCTGTTCCAACCAAGTGACATGTGGTCATTTATCTTTTAGCAGGCGACAGTAGACAGAGATCCTTGTAGATGCTCATGATGTCTGGCAGTGGTAGACGAGGGACCTGTTCAGCTGATGTAACTCACCACAGGGCTTTCTCATCAGCAGCAGAGCAACTGGTGTACTCACTGGCTATACAAACCACTGTGCACACTAATGTACTCACTGGCTATACAAACCGCTGTGCCCACTGGTGTACTCACTGGTTATACAAACCACTGTGTATACTAATGTACTCACTGGATATGTAAACCGCTGTGCCCACTGGTGTACTCACTGGTTATACAAACCACTGTGCACACTAATGTACTCACTGGATATGCAAACCGCTGTGCCCACTGGTGTACTCACTGGATATACAAACCGTTGTGCCCAATGGTGTACTCACTGGTTATACAAACCACTGTGCACACTGGTGCAATCACTGGATATGCAAACTGCTGTGCCCCCTGGTGTACTCACTGGATATACAAGCCGCTGTGACCACCGGTGTACTCACTGGACATACAAACCGCTGTGCCCACTGGTGTACTCACTGGACATACAGACCACTTTGCCCACTGGCATACCAACTGGTGTACTAACTGGTGTACTGACTGATGTACCCATTGGGAATACAGCCACTCTGCAAACTGGTGTATCAGCTGGTCTACTAACTGGTGTACTGATTTGTGTATTGATCGGTGTAATAAATGGTATAATGAGTGGTCTACCAACTGGTGTACTAATTGATGTACCCACTAATGTACTGACTGGTGTACCCTACTGGTGTACCAATTGTTGAACTACCTGTTGTACTAGCTGGTGTACACACTGATGTACCCATTGGTGTATTAACTGGTGTACGCACTGATGTACCCATTGGTGTACACACTGATGTACCCATTGGTGTATTAACAGGACTGATGTACCCATTGGTGTACACACTGATGTACCCATTGGTGTATTAACTGGTGTATACGCTGATGTACCCATTGGTGTACTAACTGGTGTACCCGCTGATGTACCCATCGGTGTACTAACTGGTGTATGCGCTGATGTACCCATTGGTGTATTAGACCATCATGTGGTAGGTTAGGGTTCTCTCAGCAGACACTGGGGCAGGTGGGCTCTGTTTATCCACTATATAGACAGTCTGTATAGGGTGCATAGACAGTCTGTGCTGTATATTTTGAGAATATTTTTTGTCATTTACATGATGTGTTCTCTTCTTTTTAGTTACATTGGCTGAATCAACTTTTACATATCAGTTATATTCAGGGTTGGAATGACCAGTTTTTCTTGACTTTTCAGTGAAGAAATTTGTGTCACCAGTTCAGGACTCGCTTCCCAGTAATTCCAACAGTGAGGAACAGTCCAGTGGTGAGTCAGCCTCACCTGTTCCCTGTGATGCAGTGATTCAGGGATGTAACACATACTCTCTCCCACTACATGGGTTTTCCTTTACAGTGTTTTGTGTCCCTTGTTCACCTTCAACCTGTTTCATTTCCTGATCTTTAGGAACTGACCAGCACCATGTGACCGTACCCTCAATGTCCGCGACAACTAGCATGCACAACAAGCAAGCCATTCCTAAACCACCTTTTGCCATGGGCACTTCACTTGGAGACTTGTCCCTCGGTAAGTAACAGCTGAATATAAGAAGCATGCATTGATTATATTGACTGTTCAGTGAATTTACTTGCTCCTGCAAAAATCAGGGATGGTATTTCCTATCCAGTTGATGACCTTGATATATCAGTTGAGTGCTGGGATCCAATATCTCGTTTGGTGATGAATCTTAAGGAGGTGACCTTAGACACTCACCTAAACCCACCTTTAGCAAGCACCTTTACAAAGTGAACGTTAAAGCCTAAATATACGGTACACTCTGAGGTTCATAGTTTTGTTAGGATCTTTTCTTACAATCTAATCAAACTGTTCTGGTTTCGGGAAAGTTATCAACAGATGAAGAGTAAACTGCATGAGGACTGAAATATTTTTAAATCTCTGTTCTTTCGAATAGCTTTGTCAGAGGAGCTTAAAAAGAAAGTAGAAGGAAGACGGGAGAACAAGTAGTGATCTACCCACCCCTTCGAAGCCAGCGTTCCTGCAAGGAATCCCCAGGTCTTCCTCGAGATCCCACGGAATTGGCTGAAGGACTATACACCGTGCACTGACATTGCGTGCCTTTTGATTTGCTGGGCACATGCTGTGCACCAATGCAAACACTCTGATGTGTGAGGATCTATAGCTCTCGGCCTCGCGAGGCGCAGAAGCGATCCGACGGAGCGGAAAGTGCCCACTTTGCTAAGCTCTCCAGTACAGCGCTGAGGAGCGGCGAAGATTGACGAGGGAAATTGATTCTTGTTGGAAGCAGATCTGCTGGGTGCCGTAAGTGGTGGTAAATCACAGTGTAAGTGTCACATCAGTGCCACAATCACTTGTTAACTGAAATATTGTACATATCTTTGTGTACGGCCACCTGCCGTTTAATGAATGACTTCTCCCCATTTCTCCGGTTTCTTGCTCACTCTCAGCAGACGCGCACAGAATTGAGAATGTAAATTTCTTGTACAGATTGAACATTTTTTTTTTGCAGTTCATTATATTGAGAACAAATTTGTTTTATTTATTATCCATAATCCTGAGGATATGTAAGACACATAAATTAAACATCAATTAAGTAGTAAGTTATGAAACTCCACAGATCCCCCCAAAATAATCACTTTGTAATAGTACCTTAAATCCAGAATGATGAACCTGAAATGTTTAGCTGCAAATGTTTTCTTTTTGTGGGTCATATATTCATGTGTTCCCATAAGTGCATTTCCTTGTACTTATTTCATTCATAGTTTTTATAATATTATTATTAATAATAATAATAATAATATAATGATAGTAATAATAAGTTATCTAATATATATAACCAATAATACTAAAGAGCAGAGTAGTGTTATGTACAGTAGGTACTGTTACAATAAGTCAAAGACGATCATCAAAGTTTTTCATTTATTGTGAGACCTAACTGGTCTTTGATAAAACCCTCATGTCTCTGATAAAGACGTATGTAATAAGAAACGCTGCAGGAATGTGACGGACACGGTCTTCTGATCTGCGGTGAGGTGAACGCCGTGCTGGTTAATTCGGATCGACACACAGTACAGCAACGTACGCTGTCTCAGTCTGGCTTTATTTGCCCGGCTAGACAAACAGTACAAGATGAAAGCATTTACAAGATTTTATCATCAGGAAGTCAAGTTTATATCATAGTTTGGAAGCTTTAATGCATTGTGGAGTATACCAAAAAAAAAAAAAAACAGTCGGGTCCAATAAAAAATGCTCTTTCATTTAAATTTCCCAGTGCAGTCCAATGGTGGGTGAAGTCAATCCAACAACCACTGGCTGGATCTGTCCCAGCTGATTCCCATGAACAGAAAGCAGGTGCACTGTAGTGCACACCAGTAAAATTCAGGCCCCCACATACCCAGCTTGCAGTACAGGAGACGGGTGGGACTGGGTGTCAGGCGCCACAATCCGATCACAATCACGGTGTCCTAACCCACTGAACCACACCAAGCCAACAAAGTTGTGCTGCTAGTATAGACTAACCCCCTCCCCCCCGTTCACACTGTCAGTGAAAATAATATCATCTATTAGAAGCCAGACTGCATTTATTCGGTGACTTTTAACATGTACTTGTGCTGCCTTCTCTTGAAATTTGGACTGTGTTGGGAAAAAAAGAGAAACTGAAAACATCTTATGACAGACACTCAGAATAGATGTAATTGCAGAAAAACGATCTTTATCCTTCTGGTTTAAATGAAACTCCGCTCTGTAGACGATGCAGGCTTGCGTGAGTGCATGTGACTCGGGTTTCATGAGGCTGAAAGGCACAAGAAGTTAGGAGAATCCCACCCTCCACAGGGGGGTTAGTGGACGCAAACGCTAGCAGGAGCAGGTTAAAAGTTCTGAGTGATGGGAAATGGGTTTGGATCCCTCTCAGAACTGGGGCGGGCTCACATGGGGTGAGTTTGACCGGTGGCAGGGGCCTCGACTTAGTTGATGCTGGCGTTCGAGCTGCTGGTGCCGCTGCTTCTCCTCTGGCCGCTCTGCACCACCCTGGGCACCTGCAGCCCCGTCTGCACTGAGAAGCTGCCGTTCCACACCTGCAGGGGGCGACAGAGGGACAGCCAGTGTAAGAGCCGGCAAGCCCCGGACCGGGTGAAGCAGGAACGTGGAGGCGTGAGCCGCTTACCATGAAGGCTGGTATGACGGGCTGCTGGAACTTGGTTCTGAACGTGTGCAGCAGCTGTCTGGTCCTGGAATTGTAGAAGGATAGAACCCCTGGAAGATGCCGGGACCGAGTTAGATATCAAACTCTACTCTCAAGTCAGCTGAGTAAAAAGCAGAGAGTGATCTACGTAAAACTCCTCCCACTCACTGAAATACTGCACGGTTTCATAATACGTCACTTATTGATCTGTGCACGTTTCAGGAACATCGCGGCCTCACAGTTGGGGGCTTAAATCCCGTCCCTGGGTCTGTGAGTGTGTTTTATTTGCATGTGATTCCCAAGTTTTTATTTTTTTCTGGATGCTCCGGTTTCCTCTAGTATAGAGCATGTGGCGAGTTTCCATATTGTGTATGTGATTGTGTGTTTGTGTCCTGTGATGGACTGGTGTGCCAGCCAGACTGTCCCCTGCCCTGTGTTACCTGGGCCATCACAGACCTCTGCTGAATAAGCAGGATGGATGGAAGGATGGATGGGTGGAATGTGAGACCTTGCCATCAAGCATAACACGGTTTATCTGCTTTGTGCACCTTCCTCGAAGCCACAGTAGACACCGATGCGGTCGGGAATGGGGCAGTCCAGGGTGCGCGCCTTGTTGTTGTGCTTGGCCGTGAAGCTCTGCTGCAGCCAGTTGTTGAGGTGGAGACACCAGGAGGCGCTGCTCTTCCCCAGCTGGTCGAAGCGGCCCAGGGACCGCAGGGCCACCCCAACGGCGAAGGCCTTGCTCTCTTTGTCAAACCGAACCTCCCAGTAGTGCTGGCCAGCGTCGATCATGGTGTCTCCTGAAATGTTAGGAGGATAGATACAGCAATAATGTATTATGGTGCAAGGACGATCCACGCTGCGGCTTTACGGAACCGGGGACTTTATTCAACTCAAAAATACAAGAAAAAATTAATCATGAGGAGTCATAGCAAAGGCAGGGAGGTAAAAAGCAAGAACTAAAGCAGGGAGCATCACAGGAACAAACACAGCAAATACATTTTACCAGAAGAAACACAGGAGCAAACATACTATGGTGAAAACCAAGGGGCACTAGGGGAACACAGATTGGGATGGTGACATTAACTGGCCAAACAGGGAAGTGACAGGCAGGGCTGGAACAGATCCTGACATAATGGGTCCATTAGGACACTAGAAGGACAGCTAGTCACATACGTTCAGGAGAGTGACCCAGAAGCTTAGCCAGCCTTGCCCCTGCCTGGTCCGGTCCGATCCTTACCTAGCACGGTGTAGGACTCAGCCGTGAACCGGTCACGACCCACCCGGGCCGAGGGCGCCCTCTTTGGAGACATCATTGCATTCCTGGGGGAGAGGACAAACGAGGGGACAGAGAATCAAGGACACGGACAAAAGGACCGGTTGGACGGGGCTGTCACAGTGGCTGTGCGGAGTCCACTCGGACCTGGCGGGAGAGTTCATCGGTGAGCTGGTCCTGTTCTTCTCCTTACGCATCTCTTGGACCTTCCCGCCACTGCTGTCCCACTCTACGGAAAGGTCCTCCACCCGCAAGTTCTGGTGGGACGAACTAGAGTCCAGCTTGAAGAGGAAGGCTAGAGCGACAGAGGAAGCCACAGCTGAGGTATGTAGGTCCTGCACCATCTCCAGAAACACAGCACTGTGCCTCTTTTTAGTCACATGACCTTATCCCTGATCAGAATGCAGTCCACTTAAACTGTACACCATTCCAGCCAATCCCCTACGCTTACTGTGGGTCCTCCTAGTCCTACGCTTAGCTGTGGGTCCTCCTACTCCTACGCTTAGCTGTGGGTCCCATCACAGCGTCTCCCATCTCTCCACGACCACCTCCACTCTGAGAAAGAAACTCGTCTTTGCCAACCCTAGTGCGAGCTGAAATGCAATAAGGACGTGAACGTCTCCTCTGTTACCAAATTTGACCTCGTAGTGACCTTGAAATGACCTTGTAGTGACCTTAATGTGACTTTGCGACCACTTTAAGTAGCATTGATATTTAGTAGCTCATTCTGATGCCTTTAAACATCAGTTCTTATCTTAAACATACATAAACATACATACTACTAAAGGGCATTAAGCTATTTTTTAATATTCTAGAATGTTCTGCTCAACCTTCAGTCTTGCTGCAGCTCCATAGCAGTCCGGTCAGCTCATGTAGCTCACCAAAGTGCATTATTTCCACTGTATTGCTGGACCAGTAAAAATGTATATTAGTATTACTGAGGTTCTGCTGACGTCCAGAACTCACCATTGGTTTCCAGGGTTACGGGCTCCGAGAAATCTCCAGCCACGGCCTTATTGCACGCTTTTACACGGAATGTCATAAAGCGCGTGTCAAAGCGTAACCCTGCAGATAGGGGGCAGCACACGCACAGTGGCATTAGGCTGGCTGTTAACGTGTCGTATTTGTGCATTAAACCAGAATTATGTAGGCAAAACCAATACCATAGTCAGTGTTAAAGCCTATGTGTATACAGAGTGTAGAGGACAATTAAAGGATTCAGTTTCTAAAATGTAACTTAATTAAATTACATTAAATGTTAAATAATAATAAGGTGTTTAGCATTTGGATTGGGTTTCTATGAACACAGTAACTGGTAAACAAACAAAAAAAAATCTAGAAAATATATCTATTCATGGTGAAATACTCATCAGCCATCTCTATGAACTATGGACTTTAAAAAGAAGAAAAGTGATCATTCGCTAATACAATGGTAATAGAAAATTCATTTTCCGACTCATGCGGGCATTTACGACCCAGTTTCCTACGCCAAATGGACCACATGGGTGAGAGAGATCTTTGAAGTAGAATGTAAAATGACGACTTCATGGCAGATACAAGAAATGTGAGTATGAAAGGCTTTAGTCATAAGCACAGTCGCGGTCTTGTCTAGCCTTCTGTGATTTTCACTTGGTGACCGTTTAGCATCACAGAACTTCATTGCTAAATATGGAGTGTGTCTCTTTATTGAGTTGGCTGATTGTAAATATTACCGCATCTGTATGGCTGCTGTGGGCTGTGTTTATTCCGCGTGCACATAGTCTGCTGCAGTTGCATTTGAAGGCCATGAGGTCACCTGTGAGCGTGTGTTCTGTCTGGCGGATGCCCTCCACCACCATCCAGGGGTACTCCTCACGGACGCGTGGCGGGCCCTCGTGATTGGTCCGGCGATGCTCCAGGATGTAGTGATCAATTTTGGTGTCGGGTTCCGGCAGAGTCCAGACCACCGTCACTGTGTTATCACACACCTGGCACTCGGAAACCTGTATTTCCGGGGTCGACGGAACTGAGGAACGGACAGAGAGGGATTTTCTGTGTCCATAATGACTTATACAGAGGACTGATAAATGAGAGGAAGGTGTATCGTCCAGTAGACAAGATCTTCAGAATCTGTGACTGCATCTTATGTAACTTAATCATAACGTTGAGTTTAGTTAAACTGAGTTAGTTAAGAGACAACGTTCTGGATGAATGGACCTCACTGACCTGGAAGGAACTTGATGGCCTGTAGCATGTCTCTCTCCTGAGTGAAATCCACCATCATGTGACTCATGTTGTCACTGACCTTGGGCTTCAGTGAGAGCCGGAAGGCGGGGGCCATTGTCACACTGAGTATACGTACACACACAGACACAAACGCTATTATATTAGCCAGGAATAGTCCAGAAATAGCTCAGCATGAATCTAAAGCAGAAAGCAAACCTAGACAAAATCTACTTTTGTGATAAATAGATGTGGAAAAAACTGCCCCATTGAGGAATGAATTAACACAAAACTTGTTTGTTTTCAAATCGAGCCTGGTGCAGGGAGATTACAGCCCATTTACACATTACTGTACATCAGCTCAAAGTTGGTTGTGTATGATTCTTCATACCTGCCCATAAATTTACAAGGTGATGGGTTGACGCTTAAAAAAACATGGATAATTGATATACTATACCTATCCTTTATGTCTTTGGCAGCCTGGAAGCAAATAAATTGAAAGAAGACAAAGAGAAATAGAAGGAAAGTTGAAGAGATTGCAGAGTTGCAGCCTGTAATTCTGCTAATTTCACCTGACCAGGTTCAGAATCTCCACAGGCAGTCTGTCCCGGTATAAGTGACAAAGGAACACAGTGCAAAACCAAGGTCTCAGCAACAGACTCTGATTTGTGCAGCTACTGCTGCTGACTCTGCTATAAACACTGCAACATAGATCTGGAGTGTATTTTTAATGCTTGTAGAACTCTTTAAAGTGTGTCACAGATTATTGGTGTACTCTACACTCACCCATAACACATATAGACCTGCTGCTTGAATATTGATTTTTGTAACTGTTGCATTTTTTTTAATTACTGGAACTCAGATAGTGTCTCTCTTTTGGTGGCTATGAAAAATCTGGAAAACATTCCTCAGTGTTCAGTTCTTGGAGCATAAGCAGGCCGAATAAGGTATGTTTTCTCGTTGGTCTGGCCCACCTGGTTGAAGCCGTCCATCTCTGAGGAGCACAGTGTGTGATTGGCCATCTCCAGCAGCTCCTCTGAACTCTCCAGAGCTTTGGTGCATATGCTCACCTGGTTCTGAGAGAGCAGGCAAAGGTCAAGGCGAACACAAGATAAACAGAGCTGAAGTACAACCACATGCCACAGGGAATATAATTAATGCTTATCTTTTTCCTTGATTCGTATCTGTCAGGGAAAAACACAGGAATAAACAGACAAACCGGTACTAAGTACTAAGTACAGACCAAACCCAATCAGTGCTAAAAATGATCTCTTTTTGCTCCCACACAAAATGTCCTGCCGTCATTCATCCATCCACCTTCCAACTACATTATTCAGTATCCTGCCCTTCAAAGGTAAAGCACGGTAACTATACTGAAACTGAGAAAAAGGGTGTTTCACCTTGGTTTTACTTTAGTTTTATTTTATATTTACTATAATCTTCGCGTGCTGTTCTCAAAACTGAGCACAGCTGAACTAAGGAATTTTGTCTCAAAACAGAACCTAAGTGGCCCGAGTTCAGCCGTAACCCCATTTTGATAAAACGTGCAGTTATGGCGTTTCGCCTTCGTGGGGCAGTACAGACCTGGAGCTCCAGCGTCAGGCTACCAAAAAGCAGAGGTGGAGATTTCAGGTCCACAAAGTACAAAGTGTTTGGTTGAAACGAAATCTTGGTCTGGATTTGTACTCTCTAGACCTGAGATCTCCACCTCTGGCAAACAGCAATGTAGACAGTGGCAGCAGTCAGCAGGAGCGAGCGCAGCAAACACACCTGCAGCTCGTAAAGTCGGGCGGCTTTCTCCTGCTTTATCCGGGTCACCATGCTCTCCTTCAGCTCGTCCAGGACTGAGTACAGCGAGCTGAACTCACCCTCCAGGTCCTCTTGAGCACGGTTAGCATTCACCTGTCAGGGAGGCATCAGATTCCATCCGTCTTTATTTTCAAACAACCCAACTCTCCGTCAGTACTCTCCAGTCAGTGCAAGAAATGTCAGTGCCTCAGTACAACATGGATATAATTTTTTAGCAATTTCAATCTGAATTAATCCCAACTGTAACCCACTGTGTCAGGTCAGGCTTGACACCCGTGGTAAATGTCCCCAAAGAAGGATGCATGTCAGTACCTCGACGTTCTCCAGGTTCTGCTTCAGCGAAGATATGAAGTTCTGGATCTCCTCGTTCTTCAGAGCCAGTGTGTTGGTAATTTTCCTAAGTGATTCCTGAGACAAGTGCACACAACAGCAGAGAACAGGAACTGGGTGACCAACTTGCCCTGCTTGTCCCAAAATCAAATAGATGATCATCTTAAGAATAACTTCTCGAAGTTAAATATTCCATTTCCTCAAATGTGTTACATAGAGAAACCAAAGAGATACAGGCTACAAAACACTTCATCGCTTGAACCTTTAGCCACAATGCATATTAATATAAAGTAAAACAGTAATACAGGCATTACTGTAAAGATAAACCAAAAAAAAAATGACAAATAAAAATGGGGACGTATAGATAAAATTAATTAGTATTTTTCATATCCCACCGGCCACCAATCACAGCCCGTCTCGCATCTGTGTGGATCTCTCCACAAACTCAAGCTGGCCAGCATCACCCCCCACCCCCCCCACCCCGCAGAAAACCATCCTCCATCTTCGATCTCCATATCTGTCATAACCCTGCATCCCCCCCCCCCCCCCCCCCCCCCCCCCTT
>JAODJU010000033.1:4510232-4520817 GCA_026776725.1 Gnathonemus echidnorhynchus
CACACACCTGATCTGCAAATCATCTGATAGAATTACAGAACAGGAAAAAAACAACCTTACTGTCAAACTACCAAAATCCTAAACACTAAACTCGCCTGTTATTCCCAGGTACACATTTTTGATGAGTTTATTGCCTCGTCAGTCCAGGAGGAAGCAGATCTAGCAATGCATATTTAAACCCTTTAATAAAAATAAACACACTTCAAATAACATTTTAAATTTGTAGTTAGATAAATAAACATTTGCATACCTTCTAACTGCGGACAAACGCCCTACCCTGAAACACTATAAACTTCCACACTGAGAGCCACGCATCCATAGACTCTACATTTTTAGAAATAAAATCTACTTGACAGGGAGAGCAAATTGCACTTGATGCGTTTTCCGGATTTATTACTGGATCTTCAGTCATGGGCGAAGAAACTGGGATGGGGGGAGAGGGGTATATGTAAGATCCCCCCGCCCCAGACCCCCCAATATTTAATTTGGATGAATTCATCCCTCCCCCGTAATGAATAAGAACTTTCTTTTCTAATTACTCAGGTGTGCCCCAGTCACCCCCCAAACATTAAACTCTCTCCTCCGCCGCTGTTTTAAGTTAAGCCCCGACGGGAGGCATGCCTCGCGGTGTCACCGCCGCAGTCCCCGGCATATGTGTACAATGGAAGCCCGCTAATGCGCAGGAGGAGGGACCGATGTCGCGTCCAGGAGCTGTCACGGCGAGGCGGAGCCGCCTCCCAGCAGCACAGAGAGTCAGTTTAATGGTAGAAACAATAGTGTCAGCTGCAAATTCATGATTATTCATAATGACCTTCCCTATAGGAACTACTGAAGGGCAATTACAGCAAACTAATTTAACAATTACCGCTTTTCAGACTTCACACTTAAATTCCTTCTCCATTAGATTCCCACCCAAAACTGATTATCCTTTTGCAAGCGAACAGTCATTCTCAATTGCCTTCGTTTCCTTTCTTTGTCCGTGTAGCATCACAGCCTATCCCGCACACCCAGTCGTCCGGCTCCATTTTACCTTCTGATCATCCATGTCGCTGTCCGTATTATCAGTGTGGCCTAATTCTGTCCGACTTGTTTGTTGTTCTTCTGTGTCTCTGTACCCCGCATTCAAGCAGGGTGGTACTGATGGTGCCGAAGTACGTGCTGCACCATCCCTCCTCCAGAACCTTGGTCCATGGCGTATATTGCGCAACAGCACGAGCTGTCAACGCCGGGGAAGATGGGAAATGTAGTTAAATATATAGCGGCAGCAATTTAAAATCAGATTAATGTTTTTTCCTGCAAGCCAGTAGTCGATAGGCGGTTGGAAGATGGATGGATGGATGGATGGATGGATGGATAAGTAGCTTAAGACCTCCTGATTATAATAAGCTATATTTATACATAGGGCTATCGTTATTACAAATATGTAGCTAATCATTTTAATCATCTGTAGCTCTGTTTTACATACTATCAAATACCTGTGGAAGGCAATGTTTTAATATATTTAAGTGCATTTCCACTATTCTGGCATATTTTTTTTTAATGCAATATCCTTTTCATTTTGTAATTTCCAACATATTTCATCAACTAGAAACATGCACATTGATTCGTTTTGTTTCTACGTGCTTAAATATGTGTTTGTGTTGGAGAGTTTATTAATTAATCGCTGTTTTTTTCCTAATCTCACTGACAATCAAAAACTTCCGAAACTACAAATGTCTCGTGATAAATGAGACCCCAATGCTATTCGTAGTGAAATATACTTAGAAACATACGCTGAATGATGAATTTTGATTTATAATGAATGCAGCAAATCAGTGTTCCACCCAAGGTGCAAGACACCTCCAAGGCCTACTTCCTGGGTTTTTTTTTTTTAACTTAAAATGTAAATTTACCTACAGCTAAGGGTACAATTGCTCGACCCTTGAAGGTACAGCCTCAGTGGCAAGTAATTGAACCTCAAAGGTATGACTTGGTACTTTTTTTCCTAACAGTGTACAGACTCAGCTCTCCATCACAGTCACCCTTTCAGCACCAGGCTGTGTATCTGCGTTTGGAAACATAGATTCACCTCTATTCACTCAACCTGAAGCTTGCAGTTGTATCTTGGTCTCTTTTCATTCAGTCACCCTCCGCTCTCTCTAGTCTATGAGAAGATCCTCCCAGCCACCCCCAAGAACCCACTTAGCAAACCACCTCTCTGCACTCATTCTCTTGATTTGCGTCATCATAAAAACAGATCCGACACAGTGGGACCAAGATGACCCCTTTTCACACCCTTTTATGAGCTTTGCAATGGAGGTCTGGTTCAAAATAGTATGTCTACTGACATTAAAAGGTAAGCATGACCTGTAGTACATTACAATACCGTGTTATTTGTTTTTTACAGATACAGTCTTATAAGGACCAATTATTGTGTTACAGTTACTAAAAACCTATGCTAGTTTTTTCAAGCAGATATGTCTTCATGATCACATTTTTAATTGAAATTAACATGTTGTGATATTTGCAAAACTTGTTTGTATTATTATTCAAAATATCGTATCATATCATCATGCATGTCTGATTTCACCTTTATCTTTGTATAAGTTTCTAGTACCTTTATCAGTTACTCTGATTTTGCTGAACAATTTGCCAAACTAACGGAGTTCACGTTGTTGATATCATACTTATTTATGAGGAAGTGACTAAACACTGCATTGCTTGGAATTGAGACGCTGAACATAGGAACAAAGTCCATACTGCCCTGACTGCATTTTTTCCACTCTCCGTAATGGTATTTTACTTCAAAAACAGCCTCAAACTGAGGTTCTTCCGTGTGTCATAGTGTGGCAGAAATTACAGCGCAGTTTGGCATAAGATGATTTTGTGTGCCTTACATGCTGTTATCATATGGTGTCCAATCTTTATATTAACCTTTTCACCTTCACTCATCTTTGTTCCCCAAATTCGCCATCATCTTACTGGACACCCAGTATTCATCTCGGCGGTCCTGGCTGTCACGTATGGTGCGGAATATGTCCTCGCTCCTCAAGGGCCACGGGAAGCCACTGCAGGAACTTCTCCTATCTTCAATTGCAGTTACACATTCAAGGACAATGTTCGGCTCAGGGTGACATGGTGGTTTGGCCAAACAGCTGAGCCGACCTGTGAGATCTCAAACCGAATACAGCTCTCCTCTAGCCTGGTCTCCACCAATGAGACGAAGCCCAAGAACAATGGGATGGAAGTAGACCAGCTGACGGGGGACAATTGGTCCACGTTGGAGCTGAAAAACATCACCCAGAATTACAGTGGATGGTACTTCTGCCAAGTGACTGTAGAGATACCAAACCTTCAATCAATCTGCAGCAATGGAACAAAGCTCAGTATCAGTAAGTGTTGGTAAACACAGAAAATGCAGAAACATGCATCAGTGAACAAAATATTTGTATTTAAATTTAATGAAGCATTCACATTTGAGCAGGCATCTTTACTGACTGGCAAGATGATTTAACAATTTTTGACCAACTTCAAGGAAACATTATCAAAATGTCATTATTGTAAGCATGGGCGTAAATTATGTGGGGTATGGGGGGTGGTAACACCCCCCCCCCCCCAGTAATCAAAATCAGCCAATACAACCCCCTGGACCCCCTTAAATGGGGGGAGGCCTAAAGCTCCTAAGTGCTCAACCCAAATTTATGCCCTTGGTAGTAAGACTGAATGTGTTTATGCATTATTTTAATATATAGTCAAAACATCATGCCAAAAAAGAATAATTCTCTTCCTTGTGAAGACATTAATATTTATTTAAATTATACATCAAAAAGTTAATTATGCATAAAATTAATTAGTAATTTTCAAATTCTTATATGACTTCATCTGTAGTTATTGTTCAGTATAATTATTTTTTCTTCAGTTTTAAACAAATGCAACACATTGTACTGACAGGTGATTCTCAGAAGTTTGTTTTTCTTTCATTTCACACGTACATTTTCCCTGAGCTTCACATTGACAGCATCATGGATTCTTTGACATCAGATATTTTCAGAACTTTTTGTCTGAGAATTGGCCTCTTGATACAGGATACAGTTCATTGTGTCTATTCAGCTTTACCAAATGAACAGGGATTTACTTCCCTTTAAAATTACACGGTTACGATGTTGCTACTAAGTCTGTTGTTCAGATACTCTTCTCCAGTGATTCTTAGGCACGTTTCCCACATCTCCACCCTTGGTTTACTTCAGTGCACATGAGAAGCATCTCGCATGAGACGATTAAAGCAATAAGATGTGCTCCCGGTCAATTTCATAACGATTTATTCTTGCTTCCACAATAGACGACACATTTGTATCAAGTAAAGGCTTCATTGTTCAATTTCTCTTTTAATTGTCTAAAGCAGCACTGTAGGCCAACAAGGGTTGTATGCAACCCCCAAAAATGAGTACATCCTGTTTCCACTGCAGATGAGAACACAATGCTACAAGGAGTCCAAAATGAGCAGAGGTCATTTCATAAGCACTTAATTTATTATCTAGTTCCATGTATAATAGCCTAAAGCATTGCTTCTCCAAACACATAAATCTGACTTTTCTACTGAAAAACTTTATTGTTATTGCTGGTTAAAATGATTTCTTTTCCTTTCCTTTGTAGCCAACGAAACTGTCCCCTATATTCCCCCAGTTGTTCCTCCGGAAGCTGCAAACTGGCTGATGATGGTGACACTGGGAGCTGGGACTGTGCTGCTGGCTGTGGGCAGCATCTGGCTGCTATACAGGAGAATGAAAGGCAGGGTTACAGGTGGGTGACATGCACGCCTGACACACAGGCACACATTCCATTTACTGTTTTTGTTAGGGAGCCTAGTTAATAACAATAAGGCCTCTGTGCAGCATCACGTGTGAGAATGACAAACACTACACTCAAAAGTAAAGAAATATGAGCACAGAAAGTGGTACAGAAGCATGTTAATTAAACTCATTAATATCATACTTCCCATATAAAATAAGCAAGCATTATTTTATTCCTGTTACATTATACATTAATATTCCATGATATATGGATATCAAATATAATTGTTACACTAATAAACATGTTTTGCATTGTCATATGCCAATGATGGATGCTCGGAGCAGTGGTTATTTTTATGTATGAAGTAGATGAATTTTCCAGTAATACTGGAGCGATTGGACGATAGAGATAGGTGGATGGAGGTATTTTCTCTGTTTGTCTGTGTATTTATGTACTCTGTTGATTCATGTATTTGAGTCATAAACCCTCAGAATTTAATATCATAAGCCAACTCAAGTAACGTTCCGGGAGGGCTGTATGAAACACAGGCTACATGACAAATTGAACAAACAAGTTCTGCAGACTTACAGGAACAAGGCCAGAGGTTTTCCTCTATAGCCCCTCCGTGCAGGCTGAGTGCCTCTGTAGGTGGGTGTGTGGTTACGTTCTGAGACAGATGAGGAGATAGCAACCGAAATTAGTGTTTTGCTCGTGCGCTTTATGTCAGATAGCGAGAACGCTACGTGCATTGGTTTCTGTTTTCGGAACCTAATGACATGATTCTCAGCGCTACCAGGCTGCCCGAACGTGAGGCGGCTCTTCCGAGAGGTTTTTGTAATTCTTGCGAGCAGTTTAATATGAATATGAGCCGAGGTGCCTCTCTTAATTGCCTGCAGAGAACCCCATCTATGAAAATATGCATCCAGCGAGGAAAAGTCAAGCTTTACCGAGTGGGAGGCAGCCGGCCACCTTGCAGACACCCCCCAGGAAACCGGTGGGAACCCATGAGGAATCCACATCTTCTGACATCAAACTCCCCAGGCTACATTTTTAACTGGTTTATATGAATATATATAAATTTGAAGTTGTTTGCTTTTTACATTCAAGTTAGTTGTCCGCTACGTGCTTTGGCCACGGACAGTAAACACAACGGCTTCTGGATCAGCACGTCTCTCCCTATTACAGACATTCTTTACACAGTTCAGAAGAGATCAGACTTAACGACGAACAGTTTTCCATGTTCAGTACAGATGCTAGCTACAAAAAGCTTTCATCATGTTAAGTGTCGACTTTGGAGAAGGCAGGCCTGTATGTTGGAGGCTGTGTTTAAGTGACCTCCCACGGGTCGCATAATTCCATCGCCATCATAAGCACATCGCACCGGCTGCATGGAGACTCCGGTACAGTAGTCTTTGATTTGCTCACTGAAACAAGATGGCATGCTGAATTTCAGTTTTACATATTAGTGGAAAGTATAGTAAATTATAACACAAACTCGTGAATTAAAAATGAAAAATTAAACATTGGACATTGATGAAGTTCTGTTTCTGATTATGACAGTGAACAGAGTTGCTTCTAACGATGTTTATTCTCAACGATACTGTCAGACAGGTTGGAATAGCATGTTTCACTCCTAACAATTTACAAGTAGGGCTGTCATGATCAAGGCATTTTTTGTTGGCGAATAATTGTCATACAAAAAATTGCGGTTAACGATATGTCAGAAGAAAAAGGATCAGAAGAAAATGGACAAAATAACGTACATTTCTCTAGTTCTTTGTCCTATTTGCAAGCTATACTGACTATGCTGCAGTTTAATAGGGACAGCCGTCAGGGACATACACTATATTGCCAAAAGTGTTGTGACACCCCTCCAAATCATTTAATTCACTTCCACAGCCAAAGGTGTATAAAATCAAGCACCTAGACATGCAGACTGCTTCTACAAACATTTTTGAAAGAATGGGTCTCTCTCAGGAGCTCAGTGAATTCAAGCGTGGTACCATGATAGGATGCCACCTGTGCAATAAGTCCATTCGTGAAATTTCCTCGCTGCTAGATATTCCACAGTCAACTGTTAGTAAACAAAGTGAAAGCAATTGGGAGCAACAGCGACTCATCCAGGAAGTGGTCGGCCACGTAAAATCAGAGCGGGGACAACGCATGCTGAGGCACACAGTGTGCAGAAGTCGCCAACTGTCTGCAGAGTCAATAGCTACAGACCTCCAAACTTCGTGTGGCCTTCAGATTAGCTCAAGACCAGTGCATAGAGAACTTCATGGAATGGGTTTCAATGCCCGAGGAGCTGCATCCAAGCGTTACATCAGGAAGTGCAATGCAAAGCATCGGATGCAGTGCTGTAAAGCACGCTGCCACTCTAGAGCATTAAAGAAGCACCAGTCAAACATTACGTGGTAGAAAATGATTTTGAAATAGTCATAGAGATATGATGGTTCTGTGTCATTCACCTATTTTTATACAGATGAATGGAGACAATTCTAGCAATTATGCAAAAAATAACCCCGGTCAGCTCAAATAATCGCCACAGACCTATCTACAAGTAGTCAGAAGATGCCCATTCAGATCTGTTTAAAAGGTTTTTCATTAATATTTACTTAAAGCAGTCATTATACTGCATTATAGATACCGTCATAATGCATTATGATACATTCATCAAGCATTATAAACACAGCTATAACTATTTATAAAAAGGCACAGCACATTATAGCTATGTTTATTATGCATTGTGAATGCTCTATGAAGCTCTCACCTATAATACACTATAATGCATCCTTAATTCTTATACTGACCATTTTAATGCATAATGAAGGTATCTATAATGCATTATAACTGCTTTAAGTAAAGCGTTACCGGTTTTTCATCCAGCTTCTCATAAAGACTCATAAGATTCTTTAAAGTTGGTGCAATGTTACCTGATATTGTAATTAATATAATTTAGGCCTATTTAATTTTAACAAGAAAATGTTTTACAAAACCTGTATAAAATATTTTTTCAATAGTTCCTCAGATTTTATTTCTATTTTTCATTTTTTCTTATTAGCAAAAACTACCCATCTTGCATTATAGATAAGTAATGATGAATTTTACACATACACATACTGTATTCTGTCTGGGGTCCCCAGAGGCTAATAACTGCATTTCCTCTGTAGGAAATGGCTAATTCCTTTTTTTCTTTTTGCCGTATGTAACATGCAGTGACACTCTACTGGATCAGTATGGTACAGAAAATGAATGGATGGAAGGATTTACACGACACTCTTTAATCTGTTTCCCAGTTAAAAAAAAGATTAACCATCTCTTATTTTCATATTCGGAATTTATTAAGGCATATTAACAATATACAGTATATTATTGATGTATATGTGTATATACTAGGTTGAAATCCTAATGTGACTTTTTGGGGGCTTTCCGTTAAGCGTTTGGATAAATAGCAGATTAAGCTGGTAGCTTAGGTCAGTGTTTCCCAACCAGGTCCTTGGGGTCCCCCAGACAGTCCACGTTTTTGATCTCTCCCAGCTCTCTGCCAGACAGTCCACATTTTTGCTCGGGAGCTGGGAGGGAGCAAAACGTGGAATGTCTTGGGGTCCCTGAGGATTGGGTTGGGAAACACTGGCTGAGGTTATTTCTCGATCTTTGTGGTACTGCACTATTTAAACCGGCTTTTTATCATCTTTAAGCAGCTGAGTACTGGCTGGATTCAGACTCAAATCTTGACACTGCCGCCCACTTGGAATCTGCCACTATGTTATACTGCATCATTGACTGTGCAACCAATTAAACATTCTGTAGATTAAACCCAGTGTTCGGTGTTGATGTGACAGACATGTTTTTCCCGTGTTATAACTTCTGCCTGGAGGAAAGGAAACTCAAATGTAGCGTTAATCCACCTCAGAGGTTCTGCTTTGTTATGGCGGGTATGTGTCATGCACAGGTTTACCCGGGCTGAAGTACAGGGGCCTCAACTAACCGTAACTCCACCCCCCAAACCGAGGTAACTACACCACCGTAGAAAATAGCCCGGGGGGGTCTGATGGCTGTAATAGCCTGGTGGCCTCAGTCCATGTTCATGTGCCTCTGTGTGTAACTTTACCGTAGTGTGGTCTCCAATAAGTCCGGCGTGCAGAACCACAGACCAATACTCCGTGTACAAGCAAATTCATTAGACCTTGAAACATTAAAAATGGGCACGTAAAGCTACACAAGCTACATTTTTTTTACTTACGTTTGCATTGTATGTCTGCAGTCTTAAATATTCATTATCGTAACATTATCAGTTTCAAAACAAGTTGTATTTCATTGTGGACAGGCCAGTTGTCAAGTCAGAGTTAACTGTCATCGTACACAAGCACAGCGAAATGAAGTATTAATTTCACTGTAATTTTTACTGTACCTATGTACTGCTGTCAAGAAATTCCATTGTTTATCAATACAGCAGGCTGGTGCTGCTTGTACTTTAAATTCAAACCTCACGTTGTTTATTGCCACATAATTTAAATTCCTGGATTTTGAAAATCCATATAAAGTGCTTTGCCGCTAACTGCTGATGAGTATTTGTATGTTACACGTGTGTTTCCTTATCGTAGTTATTTAAAAGACGATGCGTTTGCGGCTTTAGCGGTTCGATTGTTTGAGACGCCACTGCCACAAACTGCAGGGCTGCGCTTGGTTATATGCTGAATGTCACCTGGAGGCCCATAGTCGTGCAAATTGGCACCGTACGCCAAGGGACGACAGGATACAACTGTACAACAGGTTCTAGTTTTGCGCAAGTATGAAATACGTGGGGTTAAAATAGCTCATATCCTTAAATTACGTGATTCCATTCACCTGTTTTTGTATTTAGTAGATTTGTTCCCCAGTGATTCAGTATTAGTTTTTATAGTTCCTGAGTTTTGTGGTTTGCATTCTGTGTTTTTTTTTTTTTCTTGGTTTTTTTTTTTTGCTTTGTACCCTTGATTTTATCTGTCTATATTTCCCTCGTGTTTGGATTCTATTTCCTAGTTTCCTCGAGTTCCTTGGTTTCATTATTATTAATTTCACCCGTTGCCCGTTTCTTATGCCAATCCTTGTTAATTGTTCCCACCTGTCTTGCGTTATCTTGTTAACTCTAAGTACCTGATACTGTTCTGTTCCCTATGGAGTCATTGACTGTGATGTATGTATTGGGTTTCTGTGCTAATGGTGCTCTGCTTGGTTCACCCAGTCCTGCTCCCTAGTTGTTAGGGTTTCTATAGTTAGTTGATCTGTTTTTTTTCCCGGTTTTTGTTTTGACTCCCTTTGGTCCTGTTATTAGTTTTTTTTCCTCAGTGTTCTTTGTTAAATGCAATAAACCCTTGTTTGTCTGAGTCACAAGTGGATCGCCACCTTCTTCCCGTCCGCACCATGCCCTGCACCCGTGACATACGACTCTTTCAGATGTCGCCATTATTCCGGTGAGTTGTAAAAGCGGGGGTATCTCCGCACAGTATAGTACACTCGGGGAACGGCTCAGACGAAGAATCACTCCCCGAACAAATCAGCGCAGTGAGAAAGATCATTTCGTTCACTTACAAAGTACTTTTTTTTTTTTTTTTTTATTTCATGGATTTGGCAATCCAGTGACATTTTAGCATAATTGATTTCTTGAAACTGCCGATTTGTGTGTAATCTTGTTTATGTAAATGAGTCCTACAATAATAGACTGGAAGCTTGGTCAGCATAGCATTTGACCTCGGCCCTGTGTTACCTGAGATGTAAATTTAGTGCATATTTTATCATTAATGTTTATCATTTAAAAAAAAAAAAAAAAAATATA
>JAODJU010000033.1:4520830-4534752 GCA_026776725.1 Gnathonemus echidnorhynchus
ATATAATCTCATTTCAGAATGATTAGATTAAGTGATGAAACATTTTCTCTCAGACTTTTTCACCTTGGCTAAAGTGAGCAACGCTGAGGCGACAGACAAATACTGTTCAAAACACTGCCATAGAATTATGAGGCATGATTTTGATGGCCAGATGTAAGGCTGCTGTAGCATAACCAGGCTGTATGCCTGCATCTGTGCTGAGGTAGACTGTGAACTTATTAATGCATTCCCTGCTAATGCAGCCTGCGTGCAGAGTGTTGAGCTGTGTTGCAGTATGTGAATAATGCAGCAAAGGTGTCGGGTTACATCTCGCACACTGGACCCGTATTGGAAGCCGGCTGCAGTTTGCCTGCCACTGGGTGATTGTTTATGATGCAATCTCCGATGGCGGGGGCACTGGCTAAGTAAGCTGACGAAGCCATCTTCATTCCCTCAAGCATTCTACCTCAGACGTGCGTTGTACAGCTGAACAGGTCTGCCAGGAAGTTGTGGCAGGAAAGACAGAGTTAGGGTCTGTGGCTTTTTTTTTTTCCTCTCTCTTCTCAGAATGCAGTGACGTGCAATGGAAAGACTTTTATCAGCAGCGAGAGTCCATGGAAGTCTTGTCTGTCCAAATGCCAGTTTAAGACCCTTCCCATTGTCTTCTCACTTTAGCCCAACGGGCTCTTGTCAAACTTCAGATGCAATCGAAGCATTAATTGGAAAAGTTTGTGGGGCTGGGCTCTGTACCAAGTCCCACTGCTGATTGACTACATGAATTCTTGTAAGCTTTTTTTGTTCTTTTCAGTAACGTATTTCTAGTATTTTGTCCCTCACCTGAATAAAGCAGGGACAACATATGTAAGATATGTAGTAACATTAGTATTTTGTGCATTTCATAAAAATGAGTCATTGTACAGTAGTAAAGTGTACATGTACAGAAGGGGTGCCTCAATGTTGGAAGGTGCTAATATTGAGCAGTATACATGATCCATTGTCCTATGAACCTCGATTCATTAGCATAGGTCAAGGGAAGACATTTCACTGTTGGTTGTTTGCTGTCATGATCTCCTTCTTTTGCAGTTAATTGGGTTAAACTGTAGTCAACTAACTAGCCAATTAAATCCTAAACAATGGAGCAAAACAGCCCTGGAGTGAGGGGGCTTCAGTTGCTAGCACTGTTACTTCACATCTCCAAGGTTGGGGGTCTGAATCCCACCTCAGCTGTGCTGTATGGTTTTTTTTCTGGATTCTGTCAGTCCAAAATTGCTCACAATGTGTAAATATGCCCCAGGATGGACCCCTGCCCCGTGGCATATACTACCTGGGGTCAGCTTTAGTCTTCCCCCCATGACACTAAACAACATAAGGGAATAGCGGATGGATGGAAAGCCCTCACATGGAATCGACCTATTACTGGATTGCTAAACTGTGACTTTGGCAATTACATGGGCGCAGTCACTCGTTTTTGTTTCTTGTAGGTAAACTTCAGGGTCAGTCACTTCAGGTTCCATCTGAAATGAAAACTGTGGACGTCATTTTAATTTTCAGGACAGTTACATAGCAATATTACAATAAAATAAAAATATTAACACCATGTTTTTCACAAAATACATAAATGTAAATTTTATGTATTTAGACAGATGAACATGTCCTATCGGGTTCATGAACTAGGAAACTTGGGCAACAGCTAACATCATGTCTCTCATGAGAATGATGCAACACTAAAAGTATTTGCTGGACGTTATTGGCTTTCTGTACAAAAGCCCAGGCAAAAAGGCAGCACCCTGTCTTCAACAACCTGGCACACGGGTGCCACCACAGGGATATGCTGAGACATGCCGGTTTCTCCTGACATTAGCTGGAGCGCTTATTTTAGGCGCTCCAAAGCCTATAGCTGTCCCATGTTACTGGCTGTGCCACCTACCATTCAGGGGTGTCATTCAGGGTGCATGAGGGCCATGAGGGTCAGTTATCCTGTCCTTAGGCCCCCAGAGAAGCAGGGCGGACCTGCATGTTTAAAAAGCATAAACCGTGAGAGTCAGTGTGAAGAAAGCTAAACTGTCGGGTTTTTTTTTGTGGTGGGACGGTGGTTAGCACTATAGCCTCTCACCCTTTTCGAGTTCCGATTTCTCCCCCCCCCCCGCCCTGTACACGAACCTTATACATTCCCCCTATGTGTGCATGACCCATCTCTCAATGTCCCCCCCCAGGCCTATGCAAAAACCATGCACTTTTCCTTCATGTGTGCATGGCCCTTCTCTCTGTGGCAACCCCCCCCCAGCCCTGTGAGTGATTCCCCCCATGTGTGCATGGGCCATCTCTGGGTTCCCCCCACATCCTAGAAACTGGTGATGTGAACAGATGTCTCTAAATTGCCCAGCGATTTGAAGTGGAACCCTACTCAGTCTGGGCCTTCGCATTGCACTCAGATGGAAGAAAAAGGTGGCGCGTCCTGTGGTGCACATTCCAGCAAAGTAAGATTTACCAAAAGTATAACTGTCCCCATCTAAAGAGCATAAAGAACTGCAGCCACAAATACATTTTCTTACAAAAACTTCTAAATAGCAACATAAGAGTACACACTAATGTTAGTTACATGACTTATTTTAATAAAAGAATACATTTCAGTCAAAAAAGTACTAAGGAATGTAGTCTCCTGACTAGTATCGCACTTCAAAAAAATAATACGACACAAATGAAAAATCCAGACAGAATCTAGAGTAAATCTGAAGTGGCACGTAGGTGCCTGAAACCAACCAGCCAGTGTGAACATGACGCTGACGTGGAGAGGCCTGGAGATGAAGTGTGTATGGTGGAGGCACCATGTCGACCAGACCACCAGCAGACACAAGGACAGGCAAAGCAGAGGAGAATCATCCCACCAAAGGCCACTTTCTAGCATCGCGCGCCCAAGGAGGCTGAACGCAGTACCGAAATATCTCCTCCTCAACTCCATGTCGAGACCACACCACAGTGAAGTTTGTGCCTCAACAAGGCAAACTCTGGGTCTACAGGAAAGGCAGAAGCGTGAGAGCTGAAATGCAGAGACGCGAGGGCAGAATGTCAGCGCTCACCTGGGGCATGGCTACGGTTTTTAAATCTGGACTTTCAAGAGAAACACCAGTAGCAATAAGAGGCACTAGCCTTAATACATCAGTTTAATAATAATAATAATAATAATAATAATAAATCACATTTTCAATAATTAGAGAAGTAAACAAAACTGTAAAACTCCCAGCCTACTATGCAATTCTTGTATTTAAAGTTAACAAGAAGACTCCAGTTTTGCAGGATCTGAAAGGAAAATGCTTGAATATGACCCCCCAGAGTCAGGAAAATAACAGAAATTGTCTTTTTCATAGTCAAAATGGAATTTTTTTTTAGAATAAGTCAAGTGTTTGGAATGATCAATATTGAACAACTGTAAGCAACAGTATTCAAATGTGCCATTATTCATTCTTTTCCTAAGTAGCCCTTGTCCTCACAAGCTCTTATGTATTTGTGTCCATGTTTTGGGTCCTCAGAATTTGAGTATAGGGAATGCTATCATTCTCCACCTAGTGGAAACTTGGGAATCACCAGGGATTGCGGTCGGGGTAACTAGGCACTGCGGCTGGGTACTGGGGCAGGGTAGACCCACTGCCAGAAATCGCATTCAAGGTAGCATCCTGGACAGGAGCACTCTTCCAGACGCCAGTGCTCCACTCTTCCTGTGCACGCTGGATACTGCCCCCACCTCCACGATACAGGCGGTGCACCTGGGGGGCAACAAATAGGAAAAAAGCCTTTAGCTCTCTCAATGGATAAACGCAGGGTGTTAGCTAGTGATTGACAAAATGAACCATTTGCTATATTTTCTAGCCCCACTAGATGGTGCCCTTGATTTACTGTGGGACATGCTTTATGGCCTTTTTTGAACAGAGTGCACCATTTAGTGGGGTCAAGAAATACAGCAAATGGTTCATGAAGAGATTTTTTGTCACTAGTGTTGCCACAGACACTAGTGTTAGTGTCCCCCACAGAGTGAGAGCATGCCAGTGCATGGTCAAGTGCCTGTGTCTGAGTGTGCGTTTGCAGCCACACTGGGCTCACCCTGATGAGAATCAGCACCATCAGCAGAGCCACCAGAGTGAAGAGCACAGCCGAGAAGAGCATGACCACAGCAGAGCCCGTGTTTTGGCTGAAGAACATCACTGCAGCAATCCAGCCACTGCCGGGGTGCAGAGAGACAAACACTGGCATTGGTTGGGCCGTTTCTCCACAACACTGAATACACAAGTGCACCTCTAGGGGGGCGTGAAAGTGGACAGGCTCCTGCACACTCACCAAGCTCCCCATCCAGAGATGCCAGCAGCCTGGATAACGACCAGAACACACTGGGCGAAGAAAATGAAGAAGAACATCATGAAGTTGAATGAGCTGTCCGCCCTGCAGAAAGAGCCATGTCACACGTGTCAGTATCACTTCCGTCACCCTGTGAGTGCTGAACCCACCCGCTGTTCCAGCGCGGACTCACCGGAACGCCTTGTACAGAGGCCTGAACCAGCAAGTGTAGCTGCAGGGACTGAACAGCAGTAGCCAGAGGAGCGAGAAGCCAAAGTTGACGCCGCTACCCCCGCCTGCCCACCAGGCTATGCAGGAGATAATGTTCACGCACAGGGTGGCCGAGTACACTGCAGGACAACAGGGGAAGGGCTATCATCTCCATAACATAGCAGAGGAGGGGCTATCATCTCCATAACATAGCAGAGGAGGGGCTATCATCTCCATAATACAGCAGGGGAAGGGCGATCATCTCCATAACAAATCAGGGGAAAAATCTACATTTCCATAACACCACACATTCTTTAGACTGACCTTAATTCAGTGAATTCTGAGTCTTGCTGACCTCTCTGCTTTTTTTTTATGATTTCTTTGACGTTTAGTTTTATCTGGTGGCATGTGAATGAAGTGTAAGCATATGAATGATGTCTTCAGTAATTAATCTATTAGCTCACGGCTACCCAATTCCGGTCACGGAGGGCCAGAAACCAACACAGATTTCCTTGCTGAAACACATCTTAATCAATTAATTACCAGGTTCTGTAGGTGTTTTTGAACAGGGAAATCTGCAAACTGTGCTACAGACTAGCAATCCAGGACCAGAACTGGGAAACCCTGATTTAGCTAGCAATTTTCTGATTTAGCTCAGATTTAGGTTTAGTTTTGCTTGAGAGCAAACGTAGCTAAAGGTCTAACTTATCAGCACTATGTCTAGCTAAGTTGTATTAAGTCTAATTAATAAGGAATACATCTTAGTAAGGTTAACCAGAAGTGGTCTAATTCAGACTCAACTGAAGCGGGTGTGACTGAGCCTGAAGTCTTTTTCCTAGTTCATACTTAACTTTTCCACCTGCCATTACAGTGTAAAAATGCTAAATTTATCTGTACTTCTGTATACATACTGCATTTGTCCGTGTATGCAGATGGCTGCGGTTGACACGTGTACAGCAATATTTCAGCAGACCATGCAGGTACCTCCGCAACTCTTCACACAGCTGCTCACTGAAAGTGCCCATAATTACAATCACTCTTCTTCTACTCTTTCTACATTGACCCCTGCACTATGAAAGCCTGTGCTGCCACCTACTGGAAGCACTCAGTCATGCACTGTAAATTCCTTACAGAATCGGAATCAGAATCGTTTGTCTATCACCAAGTATTGTTGCACATGAGGAATTTACTTTTGGGCGTTGTGCAAAACAATAATAAATAATCAAAATAAATTGCACATGTGCATCATCAATTCCTGATGATGAAGTGTAGGTTGCGTGCACTGTGCATGTGCCACAATGGTGTATGAAGTATGAATTACCTTTAACTGTGTAGGACAAGGCTTAACTAAGGGGATACACCACTCACATATCCAGAGGTTGTAGACCCTGCGGACAAGCTGTCGGTGCTGGGGGGGGATCTCCTCGTCGATATTCTGGTAGAAGCAGGGTTTGAGGGGTATTATGCGAGGCAAAGGGGGGAAATTGTTTACTTGATCTGTAAGAGAGAAGAGGCAGGCATGCATGGAGCAGGAATATGCAAAAAAAGGATTTAGCGAGGGCAAAGTTGGTCATGAAGCTTTTAAGAAAAAGAATATGAAAGACAAATACAGCAGGAAAAGGCCTGCTGTACTAAGCTCTGAGAAAATCATCCTTTATGTTTCATGGATGTTGATACAGGCTGTGAGACATTTTAGCGACTGGCAAAACAAAAAGAAACATCAACGCATTTCCAGATTATTCCCATTATGTCAAGTAGAACAGCAAACAAAAGCATGTCAAATGAAAGGTCACATGATCGTATGCAATGCCCCATGATGTAATCAAAGCTCTGAACCATCCATCCATCCATGTTCTGTACCTGCCACTCCAATTCTGGGTTGCAGGGGTCTGGAGCCTATCTTGGATGCTACGAACACAATGTGCACACTCACGCACCACTCACTTACGCACCATTCACAGCTACGGGCAATTTGGCAAATCCAAATCACCTTAGCATGTTTTTGGAGTGTGGGGAGGAAACCCCACTATGACACGGGGAAAACATGCAAACTGCATCACTGCGCCATGCGTCCTTTCCTTTAACCGCTACCATAAAATTGTCATCTGGGCACAATTCAATTTCAGAAATATTAATATTCAGCAAGATCTGTAATCTTCTATAGCAACACTAGGACATCACCTATGATAAATGGTCTCTAGTCATTTAAAAACAATATAAAAATGCATAACGATACAATGATTTCAGACTCACCTGTCATTTTAAAATGTTTACAGTGTCCTTCCAAGCACCTCTGTACTGCAACATAAACATGATGGCATCAGGTCTCTTCATATACAGTCAGATTCTAAATTGTCAGTGTATATTCCAGGTTATTTATGGTAATGTTGGCCCCTCCCAGGAGGCACAAGGCACAACAACATCCTAGATGGGAAACCGGCACATGATAAGGAAATAATGCATTTCTGTGTCACTTAACATGTTCATTTCCATTTGTATACTATGTTACTCAATACAGGAAAAGCAGATTTGGCTTTACCCCATTTGCTTTGAGACCAATAGTAACATATTCTTGTACATATATATTTTTTCTCATCTTGCTCTCCTACCGCTAAACCAACATAGCTACATATTTCAAAGCAAAACAGGCCGTTTATTACAATGTTATAAGTTCCACACCATCCTGACTTACCACTTAGAAAGCCAAAAATGCAAGGCCTAAAATGAATTCTCCTTACCACTGTAGCCTTGAGGGCTTTGGGCAGGGATAATGTTACATGTTAAAGTTCATGACAATACAACTAGGAAAAGATTGAACAAGTATGGCTTGTTTGGAAGGGTTGCCAGGAGAACGACTTCTGCAGCCACAGAACCTGAGCCCCTTGCAGTCACTGAGTCAACTATGAACTCTGTATACCAAAGTATTGTAGTCAAATGTGAGGCTATCTGTCCGACAATTAAAGCTTGGCCAAAAATGGGTGGTGCAACACGACAATAACAGAATGGCTGAGAAATAAAATAATTAAGGTGTTGCAATGGCCCAGCCAAAGTTCAGACCTCAATCTGATTGAATCGCTGTGGCCGGATCTTACATCTGATGTCACATTCAAATAATTTTAGACCCTAGTAAGGGTTTTTTTTAATGCCCTGATAAGTAAAACCACAAAAGTGAAAGGGTATATTTTTCAGACTGTACTTACTTTGAATAGGATTATTAATTATTCATATGCTTCAAAGGTTACACTTTTAAAAAGAGTAATTGATTTTAGACACAAAATATCACATAATAAACCACTCATCAGTGTGTTTCGGAAAAGTTTCTTACATATAAGCTAATTTACAGATTAATTTCAGTTCACATGCATATGAATTGATGCAATGTATACATGTAATTTGTATATATGCATTCATTACAGTATTATTCAAAACTATCAATTTGAACCTTAAATGATCAAATTCGCGAATTAAATGTGTTTTTCCATTTTAATGTTCATTTAGACAGAGGTAAAAGTCGATGGTCAGCTGTATTACATCAAGTATCTAACAGGGATTAGCAGTGCTACATTTTCTATCTTTATTAAGTCTACAGGCCTATGTATAAACAAAATAAATCTCATATATACAACTAATTTCACAAAAGTATAAACATAATCAATATTAAATATTTGAACTATTCCAGCTAGCTAGGTACACGCAAAACTCTACCCAGGACTGGAACAAAAAATTGTTCGAAAAAACGGACACTTTAACCGAAAAACAGTACCGTCTCTATTTTTTTGCTATTCCGCTACGTAAGAGCCAAAGAGTTATGCAGACGGGTTTTAAAAGCATTAATTTTTGTTGATACCTGAGAACCGCTAACTCTCGATCAGTCGAGATGCGCCAGCCCAGCCCAGTGAGAAAGCAGGAAGTGGGCGACCTGCATTGTAGGGGCTGTAGTTCTTCAGTGGTCTCTGCTTCAGCCAAATCAGAATAAATACAACAATATTTAAACTACAGCTCCCGCAGTAAAGCACAGTGGCGCGTGTTTGCGAGACGCGTGACTTTAGATAGCGTTTGTCCTGCATATGCGAATGCAACAGGCAATGGCTACCGAGTAATGAAATATATATCTAGAAATAACGTAATATGAACGAGGATTACAAGATTCGCATAGCAGCAAGCAGAAAATACTGTACTGATCGTGGTAGAAAATAAATCAGTAACTTCCTTTTACTTATTTGGCGAAAAGAATTTACTTTTTACTTCGTTCCATTCGTTTGTGCTTAGTAAATTTCGTCGTTACTCTTACGATTTCAAAGCAGATCCGTTAAGCTGGAAAGGCACATAGAGTCCTATAAATTATATAGATTCTGTGAGTAACACAATTTTTAAAATACTTCATTTCAAGTATTGGTTCCTATGAGAAATACACCGTATTCTTACAGAAGGTCCGGCTCTAATGACAGTCAAGACCTCTCATATGATGACGTGAAATACATAACCACAGTATGATTTAATGAGAAAAATACTGTGCGGTAACTAGGTAAAACCTAACATCCCTCTTTTTGAACTAGTAGGCTTTGGTTGCCCCTTTCCACTTGTCCCACCTTCCGTTTTCTCTCCTCCCCTTAAGATTTGTTCTTTATTCTTCTGCTGATCAACTGCATTTTGAATTAATTGGGTTTGTCACCTGCCAGAAAACCATCAGGAGAACTTAGGAAGTAGTACCAAGACCATAGACCCTGAATTGCCTGAATTGTTTGTTTGTATATGGTAAATTGAAGAGCCTGGATATGGAATGTAAACAAAACCTTTTAAATAATTTCTGCGTTCAGCAGATGTTTGCTGATTTGCACATCCATCAGTTTGGCCGATTTTGCTAGATAAGTTACCAAAAATTAGCACATCAGGTATATCAAACTAAATGACAAAATTGAGACCCTGCAGTTCATGTTGTA
The DNA here is from genome assembly GCA_026776725.1 of Gnathonemus echidnorhynchus. Lineage (NCBI taxonomy): Eukaryota > Metazoa > Chordata > Actinopteri > Osteoglossiformes > Mormyridae > Gnathonemus > Gnathonemus echidnorhynchus. The sequence goes on from JAODJU010000033.1 coordinate 4,530,286, forward strand.
AGGAGGGACACGGAATACACAGACGAGCCACATGGAAGCCATTTTCATAGTTCTTTTACTTTTAGATTATACTCATGTTGTCTTTTTTTGTCAAACAGAATTTGATACATAACCCTGCTAATTTTTCGTTTTGAAACCCTACGTAATTCATAGTCTTATATTCTATTTTTGAACTGATTTTCCAGAAATATATCAATTACTATATGTAGCATATATTTTATAATTCGAAGTCATTAATGAGAGGGTCGGTTGAAACAAGAAACCAAAACACCCTCCTTTTGTATAAGGGGGGGGGGGGTCGTAAACAGCACGAAACTTTCAGCGGGGTCACATGGCATCTTTGCTCCGGAGCTCCGAAACCAGAAGAAAAATGTCTGACTTGCTCTTGGACGCGATGACGTTCTAGCGCATCCGCCAATCAGATGAAGGGACTTGCGTTGCCGAAAAGCTCCCGCCAATTCAGACTGACGAGCGCGAGGTGGTTTGCTTGGATCTGAAGGGAACGTCGTAGGAGCAGGCGAAAGAGATTTGTTTAGTAAAAGTAATAATATTGCTGTCGTTCGGTAACACTTTATTGTAAAGTATATTGTTTCAGAGGACAAAACAAATGAAATAGCACTGCTGGAATATTTACAAACAGGTATTTTTGCGCTAAAGTTGCTCCTAGTATAAAGGAAGTTTTTGATGGTAGTGATGCTAGCAGCGGAAGACCCGTCCTCGGAAGGGCCTTTGCCGACCATCCCGAGGGGCAGAGGTAAGACTTAAGAATACACTTCAGATGAACAAATAACAATGTTTTCGGGGTTTATGTTTTAGTTATTGAGCTACTCGTTTCACCAATACATTAGCTATCGTAGTTTTATTTTTATCCTGAACTATCTATAAAGCGTTCGATTGTCATCATGTTGTTGACTTCCTACTAGTGAATCAGTAAGTTGTTTGTCCTTAAAATGGCCTTCTCTTCTAACCAGTGGGCCACGACGGATTATTAACTAGTTCCCAGGTGTAAATTACTGGCCATCCTCTCTTTCATCGATTGGCATAATGCGCCCTTTTGTTTTCAAGTCTCTAAGTGGTAGCCGACAGAAATTAGTTTATTTGCTTTCTTTTTTTACTCAGGGGTAAAATTCTCCAGGTCATGTTTAAGATTTTCGAGAGCGGGAATCGAGTGATAAATCCCGTGTTTTGGTAGGGATGTACCTGACTAGCTACTTCATTAATTTGCAGATTGCAACAGTCCGCTCGGGTGACAGAAATGATTTCAATTTTCCACCTTGAGAGTATTTTCAAGCATACTTTCGCTTTGTACGGAGCCGAGTTAAATTGGCAGCTTTTCGATCTCACAGTCGGGGGATCGCCGTCCAATGTCCCGGCTCCTGGACGCCTTTTCTTGGCTTTTGCGGCGCTGCGGTGTCCCTGACGTGGGAGCGCGGAGTCTGGGCCTGCGCCTTGGCCCTTCATTCATCTACGTACTTCTGGCGGGAGAGCAAAGCAAATAATTCTCCTTTTTTGTTGCTGCTCTGTCCGGTTTGCATCTCGGTTCGTCTCGTCATGTGCCTGGGACTGGCCTTTTGCCCTGTCTCAAAGATGTTTTCAGAACGGATATTTTAAAAGTGGGTAATGCGAATTTGTCGAAATTTAAGGGCATCCACAACGAGCTGACTGCCAGCTCTTGTTATCGCGTGAACAAACAGGTGTTGATCGCTGTCGTACAATAATGACTATTTTAGAGGTTGGCTTTGCCCACGTATTGCAGTACAATAATAGGAAAGCTTGTAAGCTTAGACTCTTCAAAATGGCCTCCGATCTCATGTTAACACTTAAGAAGCTCACTTGATTTTCAAGTTCATAGACTAGGTTTCGCTGTCTCTTGCAGGTATGGATTGCAAGGACAAGTCCAACACTGCTGTCAAGAAGCTTGTTCAGGGTATGTTTCCTTTTCTCTACACCTGGGCTGCTACTCTTCACCAATCTGTCATTTTGCCTGGTAATGTCAAATACATTGGCCTCAATATTCAAAATTAATCTATATGAAAGAGGTCTAAATTTCTGTCACTCATAATTTAAAGGTATGCAGTTAGTGTAGCTGCAACCAAGTTCAGTACCTGTGTGCGATTTTTAATTGATGTAAATGCTGGTCTATGTATGCCATTTGCGTATTTTAAGTTTTTATGCTATAGAAGTAAAAAAGTAAGTATTAGTGATTTCTCCACAGCTCGCCTTCCTTTCAAACGTCTAAATCCAGTCCCTAAGGAAAATGGAGAACTTAAAAAGTCACGGAGCACTGTGACCCCCCCTAACCTTAAAACTGAGGCTTCGGATGGAGAGAATGAGATGGAGTGTTCCCCTTTACCGCTACCTCGTGAAAAACCCCTGGTGAATGGCCTGGGGCCCCTGGACATTTTTATGAGTCGCAGAATCGGCTCCCTGGGCAGCAGTGTAACCATTGACCTCACTGAGGACTCAAACTCTGTGGATGGCACGTTGCAGCCAGCTGCAGTGCTCCCCCCTGCATCTGGGCCGTCCACGCAAGATGATCAGCCGAAAAAAGACCCTGAGCCTGTTCAGGACTCCAGTACCAAGCCCAGCTTGGAGAGTGTTGCAGACATAGCGTCTAATCCACAGTCAGGCTCTGCACAGGAGGAGCACCTACTTGTCTCTGAACCTGAGGAGGATGGAGAGGCTGAGGTGTCCAGCCATGGAAATGAGTCTTTACAGTCACCGTCATCCGTCAGCTCCGCGTCAGTGGTGGAGAGTTCACCCGAGACTGCCAAAAGCACATGCACTCCACCTTCAGTGAGTCAATGTTTTGCCACAGTCTTATAATTGTAGCGTGATGTCTTATTTGCAGAATAGTAATTTGTACAAGAAGTATGGTGTTAATTGCAAATTTGAGTCATGAAGTGAAGTCTTGGCTTTAATAAAATAAAAATTTCCACAGGGACCAAAGACCAATGCGAACGCAAGTGAGGGAAAAGTAAAAAGACGTTCTTTAAAGGTAATGATTTAAAGCTATGAAATAGTTTTAAAATGGTCAATATCTTCCCGCTCTCCCATAAGTAGAAAATGTATTCTTTATTGGTGGTTTAGCAGGTGATTTACTGCTTTTCTGCATGTGTAGTAAACAGGAAAAATGTGCAAAGTTTTGGCCGATGTCCTTAGGGCTCGGAGGAGCAACGCCGGCAACAGGAGGAGCAGCGCTTGGAGCGAAATCGGCTGCGCCAGGAGGCCCAGGCAGCCAAGGAGAAAAAGAGGGAGGCGGCACGCAGGCTGAAGGAGGAGCGTGAGAGAGAGAGAAAAGAGAAAAAGGAGAGAGATGAGAAGGAAAAGAGAGAGAAAAAAGAGAGGGAGGAGAGGGAAAAGGCTGAGAAGCAGCGGGCGAAAGAGGAGCAGCGCAAAGTAAAGCAGGAGTGAGTGCCTGTGCTGTTCAGCTTTCTGCTTGATGGGTGGAAATATTTCAACTGACCAAAAGCAATTGAATGTTGTAATACTGGAAGTATTAAATGTAAATAATGGAATTCTGGTTGTGATTTTTCCCCCCAAATTCCTAAGAGCAAAACTTGAAGAAAAGAGGAAAAAAGAAGAGGAAAAACGGTTGAAAGAAGAGAAAGATGTGAGACAGGCTTCCTTGTTTGGTTATATTTGTCCCTGTGCCTTGTGTGCTCTTGGATTCTTAAAATCACAAATCACATTTCCGGCTGACTAAAATGGGGGGGAGGTGTTTAATTTAAAAAGTTCGCATTGTTACCAAGGTGAAAGTTCTCACTTTCATTTTTATTGAATTTTGTTTATTGTGGAGTAGGTTGACCCCACAAGGAACTTTTTTGGTATACTGGTGGTCATTCCACAAACAAATCAAAATACAATGAAAAATTAAAGGAAAAAAAAAATTCAATAAAAGCAATCAAAGCAAAAACAATACAAAAGCTTTACAATGTACTATTAATAAAAAATATTAAGAAACTTGCATCAATTTAAAAAGCTATACATAATTTTTTTTCCCCCCTCAGCGAATAAAAGCAGAGAAAGCAGAGATCACCCGGTTTCTACAGAAGCCCAAAACTCAGCAGGCCCCAAAGGTAAGATATTTACGGTCCCTGGTCTTCTGGACTTATAATCATTAGGTATACTCCAGTCGCATAGTGCCGATTCTATTTATTTTGTTTAATAATTAGCAGACTAAACATGTTTGTAACACTTTAATGAACTTTGATTTCTGCAAGCAAAATATTTTAAATAACCTTTTCAAATAAAAATGGGTCCGCAAATGTCAAGTGAAGTTGGTTATTCTAAATATCCGTGGAAAAACTATCCCAGAAACAGCTTTTTGTTTTCCATGCACCCTGCAAATTTATCGTCTTCATCCCACACTAAGGAATCTCCAAACAACATACAGTGGTACCTCGGTTCTCGAACTTAATCCGTTCCGGACTCCGGATCGAATCCTAAAAAGTTCGAGTTCTGATG
>JAODJU010000033.1:4534852-4558657 GCA_026776725.1 Gnathonemus echidnorhynchus
TCGGTATCGGCCGATACCCTGAGCCCAAGTATCGGAATCGGTATCGGGAGGGGAAAAATGGTATCGGAACATCTCTACTTTTGGTTATAATCACGATCCACAATATGTAAATGTTTTTTTTTTTTTTAAGGTATGTAGTGATAACCAGTCTGTCTTCACAAGAAACAGTGCGGATAGCATTATAATAAGTTTGAGTTGTGTTAAAAAAAAACACATAAAAGAAAATTAATCATTATCGAAAGTGCTTTTAATTTGATTTACTATTAAAGTTTTAAAAGTTTTGGGTACAGATTAACATATTTGTCAGCTATGCACATCTGGATTCAGTTTATAACAAGTACCAAAAAATTTATAAAATAATTAAATAATAAATGTAAGGTTTTGAATTTTGCGTGTTTGCTTCTGTTTGGTTACTTCAGAAAGTTTGGAAGATGTGGCACAAAGCCAGACATTCATTTATTTTTTTTTACCCAGTTAACTGATTAAAAAGGATTATTTTTTTGTTCAAGATCTATCAACAAAATGGAGATTGACTGAGACAGATAATTGACAACGAAGTGATATACAGGCAGTGCTGAGATGTTATGCTGGCTGAAATTGCTTTGTTTTACGTCGTGTTGTTATGGCTATAGTACTGTGGCAAACCTCCCAGTAAGCAGGCATCACGCGATGGGCACTTGCTGGTTTGTTCTGCTGTTTATAATGATAGCGTTCAGTGGTGCTCTTGTACCTGGGTGCTCAACCTGAGGTCCGCTTAGCTGCGCTTGTGTCTGGGCCCCTGTGTGTGTAATGTGCTGTTTGCCTTACTCGTCGTCCTGCTCCATCTCCCTTGTAGACGCTGGCGGCTGCCTGTGGGAAATTTGCTCCCTTTGAGATCAAGGAGCACATGTGTCTGGCGCCACTGAACCGCGTGGTCTGTGAGGAAGAGGTTCTCGAATCTCTGGACCGGTACCTGGCTCAACCAGATGTCACCCTGGATGGCCTGAGGGATTTGCGGAGGCACAAACCCCGCAGATCGGGCCGAACCAATCTGTGGCACTCTGAGCCTTTCAGGTAAGGCTAAAGTATACGGGATGGTTTTCACTGCTGGGTATCAGTGTAAAAGAGGTCTTCATGTATGTGTCTATAATAGTATGCATTCTGTGGGATTGTTTTGTCAAATTTTGTTGTAATAACATTTTTAAAGTTGCAGATTCCGTTAACTGTTATTCTCAGTTCCTTTCCTAAAATTGTAATAACTTTCATTAAAAATACATGAAACAATGTTGTGTCTTAGAAGGTGCCTCAGCTAGTATATTCTGGCAAGCTGCTCATTTAAATACATAATTCAGGGCACGTTTACAGTGTATGATGCTGAGCCTTTTTATATTCATTTTATGTTCATGGTAAAATACATAAATTAAAACTGATAATCTTAGCCTGTAGGAGCCTAAGAGTTTACAGTACTCTTACTGAGAAATGGGAAACTGAAATCAGGTGGCCTTTTTGTAACTTTTACATTGTTTCGAGGTGTTTGTCAAAGTAGTTATGCATTTACTTCCGCTGATTTCTGCAACAGATGGTTGATCAATTTGTCCTAAGTGTGTTGTCCACCCAGTTAAAGTCTCTGTGTGTTATGCTGTTTCCTGGAACAGTGTTGTTTTGATAGAAGGCCAAAAGCCAGATGGTGTACCAGATCGGCAGCACTGTGGTCGCATGAAACTCCTGCAGTTCCATGAGAATTATCGGCCAGCCTACTGGGGTACATGGAGTAAAAAGAGTTTGGTCGTCTCTCCTCGCTATCCATTTCGCCAGGACAAAGTGAGACCCCGGGCCACGATCATTTCTCTTTCTTTAGCGTTGAGACTTTTCAATATTCTGAGCTCTTCCTGTGTTCCTAGGAACTGCTGGACTATGAGGTTGACAGTGATGAAGAATGGGAGGAGGAAGAGCCAGGGGAATCTCTTTCTCACAGTGAAGGGGTGAGTTAGCTCTAGGCCTTAGGTTGACACATTTTAACAGTTCCCTTTCATTAATTTGATTGTGCTATGTATATAATATTCTAACCAGCATAATGCTCAGTTTTTTTGGGACACTTGCTTAATTATGCAAAAATATTTAATTTATTTGTTTCATAATAAAGGTCCATTGACATGCATAAGGTGTGACATCTTTATAGTGTCAATATTTTTGACAGTCATTCGATACTGTTCCCATTCTGCTATAAATTGCGATTGTAGTCAGTGGCTCCCAAAGGGATACTACATACAAATGTTTGGTTTTTATTGCAAAGCTGTTACTAATTAAAAAACACCCAAAGGGACTCCTTGTCAATGAACTATTTAACTTGGAACATCTTTAAGAACTATAATTTACTATTGAAATAAATGTTTTACTTCAATTAAGCAAGTGCACCAAGATTTTCTGTGAGATACCGTAGTACTGCAACTGTGCTGCTATAATATGGGAACCGTGGTGGTGTGACCTGCATACCTCTGTAATATGGGGGGCTTAAAAAAATAAGCAAAGCAATCAGTACAATCACTAAAGATTAATGTGTAATGTTGAGCATACGCTACACAATTTTAGCCCCGATTTTCTGCTCGCCGACAGATTGCCAACAAAAGCTCCAGATGGGAGACAAATTAGTGTTCACTCCTCACTGGCGAATCAACCCTTGATCGCTGTTTGTGAACTATTCAAAGACGCAATCTGACAGACTCGCCCGTGTGTCCCAGACACCCATCAGATATATAGCAGATTAAATATCTGGACTCGACTCCAAATCCTGTAGTGTGAAAAGTGTTGTGACCCAGTTGCAACTGGCAGTGAGTGCAGTGACAAGCTGCAGCCAATGAGAGTGTAAGGCACTCGGTTAGGGGAAACCTGGGGTAGGCGGAGTTCAGCATAAACAAGCATGGCTACACCAAAAATCCCCCCTCACATGGTACCACATGGTGTCACTTTTTGCGTGTTTCCATAACAAAACATTCTTCAGAGACCAGACATACTTGACAGGGATTCCGCTTCGTGAACGATCTTGTACCGTGTGACTGCCTGTCGCTGATCAGTCCATGGACTGTGCAGACCCCAATGATTTCAAGATTCCCGATGATAAGACGAGGTGTTGTGTACTGTGAACAGTACAGCTATCAGGCAACTTTGAAAGTCAGGTAGTGGAATGGGGGAGTGTGATACTTTCACATTGAATGGGTAGCCTTGCTAAGAGGTCTTCATATTCCGACAGGATGAGGAGGAGGAGGGTGGTGAAGATGACGATGACGACGATGGGTTTTTCGTACCACATGGTTACCTGTCAGATGGCGAGGGAGCACTGGAAGAAGAGGTATTTGTTTTTTTTTTTCTCAAGATTCACAGTTTCACTGCAGTTCAGTATTGACAGATTGAATAGTCATAGGGCTTAGTTTGCTTGTACTGTTGAGTTTACAGTATTGTCTTAGCCTTTTATGTATTGTAACAATGGATTATAGTTGGAGTGACAAGAATCTTTACCTTTTACTATTCAATAGCATTAGTAGCTCTATAGTTAATTAATGAAACCTTATGGCTGATTAGCCTGACAAATTGGAGTGGCAATTTGGGTAATAGCAATTGTTCACATTTTATCGTGCTCAGTTTTATTTTCCTGCAGCTAAGGTTGAGATTGGATTAAATATGGATTGTCGTGCGATTTGTATAAAATCCTTCAACCCTTTCTGTAGCAGTGTTAGCTGTGGCTGTCCTACTTGCCCTCTCACTGTAACCTTCAGTCAGTCTCAGAATCATAGCAGTTTCTGCCTTTCCAGGAGGGCGGTGATCCTGAGAAGCAGAAAGTGCGGCAGAAGCTGAAGGCTCGAGAGTGGGACGAGCTGATGTCCAAGAAAAAGTTCAGAGTGCTGGAGGCGGTGGTGACGGGCTGCACTTGGGAGAGTGAGGGGCTGGAGGCCGAGCTGCTGCACCCGTATGCCGTCTGCCTGCTGGAGCCGCTGCCCAAGGAGGAGCCCAGCACCCCAGAGGGGCCGTCGCGGCAGGTCCTGGATCAGCAGAGTGAGTGCACCGCCGCTCAATGTTACTCAGTTTTCTCTCCCTTTGAATCTTCATGTGGCTCCTTGTTCTCTAATGGTATATTTTTCCCAAGAGCTCATCTCGTCGCATCTTGGTTGACGCAGAGGTGTGCTGTGCTCGTTTTCAGTGCTGGGCGCCCTCCTCCCCCTGCTGCACGGCAACGTGAACAGCAGTAAGGTGATCATCACGGAGTTCCAGGAGTTTTGCCGTCAGCAGCTTCCTTCACCAACCAACAGTCCTCAAAGCGATAATGTCCCAAAAAGGTATCTCCTAATGGGTGGTTTAAAATCTGTTTTTCTGTTTCACTTTCAGTGTCTTAATTCTAGGGTTTTCAAACTGTTTTGGACAACAGCAGTTTTTTTGCCTTGGACAAATTCATACATTTTCCAGTGATCTTTACCAGTGTAAATGTATTTTTGCCCTTTAATGTAATTATCTATTTAGTAATGCATATAGTAATTTTACTTATAAATTCTTGCTGTTTTGAAGTTTGTAATGAACCGAATGTCGCCGTATTCACACAGTTGTACTTGTAATACACCTGCGAAAACGTCAGTGGTAATGTACCATAGAAACATCTGTGTAATGAACAACCCAATCAGCTAGGTCAGTAGAGTACCCCAGTGTTGGATGCAGTGACACCCCGGTCAGCTTTGAGTATATGTGGAAGGGTTTTATCATGTAGGCTACATCTGATAGTTGATAGAGAGTGGTTAGTGAAATCATATCCCCCTCTTATCCTTAAGAATTCGTCTGAAGAAGCTCATTAAGGAGTCTGCCGTTTATGAGAAGCGGGCCAACTACCGCCGTTGCTGCTGGTACGTGCACGCTGAGGTGCTTACACGCTTTGACCAGGAGGCCTTGCCCATTCCCTGCCAGTGGACCTACGTTACACCAGGGGCTCACAGTGCACGTGAAGAGGGTCCTGGGGTCAGTGGTGCCCCGAACACATCTCCGACCACCCCTCAGTCTGCCTCCAACACCCCTTCCAACAAAAGAAAGAGTGCAGGCAGCATGTCCATCACCAAGTTCATGAAGAAGTGTGCCAATACGGAGCAGGTAGGCATCGACTGAGTGCATCATGCCGTATCCCCAAATTGACTTAAGAGTTTACTGATATTGTGAATGTACAGTTAGCGTTTCTGTGTTTTAGTGTATTAAAATAATGACGTTGTAAAACTTATTAACTGTGGGGGAAAAAATGGATCAAAACCAAATTGCACAACATTAAGCTTTGGCCTATTTTATTTTGCCCACGAGGGTAGATGCCATTAATGTCCGTATAGCACCGAAAAGCTGGCGTCCGGCCAAATACTTCATCTGTCATCTGAAGCCCTGGTGATTATTGCGCATGCGCGATATAATATCGATATATCATCGCCCAGCCATAGTAGATGCTGTAATCTAAGGTAGAAAGAATTGTAAGTTTATTTCCAAGTGCCCCATGGAAGTACAAGCATGGTGACAGTATGGCCAGATTAATCCCTTGTGCTTGAGTTGTGCTGGTGTTCGCTGGGTAGTGGGGACAGATCGTTCCACACTATGGTGAAGATCAGAGATGCTGAGATTGGGGTTGTGGGTTGCTGGTGGTTAGGTTTTGCAGTTAGGGGAGTGAGCAGTGTCGTACAAGTAGATTTGGTAGGACCATCGATAGATACCAACTGGGGCAGAGGTTGGCACCCCCTGCTGGGGTAGTGACGATTGACAATCTGATTGACAGGCTCAGTACTGCTACTGATGTATGAAGGCTGAGGTGAAGAAGCTTTAAAATAATGAAATGCCTCTCACACTGCAGTATTCCAGTGGATTGAAGTTTAAAACAAAATGGTATACGCCGGTTGGAGAGAGAACCAAAGCAGGTTGAGAAAATAGCCTGTTCTAAGAGACTGTAGTATAGTGATTAATGCACATGTTTCAATTACTATCAGCAGCACAGTGCAGCTGTCTGGTGCAAACAAGCCATTATAAACGTAATCAGTCAACTGGGACCTTTGTCTTGAGTGGAAAGCTCATTTACTCTTAGTCAAATGTATAAATGTCTGTTTTTGATTGAATTCTGCTAATTTAAGCAGTTCATTCAAGCTGTGTTTCTGTGGCTGTGCTTTGCGATTTCTTCATCACACTGGGCTTTTAGTCTCATTCTTTTTCAGTGAAGGTAGCAAAGCACTACAGTAAAGATGAGATGGATGATGTATGTATTTTCTACTGTGGGCGTATGCAGAGTTAATTAGGGGATTTAATGTGATTCTGAATCTGGTTTTGACAGGGTATCTGTGGTATTAAAGTCTTAATTTTGAGTTGAACCAAGCCTTCAAAAGTCGTCTTAAATTTGTTTACTAGGCATTAATCTTTTGAGGTCATAAACATATTTAGTCTGCTGACAAATCTTTCCTTTATGTTTACATGTAACTGACTCTTAATGGGTGTACTAAGAAGTCTGTTTAGCTGGATTACTTTTCAGTGCAATAAGTCCGCGGGGTAAGAATATTCAATTTGCAGACAACTGGCATAAAGCTTTGAGTTAAATACAATAGTTCGTAGTAATGAACACACAAGCTACTTTGTGGCACTCCTGAAAACAGCTTCAGTTTTAATGGCGTTGTAAAGTTACCTCAGAAATGCCCCTTCAGTAATGCAAGACTTCGACCTAATGAGAGTAAGCGTTAACCTTTAATCATTCTCTTTTTCTGTTTATCAAAACTGTTTTAAAAACTGTTTTTCATTTTTTTACAGTACTGTATACTGACACCTAGATTTGCTTTCTCTTCAGTACAGTATTGTATGTAGTGCTCTTACTGCCCCTGCTGTGTGTGGACACGTATAACCCCGATTGCAAAAAAGTTGGGACACTGTGTGAAATGTATATAAAAACAGAATGGAATGATTTACAAATCGTATAAACCCATATTTAATTGAAAATATAATTAAGACAACATATGTTAACTGAAATTTTGTTTCATGACAAATATATGCTCAGTTTATGTTTGATGCTTGCAATACGTTTCAAAAAAAGTTTGGACATGGGCATGTTGACCACTGTGTTGCATCAGATCTTCTTTTAACGACACACAAACGTTTGGCAGCTGACGAGACCATTTGATGGAGTTTAGAAAGTGAAATGTTGTCCCATTCTTGTCTGATATAGGATTAACTGCTGAACAATTCCGGGTCTCCTTTGTCATTTTTTTATTTCATGATGTGCCAAATGTTCTCAATGGGTGAGGGGTCTGGACTGCAGGGAGGTCAGTCTAGCACCCGGACTGTTCTACTAAGGAGCAATGCTGTTGTAATACGCGCAGAATGCGGTTTGGCATTGTCTCGCTAAAATATACCAGGCCTTCTCCGGAGGACATTGTTTGGATGGCAGCTATGTTGCTCCAGAACCTGTATATACCATTCAGCATTAATAGTGCCTTCCCACATGTGCAAGCTACCCCAGCCATGGACACTACAGATATTCTTTTTGGAACCACAGATAAAAAGCTGGATAGTTCCCCTCCTCTTTTGCCCAGAGGACGCGGCGTCCATGACTTCCAAAAATAATCTGAAATTTTGATTTGTCAGACCACAGGACAGTTTTCCATTTTGCCATCATCTTAAAAGAACTCGGGGCCCAGAGAAGTCAGTGGTGTTTCTCCATCATGTTTAGATATAGTTTCTTCTTTGCATTGTAGAGTTTCATCCTGCATTTGTGGATGCAGTGATGAACTGTGTTCACAGACAGTGATTTTTGGAAGTGTTCCAGAGCCCATGCAGTGATTTCTTCTATAGAATTGTTCATTTTTAATGCAGTGCTGCCTGAGGATCTTTTAGGTGATACTTTTGATAAGTTTAAGTAGCTTGCATGCAGTCCTAAATGTTGTACTTCTATTGGGGGGGAAAAGTGAATTCCTGACTGAGGGTAAAATTCCTCATAGTTACTTTGAGATAGATTGAGAAGTTTGGGGCATAAAACAAATCAAAAGTAGGAAATTTATATTAACTTGATGCTTTTCAAGTAGCGATAGATAGTAGTATAATTCATTGAAACCATTTATGGATGGATAAATTCTTGCTCCTTTCATGCACAACTGTAAAATATCTTGGTCAAAAATCATATTTCAAACTACAGCACAATGTTGCCCAACCTGCTTCCCTGCAGATGTTTGGGAGCAAAAATGTGGACTGTCTGGCAGGGAGCTGGGAGGATGCAAAAATGTGGACCGTCTGTGGGTCCCCGAGGACCAGCTTGGCATAAACTGTGGTATATCAGAAAACCACACAGAAATTTGTGATGGTAGCATAATCTTCTGGAAGGCTTAGCTCTCTGGTAGCTGCTAGTTTATGTCTGCAAGGTTGCTCAGCCCTTTGGAATAGACAATAAGAGCTCCAGTGGTGAGAGAGTGAAAATCGGTCAGAACCAGAGTATAATGAGTTACTGTATATGTGCTATTAGCTGTGTTTACCTCAGCTGTGTGTGTGCGGGGCATGCATGCGCACATACATTTGTACAATATTTTCCACATTGACTTCTTTATGAGGAAACATCATACCACTTGAATCCTGCATTAGTAAATTTCATTAACTGCATTTATACCACTGCACTGTCATTCTCCTGTCTGAAGTGGTGATTAATTTCCTGTGACCCCAGGCAAATCACAGTAGAAAAAAAGGGCACGATTATAATCTTTCATTTTAACTAAATGGAAACTAAAGGAAAGGAAATCACTACAGATCACTTAGATAACAGCAGTACTTCAGGCTGAAGACCAGATCCTGTGGTCAGTAGTTGCATCAGTAAATCATTTTGGTATTTGATCCGTTTGTAGTCTAGTTATACTTCACACTCCTGTTTAACCTTCCTAAACAAGATGCTGTGTGTCTTGTTTACCTGTAATGCATCTGGATACTAGGAGATAAAGCTGAATTAATAAAGCCGCAGCTGAGTACCACGGTCCATATTCTGCTTACTCATCTGTACATAAAGACTGGCCTTTGGACTTAGCAGCAAGTCAACTGTGTGGGAACCTTCTGTATAAGCAGTCGGGCATTATACTTTTCTAAACGCACTCCACGATGCTGCTTCTCCACAGCCATGCATTTAAAAATGTATAATGCACAGCTTGTGCATTAACCCTTATTTATTTTATAGGTTATTTAATGGCAGGTGGCTCCTTAAAAATTTTTAACATTAATTCTTTGGTGGAACAGCAAAATATACTCAGTCAAATATGATTTTTCTCATACAATGTAAAAGTTTTCTTCATATGCACTGCATCTTGCATTATTCTGTCTCTATTGTGTTCATATAATAAACTATATATAGGGGCAAGCAAGATTAATATCATCCAGAAGTTTAAACTAAACTGAAATTAATGTTACTGTGGATAAGGGTTTTTATAAGACTATTGGAAATAAGCCAGTTTATATTAGTGTACTGTTTTAAAATTTCATCTTTGATTGTGGAAAACTGCCCTTAAATATAGAAGTTAGTGATTTCTGGTAATGGGATTTATTTTCCTTATCCTGACCTCTATGGTGATCTGCACATTCTATTAGGGTGAAGCCATGGAGACTGATGGTTTCCAGGCAGACACTGAGGATGATGAGGATGAGACGGACTGCATCATCATCGGCATGGATCCTGGTAGGTTGAGTGTTTTCTTAGGACAAGGGAGGTGTTTTATATGCACACATTAGGCTGGGCAATATCTGAAACAATGCAATATTTTAATTTAAAAAATTCGAGTTAAATGATAGTGAGTTGTACAACACCCTCCCCCCACATACATGACACCAGCAAAAAAAAGTGACAAGATGAAGAGAACTTGGAGATAATATTTGAAGGCTGGTGTGTGCTGATTAGTGGTGTTGATTGTTTATAGTCTCTGTGGAAAATGATCAGTCTGTGAGCCAGATTTAATTATTTAAAGCAATTGACAGACCATTATAACAAATGTTTACACGCTGATACTTTCACATACTATACAAGGAATTAAACTTCTTATTTATTTATTTTTAGTGCATTGGAAACATAGGCTAAAATGCTGAACTGAAAGGCAAATCTTTATCTTAGGCTTAAGCCACACATAAATTTATCCTTGATAAATGCAATAATCGGCCATTAGACACTGGGTTACTTCTCTACTATAATCGATTATCAGTATCCTTAGAACATTCAGCTCTGTGCACAAATCTGGTATGAGTCTGACATTGGTGGGTAGTTCAGGTCGAGAGTAAAAGTCCAGACCAGGATTTTATTTCGACCAACCATTTGAGCACTCCGTGACTCTTTATACTCAACTGTTTGGTTGAAATCTTGATACTTATTGAACTTTTATTTTTTTTGGATTTGTATTGGTTTGGACTTTTATTTTCTGGACCTGAATTATCCACCTCTGTTCTCAGATGAGTAACGTTCGTCTTCCTTGCAGGATCTACAAAAGAACTCATGGAGGTAGCGACCTCTGAACCCGCTGCTAGCGCTCTGTCCTGTCAGGCCCCCACCCCTGCCACAGCATGAGGGTTTTACCCTAAAAAATGTTTTGGTCAGATCTGGGGCTGCAGTCAAGGAGGCACACATGCCATCTACTCAGTATTACTCAGCTGAAATAATAATAATAAATAATAATAATGATAAAATGCCCACAGCCAAACTGCCACATTTCTACCCAAAACGAGAACATCTGCCCCTGACTGCCAGCACCAGTGCCAGTGCGTTGGCAAGGCTGTCAGACCCCACGCGTGAAGTGGTGTGAGAACTGCTCGCTTTCAGCAGGATGGACTGAGGGGGGCATCCCTGACGGGAGTCTTGGTGTCTGGGCCTCCTTGCCCAGAGGATTAGCTGCCAGCAGATTTGCTGGTTCAGCTTTTTTATATATAAATATATATATATATATAAGAATTTGTTTTATGTCGTTTTGTACACAGATGTTTCCAAAATACTTGAACTGGTTTACGTCATTAAAAAAAATTGAGTAAATGTATCTCAGTTTTACATGCCTCGCTTGTTTTGTCACTCCGGCTGTGTTGAAATCAATGAATCTGTTTTGATTTATTAGTTTACTGGGTTTGTAAAATGCTAGATAGCATTTGCCTTCCAAGCTGCTACGCCAGACTTAGCTGTACTATTCTAAGCCTCCATTTTGTGCTCTTCAGTAATGGTTTGGGGGTGACATTAAGGGCCTATTCCCTCATTGAATGACTGTTTAATCTTTAGTGGCAGAGATGCTTAGACTAGTTTGCAGTTGTGACTTAAAATGTCTAAGAGGAAAAACTGAAATAAAGCATTATTTTAAAAATAATCCTGACGTACAGCATTTCAAGATTCTGCACAGGTGACTGGCTGATCTGCTCATTTAAAATTGTTCATTCATTTTACAGTAAATATTGTCCTTTTAACCATAATTCATCACAGTACAAAGTTGCTGTACATTTTGATTTATTCAGATATCATAAACACTCGAATCTGTTATAAAGGTCACATTGACAGTTTAAAACCACCATACAAACCTCAGGCATGTCAAATATATACATAGTTTTCAAACACAATAAAAGTAAATAAGTACATTTGTAAGTTGCCAGAGTATGGTAAAGTGCATACTGGTTTAGCAGAGATAATTTAGTATTGTGTTAAAACAAAGTTATGTAACTGGAGCATAAACGAATAAGAATAAAACAGTTTTAAATGTTTATAATGGGACCAGGAGCAGAACAAAGTATAAACACAAAAACCCAAGATTATCTATAGCTTATCACCACTAGTAGCCGCCACATCCCATTACTTAATGCGTGTAGTCTGAGTATGCTTTGAATTTCAGGTGCGCTCAGTTAAGTCACCATTCAGTCTAAGCATTCGAAATTGAATGAACTGCTTCATTTTAGAGGGATCTGACCCTACAAGATTCAAGTGATGGTCAGATTCTGTTGGAGAACAAAAATGTTTTGAAAATATGCTTTTATGATTCTGCAGTTCTTCATGAGTTTGCTGTGTGATGTTATAATTAGAGCAATACAGATCTTTTGTAATTAACCAGCAAGTTTAACCTCCGATGTCATGCAGCTGTTTGCCAGGTAAGCGTTCAGATTTTAGTAGGCATTAAGATTGCAGATTTGCTTTTCTGGTGGTTCTGTGGTGTCTTGCACAGCAGTACTACTTAGAGTGCTAAACGGTACAAGGTAGAGCCTAAATAACCATGTACCATTGAATTTTGAACATGGCCAATCCTGGAAGGAATAGCAAGGAACAGATGTGAGTCAGCTGACATTTTTACTTTTTGAAAAATCATATCCTGTGATGTCATTGCGTAGATAAGATTGCTTAGCTATAGCAGCGGGACAGAACCTACATGGGCCTTGTCCATCGCCGTCCTTCCAGGAGTAAAACTACAATACTGCAATACTACATCAGCAGACTGCTGAACACTGATGCTTTATTTCATTAGTGTTGACTGGAATCCCACACATCTGGGCCTGAACCACTAAACTGGCTCTCTTTAGGACACTGGTGGGTATATAGGTATAACCGAAAAACAAAACTGGACACACCTCTCGATTTATTCACGAGACTAATAAATCTGGAGCTAAAATTGTGACCGTTTAAAATGTGGTAGGAAGCAAAGTGGGTCCCAGGATACAGAGGGTTGGGGGGGAGGCTGGTGTATGGGTAGTGCCTCTTAGACCAGGGTCCGGATCTTCTCGAGTAGTTCGGGTTTAAGCAGAGAGGTGCAATGTCCTCCAGCTGCAGCGATATCTGCTTGGACAGCAGCATCCCAGGAGAATGTCAGGAGAGCTGCTGGGACCTGAGGAAGAAAATGTGTAAGAGATCATTCTATGCATTTCTGTTCAATGCAATCAGACACCCTCCACTGTCGTCCTGCCTGGATCTGACTGATCCAGTGCTTGGTGAAGCATTTGGGGCTTCACATTGAAAAAAGGTGCATCATTCATCCACCTAGAAGCAAATTTTCTGATCTGGATATGGCCTCCAGGTACTGGTGAAACTTCGAAACTCAGGCAAATCATTGCGTTTTGTATCTTGAAACACCTGGAAAATTTCACATGGACTCATCTTTTTCCTTGCAGGTTCCTTTTGGATCCTGAAAGCTTTATCTGAATTTTTATTTATTCGTGCACCTGAATCTTAGGCTTGTCAATGCTCACCAGATTACACTCGTTTAGTAATGTCTCGTCGTCCTTCAGCTTCTGCCCCCCAGGGGCCATTAGTTCAAAGGGCTGCCAGCCATCCACAAGTGACTCTCGCACAAACTCATAAAGGGCAGCCACTGGCTCCCTGGCCAGGAAGGTTCCTGCAGCATCCAAACAGGAAAAAAAAAAAAACAACCTTCAAACCCATTTCATCACGTCTTCACTGACTGCAGGTTAGAGGACTTATCCACAGAGATAAATTGTCTTGTAAAAAGAAAATCTCTTCAGGAGCTGGATTGGAGAACCCTTCCTAGACCTAATGGACTTCAGTGATTTGCAATTTATTCTTATTTGCCATGTTAGAATTAGCATGAGCATGAATAGAGTTGAACGGCAGCATTTACAGACACCTGGAAGAGCAGTTACAGACCTTGCAGGATGTTTCCATCTGGAAAGCGCACTCTTAGTAGGGTGTAGTTGTACTTCCTTCTCTCCCTCTGCTCATCACGTTCCCGCATGGCCTTCGTCCGGAGCATCGCGTTCCTCTCCACTGCCTCCATCCTGATAAACATTTTAAATTGATACCCAACTCGTCTGTGATACTGTCTGACTCACGGAGATAGTTGGAAGTGGCTCCACACCTAAGCTGCTGTTCCCTCTTCAGCTCCTCGGCGGTCAGATTGTAGAAGTCCAGGGGCAGCTCGAAGTGCGTGGCATTTGGCGAGGGCCGGAAGGCCTGCGGCTGGCGCTCCAGCTGAGCTCGGAGCGGCTCCCCTTTCTGAAGCTGGTCCTTCGTCTCTCCGAGTTTCTCCAGTTCACTGGAAGTTTGCTCCCCTAGCACCAGGAACTCCTCTGTGCCCTCTGGAGCGACATGCATACTCAGGAGGAAGACGCCACCAATGTCCTTACAGTTGCATCTTCAAATGAACATGAATTTATCTGAAGATGTAACTTACAACTGAGATGAACTACCATCTAGGATGTACGAGCACTCACTCCCAATTAGGGTTACAATAAATAATGACAGTAATAATCTGTAATAACATAGTTGATGACAAATTGTCATCAACTGATAAATTAGGTATAATGACATCACCTAGCAACGTTAGCGCTGGTGTATTAAGCCCAGTCCATGTACTATGTACGCAAGAGTCCACATTTACCCATGGATGTAGGTGGTCACAGTTGGCTTGTGAATGGCAAAGATACTCTGCCAGACCAGCAGAGGGCAGGTGAATCGCAAGAAATACAAGCAATGTAGTGAAAAGGGTAAACTGGTATGAACGAGTTGGGCGGTGTTACAATAAAACGGTATACTGCCGTAAATCTAAATGTTGTGCCATGTGCTGACAGCCAAAGGCTCCAGTCACCACCACCCCCCCACCCCCCCCAACTCACCTTTTCCCTCCAAGGGCAAATTTTTAAACTCAAATCCTGCAGCCTGTAGGAACTCCTGACATCCCTCCACACAACTGACCTTCTCCTAAAGACAAGCATGGACATAAACAGGTAAGACGAGAAACCCAGCGGGACGCTAAACCTGCTGTGGGCCACTCTCACGTTCTCTCACTCACCTGGAAGATCTTGTTGCTGACTCTGATCTTCCTAAACTTCTCCTCTTCTGGGTTCTTACAAATGTTGTCCAGATACCTGGCCAGGAAATACAAGAGCCAAGGAATCTTTGAAGCAGTATGTTCACGCTGCAGTACAAGCTGATGCTCTTCAGAACAGTACATCTTCAACCTCAGACTGCACGGTCATCACCTGCTGATGATTTCCACAGCAGCCTTCACTTTCTCTCTGTCCTTGTTGAAAGTATGAATCATCATGATGGAGGCTTGCACGGGGTCATTTGCAAAATGCTGTTAGAAGAACATAAGAGGATAAGATTTAAAAAAAAAAAAAAATCATATAATGCATATTCCACATTTATTCAAAGGGAAACAATTCTTAGCAGTGAGGAGTTGCAACAATTTGTGTGTGTGTGTGTGTGTGTGTATGTATATATATATATATATATATATTATATGTATATATATTTTACAAGAGCTCTGGAGGTGAACCTCTGTGACTAAATGTAAATTGCGTACCGCTTCTAGAGCATTAGATGAAGGTACCCACCATGAGAATAGCTTCTTTAATACGAGGCTCCCTCTCATTCTTTTTAAAGACCGTGCCGGTAAGAGGGCATTTAAAATACACCCCCGACACTGAGAAACATTCTGTATCCTTCACTGGAATGTTGGTGCCCTGCAGGAAAGAACGTGTCATAAATGACACTATCATGTGCCAATCAAGGTTTAGTGAGCTTGTGTGTCAAACTCCAAGAATAAACAGGTTTCTCCTTGCCTCAATATCTGTTGAGGGTTTTTCGCCTGCTACTACTGCTGCAGCTTCTGCTTCAAGTTCCTTCTTCACTACAAGGTGAGGTGATTAGAATCACAATTTACTGACAGGCGTCAACCACCCAGCGGAGTTCATTAGTGTGAAAAGCTATTGCATATCATTCCATGCCCTTTTCTCTGATGTGTATGATTACTACTTGTTTCTCTAGATCTAAAACAGTACATGTTAAAGGCACTGGCATGCATTTTCTGTAGATCATGTATAGCTACAAGACTTGTTTCTGTGCAGTTTGTGGGAACCGTGCATCTCCCGCGACACACCTTGAATGCGAATAGCATCCTGCGAGGTCTGAAGCCGAGGCCGGTGCTGTTGCTGCTGCTCTATCCTAGCCAGGGCTGCAGCCCCTGCTCTCTGGGCCCCCTCTGTAAGTGCATGGCGGGGCTTGGCAGGGGCACTGCTCTGCACCACTGGCGGGTTAGAGCCGCTAGGCACAGAAGACAAAGCAGACCTACATTGGTCATAGGTTAGAAAGCTCAACAAAAATGCAAAAGGCAAACCTTAAAAAGTGTACCGGACTGAAACATAATCAATACGAACACTGTATCCACGGAGAAGATTCATAATGACCTACATATACGACATAAACACTACGACGTTCGCTTTAAAGATTTACAAACGTGAGAATAAATGAGGCTTATTCCCTTGT
Organism: Gnathonemus echidnorhynchus; assembly: GCA_026776725.1. NCBI lineage: Eukaryota > Metazoa > Chordata > Actinopteri > Osteoglossiformes > Mormyridae > Gnathonemus > Gnathonemus echidnorhynchus. The sequence continues at coordinate 4,551,075 of JAODJU010000033.1, forward strand.
TCAATAATGCCATCGAAGGATTTCATGATGTTATTAAAAGGCAAAAAGTAATCGACACAAAATAAACTACGATATTCTCAAAAGAATCCATACTACAGGGATTTCACAAATAACGCTATCTGTACAGCTAGGGAGACACGCTCTTTTAATCATGTAACTTGTGCATTCTACCAACATAGACGATAAACTGGCCTAGATATACAGTAAATAAGCTTTCATCTGCTCAAAGTGCACAGAGAAACAACTGAATCAGCTTATGTCTCTGAAAAGTATTTACCTATTGTCTTCATTTAGTTTCTTTCCAGGTCCTGCCGACTTGAACTTGATGTCTTTCTTAATATCTTCAAAAAATTTCTTCATGTTTGCAATTTTGATCAGTAACGGAAGATGCACTGAGCTGATAGTATTTACATCCAACAGGAAAGGGGAACTGGGAAGCGTACAGACAGGAAATAAATTATATGCTAGTAGCAATCAAGATCGAAAGTTTAAGTAGCAGCGCCCTCATCTGGCCTGGAGGTGTCAATCCAGCATAGCGACGCCTGAAGAAACGAACCATGCATTTCATATATAAAAAACATAAATATGATCGCATATACATACTGTCTCGTTGTAGGATGTTTTAGAATAAAGGTTAGAATTGTACTGAAATGCCACAATAATTGAATTCAAAAGTCTATTTTCTTTAAAAAAATTATCTGAAGGGACATACCCTCTGTATGTTGTATATGTAAACTTTTAACCATTGCTGGTAGTTCTACTCTTGTAGATTATGGGCTTACCGTTTTGTCTTAGTGATGCAAAAGCAAAGGAATCCTGGAACTATAACCTTACAATTTACAAATATGTGAATTTGTAAAGAAAATATAAAGGAACAAAGAGTTGACTGGAGATTTTAAACAAAGTCATCAAGTATGTCCCAAAAAAGCAAAGGGCAACTCGCTCACTTATACACACTTACAGCAAGAAACTTTTCTGTGTTCACCAGGTGGCTGCCTTGTCAATCATCCCTGGTTGTTTTGCTTAATTGTTATTGGCTAGTTACATGCCATTCTGACATTCCTCACGTGTGAAGGTCATATTTTGAATATCTTGTGACCTTCCACTTGGTTTAGATCAGATTAAGGCAACCTTTTTGCACAAAAACAAGATAAGGTAAAACATACACTTCATCTTACAAATCACAATAAAACATCCACCCATCTTCTGTAGTCACTTGTCTTATTTAGGGTTGTGGGGGGTCAAGATCCTAGGGGCACAAGACAGGGATCAACCTATGATGGGACATCAACCCATCGCAGGGCACAGTCACACAAACCATTCACACACACCTGTGGGCAATTTGGTAACTCCAATTAGCCTCAGCATGTTTTTGGTCTGTGGGGAGAAACCAGAGAACCTGGAGAAACCCCCACGCTGACATGGGGAGGGCATGCAAACTCCACACACAGGGAGCCATGGTCCCAGGTGACAGCGCTAATCACTGCACCACCATGCCACCCCCACAGTAAAACACATACTCATTAATACCTGGATGCATTTCCTTTATAAAAAGATGCTTTTACCCAGCTATGCCTTTTCTATACCCGCTTGTCCTATAAAATATTCTTTTAAGACAATTTGTACACCACCCTTGAGTGGGCCTTGTGCTTTGTTGTGTATATTTTAGTCTTAATACTTAGACATCAATTAATATATTTATTTATTTACTCCAAACTCCCCCCTTTGATCATAAAATGGTCACTCCCGCCTTACCCCCACACTGCCAGGGAAGGGAAATTTATGGGAAATATGCTCAGAATCCAGAGGGAAGTTGAATTGACCTTTCAGGGAATAACTTCTAGGCTACGATACCATAGTATTCACATCTCATCATCCCCTGAGGAACTTCCCATCTGGCAGCTACATTGCGCCTGAGTGCTTTTCCCAAAGCATGAACCAAAACTTATTACATTACAATGTTCACCTATTACATTTGCAGGGAACACCACCCTGGGACAAACAGGTAGTCCGTCGCTTCCAGAGCCCGTCCTATGCCTCACTGCCGCCATTTTGTTTCTATCATCTGTGCATCAGTTCCCTGCTGCAACAGAAGATCATCATTAAGGTGCCGGAGATTTATCCATCAGCAGGGTGCAGATTGAAATTGAGAAGATGGGAGAGAGAGCTGCTTTCTTTGTTGCAGCATCGGCCTTGACGTTTCCTTGTGACATCATATCCTGTGACCAGGCATGGACTGGCAATTGGGAAGTCATTTAGCCATAGATAGCTATATATTACATAGGCAACCAGCTGATTGCGATCAACAAATATATACGAGAGGGACCCCCCCATCTTTGGCAAAAAAACGAAGGGGAACCCTTTACCCCCCACCCCCATGTCCCTATTTCAACAGCAAATTCCCAGACTGCTTTTTGTTGCAGAGCAAATGAACAGCATCTTTGTCGGTAACCAGAGACATAGTAGGACCCTGTATCTGCTAAAAAAGAAAAATCTTTGTCATTAATTGAAAGAGTCAAAAAAGGACCTTGAGCAGGTGTACTAGTATGGAGGGGCATGACATAAACAGGTCTCACACCCCCCACCTCCACGTACCCCTGGGAGTGGGTCTGCACAGCCCTGATCAGACCATCATTCTTTGTTGTTCTTTGTCACATCAGGGTAAAGCGAGGTCAGGGCCTGCGAGGCCATTTGTACAGCAGCTGCTGCTCTCTGTAATTCCTTATTGTCCTTAGCGGAGGGGGGCATGCAAGACAAAATATATATCTGCTTATCCAGTATATAGGCACAGTGAGTCGGGGGAATATGAGCGAGTACAAAGCAACAGTCTGAGGAAAGCAGTGACGGATGTGACGAGGCGCTTTGCCGTGAAGGTCGAGTCCCACTTTCAGTCAGCTGACACCCGACTCCCGTAGGAGGACTTGGCATTATCCCCGATTACGGAGGTCAGCCGATTACGGCCCATCCGGACCAGCACGTCCTGCAGTCCTGCGCTGGTCGGATGTGTGTGCCGTCATTTTCAATCTGTCCCTGTCTACTGCTGTAGTTTAAAAAAAAAAAAAATCAATCAAATATCCAACGACCAACTGACCGGCCGGCCGGCTGGACGGATGGATGGATGGATGAACGGTACATAACTTATTAATGTTCACAGGAAAATTAAGATGTTACCGCAGCAAATAAAAAGAAAAAGAATGAAAATAGTCAGCGGTATACCTCACATATAAGAAATTTTTAATTAGAACTGAAAAATAAAACATTTCAAGTTAAGTATTACTATGTACAAGGAATAAATCCAAATGATTGTCTAGATGATTACTGCCCTGTTGCCCTGACCAGCCTCATTCTCAGGTTCTTTGAAGATCATACCTGCTCCACCTGTTCTGTGACCCCTGATCCTCTTCAGTTCTCCATACTGTATTTGCAGATCTGCACGCAAAATCGCAGACATGGAACAGGCATGGGGGGCGTGGCATCGACCATATAGCTGAAGCATTGGAAAGACGGCCTGTCACCTTACATTATTACTCATCAGGCACTTCACAACAGGGGAAACAGCTGCTGACAGACTGCAGAATTCTACTGGAGGCTGTATACAAGTAGAGCCACACATGTTGCACAATTTAAATGACTTTTTTCCAGACATGGCAAGGAAATTTTCTTGCCATGGCGAGAAATGGCAATACAAAAAGGATGTCTGATGATTCAGTTTTTTGGAGAACAGCATTAGAGTTTATTTGAGACAGTTATACAATCTGTTAATATCCTTGTGTATGGAATAAAATGAGACGTGTCTGTGTCTGAAACTTCTTTAAACAGCAATTACAGAGGATGTATGGATTAGTGGGTGGATAAATGTTTGAAGCAAAAAATATATAATTGTTATCACAATTGCAAATTGGATGTCTGAAAGAATTATACAATTTGAAGCATCTATTACAGAACAAATATTCTCCTAACTACATCTAAGGACTCTGGCTCGGGTACATTTCCTGCTCCACTTTATGAATTACTTGGTGATTTCAAATTTTTATGTTTTTATAATTCAAACATGACAGGTCATACAAATGTATATAATGCCGAATTTCTTCACATAGATGTTCTTCAGACACGTCCCTGTTGTCCCTGTTGTATTGTGGGTGTATCAAGCATGCACAGTGGGTGAAGATAAGAGTGGTCAGTGGTCACATGGACACAAGATCTTTATGCTGCAAGCGTTTGATTGCAGAACTGCATTTACGTGGTTCACCTCGTACGCCTTTGCACAGACACGTCTGCATGTACGCATCCGGAGAAGTGTGAGCAGGCCTTCATGCCTTCACACTGTTCACCAAATTCAGGAACCTGGGTCTGCATGCTCCCCTCTGTGATTGGGTCCTAGACTTTCTCACAGGCAGACTCCAGGGGAGTGAAGGTAGGGTGTATCACCCTCGACATCGATGCCCCCACCCCCAAGGCCATGTTCTGAGCCCACTGCTGCATGATTGTGTGGCCAAACAAAACAGTCAAATTCGCAGATGACGCAGTTTTAATTGGCCTGATCTCTGATAACGATGAGAAGGTCTATCTGGATGAGGTGGAGAGTCTGACACAATGGTGTCAGGCGAACTGCCTCTCATTCAACACCAGTAAAACCAAACAGATGGCACTGGATTTATGCACAAGAATTGCAGTGAATACAGCCCCCTCAACGTCAAATGGGTCCCAGCTGAAAAGAAGAGCACCTTTAGATATCTGAGTCTGTATCTCTGATGACCTCACCTGGTCCAGTCATGTACAGACTTGGATATCTAAAGCCAGCAATGGGCTGTACCATCTTCGGCACCTGAGGGGGGGGGGGTTCAATGCCACTCTCCACTCGAGTGTTAGAATGTATCCTCACAGCCCAGTTTGGTAACTGCTCTGCTCTGGATTGCAGAGCTCTGCAGAGGGTGGTGCCTTCAGCTGAGGGCTGATCTGCCCCCCCGCAGGAGGTTTTACTTCAGATGGTACCGGAGCAGGGCAGCCAAAGAACCAGGGTTGAGGTCAGGAAAGCGTGTCTGCAGTCTCTCAGTGAGAACTGAGAGACTCTGAAGGAGCTTCTACCCTCGAGCCATCCGATCATTACAAAGCCCTACAGACAGCCCACCTTAGGCATATTGATTTCAGGGAGGCAGGTGAGGGGGATTCGGAAGAGCGGGGGTACTGGCCAATGCTTGGCTGGTATTATGGTAATACCGTACACATATATAGCCGGCTGGGGTGGGGGTTGGTGGCTGGAGAGTGGTGTTAAAATTTGGGGCGAGGTTGCAGCGGTAAAACGTACCACCGCTGAAATAGCGGAACGACAGATTTCCAAGACATTTCGCATCATTTGCGGCTGTCAGGGGGCTGCTGTTTGTTTGTGGGAGTCTCCCGGAGACGTGGGATGTCTGTCCTTAGGACAGTTATAATGTTAGTAGATGTACTATGTTGTTACATATGCACCTTGTTCACTTTCTGTTCCTTATTTACATATTATACATATTTATTTCCCCCCGTTTTATTCCATTATTTTGAGTTATGACTGAGTTGACCACCTTTCAGTTCACTCATGGTTGTCGTCCAACTGTACACCTTGCACGTGACAAATAAAAATGACTGAATCCTTGAATATATGGTGCCACATTTAAACCTATAATCCAGATAACCTGCAAAGAGACGCAGCGACAGAATAAATTACACCGAACAGCGGGATGAATATGATAATATCCAGGAACTATAATTAGAAATCACGTGTCTGTATTATATGGTCCAGGGGCCACAGCAGTTAGCACATTCTCAGTGGCAGTTGATTTTTTTTTATTTTTGTTTGTTTACTGTTTTCCTATCAGTGAAATGTAACGTGTTACTCGGTGAATGATGTGTATTTTGTTAGGATTCCCCGATGGGGCCCCGGCTTCCCCTCCCAGTGACGCGGTCGGTCAGCTGACCCCGGCGCCATCTTGTCAGCCATTTCCTAGCTGATTCTGCACAGGTTCTGGGTACCGCGCTGAGGTTTGCTTCACCCTGTCTGAGGCGGCGCCGACAAACACATAAATAAACCCGAGGCCGGCAGTGGCCGCAGTGAGGACTCCGGCGGCGTGAAGACGCTGGGTCAGCCCGCTCCTGGGGACCCCTCCTGCCGACCGGCGGGACCGCAGGGACGCAGCAGCCATGGCTCTGAAGATGGTCAAAGGCAGCATCGACAGGATGTTCGACAAGAACCTGCAGGACCTGGTGCGCGGCATACGGAACCACAAGGAGGACGAGGTGAGCCCGACGGGCGGCCCCAGTTTGCCGAGGTTTCATGCCGAGGTGAGCGGCGGCTGTAGCGCGTACGAGTCAGACAAGAGGCAGGTGGTTATCGGTAACCAGGTAACTAACCACCCCGTTAACCGAGCACCTACTGCTGTCCCGTAGCGTTATCTTAGTGTCGCCTTTTCTGCCCGGACTGCCAGCTAATGTACCAGAGGCGTCAATAGCGCCAAACTTCATACATTTTCACGTTAATATCAAACCGGCGATACTTTTTTCAATCAGACATTTTTTTTCTGAGCAGTTTTGACATTATGGGATGTTTTGTCCAGGTGCCGTTATCGCCCGACCTGTTCATGCGCGACACCCGTCGGTCACCATCATGACGACTGATCCCGAAATGGTGGCGGGCCGCGGGGAATGAGCGATCGCTTGCGGGTCGGGGGAGCTTTGCCGAGAGATCCAGGTGACCCGGTGCAGCAGGGACACGCAGGGATGCTGGCATCGCTTGGCTGATAACGGGACTGCTCCCGTCCCGAGCATCGTTTGGACTAAAAAGGGTTACATCTCTAGGTGTGTGGAGTTTAAGTCAAGGGAGGTGATGCTAACATTATACTGTTCCTTGATAAGACCCCACCTAGAATATTGTGTGCAGGTTTGGTCACCTTATAAAGGACATTGCTGCCTTAGAAAGTGTTCAGTGTAGGGCTACGAGAATGACTCCCTGTCTTAGAGGAATGTCTTATGAGGAGAGGTTAGCTGAGCTGGATCTGTTCAGCTTCAAGCAAAGGAGACTAAGGAGGGACATGATCCAGGTATATGAGATTCTAACGGGTCTGGATGCTGTTCAATTGAATAGTTACTTGAATATTAGTTCAAATACAGGAACTCGTGGCCATAGGTGGTAATTAGCGGGAGAACATTTCAAACTGGATTTGAGAAAGCACTTATTTACACAGCCTGTAGTTGGAGTACGGAATAGTCTCCCTGTTAGTGTAGTGCAAGCTAAAACCTTGGGTTCCTTTAAATCTCAGATTTTAACAACTCTGACCTATTAACTGAATTCTCCCCAAACGAGCCCAATGGGCTGAATGGCCTCCTGTCGTTTGTTAGTTTCGTAAATTCTTACGTAACCCTTCACACTATCCTGATGGGGTCAATCCTATCGGTGCCACCTGGGGGGCAAACTTGTCAGTCAATTTCACTTCACCTCGGACTATGGGTGCCAGCGCTCGCCTATGGTGCTACATGGTGTATGTTGATGCTTCCATGTCCCACTCTCGCCAGTGTGGGGAAGCAATAAAAAAGGCCAACAGAATGTTGGGTTA
>JAODJU010000033.1:4558757-4578686 GCA_026776725.1 Gnathonemus echidnorhynchus
AAGTTCTCCCCAAACGAGCTTGATGGGCCGAATGGCCTCCTCTCGTTTGTAAATTTCTTATGTTCTTATGTTCTTATTGGCTATGACCGGCGCGAGTCCTAAGCGGGGGGGTCTCATTCATTGTTGTGAGTGATTTTTCCAATCGTATCTTTCTTCATACAGTAGCTTTGCGAAGGGCGTGTATGTTATATTACACTGTGGTTTTTACAGGCAAAATCGTTCATCTCTGTCGGTGCCTTCGTGCAAAACTTCACTAAAGATTTTGCAGACCCACACTGATGAGTCATAAGTTTGATGATCTGAGGTCGGTAGTACATGGTATTGCAATAACATTATTATTTCAGTGCAGTACTTTTTATACATTGTGAGTTTTCTTGATCTCTGTACGTGTTGGCGTGTTGCATGCCGTATACATCGCTTAAAGTGTTTGCTATTGGCAATATTACATTTCTTTAGTTAGTCATGTGAGTCGTATCATAACCTCACTGCTGTTTGCAGTTCTGGTGCCAGAAAGTTCTAGAATAACCTGGTTCAGAATTTTTGACTTCGAATGTGATTTGCAAGTTGTTTTATGTTCTACATATTCCCAGATTGTCAAAGAAATTGAACATGCATGTAGATAATTTTTTAAAAGGTGAATTTTAATGATGGCTTTGAATGGATAATTTTAAGCTGGTTTATAAGCATTTTGACATGAAATGATTCTGACATTAGGAACAATATCATGTAGAGTTTCATGGCAAGTTTAATTAGGCTAAAGATTAGGTATCTCACACTAATAGGTGCTGTCTTATTGCTCTGTTACCAGATCTAAATACCACCAACTTATGTTATCCAGCAGGAAAAAAAATGTTTTGTATTTTGACACATATTTAAGATGTATGTCACTTGCTTATTCTTCTAAAAGTTGATGCTAAAATGGACCATGGCTCATAAGCCTGAAATTAAGTTTTTCTGACCGTGGGGAAATCTAGATGAATTTTGCTGTGCAGGAGGGATATTTGTTGACGATCTGATTGTCACGATTGACTGTGTCTTAAAGATGCGCCTGTCAGTTACGATCAAGGTTGCCAACCACTTTTTTATTGTAATCATCAGTTTTCAGCCTTGAAGTGTTAGAATGTTATTTATATTTTCAGGGCTGTGAATCAGTTACAAAGTTAGCTAAATTTAAAGTAATTAAAAAAAACATTGAATTACACTGTTTTATATGATTAATTGCACCTGACATTGCAACATATAATCATAATTATTTGCATATTGAATCCCTGAATTAATGTAGGATTAACATAAAGGAAGTATATTTCAGTATTTTTAAAATGGTTTAATGTAAACTTATGATGTACCGATTATTCATTCCCAACAAAAATACTACTTTCAAGCAAGTAAAAGATGGATTTCTTTGCTTACAATAAGGCTAGATGAACAGATGGCATTGTATGTTAGGATAAATGTTTTTAATCGCACATACCAGGGTCTGACCTTAACATAATCCCCTGAAAAATCACTCCAATGGAACATATTTAGCAGGTTGAACTGTTTATTTGTATGAGCAGAGTGTACAGAGAATTGTCTCTAGTGGGCTGGTTAGAAAAATGTTTATACAAGAATGCTTGGTAGTGGGAGAGCCATTGCAATTAGAATATTTTTGCTGTTTTAAATAGGAATTCAGTTTATTTGTTTTTAATAGGAATTCAGTTTATTTGTTTTAAATAGGAATTGTGACAGTGCTCAGAAAACAAAGCGCACCAGCCTGTCTGACTCACAGGCCTGTAGTTAAAATCTGCATAAAGCAAGTGACCTATTTCTGCAGCCATGTGTAGATGTTGATGAATGGAGCAGGGCACGCTTTTTGTATTTAAGCATGAGGTTGTCCTAAAGGGTGACACTTAATTCCTCAAGAGGATCTTATAAGTCAGTTCGTTTTTCCACACCCGATAAGAATCAAGAGCAGACGGTCAGTGCACGTAATAATGGCGATTTATTTTACAGGAGCAAAAAAATATGCCAGCCTCCATTGGTATAATTACAGATTGTATGCAGATTGAATCTGATTTGATGATATTAAATGTTAATACTTGAATGTGTCACATTTTGTCACCTTTTTTCTTGGGAGCTGGCTACACTGATGTCATTTCAACACATTGACAAGCACAAGTGAGCCTAAAATGACCAATAGTATCATGGCTTCTGACTCGGCTTAAAGCTGCTCTGTTCTTTTACCTGCACTGCAGTATTTCATGGTTTTCATTTATTTATTCTTAGTTGAATGGTGAAAATACTGATTCCACTGCAGCTGTTAAAGACTAGTTAGGCTGATTAAGTTCTTTCTGAAGTTGTTGCTGTCCCTCTGAATGGCTGTTCGTCCATGATTTCTTGTTCTTTCATAAAATATTTTATCATTAACCAGTGAATGCCCTGCTCACCCGCATCTGTTTATCAATGTTCTATTGAAGACTCTAAGATGGAATTAACAGTGCATCTTTGTATTTTAAACTAAACTTAATAATAATAGGCCTAATAATCGATACTTTATTGATCCCCATGGGGAAATTTTCTTTACGCCTCCTTCAGCTTGCTCTCTGTAGGTGAGAGCACACTGATCGCGAAGGGCAGCCACACACAGCAGCGCCCAGGGAGCTGGGGGTTAAGGGCCTTGCGCAAGGACCCGCAGATGTGCCGAGGCCTGGCTCGAACCGGCGTCCTTCTGATCTCAGGCATAGAGGCTTAGCCCACTTATCTGTGCCTATATAATATTCATGATGTGGCTTCTATTTGTGGTCAGTTGTTTTTTTACCTGGAAAAAAATAAACAAATCTAATGGTTATGGACTTAATAGTATATGAAGTTTGGAAGCTGCTCGCATGCGCAATAATCACCAAGGCTTTAGATGATGGGTGAGACATTTGTCCGGACTCTGGCTTTTCGGTAAAATCTGGAGCCCTATAATCGCGATCACATCGTTACTTGATCGCCGCAGCCCCAAAAGCTGCCGTTAGAACACTCTCTACATGGATGTGCAGTAGGATGGAGTGAATCTATGAAGGTTACCTGCCTGGTTACGGCTCCCCTTGAGTGGGGTAACCTGGCCACATGCTCTCAGACTGGGGGGGGGGGGTCCTCACTCTGAAGTGTTAATGTGTTTTTGGAGCCCCTGTATTTTCTCCATGTAACGTTCCTGTTTGCTCTGCAGGTGTGTACACAGAGTATAGGAATTAGACACCACCTATCCAGCTAGGACATAGCGCGCGACCCACTGGGTAGCGCTGTGCTACCCGGTTGGACACTTATTGGTACTGAACTCTAAAAGAAATATAACGTTGTCAGACCTTATGTCATGCAGCCTGTGTCTTAGTATTGGTAAATAGCAGAACAATAGGCAAACACACTGACAACAGAAAAACATGAAAGGCTTTTATTTTCGTTTGTTACTTTTACTGGCGTACTGCGCTGCCAATGACATAGCCCGTTACTTAGAGGGATTTAAGGTAAAGCACGGACAACAGAAAAACATGAAAGGCTTTTATTTTCGTTTGTTACTTTTACTGGCTCACTGCACTGCCAGCAACATAACAATTTAAGGTGAAAATGGGAATCTACTTGTTTAAAAGTGACACAAAGCGTTTTAAGTATCCTAAATGGGTAACACTTTACTTGATGGGGCAAAAATAGTCTAGTATTATACTATTACTTATGTATCAGTTAAACACAGGCTAAGTCTTAGTTACATACTCATGACATGTTAATTCATCATTAAAATCGTGAAGCATGTTTTATCTGGACAGTCTCTGTGAATTCTGTAAACCTTTGTGAACTACTGAATAATAAGTGAAATGACTCGGTAATGACTGAAGTGAAATACTGACCTCTTGTTTGTTCATTATTAATGAATCATGACGAAACTTTTATCCCAAGCAGTTACCACATTTGTTTTATCTAATTCTGTAAACCTTTGTAAACTAAGTACTGAAGGAACAAATCATGAATGACAAGTTAATGATTCATGACGCACCTTTTACCTCAAGTAGGAACTATATCCGTTCATGAATTTTTTGTGATTTGTACTTCAGCACTAACTGAGCTATTACTAAGTATTTGTCTCCCGCCAAGTGCAGTGTTACCAATAAATGATGACAACCAAAAAGGTAATATGAACACAATAATAATTCTGCAAATAATACTCGCCCCTAAAATGTCTAGGGTGCCACACCATCTGTAAGCAAAATTCAGTTGACATAGATATTGTGTTTTAGTGATGTCTTTGATGACAACTGTTTATTGCTTAGTTATTACTGATTTCTTCTTGTTAAATTCTTTCCTATAACCGGACTGTGTTTTCGAACAGCGGCACAGGACCTGACTCGATAAAGCAGCTGTGCGACTGGACAGTGCATGCACCCCGACTCGATTGCACATCTGTGCAACAGATAGCATATAAAGGGCAGCTGGATAGGTGGTGTCTATCTAGGCCAGGCTTATGAATTGTTTGGCCCACCGTAACGTAGATGGAAAATCCACCAATTTTTCACTCCTAGCTTTGTGCAGGAGAGTCTTTACTCGGTGTGTGTGTGTGTTACATTTGAGACCTGTGTAAAATGTAGCCGTGTCTATATAGGGAAATGAAATGGATAAGTTACATTATTAAGAAGGTGCTGTTTTGTCAAATGGTCTAAGGATAATACATGAAAATGGCTATAGATTATAGTGAAGGCGATTAAAGACTTTCCCCGAGGAGTCAGTTTTTGGGTAAAGGGATTTGTAACTAGAAGGGTGGAAGGTGTGGATGGTCGGGAAGGGGGGGCTCAGGTCAGGGCAGGGCAGGGCAAAAGCCCTTTTGTTTGCATGTTATCACTTGATAACTGTATGGAGTAAGTCTGTTCTAGGTGTGTGAGAGTGAGACAGACCAGTGTTCTGGCCTCCACGTTCCTCGTTATAGCCAGAGAGCAAAATGGTTGGTGCGTTTGTTTGCTGTCTCACCATAAGGCGCCATTCAGTGCTCTGGTCCTCCCTCTGTGAATCCTGTTCACCGGTTTGTCATCCTGAATCGTTCGCAATTTCCCCTGTTCAGTTTGCACTGGATACTGACACCTTATCTGAAGCTGGGGTTAGCACCCCCCACCGTTCTGTTTTTGTGTGTGTCTGTGTTTGTCTGTGGTGTGTGTGTGTGTGTGTGTGTGTGTGTGTGTGTGTGCGCTGCAGGGCCTCAGATCGCTTACGTCTGCACAGGGCTGGTCTCCTCATCTGGAAACCCAGTTTCCTTAGTCGTCCCCTTTTTCTGTCTTGTGGCTGTAAGTGTGACACAGACATCAGCGTAGCTCACTTCCCTTTGCACTTGTTCTTTGTTTAAAAGCGTCAAACTCCTAGATAGTCATAAACAGGAATGTAGCATATAGAAACTTGTGCGTTGCCTTTTAAAAAATGGCAAATGTTTTTCCTCATAATATTTAACTTGTAACATTTGTAGGAACATGTATTACTAGGGTGTGACTCTACCAGGCTGCTTATTTATTTAACAGAGAGAAACTGGGTGCATGATGGCTCTGTGGGAGCAGTGATCCATGGAGTTTGCATCTTCTCCATGTTATGCAGTTTTCTGCTTGGTATCCTACTTTCCAACTGCAGTTCAAAGACATGCAGTTAGGCTCAGTTTTTTCTGCATTGTCCATAGTGTATCAGTGTGTTAAACCATGTGTCCCCCCCCACAGGCGAAGTACATCTCCACCTGCATAGATGAGATCAAACAGGAACTCAAGCAGGACAACATCGCAGTCAAGGCCAATGCTGTGTGCAAGCTCACCTACGTAAGCCAAACTCTTCTCGCTATCCTCACTGTACAGCGGGCGCCGGCGTTTACTGCACAGCTGGCCAGTGGGAGCAGTCTGGGGTATTATTTGACTGGCCCCCTCCGTTACACAGGGGACGCCGATTCTGATGAGCCGTTATTATGAGTAATCAGTCAGGCTAGTTACACTAATGAAGTGCTCTTAGATGCTAATAGAAAGTTTTCTCTAGAACACCAGAAGGGATCTAGAGGCCTGTCTGCCATCATTAGCGGCCGGTTCTGCGGTCGCTCACCGCCGCAGGACTGAAATCCCATCGCGTCGTATCGTACTGTACCGCGGTGTGATGTTTACAGCCTGGATGTGAACAGGGCCCAGTGCTGTTTGCATAACACAAGCCCTGCCCTGCACCCTCCTCACAGTTGCAGATGCTGGGCTATGACGTCAGCTGGGCAGCCTTCAACATCGTGGAGGTTATGTCTTCCTCCAAATTCACATACAAGGTGAGGGGAGGCCATTCAAGGGACACACAGAAATGTGGCGCATTTGAGCTGAAAGCCCAGTACCCTGCTTTAGCCCTGGAGTCTCTCTAACATGCCATCTTTCTAACAGAGGATTGGCTACCTGGCAGCTTCCCAGTGCTTTCACGAAGGCACTGATGTCATCATGCTGACCACCAATCAGATTCGTAAGGTCTGTGACTCCTCCCTCCCCCAATTCAGATTGTCCTTGAAGGGGGCTAGTTATAACCATCCATCCCTCCCTCCATCTGTCTTCCTCTTAGGATCTCAGCAGTCCTAACCAGTATGACACAGGAGTCGCTCTGACTGGCCTGTCATGTTTTGTGACCCCTGACCTCGCTCGGGACTTGGCCAATGACATCATGACCCTGGTAAGCACCTCTGTCCTTCAACTCTTCTGGTTCTGTATCATTTCATTTTCCTTACTTAATTCCTACTTACTCCCACTCTGTCTCAGATGTCCCACACTAAACCATTCATCCGAAAGAAGGCTGTGTTAATCATGTACAAAGTGTTCCTGAAATACCCAGAGTCCTTACGGCCGGCCTTTCCCCGTCTTAAGGAGAAGCTGGAGGACCCTGACCCTGGTGAGGGAAGCAGAAATGGGTTAGGAGGGTGAGATAACTAGTGGTGTAATTTAAATTCACGAAAAAAGAAGAGGCACTGGGATTCTGAAGCAGAGGACTGCGCTGAAAGCTCGTGGGAGTTTTACTTACACAGAAATGCTGAGGGCAGAACAAAAAATGATTGGTTATCTCTCTGAACCAATCAGATTGTAAAGGAAGTGGGTCCAAGCAAATAGAGGAGGCGGGACCAATCAATCGGATGTTTTTCCCCTGCCTCCGCTAGCTCCTTGGACCCACCTCCTCTACAGTTTGATTGGCTATCATTTTTTTGTTCTGCGCTCAACATTGTTGTGCAAGTAAAACTCACATGAGTGCGATGAAAAGGACAAATTTTCCATTATTCAATCCTGCACGCATCTAGGCATTGTCAAAGATGACTGTCATAATGCTGATTGGTTATGCTGTTTCTGAAAACTGGGACACACCTTGGAGTAATGAATTTAAATGAACTTTTGTAGCTACAACAGCTGTACAAACGTTGTACAGGCTCCTCGTAGTTAACTGTCATGACCGTGTGTCCTAGGGGTCCAGTCAGCAGCTGTGAACGTCATCTGCGAACTGGCCAGACGGAACCCCAAAAACTACCTGTCCTTGGCCCCGCTCTTCTTCAAGCTCATGACCTCCTCCACTAACAACTGGGTCCTCATCAAGATCATCAAGCTGGTGAGTGGCACAGCACAGTGTGTCTCCCGTTCCCTCTGCCTCTCGCTCGCTCCTTCTCTACGCTGAGATACAGCCAGTAAAGTGGGAAGTCTGCAAAAATCAAACCATTGTTTCCTGCTATAGAGCTGGTCTGAAGTGCCTGCTTCTCTTCTGCCTGCCTGAAGTGGTTTTCCATTAATTCCTGCTGTCTCTGTTCCGCAGTTTGGGGCCCTCACTCCCCTGGAGCCTCGCTTGGGGAAGAAGTTAATCGAACCACTGACAAACCTCATCCACAGGTAGGGTGGCGAGCGGGTGTGTCGACACTGGCTTTTGTGGATTTGCCACCCAATGACAGCCTTACAGCTGGTTTTGTGACTCATAGATACTGTGAGAGGAAGACAATATCTTTGCTTCAGTCACATTAATAATTTTCTTTTGTTGGTTAAAATTAGTGTAGCGTAGTTCCTGTGGAAATCTGCCTCAAGGCCTGTAATAGTTGATGAAAGGGAAGATGATTGTAATTATTGAGAATGTTTTGACTGGCTAAACCTTTTGTCATCTGCCTGTATGAGAGGCCTCATTTTGACCCCGCCCCCTCCACCTTGTTTACGTTTTCCTTCCTCAGTACCTCAGCCATGTCTTTGCTATATGAGTGTGTCAACACTGTCATTGCAGGTCAGTGTTGTTTTATCTGCAATTCTGTTCTTGTTTGAGGAAAATGACGTGAAAGATCAGGGTCACATTTGTGCTGTAAAATCACGGTCGCTAATGCTTTAAAGGTTAGCTGCGTGTCTGCAGGTCAGATCATAAACTTTATCCTGGTTTGTTTAGTGATTAGAGATTTGTAAAATGAGATTTGGTTTTATTCATCAGACGATGATGATAACTTTATCCTCTACCTTTTTTTGATGATGACTGCTACTGGTGAATGTGTCCTGAATTAAATTATAATATGCTATCAGTGTAGTTATTGAAAACTATTAGTAAGATCTTTGGATACTGTTGTCCCTGCACACTCTGATGTAGACACTGTGCTGAGTGACCGGCCTGTACATAAGACTTGATAAGCATCTGTCTGTCTTTGCAGTGCTGATCTCACTCTCCTCTGGGATGCCCAATCATAGTGCCAGTATTCAGGTATTTTTTTTTTTAAATACTCTCCCATGAATACTGAGATTAACCCTTTACAATCCAATTAAATAATTTATTTTGTCGAGTTTATTAAGTGTCACTGAATACGACAGGCTTGTTAAACATGGTTGTGTGGGCCTCAATACAGTTAACTATGATCCTTCCAAAAACTAAGCACTTGTGCATCTGTTTTTTCTTGCAAAATTATAAGTTTGTAGCATCTAAGCTGCAGTGTCTCCAACAGCAGTTTTCTTCCCCTCTCGCCCCCAGCTCTGCGTGCAGAAACTGCGCATCCTGATCGAGGACTCGGACCAGAACTGTGAGCTTGCCGCCGGGCCCTGTGCCATTTAGACCCGTGTCCCTGGTAACTGGACATCCATCACCGCCCTCGAGTGATGGTGGTTTTGTGGTGGAAACAGACCTGTGAGCGGCACCTGGCTGGGTTTGCGTGTCAAGCAGAGCGATGTTTCTGGGTACCGACTGTTAAACAGCTGGAATACGTGACCCCAGGGTATATGACTCATCTACTGCTGTTATCATGCTATTATAAGTATTAACACATGGTTTAATCATCATTGAACATCAGTTTTTCATTTTTTTTCTTTCTTTCTATGGAAAAGACATTGTGGATTAGACATCGGCTGTTGGTTTTTTCTGTTACAAGAAGATAAGTGAAATGGCTATCGATTATAGTTAGCTAGCTGGACAGCCAGTATCTTGATTTGTCACAAGACGGACATATCGGTGATGGTCTATACAGGCTTTTCTACCGGCAAAATAAAATGTACTTTCAGTAACGTTGCATTCTAGTTTAAATACCTCTCCAAATCCCAAAGCGAAATGTACTTTCTGTGGACCATAATTTAATGTCAACCTTTATTTTGTTTCCCAAAATAATTTGGATACATTTTGCAAAATTTATCTGGGTTACGCTGTTGTGAGCAGACTAGGTTTGTTTATGTAAACCTGCAGGTTTTGCTTTGCTTTTATATTTCTCCCTGAAACCATGTTTTTCCTAAAATACTCTTGTATCAGTGTTAGGAAAAATAGCTTCATTTATATTCATGTATCCTGCAGCCACTGACTCACCACTCTAACTACATTTTTATAACTTTGGCTGTTTCTCATCTGGTTCAACCATGTCCACCATTTTCATGATTTTCTTGCTTAATAAGGGTGGCCAATTATCATTCATTGGGGAATCTGTCTAATAATAAACGTTAGGCAGGAGAAGGACTGCAAGCTGTGTGTGTGGCAACACAGTTCACACAGTATTTTGGACTTGTCACATAGAACATGTAGGGTAGCATTTGCTCTATGATATTGTCTTTATGGCCTTTATTGCTTGTTCTATGCCTTCAGTGTTTGTAATGACAGCTTATGTGCAGAGCAGTCCATAGGTGTCCAGTGTTCTCCTGGGTGGTGTGTAGATGTCAGCGGCGACTAGGATGGTCTTTGTGTCGAGCCCTGTGTCCGGGACCTTGTCCAGTGAGTGTCTTGCATGTGTTTTAGTGAAGTACCTGGGTCTGCTGGCCATGTCAAAGATATTGAAGACCCACCCCAAGTCGGTGCAGTCCCACAAGGACCTCATCCTGCAGTGTCTGGACGACAAAGACGAGTCCATTCGACTTCGGGCCCTCGATCTTCTTTACGGCATGGTAGCGTTCTGCTTTTTTTTTTTTTTTTTTTTTTTTTAATTTTTTTTGGCAGTTTAGTTAAACCGTCTAATCCCTTCGGGAGGAAAAACATGGACTGTCTGTGAGTCCCCGAGGATCGGATTGGGGGGGGGAAACGGCTCTAAATCAAGGTTTTTAAGTGATTTGCTGATACCATAGCATTCAGTGATATATATATATATATATATAAATGCATTTAGCATTTATTAATCCCACAAAAATCCAGCATGTGCCATTTATCATAGTGCTGTCGCACCTTAGAATGGAGCCAAAAAACATTAAAAGTCAGTGTAAGTGAACCAGGCAGCTACTCGTTCATCCAACGTATGAACCGAAGGTGAAGGAGGGGCCTGCAGCGCCGTGAACGTCTGCGTGTGTGTGAAGGTCTCCAAGAAGAACCTGATGGAGATCGTGAAGAAGCTGATGCTGCACATGGACAAGGCGGAGGGGACCACGTACCGCGACGAGCTGCTCACCAAGATCATCGACATCTGCAGCCAGAGCAACTACCAGTACATCACCAACTTCGAGTGGTCAGTACAAACTGGTACCCAGTGTGCCAGGTTTGGCTCGGGGAATCAGATGAAACATTCGATGCCTG
The DNA here is from genome assembly GCA_026776725.1 of Gnathonemus echidnorhynchus. Classification (NCBI taxonomy): domain Eukaryota; kingdom Metazoa; phylum Chordata; class Actinopteri; order Osteoglossiformes; family Mormyridae; genus Gnathonemus; species Gnathonemus echidnorhynchus. Next base: position 4,569,735 of record JAODJU010000033.1, read on the forward strand.
GTCGCGTGGCTGTGGCGGTTTCCAGGAGACTCAGTACGAGCTCCGGGTCGCTTGGTGTGTTTATAGAGCCTTGGTACTTCATCCTGAAACAGCTTTGCCATCAGCAAAAACACGGGGCTAACTCACCAAACAGCTAAAGTCACCGCCTCCTACCTGTATTTGTTTTCAAGGAGCCAGTCTGTGTACCAGGCACTGTGAAGTCACAGAACAAATAGCTGAGTGTAAAACAAACATCGTTTTAAATCTGCATTGTGACCTTTGGAGCACTAAAGCACTATGTGAACAGATTCATTTTCAGAGAGTAAAACTCTAAACACATTTGTAAACATTTGTCTTCTATTCCCAAATCCATTCCTGTAGACAAATGGGGGGGGGGGGGAGACGGGTGCAATAGCGTTTCCTGTGTGCCCATTCATACCCCCACCCTGTGTCACATGACCCCTCCGGTTGTTGCAGCCCCCACTGTGGGAATCCCCAGCCTAGGCCAGTGTTTTATTGGTGAAGGTGGAGTTGCACTTCAAATCTGGCCTGAATGACAGTACCCTGCCCCCCCCCCCAGGTACATCAGCATCCTGGTGGAGCTGACCCGGCTGGAGGGGACCCGCCACGGGCACCTCATCGCCTCGCAGATGCTGGATGTGGCCATCCGTGTCAAGGCCATCCGGGGCTTCGCCGTGGCCCAGATGGCCATGTTACTGGACAACGCCCACATGCTCACCGGCAACACGCAGCGCAACGGCATCTGCGAGGTGCTGTACGCCGCGGCGTGGATCTGCGGCGAGTTCTCCGAGTACGTACCGCCGCCGCCGCTCACGTTCCGCGTCACGTCTCTGCAGAACACCGCAATGCCTCATTCGCTTTAGCGATGATCGGTGGCCGTCAGGCACTAAATGCTTCCTTAGTTACTGCTAAACTATATGAGGTGGGATTTAGCATGATTTGATAGGTCAGACGACGACAGAGCATGTGGCTTAGATTTTATGGAAGCATTCATGAGTTCAAACAAATAAAAATAGCTTTTGTTTTGTGGGTTAAATGCAGTGAGTAAGACATTGAAATCGGGGGGGGGGGGGGAGCCCTTGGGAGCCCTTGATTGGCCGTAATGAAGCACAACTAGAGTTGAGTGGTTCGGTTTGGATGTAATGGCTGACAGTGTAGTGAAAATTGAGCTCAGGCTTTGAATGAGGTGAAGGTGTACTTTCAACCAGTGTAGACTGTACTGTGGTCAGCGGTGATGTAAAGCATTGTAATGTGTGAGGACACCTGTGAGCCGTATGTGGTTCCTGATGTAGAGCGAGAAGAGGAGCCTTGAAGCCTGGTGGGGGCTGAAACATGGGCAGCTGTTCTCAGCATCTCCTTGCTGGTTTGGCTGTAATTAACCCAGCATGGCGGCACTTTAGAACGTCCCACAGTGCAGGAGGAATAATGCAGTGTAACTCCGTAGAACAGGAGGAATAATGCAGTGTAACTCCGTAGAACAGGAGGAATAATGCAGTGCAACTCCGTAGAACAGGGGTTCTCTAATTGTTTTGGCCAAAGGTCCTCATCACATTTTTGATCAGTGGTCTGGAACAAAACAACATTTCATGAATGTTAATGAACTAACAATAATTTTTGATAATGACATCCATACATTATATTGGGAACTTTATTAAAGACTGATCTTTATAACTCTCTGAGGGCATTATGACGAGTTGTGTGTGTTAAGTTTGGTGGTTCTGCATTTTTGTACTTCAAACCACATTCAGCCTTTTGACATTAACCATATTGATTGATAAGGTGGATTATCACCTGTGTCCTGATTAACTTGGGGTCCGGAATTAAAGATCCCCTGCAGTAGACTGTCAGAATGATGGGACTGCCAGAGGTCATGTTGGGAACACGGACGTGGGTGATGGTAGGAGTGTGACTCCCCCCGCAGGCACCTGAAGGACCCGCTGCAGACCCTGGAGGCGATGCTGCGGCCCAAAGTGGCCACCTTGCCCGGCCACATCCAGGCGGTCTACGTGCAGAATGTAGCCAAGCTGTTTGCCACCGTCCTACGCGGCCAGGAGGGCGTCCCTGACAAGCAGGTGGCACAGGAGACCAGCCAGCTGCTCATTGACAGGCTGCCGCTCTTCGTCCAGAGCGCCAACCTGGAAGTGCAGGAGAGGGTGAGCGTCAGGTCCACACCAATCACCCTTTGGGGGCGTGGGCCCCACCGACCAATCCACACACTTGCTGCTTTCTTACCATGTCCGTCCCCCTTCGTCCCCAGGCCTCCTGCATCTTGCAGCTGGTGAAATGCATTCAGAAGTTGCAGCAGAAGGAGGTGGAGGTAGCTGAGGAGGTCACGGCCCTGTTTGCCGGGGAACTCAACCCTGTGGCCCCCAAGGCACAGAAGAAAGTGCCGGTCCCCGAGGGGTCAGTACCCGCCTCCGGCCCCCGCTTCCCTTCCGGCGTGACGGACGCCGGCGCTATCCCTAACGCCAAGCGCGATCTGGCCTGGTTCGGCACTAAACCGCCATGTCGTCTCCAGCCTGGACCTCGACGCCTGGATCAACGAGCCGCCGTCGGAGAGCGAGTCCGAGGACGAGAAGCCCAAGGCCGTCTTCGCCCAGGAAGAGCCACGGCCCGCTCGCCCCCGACACACCGAGGTGGACGAGAAGGAGCTGGCCAGGGTACGGAGCTCAGCGCAGCAGCCTCCCATGCTAACTGTTCACATGAAAAATAAGACATCATCTCCCTGTGGTCACTGTTCCCGATTTACATCTGTAATATATTTACTGTTTGTGTAGTTTGCCATTTTGCTGTGAGGATCTTCATTTACCTTCAAAAGCTGCGCAGCTGTTTGCCCAGAACACGTTTAATGAGTCAGCTGAATTCTAAGATTCGGTAAAATGGTATGATGATCCACCCCAGCCAAAAATGCACAGGTGCAAAGTCTCATTCAGACCTGCCATCCCTCTGATGTCTCACTGCAATCTGTGCTGTGATCGCATAAGGTGACGGTACTGGGTGACCAGCTAATCCATGTCAGGAGGGACACTGTGAGCTAGGACAGAGTTCTTGCCGTGTGCTGATTTGGTCAGTCTCCTATAATCATGCATGTGTCACTGATGTTAATGTGGAACAGCTGAATGAGTTTTTCAATCAAGGAAACAAACCAGTAAAAGCACAAGAAGACTTGAAATATTTAGCCAAGCGCAGGAGCCTTTCAGGTTTAAAGTAGTTTGTAAAACCTGAAGTATCTCATCCAGTCCCTACGGACAGGGATTGGGTGGTCACCCTATCGTAGCCCTGTCCCAGTCATCAGCGTTATTGCAACGGTGATCAAATTCATCTGTGTACCTGTTTATGCTGAACATGTCAATCACAGCGGTGTCCCCCAGGCGTGCCCCCCTATCCTGTACGCACCGCTAATCGTGTTCAAATGCTTCTATGTAGCGGAGAGAAGCCAGGAAACAGGAGCAGGCGAACAACCCGTTCTACATCAAGGCCTCGCCGTCCTCCCAGAAGGTGAGCCGTCGTGTGGACCCTCCAGCAGATCTCATTCTGTGCTGGTCGTCCAGATGCCCACAGAACTGCAATGTTTATAAAGGTTCTCCTCTGCTTCATTTGCCCGTCAGTGTGCAGTTAATATAAGTGTAGCCATCTTGCAGGCTGTTTCGATGAAAATCGGTACTTGTGAAATGCTCCTTTGCCATTCAGCTATTGCTAACACTCTTTCTAGTGATGTTTCAAGGTGCGGACCGATTTCCAGGCGTTTGTTTTGCGCTGCGATTCCGAGCCGTAGGTGCTGATCAAATGACTGCCGTGACTTTGGGCTTTTTCTTCTCCTGCTCGTCTCCGTCGGCGCCTGCAGGTGTACGCAGAAACCCCAGGTGTCGAACACATTCCGGTGGTGCAGATCGACCTCAGCGTGCCCCTCAAAGTCCCAGGTGGGTCTGGGAGCGTGACCAGTCTGCACGTTTCGGTGTGCGGATAGTCAAGTCGTCCGATCTAGGTGGATAACCGTCCTCAGGTATTGATAAAGCAGACTTTCCCTGCCTCTCCTCTCCTCTCCCTGCACTGAAGCTGCTCTCTGCTCAGTTCAGCCTCCTCCTCTGTCATCACCTGTCTGTCATGTTAGTGCCCTTTGGTCTCAGCTGGCTGAGAGGAGGCCCTTTCTGCGTTCCTTTGTAATTACGTGTGAGATGTGAAGTAATTGAAGGCAGTGACCGGTTTTGACACTTGCTCTGTGCCCTGTTATTGCTTAGTGCTTTTGTACCATTTCATTTGTTGCACTATTGTACTATATACTGCAGAATATGCTGTTGTGCATATGTATACTACCATGCAATGTTCCATATACTGTGTCATCTCCTGCTGTTATTAGGGTACCGCTTTGGTCTTGTGCGATTTCATATAGCGCATTTTCACTTCTGCTGATGCCCCCGTGACCCCAGGAAAAGAATTTCAATTCACCGTCCACCGATGTGAATCTCGTCGATCCGAATTGAAGGAGCCATTTCTGTGTAGCTGCCCCTGGGGTTTCATTTGACCCACTTTGCTGGGTCACACCGGGTGTCTCGCTCTACTCTTTCCATGTGGCCCAGAAATGGAGTTAATTGATTTTTTTTTTTTTTTTTTTTTCCCCCCCCCGCCTCCCCTACCCCTGACCCCCTCCCGGTGTGCTTTCTTAGGGATGCCCATGTCTGATCAGTATGTGAAGCTGGAGGAGGAGCGACGGCAGAGGGAGAAGGCAGAGAGGAAGAAAAAAAAGGAAAAGAAGAGGAGGAAGGATAAATGTGGGCGGGGTCACCGGGCAGAGTCGGGCGGCGAGAGCGAGGAGGACATCACGCCGGCGCATACGGTGGACATCGTCACCGAGGAGATGCCGGAGGTGCGGGGGGGGAGCGGCTGGCAGGCGGCCGTCAGCTAGCGGTCAGCTAACACGTTTGGGATGCTAAATGGAGCCGTCGCCCAATTGCTGATTTAAAAACACCAAAACGTCACAATCCAGATAATCATACTTTAATAGAAACTAAATGAAATGAAGCTGAAAGATCCACAGGAGGTTCACAGCATGTCTAACAGCCCCCGGTTTGGGTATCATTCACGTTGAGGGATCCTGCCCTAAAGAGAAGATGTATGGTTGGTTTTCTCTTTCTGTCCCAGAATGCTTTGCCCAGTGATGAAGACGACAAGGACCCCAGCGACCCCCACAAAGCTCTCGACATAGACCTCGATAAGTTAGTACCATCTTTCTTTCGGCCATTATGGTCATTATTTCTCCTTCCACGTATTTTGTATTCTAAACACGTATAGCGCCGTTACTCTCTTCTAAACGCTTTAGGGTATATTTTCATATTTATTTATGCATAAGATTCAACACGGTAAACAGTTGGTGTAAATGAAATTCAAATTTAAGGATGAACAAAAATAGGAGTGATGAACGTACATATGTACCCCCCCCAGTCTGAAACTGCAGAGACAGTGTGAAGTGTCCCCCCCCAGCAGCTATGCTTCCTAGTTAGTAAACACGTCCTTCCACGCACTTTCATGCGACGCGCTCTGTCGTGATACCGTGTCCTGTGATTCTCTCCCCCTCTGCCACTCTGCCAGTCTGGTGACGGGAGCTGCACGCAGGTAAGTTAGCCCCCCTTGGGTATCGGACCAGTGTGAGGCTTCAGACTCGTTTAAACCAATGGGACGACCTTGTCAGAGAGGCAGGTTCTGAGAATTGAGCCTTAATGCTAGTTAAGCCAGTGCACCTGTGGAGCCCAGAATTAGCTGAAGCTTTGCCTGGCTTGAGCATGTAACCTGAAATCGAAGAGAGGAATGAAGCAGTGCATGCTGGGTATGGCTTCAGTGAATTCCGCTGCTTGTTTGAATGATTAATGTCGTATTTAAGCTGAATGACAGTCAGAATCTACAGTATTGATTTTAAGTGGCGCAGTCCCCATAGTTAAAAATAGGCAGTGAATTCTCTGAGGCCGACTGACCGACCCTGCCTGGGTTATGCTGCATTACATCATGCTGCTTATGACAATGCGCCTTAAACACAGACCTGAGCTGGCAGTGTGCAGGCGGAACGCGGCCTGTTGGCCTTGTGCTCTCTGCCGTCCCTCCTGCTGCTTGCAGACTCGTTCACTCTTTGGGCTTTAGATGTCTCGCCGCGTCACCGGTCGCCTGTCTCCCGCAGGCCACTGGTGGACAGCGAGAAGCTGCCCGTGAGGACACACCGGCCCCCGGACGCCCTCAAAAGTCCGGTGGAGGGGGGCGAGGGGGAGGGTGTCGCTCAGGAGTCGAAGAAGAAGAGCAAGAAGGACAAGAAAGAGAAGGAAAAGAGGAAGAGCAAAGAGCGGAAGGCGAGTGTGTTCTTCTGTTTTGCCTGTTTCTGGATCATTCTGGGTTTAACAATCTCCCGCTTTTCCTGGAAAGTCTTTCACTGTCGTTGTGCACTTCTGTAACAGTCGGGCTCTGTAGCGCTCGGTCTATCCTCGCCCATCCTCTCCAGCGACGTCCAGTAATGTCCCACTGGTCTCTGCCCTGCAGAAAAGCAAAGAAGAGAAGAAAAAGAACAAACACGGGCAGGAAAGGGGAGACGAGCCCGAGGGGGGGTCGGTGGAAGAGCCCGCGGCTTTGGCGGCTGCTGCAGACGCGGCGACTCCACCTGCCGTGACAACGGCGGAGGTACAGCGCCGTAACCGCTAGAGACGGGTACAGCGGGACCTAGCCAGCGCTGCACAAATGATGACCAGTAGGGGGAGCTCCACATACACCTACACATACAGGACATGTTTATTTTGTTTTGGGTTAGTTTCTGAAATAAGACCACGGAGCTGTCAGGAATCCTTCCTGAGTGACTATTACGGCTTCATTTCAGTATGTCTGCCCTAACCCCTCCCACCCCTTCTAATTCTAGGTATCTGATCTGGATTTTTGGCTCTCTAGTGCTCCAGTGCCCTCTAATAAAAAGGTTGAGTTTCTCTTTTGTTTTTATTTTTTGGCCCTCATGTCTTCTTGCCCCCTCCTCGCCCCCATGTCTGTGGAAGTCTCTCTTCTGTACTCTCTTGCTGTCATATGTACCCGAGGTTCTGTAGTTTTCATTCTGCCAATGCTAGTTCTTGTCTACTGTGTGTTTGTGTCAATTTGGAACATGTTTTTGTCACTTCTGTCTGATTGGTTAGTCTCGTCTGTGGGGGTCCTTTCCCTATGCCTCACGGTGCTCGGGAATCCTCAGGGCAGATCCCAGCTTATCCCGCTGCCTTTGTTAGAGCAGCTGACAGCCACTGGGTGGCAGACTGACCCTCCTCAGCTGGGGCCTGACTGTCTTGTGCCTTTTATTCATTATCCTCCCTCACTCTCTCTCTCCTCTGTCATCTCGGGCTGCTTCTCTTCTGCTCTCTGAGGGAGCGCCTTTCCAGCTGAGCCCATCTAACGTTTAAGAAAACTCATTTGGACCATCTGCTTTAAGGAATATTAGAGCCCATTTTAAGACATTTGTGGAAATGCGACTTCGTATAATAATCTGTAATCTGTGGTTAAAAACCTTTCCTCAGAGTGTTGTCCCCCATTTCTTAAAGCAGTGTTTCCCAACCCTTGGATCCTTGGGGCCCACAGATGGTCCATTTTTTTTTGCTTCCTCTCAGCTCCCTATTGGGAGGGAGCAAAAACGTGGACTGTCTGCAGGTCAGGGAAACACTGCTGTTGCCTTAATGAGCAGCAGCCACCTCAGAACACAGCTGTCTGCTTAACGTGATGTTTGACTTGCATTTGCGACCCCTATTCATTTCACAGAGGGCTGTTATATTTGACCTTCAGCAAGAGTTAAAGGCCTCATCGGCTGGCAGCCCCCGTAGGTCATGTGTGAATACTGGCCCACTTTCCATGAGCTGAATTAGCGACGCCTGTCTTGCTGTGTCTATGTGTGAGAGGCACTGCAGTCTGGCCGTCTTTCAAGGGCAGTTTTTACCTCCACAGGAGGCAGCGGTGCCAGTTCCGGAAGTTGTCCCTGACGCAGCCCCGGTTTCTGAGCCGGACGAGCCCAAAGACACTGAGCTTGAGGGGCCTGTGAGTCACCACCGATGACTAAACGATGATGACGTCTTAGAATCTTCTCCTTCAATAGGGAGAGCGGGAGTAATGGGTCTGAGCCAAGTGCCTGCTCTCTTCAGGAGAGCTTCTTCTGAGTACACCTTCTCGTGAACATATTACAGCCCGATTCATGAATTCATGTCATAATGGTGCTCATGTGGTAGGGGAGAAACGCGAGGGGTGAATTCTATCTCGACACGTGCATTTGCACAGTGGCGCCCCCTTCCTGTGACTGCTGCAATCACATGCACGCAGTCGATCTCTGGTCAACCTAAACCGTTTTGATCTGACTTTTTAGAAATCCTCCAAACACAAGAAGAAAAAACAGAAAAAAGAGAAGGAGGACAAGGATAAGAAAAAGAAGCGGCACCATCGTCACCATAGCAACGGGGGAAGAGCAGAGTCGGCGCGGAACGGTGCCGAGGAGGAGGAGCCTCTGCCAGTCAGTATCTACAGCATGCCTCCGTGGGGCGCTGTTCGCCAGATCACACTTATGTAGGGTAGGGCGACGTGCCCTGAAAATGATCACGGTATTTTCCGAGATTTTCACAATATCAATATTTATCACGATATTCTAAAATGCATATGTAGAAAACAGTAAAATATCGCAGGTAATTTTTTTTTTTTCCCCCCTGATAATCAGTCATTCAATTTTTATATTTAATCCCAGGGTTTACAAAGTGCTTTACAGACATTTACAAAAAATAATTAAAATTTGCATAACAATAAACACAGAAAAAAAAAAATATATATATATATAGAAAATAAAGAAATATGTAATAATTAGGGCTGTCAAAATTAATGGGTTATCGCGGATTAATCCATCATCATGATTAATCTGATTAAAAATTTTAACGCAATTAACCCATCTGCAGTGCAGAATGACTCAAA
>JAODJU010000033.1:4581478-4593839 GCA_026776725.1 Gnathonemus echidnorhynchus
GGGGGGTCGGTCGGAGACCCTGTGTGAGTGAGGAAGGAAGACTGATGTCAGAAACGGTCCTCTGCCTTTTCAATAAAACATGAGAACTGGGAAATGAGGTAAGGGATGATAAATCACTATGGATATTAAGCATGAAGATATTTGGAGGACCTTGAATATGGAATCTGAAGATCTTCTGAAGCATGCGGCCAATGACATTAGCTGATCCATTTCTCTCTCCCTCCCCCCAGTTGTGGAGAGAATCGATTCCTGTGCTTCTATGTACAGCAGGTCAATCCAGGGTCACCATGTCTGTCTGCTCGTCAAAACTGTGAGTGTATAGAAAATCTTCAAGAAACCATTTCACTTCAGGCTTTGTAACTTAAGCTGGTGATGTTTTTTTTTTCTTTACTAAAATATACATTGTATCACTTTCTTCCCCCTTCTTACTCAGTATAATGTTCAGCAGTAAAACATCCTTCTCCATTTTTTGTTTCCTTTGTGGTCTCCTGATTTCCTGTTACCATGTCTCTCCTCTCAGGTTGACCAGACTGTGTCAATTGACGCCAAATGCGACGAGCCATCACTGCTGGAGAACGTGCTACAGGAGATCAAGCAGACCTTCGCCGAGTGCTGATTGTGTCCAGTTGTCCCCTCTGCCCCAGAAACGCTCGCATACTCAGACACACACACACACACACACACACACACAAACCTTGTAACAACACTCAGTCTGTTACAGCCATGTCCTCTGTCGTTCTCTCTTACTTTCTTTTTCTCACTTGATTAGCAGCTCCATCTATACCTGTCACCCAGTCTATTCACCCTCAAACCTATTTACTCAGAGTCTTGTGGCCCATTTACTGTAATTAAACCGCTACATCATTGCTTTTTTTTTTCCCTCAGTTCTAAGTACTTCCTGTCACATGGTCTCGTTCAGCTTCCTGCGATGTGGTCTCCCTCCACCTCTCTGTTTACTGCAGTCGCTCCCTAACCTCTCATCTGCGGGGTCTATTCAGGCCTCCGGGTGAGACTGGACTTTTCCCCCCTTTTCTTTTTTTAACGTTTTCTGTTCTGCTGCGTTCTGTCATCGCGAGCGGTGCCCCTGAAAACTGACACACCTGGGTTGGGTTTCTCTGCTCCTGTTATTTCAGACTGAATCTCCAGTGGTCTGGTTTTCGCTACCAGCCACTTTTACTCTGTTAGTTTTCCCTCCCTTCCTCAACTCAGACTTATTCTCATTAGCCAGCAGTTCCTCAAAAGGAGAAGAAAAGTTATTATCCTACATACTTGTAATATAGTTTGATGCAAAAGCTATACTGGCTTTTGTCCAGGCCAATGTTACGGACTTATGGACTTAATTTCATTTTCATGTAATAAATTTTCCCTGAATGGAAGGTTTCAGTTTCCTGGAATAAGAGTGATCCATCTTGGTCAGCGATCGGTTTCCCATGTCAGTGTGCTTGAGCTCTTTGGGTTTGTAAGGATGAAGATGTAGCTCTCAGACGGCCTGGATCACTGCTTCTCCTCATTACCTTTGAATACTTCATTGTCCAGCGTAACTGATCCTGTTCTGCACTCTGGGAACCAGCATGTTTTAATCGCTTATGTTAGTATGTGGCTCCTTATCAGGTTACCTGTATCTTCTTGGCATCTCCAAGTATAAATTTTCTTTGTGTAGATGAGTTTTAGGAGCGACTGCTAGATACTTCGATCCATTATAGATCATTTTCAAGGTCTTTGTTCTCTGGAAGTTGACAATATAAAGCGAAGACGGACTCTACCCTAACCAGGAGTCCTGTCTCTGCCTTGGAGGTTTAAGTCTCTCTGCTGCAGGGGGTGTGAGCCCCTCTCTTCTGCTCCCCCTCCTTGGCAGCACCTCCCCCCGTCATGAGCCCGTGTCAGATGAGCTGCGTTCGTGCCGCTCTAACACACCACGCCTCAGATACATTCCAGTGTCGTTCCTCTCAGCGCTGCCTTCACCCGTCCTCTGCGTTCAGTGTGTATAGCATTAGCGCAACTCCTGTATGATCGCAGCCACAAGGAGAGAATCCACCTCTAACTGGACTCCCAGCTGAAAGACTAGGATTTACTAGTGCATTCTGTCAAAATCCGTCCATCCGCGCGCATAGCCGTCTTTCTGATGCCCCGTTATCTGTTTGGTTTGACTGTAGGCTGTTCCTTTCCAGAGGTAGAAAGTTCAGGTCCAGAGAGTACGAATCCAGACCAAGATTTAGTTTCAACCGACCAGTTGAATATAGAAGAGTCTCAGTCAGAGTACTCAACTGATTGGCTGAAGCAAAATCTTGGTCTGGATTTGTACTTTCTGGACCTGAGCTTTCCGCCTCAGTTTACTTCTTCCAGGGACATTAAGGATGAATATCCGTGCTTTAGGATGTGCTTCAGCTCATTTATGCATAAGTGAGTGGTGCAAAATGAGAAAAGAGTAAATACTTGTAAGATTCTCAGTGCAAAATATTTATTCAGAAGTTGGTTTTCTTGCATGAGTAGGAATATGCACAGTGTCCAAACTGGTGAACATACGCACATATACATTTCCCTGGTTATTTTGTTTTTATACTTTTTTTTAATAATGTGAACAGCACATATGTCCGATGAGATTTAATTTTTATCTCATGCAGATGATTTGAAAAAATTACTGGGAATGTTGCTTTTAAACTGATTTTTTATGCTTTATTTTAAACTGGGGGAAGGGGATGATTTTGGTGTATTTGACTTTGTGAAAGAATAAAGTTCAGTTGAATGGAGGTATAAATGCAGACATGCTGTTCCATGCAGTTGAAGCAAACGTCTCCTGCAGAGACTGTCTTTATTCTGGTAAATTGTAGCAAGTTTCCTGATTGCTGAGTTTGGTTCGTATACCTGTAGAGTCTAATCGAACCACTATATCTTTGAAAATAGGTAACCTGTAATACCTTTTGTTTCTTCTCCAGCAGTATGTTGTGCTGATGTTTTTGAAACACATAAAGCAAAAGGCGTTTAAAGGACCAGCACTCCTTTTAAAGAGGAGAGTATGTACACATTGAAGTCACGCTGCTGTAGTCCTTTTGTGTTTAGGTGAGTCAATAAAATCTGATAGAAACGCGTTCTATTTATTCGATTTCTTTAAATGCTCACTGTGTGCTTGTTTTGTGTATGCTCAATAACCGTCCCTGTGCAGCTCTATAAAAAGCTCAGTGGGAATGACCTCTGTGAAGCAGCGATTTGACCTGACATGCTCCCGCCATGGGGCAAGAAGCCATAGTAGAATGTGTTCTGCTTGTCGTGCCAGAATTTCATCCAATTAGTATTGGTAATCTTTTTAAGTCACACGCTAATATATAATCCATACCATAGACTGTTTCCTAATGGCTTTCAAATTACATGTGACAACATCCAAACCACATTTATTTTATATGAAAACGTACATATTGTATGTGATTGTGTCTAAGCACTGTGTCCTGCACGGCGGAACCACCGAAGCTTTGATAACATGAGCTTCATGAGCTGCCCAACTGCTGTGAGTTTGGTGTGGCAGCCTGCTGGGCGCCCCCCCGGGACGGCACTGTGCGGGGCGCGCCCCCGGGACGGCACTGTGCGGGGCGCCCCCCCGGGATGGCACTGTGCTATCTTATACACAAACCAACAAAGGCAAATGTGTGGCTGAAAATTTAAACCATATTTTTTCTCCTAAGGCTGGCAATACATTTGAGCTTTATAAATTCAAAGTAGGATTTGATTTTCAAAGCCAAATTTCATTCTTCAAGTGGATGGCTTTGTGGAATATTCTTTGTTTTTAATAGGATGCTCTTTACCATATATAATTCAGTTCCTAGCTTCTTAAAGCAGTAAAATATTGTTATGCAAATGTAGCTAAGATATATTACACATCCACCCAGCCATTGATTAGGGATACGGACTGGATCAAGCACTGCTGTAATGACTTTTCATGCATGCAGTAAATTGATTTACATATAACTTTTGATAGTTCTGTGTTTTTTCATAAACGTACAATAGAATTATTCATTTAAGTAGCAAAAAAATGGAACTGCATGGATGTGGTGATGTGACTTAGAGAAGCGGTTCTCAACCTGCCTCACAACCCTTTCAGAACTTGCTGCAACCCAAGGGTTGAGGATCGCTGACTTGGAGTAACTGGTTTACCTGTATTACATGTCTTCGGAAAATGGGAGAGCAGAGGACTTCCTAACTGAAACCCATGGAAACACACAACATGTAGGGTTTGGACAATGAAATTGGTAGTCTGCACAGTCCCCAGATTTGAATATTAATTAGCCAATTTAGGGTGTTTTCCTCCACTAGCATCACGTAGTGAACTGGCCTCTGTTCTGCAAGAGGAATGGCTCAAAATCCCTCTGGCCACCGTGCAGGACCTGTATCTGTCATTCCCAAGACAAACTGCAGAAGGAGGCCCTACACCATACTAATAAATTATGGGGGCTAAAACCAGGTGTTTGGGTTTCATTGTCCAACCCCCGTATATGCTTAGTCCATTCATCTGCAGAGCAACAGTAAAGAATAACAAAACATTAATAAGTGATGTAAACAATGCGCACCCGTTTTAAATCCCGACAAATTTGTTGCTTTTTTCACCTATTATCGTTAAGAGCGTTTAATTAATAGCTGGAGTGCCTCTTCTGCAAATTTAAGCAGGCTCACCTGCTGTGACGTTTCTACGAACCTGGCCAAGAACGAATGGTATTTAATTTATGTTTTTTTTGGCAAACACACGTTCCTTAATCTTCCAATCACTCGCGGGCCTAAAAAGTTAGAATACATTAGGTGTCTTGATCAAACATCATTCGACTAAACGGTCCCGTGAAGACTACCGAAACTTCATTTCCCAGCATGCACGGTGTAACTATATGTTCTCTGTGACTGGGTTTATCTGAAGTGGTCCGCGTAAAGTATCAGCAAACTGAAAGACAAGACTTTTCTCAACAGCGGGTGTTTGTTCGATTTTTGCACACTTTATTTCAGCCCTTGGTTGACGTAAACCGTGTACTACATGCTGGTATCTGGTTAAGGCTGTAGTGGACGGAGAGCTCCGCCGTAAGTCCTGTGCCCGGGGGGAAAGGGCGGATCGGTGAGAGGGCTCCCAGCTCTGGGCTGCTCGGGCTCCGTCACTTTTGTCACCGGCTCGATCGGGCTCCACCTAGGAGGAAAAGCAGCCCCCCAAGCCCGACAACCCACGGGAACAAAGGCGCCAACGTGTCGGTCCAGAGCGAGGCCGGTGGTTTTCGGAGGCGCGCCGTGTCTTTGCAGGTCAGAAGTATTAAACGCGGCTACATAGTAACGGAAGAATGGCTCAGCCCGGACATCACCATGTCGCCAGCTCCCAGAAAGCGCTAATGCTGGAGCTGAAAAGTCTCCAGGAAGAGCCGGTCGAGGGCTTCAAGATTACTTTAGTGGACGAGTCGGACCTCTACAACTGGGAAGTGGCGATATTCGGACCCCCGAACACCCACTACGAGGGGGGCTATTTTAAGGTGAGTATCGGGGAGTCACAGTAACGCACCGAGAGAAGTTCGTGCTCACGCCGTAAAAAAATGTGTCTGCGGTGGGACGAGAATCGGAACGACAAAGTTGGAGAGACCGGAAAAGCTCAGAATGTTCTCATTTTTCAGTGCTGATAGTTGCACTTGGGTGGTTAACAGCCGACGCCGGCTAGCTAACGTTACGTGACGCCACATTGACGCCGTTTCCCCCGCGTTGTGCCGCTGGGTTCTCGACCGTTTTCCGCCATCGCCGCCCGTCGCCTACGTGTCCGCCGGCTTGTGGCGCTTCCCTCGGGACCCTTTTGTTTCGCTTCGTACCGTCGCCCCCCCCCCCCCCGAAACGGGATGTCGGTTTCCGTCCTCGGTACTGCGGCCTTCACTTCTACTACTAATCTACCCCCCCCCCGTTCCCCTCTACAAGTTTTGCGTTCGCGGCAAAGTTATTTGCCCTTGTGCTAAACTAGCTCTGGGCGGGGGGCAACTTAATCTTAAATCAAATATCACACTTGGACATGGACGGTATGAAGTAAAAGGGCACCGTATACTTCCTGAGGTGCTGGTATCATTACAGGGTTCTTTTGGCTGAACTTGCATGGTTTCTTGTACTAAATTTATATCTGGAATAATTAATTGCTCGCCTTTTTTAAAAAAAAATATGAACTGTTGCCATTCGATGAAACAGTGAATAGGAAATAAGCCTCGCATACGTGCAGTACGAAGTTTACGAAGTGCGACGTGAACTGGTTTTTAAAAGACTTCGATGTGTTGGCGTTGACTCAGCGGCTGCACCCTGCTGCCAGACACGCTGCGTGTTACTTAACCGGCCACGGTTCTGCTGATGGTGCTGCTGATCGGTTCTGCTTCCTTTGCCATGTTTTCAGCAGGCAGGTAAACCAGTCAGCGTGACCGTGCCATGTGGCTGCCCCCCTTTTGTTTTATGATCCCCAGCTGTCAGTGTAAGCTTTGTGTGGTATCATTTGCATATGGTCTGTTTTGCCCGGCAACAAAGTGTAGTGTATCCCAGAGTAAAGCACCCCTCGTCCCGTTACCTATTGGTCAACTACCCGCAGAACACAGATTTTAGTGTTAACTTGAGTCGAGTGGGGGGAGGTGGCCTCAGTTCCCAGGGGGTGAACCTGGTGACTTCAGTTTTTGCTTAGGATATGTAAAACAATTCTGCAAAACAGAGACGCAATGACGGGACCTGTCGTACTTGATCGTGTCTGATATAGCTGAAAGTCGATGTTGAAAGCAAGTCAGGCTAATCTGCTGAACCTTAGATTGATTACTTGTAGTTTACTGGCTGTCACTGCATAACCTTTTGTAAAAACTTAACAAGGTGCATTAGATCCAGTCAAGGCTCTATCGTTCAATTATCTTTGCACTTGAATAAACGTTATTCCGTTATAAATAGATGGATGTACAATTGTCAGTCTGCCTTAGGAGGTGTATTCATCTGCACCTCTGTAATATTAAACTGAGCATGTACAATTATTCAGGCATTTTTATTGCCTAATCTGTTTACAGTGAAGAGTCTTTACGAGGTAAACAGAATGGGCAGTAGGTTGGGATGGTTAAAGTTCAGAATAGGTTCCTTTACTAAAGGACACTTTTTACCAGATGTATATATTGTTTGAGGCTGTTGTACATTGGATTCACTAAAACTTTCTCTCTTGATGTATGTATGGCTCTCTTTGAAGGTTTAAAAACACTTAAACGATACTGCCCTTTACAATTAGGATTTTCTTGGCCAGAGAAACTTACACAAATGAATGAGGCTGAACTGAACTTGGGAATCTGGTGCCATCGTGTATTTACTGAGAAAACAAACTCGCACCGCTACCCGACTTAATCCTACAGCAACTTAGACTATTATGTTGTTTTCTACTGTTGCTTTTAAAATACTGCCGAGTGCCAGTAATGCAGAGTAAATGTCTAAAAAGATAGCTAGATAGTCTCGTAAATAATTCTATGTTCTTGCTGTGGTGTGACCTGAGGCAGTGTTGGGTTAATTGCAGTGCTGCATATAGACGCATCGCCTGCAGCTCGGTGCCAGTGATGTGCCCCAATGGGGGGGGGGGGGATGGAATGGTTTCACTTTTGATTCCTTTCTCATAACCAGCCAGAGTTTTCTCAAATACTGAAATCTGTCGTTAGGATTATATTTGAGTTGGATCTGTATCCATCATAGAGGCACTATATATATCGTCTTAAGGGTCACTGTATAAAGGCTTGGCTAGCTCAGAACGGTACCTTCCGGGTCACCATATTAACACAATTCTTAAAAACTTAGTGCTGCTTGTGCTGAAGGGGGGTTATGGGGGAACCTATGAAAATAGTTTCTATAAATTATTTTGCCATTCCTACATGCACTCTGTAAAATAGCTGCTTAGATGAGCTGTAACTGCATTCATTGTGAGCCCCAGGCTATTCATTGTGAGCATGCTGGCTATAGAACACAAACACCAAATGCCATACCAGACCGTTGGGTATCTGGAAGAAGAAAGATGGAAGGAGGATGTTATTCCTATAATGCATTCCGCTGAAACGGTTGCATTGAGTTCCAGCCACTGTTTGGCATTATGTTCCATTTTAACTTTTGAGAGGCATTTTGCATACTGTTGATGGGAATCAAGCCCACTGTCTTGCGTAAATATATTTGAAATGGCACTTTAGCCACTTTTGAAGTCTTTAAAAGCCCACGGTTGTCACAATGTCATCAGATCATTAGTGTTTCTATACTTTGCTTGAAATGTTAAATGTCACATTTATTTTATGCTTTTAAAGTACATTTCTGTAGATGTATGTAAGATACAGGTAATACTGATTCTAGCTCATTTATACTCCTGTGTTGGTAGTTCATTGCTGTTGCTGCTAGAAATAACCTTACTTTTTAAATTCAGATTATTCCTTATCTGTAGTGGCGCTGCCTCAGCCTATCAGGGCTGAACTGTTTCATGAAGTTTTGCAGAAGTTTGGGTGGTGGGGATAAAAAGCTGTACAGGAACAGCCAGCATGTACAGTGGGGCTCCTCAATCCTCGGCCTGGACCGCCAGTCCGCAACACTGTTTGCAGATTTCCCTGCTCAAACACACCCGCTAAACCTGGCACTTAGGTGGTGAGCTGAGTTAGGTGTGTTTGAGCAGGGAAATCTGCAAACAGTGTTGCGGACTGGTGATCCAGGCCCAGAATTGGGGAGCCCTGAGCTAAAGGGTTGACCTTTTTCTGCATTTCTTCTGCCTGCTTGCTTTTATCGTCCTTCCTGGGGCAGCGGTAAGGGGAAGTCTGACTTATTTCGACAAGTCTGGCTCATTTAAGTGCGAGTTCCGTTCCATCAACGTGTCTTAAATTAATCCCTGCTGAGCAACCATGGTAACTTAGGTGAGTGAACAAGTCTGCTCCGGACCAGGTTAACTGTCTCGCTTAAGCATCGTCTCAAAGAACGTCTGATGTATTTGAAGAGATTCCCAAACGATCATTCCCGCGGATGAAATTCTGCGCTCTCCCTACTCATGTCGTGATCAATATAATAAAGTCTATAAAAATCACATCTCAGCATTCCAATTATTTCCAAAATAATTAAAAGCGTACCCATATTACAAAGGTCAAACATGACATGCAATGACTGAAATTTAAGAAAAATCTGTTACAATAATATATGCGGGAAGATATTTTTATATTTTTAGTCGGTCTACTTTGAAGGTTTATTAGTAAAAAGCAAAGATACAATATGGTTATTTGTGCCGAACATTTCACACAGATGCGAATGAAAGTATTTTATGGAGATCAAATAATACAGAATAACATTACACAGTAAGAATGACACGTGAACTCAACCCAGAAGGCTCCCTGTTGCATATGGGGATCGAATCGGGAACTTTTGCGGTGTAAGGCGACAGCATAAACCACTTTACCACCATGCCACTGTACTGGGCACTTGTAACATTTCCATAACTTGCACATTTAGTCTGTCTGCAATTCATTGCCAAGCCAACTCTCTGGCTGTGTTTATGACCACAGTATTGCCTTTTTAGCGATTTACAACTTTTGCATTTTTCATACAGCTCCATTAGCAGTCTTCGTTCTGCCGCGGGAAAAAACACCGCTCTCGTTTTACATGCTTTCCGACTCATTTGATCTATCATTCATCCATTCATTTGGGCTTCTTAAATATCTCGGTTGTGCGCACCAAGTGAGACTATGCAAGTCAGTTTGTATGAACCTTGATTAATTAAAGCTGAACTGCATTAGTGGAATGACATGAAGCTAAGTTTAGAGATGGCGCTAGTTTGAGTCTGACTTTTTCAGGAAAGTCTGGCTTTCTTTAGCTACTTTCGTGGAATACCCCCCCGCCCCCGGTCTCTGCTGTGGGAAATAACCTAGAGCTGAATGGGAGCCAGTATGTGAGGCACGGTGTCTGACTCTATCTGTGGCAGCTGGCATATTTCGACCACCTAATCAAATATGTACCCCCCCCAAGCCACTTCCATGGTTTAAAGCCCCCTTTTTTTTTTGGGAGAGGGGTGGTGCAAACCTGGTTACGCATGTCTTAAAGAAAATTGCACTGTTTTCCATTCTAGAAGGTGCCAGACCATTTCCTGTAACGATGTCCTTAAGCTGCAAAACACTCCCAAATATTTTCTGCTGTTTCTTTCTTTTTTTGTTAACAGCAGTAATAAAATGGTGAACTTCTGTTAAGGAATACTTCTGCCTAAATATCTCGGCATATCGATATTGTCACAATCCTGTCAATCAAATGAACCAGACTGCACTCACTTCATGTTCTAATTCAGTTAGAACAAAGCCCTGCTTGTATGCTGGGACCTGGGAGAGTCTACTTTTTCTGAGCCTGAACAGTCCCTCATTCAGCGCTGCTGTGTACGTCTGAGTGCTGAAGCGGGGCTTGCCGGCAGGAGGGAGGCCGGCGTTTCTGGCACTGGCGAGTAAACTGTTTTTGTTGTGTATCTGCTCATGAAATTACTGAGCGCTGAGGTAGCCTTTGAGTTGCATCGAAAAACACGGCGTCACCGCTGATAAGGGAATTACTGCCTGGGCGATATGAGCATGTGCACGTCTAGATATGCGCTTCAGCCTCTTTTGAGTCCCAAAAATGCTGCAGTCCTGGTCTGACGGACTGGTTCCCTGGTGCTCTGGATGGATATTGAAATGCCCAAATGATGTTTAGCGGATTACAGTAATTGGTATTCCGCTAGACTGATATTTTAGATAAACATCAACATGTAATTATTTTGTTTATTTGGGGGGGGGGGGGGTGGTTTCATGTCCTGGCATAGCACAACATGGTCTTCTGAATTGAGATTTGAACGAATGCTTTATCTGTCATCAAGTATCACTTACTGGGGTGAGGAATGTGTGTCGGAATGTTTGCTGTGAAGACAAATGTCCTTGGGATGTTTGGGGTTCCTCTACGTCGTACCTTGGCCCCAGTCGTGGCCTCATTCCTCACTTCCTCAGTCTGGTTTTCAGGTCAGCAAAGAGGTCAGACTGGCGCAGGTATGTCTGCCTTCACCTCCACAGCTAATAGACCTGTAGTGCTTCCCAGAGCCTCTGCTTTACCTTCTAGGTCAGGGTTTCCCCCAGTTCTGGTCCTGGAGGGCCTGTTCGCAGATTTCCCTGCTCAAACACCTTATTCAGCTCACCAGCCATTCGCCAGGTTTAGTAGGTGTGTACAGGTAGGGAGATCGGCAAAGCGCGTCTGACTGGGTATCCAGGACCAGAATTGGGGAACCCTGTTCTAGGTCATCGTCCCCTCTTGCCTTTTTGGTGCAGATGTTCTAACACGGTATAAGCCCCCCCCCATGCACGCAAAGCAGCTTTGATATTCAGTCGATTTCTTCTTCATTCGTGGCATAGCTTTTGTGCGAGTTAACAATCGAGGTGGTGCCTCTTATGCCTTAAAGCCTTGGTATGCTTGCGCCCTGGGGGTGAGCAGCAGTCTGACATTATGCTGTTTCTTTCTCTGGCACAAGTTATGGAAAGAATGCTTCCCCATTGGTCAAAATGTGCTGATTAATCAAAGCAGGAGTTGTTATATGTTGTCCTGTTACTTTAGAGGGATGTTGCTTATCAGTTTGGCTGTTTAACCTGTTTCAGCTCCCTTGGGATGCATAAATCACTTAACTCTGTTTGTCTGAAGCTCTGAGGTGTGGCTCCCTTTACAGTCCTTTACATGGCCTATTGTCATTAGTCTCTGTCCCTTGTGTGCTTGGGGAAATTCTGTGGCCTGTTACTCGCGTAGTATGTACTCTAGAACACAAGATCTACGTTGTAGTATGTGCTATACTTGGCTGTGAAGAGCGAGTGCAGGTTTCAGTAAAGATATTGCGTGCATCTCAGAGATATTGGCTTTGTTTCCAGGAGTGTAGAAGAGCGCTCCGAGATCAGGCAGTGCGCAGCCTGTGTAACACACCTTTTGTGACGCGATGACATTAGCGGTCTGCCAGGGCGCCTTGTTTCATTCGACCTGGTCCCTTGCTCCTGGAAATTAATCTTCTTGGTGTTAATGAGACGTCCGCACACTGATTCTGCTCTGTGGCTGATATTTACATAAAGCAGTGCAGGATTTCTGCCAACACTCTGACCTTACACTGCAAAACACTTACAGCTGCCTTTTATTTTATACGCATAATGCCGCTATACCGTGTATGAAGTAATTCACATTTTGAATTTTGAGTTCTGGTGTGGTTGTACCCGTTCTGGATGCCATGGTGTGCATGCATGTATGTCCTTCAGTTGCATTAGTATGCAAATTTTTTTTTTATTTTCTTTTTTTTAGTTTTTATCGATCTTTGTTTTGAGATGGATGTTTTCTTTGCCCTTTTAGAAAGCTTCCATATTTTTCT
>JAODJU010000033.1:4596264-4617373 GCA_026776725.1 Gnathonemus echidnorhynchus
GGCGACATCATCCGGGGGGGGGGGGGGGGGGGGGGCACGCTTGATAGGGACTCTGGGAGGAGGATGGGGGGTGTCGCTGACGTGGCGTCTGCCAATCCTGGAACACAGTTTTTATTTACATTGTCCAGTTCATTGCAGTTTGCTTCCTTAAGATGTACGTCACCCCTGTCCGTGCCGTAAGGCCAGTTTCTGTCCCACGTGTAACCGAACGGCGATGAGCTGGCATGGGCGGGGGCACTGAGCAGACGATGGCTGGGTCGCGATGTATGTAGGGAGGGGTCCATAAAGGCAGGGGAGCAGCTGCTCGCAACAGCCCAGTTTCGTCAGGCCTCAATTGCAGTGCGGTGCATGCAGTGGTTTGGTAATGACCGTAAAGGTGACGTCAATGCCAGCGATAAGTCATTTATTTGCCAATTTGCACAAGTACGTATGCGGGAACGTTGGAGTTCTTCGCCTGCCCCTTCCAGCTCTCCATAGCTTGGGGCTCACAGCGCAGGGTCAGTCGACATGCGGCACCCCTGGGGCTGGGGGTTAAGGGCCTTGCTCAAGGGCCCACGGACATGTGACTGTTTGCCGAGGCCGGGATTCAAGCTGGTGATCTTCCAATCACGGGCACAGAAACCGCGCCCCGCCCCCTCAGTGGCAAATGAATGCCGAATTGTTGTAAATGCAGTAATAATCATTGTAAATTGGCTTTAGCAGTCACCCTTTCTGCTTCATCGAAGTGTCTCTGCCTAACAGAGTTTCCCTGAGTGTTTCGAATGTCCCTGTTTGAAACCTGCCTGATGATCATTCAGGAGAGTCGTGCTCCTTTTTTCACTGGGAATGACTGTTTGACCAACAGCCCTGTTCTTACACTTCCTGTTGTCTCCATTGTGTCATTAAGGACTCATGTCCAAAAAATTGATTGTACTAGGAAACGGTGAAGTGTGTTCCCCCATCTTTATACGAAAGTGATTCTATTGTCAACTTTTCCTGATGTTCTACACCAGGGGCGGGCAATCTTATCCGCAAAGGGCCGGTGTGTGTGCAGGTTTTGGGGTAACCTGTAGGTCAGCTGTTCAAACCCAGGTGTGAGGACTCTTTCAGCCAATCAGTCCTCTAATTAGTAACCTAATTAGGGAGTTGCAGCGAAAACCCGCACACACAGTGGCCCTTTGCGGATAAGATTGGCTACCCCTGTTCTACACTTGTTCTACCCCTGTTCTGCTTTAAGTTTTGGTGGAACGCTTTCCATCCATTTCAGTCGTGCGGCACTGTCAGGCCCTCTTCCTGCCCAGAGTCGGCAGGACCTCGCGCTGTGAGCGTTTTCTTTTGGCTCAGATCTCGCTGGATCTCTCCTGTTTCACAGAAAACAGGTGCTGGCCACCAAAGAGGACGCCGACCGTGATGGCGTGAAGGTCCCCACCACTTTGGCGGAGTACTGCGTTCGCACCCGCGCCCCGGCGCCGGACGAGGGCTCCACCCTCTTCTACGATGACTACTATGATGACAGGGACCTGGACGATGAAGATGAGGATGAGGAGGACTGCTGCTATGATGAGGATGACTCGGGGACGGAGGAGTCCTGACTGCCCCCTCTCGGACCCCCCCCAGTCATTTTCATGATCGAAAACTGAGCTTTTTTTTGGACGGCCATACCCACGTGTTTTTAACAGTCAGATCCAATGAAAAGCAATGGAGTTAACAATTTTCTGTGATCTTGGTTATTCGATCTGTTCTTTAAGCATTGTTTTTTCCGCCGAGACCCAGAACCATTCAGTTTCAGTCCGTGTCCCAACCTGTGTACTAAGCAGCTCCGATATTTGCACATTTTGTATTTTTGCTCCTTGTTACTCTGGCTTGTCAGAGGTTACAGCTTGCAGAAGAGGAAAAGCCTTAAATCTGTGAAAGAGTGAATGTGGAGGCATGATTCTACCAGCTGGTTATGTGGGACTAGCTACTGATTGTGCCGGTATAGAGCAGCGTGAACGTGCCCAAGGTCTTGTATCAAACTCTCAAACAGAAACCGTGTCTCATTCTTCAGAAAGCAATAGCCTGGAATGTCTGAATTTTTTATTTTTTTTTCTTCTGCATGATGAGGAAGACCCACACAAGCACCAAGAGTGCGAAATGGTCAGCGGTCACGCCTGTGGCAAACCGTCTGAGCTTTTCATGCTAGCCGGGTTCCAGGCGCGTACCCACTGGTTGAGCAGTGTTGGATTGTCGAGCTTCTGGCAGTGGCGTGAGTGCATACTTGGAGTGATCCCTTAAATGTGGGCCTGTGTCATCAGGAAAAAGCATTTGCACATGCAAGCTTCTCAGCTTTCTGTCTGCCTACAAGGGATACACACTCCCAATTGTTCATTGAGGTCAGCAAAACTTTAAAGCACAAACTCTTCACTGAACTCTCTATATGCCCAAGGGGGTTTTAAAAATCAGTGTCTTTCGGTGTTTCCTTCTGCTGTTTTGGCGTTTTGATTTGATCAGCTTATCTGTGAGGGAAGAGAAAGGGGGATGTCTGACTGGTCACAATGGCGTGTAGCTGTGTATTTGGTGCTTACACCTAAAAGCCCAACAATGTGGATAAATTTGCTTCTCATCATATGCATATCATGAAACATTATTTGGAAAAAGTCTAATTGACCGGAATTTGTGTTGTGGGTGCAGGGCTGCCTTTTGGCTCACAGAACAGTGATGGCTAATTATCCTTTTGCTCGATTTAAAGTGTTATTGAAACATGACTTGTGCATCACTTCAAACATGCAGAGTCATGAAGAACTGCTTCAAGCTCTTCTAAGAAATGTTGGGAATCCTTACAAGCATCTGCCTTGCAGATATCCTGTTTAAAGCTTTTTCATCTGTAATTCAGGATTTGAACAAGCATAGTTATCGCAGGATTTTCTTAGGAATCCCCAAGCTAAAGCCCTTCTCTTTGTTCAAAGTGTGTATTATTGCTGGGTGTGAATTTGTGAAGGTGCGGGGTTATACATTTTATTAGTTTTTTTAAAATTTTTTATATAGAATATTGGTCTCTGCATCCGTATGGGATCTCAAGCTACAACTTTGCAAAACGAAAAGCTCAGGATGATTTTAAACAAACAATTCTGCCATTTCTCACTGTTTCATGACCTCACCCCTCTGCTTCGACTGTTTACAATATCTACCTTTAATACTGATATGCACATGTGAACACATTTGTTTCCTTTTTTTCATATGGTTTGTAAATCTATTTAAAACTGAAATAAAGATCTTTATTAGAAGAATCCTCGTCCTTTTTAAAATTTAGTTTTGGTTCATGGTTTCTGGGTGTGGTGGAGTACACTGGAAATTGCAGTTGCAACTGCAGTTTCAAAGTGTAAATAAATGTTTCAGGTGCAAGGCTTCTTGATTTTAAACCTGCTAGCCGCCACCAGTTCTGATGACTAGTGTTCTTTAATACCCGTAGTCAAACTGGTCTTGTGTTGCCTGATTGACAGAAGGCCTGGGTTTGACCCTGATGTGAGCTACCTTCTTTAACCTGTAGAGGGCAGTGAAAGGCATATCTCTGGTTCTTTTGGTTTAGGCAGATGCTTTATGGATTGAAATTTGAGGTCTGTTTAATCAGACTTAAGGTTGGATCACTGAAAATGGGGTACACAGCCTTGAGGTGTGTGTGTGTGTGCGCAGTGAAATGAAAAACATTTGCTTTATTAAAGGGATTATTATGAACTCAATCTCAGTTCACCTAAACTTCATGACCAAAAAAAGCAATTCTGACACACTGATAACTGCCCTCCTACACTCTTCCCACTAAGTTGTATTAAATGTACCTTTTTTAATGCATATTCTGAGAATCTGGTGGCATTTTCATGCTACAGAATCCCTCTTATTTTGCTGGGGTGGGGGGGCATAACACGTGCAGTACTGTGACATCGAAACGGTGATGGAATGGTGATGGAATGGTGCAGAACTGAGGGAAACTGGCTCTCTCTCGACTTATACTTGAACCTGAATTTGCAACCTCTGCCATTTTCACACCAACACATGATATTCAGTAAAGTGGCTGTTGGGAATACAGCTAAGTGGTGATGGTAGTCCTTTAGAAGTAGATTCATGTCCAGTCTCCTCTGGACTTGTTAAGGCTCATCTACTTGAGTGTTCCATTTCTGCAGCACAGTGTTTTACAGGCCAGGGATATGTTGAACGCATAGTGCTTGACTGTTCATTCAAAGCAGTGGTGTTAAATATCTGTGTTTAATATTCATCAGTCGTGTGAAACGCCAGGGATACGATGTGACTTT
Organism: Gnathonemus echidnorhynchus; assembly: GCA_026776725.1. Taxonomy (NCBI): domain Eukaryota; kingdom Metazoa; phylum Chordata; class Actinopteri; order Osteoglossiformes; family Mormyridae; genus Gnathonemus; species Gnathonemus echidnorhynchus. The sequence goes on from JAODJU010000033.1 coordinate 4,600,527, forward strand.
TTGTTACCTAGAGACAATCAGTGTGTGTCGTGTGTGTGTACACACTATGCTGCTTGAGTTCATTTTCATGCAGCTTGTCTGTCTGCTGATTATGGAAGAGCCTGTGGATCTTATCTCCTCTGCTGGCCGCGTGACCCAGAAACGCTGCATTCGGTGGGATGTTCGGTTCGTTCTGGCGTTTTTCGAGAGAGAGAGACGCCCGGAATGCTGCCCTCTGTTGTAGCGCGGGCTACAGGATGGACGCCACACTTCCAAACACCAGGCCTCACACAGAGTGATGAGGAAGAATGGCTACTTATCGCCAAATGCTTGGAAATGGGTGCTTCTGTTGCCAATGGCAACAAACTGTAAATAGACAGCAGCCGGTGGAGAAAATGGTACATTGGATGTCTTTTGAATTTTTTTTTTTAAGTTTCCATATTGTGTGGGTTTTCTGAATCAATCACCCACTATGCACTTTATCTACTAAAACACAGACTTAATGTGTGCTTTTGTATCTATTCAGACTGAGTGCAGCCACCCAAACTTATCACATTTGATTGAAAGGTTAATTAATGTTTTTTTTTTTCCTGAAATACAGGATGCTTTGTGTTGTCAAAATGGACAATCAAATGGTTCTGCAGCCGTTGTATAAAACTGAATACAACACTCAGGCCCTTTTTACGCATGGTTTTGAAATGCAATCGCATCACAGGTGGGCTGTAGCCTCATCGTCGTCTGCACCTGTTTATCATGCGTCTCCAAGGTGCCAAACTTGCCACGTGTTTAGATCTTATTGCCTGTGTCACTTCTGCTAGAAGGTCAAATGACTCCATGCAGTTATTTTGATGTCTTTGTTGGGGATGCATTAACGTTTATACTACAAAACATATGTGATGAAATGCATACCAGACCACCTCAGCAAGTGGTTTGTATAATCTGATTACAGCACATCTTGGTGGTCGTTTACACTTGCGTTCATCGTTGTCCACGCGCGATTTGAGATTTGTTTTAAAGCCATGTGTAAACAGGGCATTTGTGAACCAATGAGTTATGCCTGAACACCAGATTCATATTAAAGACATTCTATTGTGGTTGAGCTCCTGTAGGACAAGTAGGTCATTGTGCTAACCATATGAAGGTCATGGGTTCAGATCCCAGGGAGTGCACACAAATTGTAACCTTTCCCTCTGTTGTAAGTTACCATGGATAAAGGTGTTAGATAAATTAATTAGAAATGTAAGTTGTAAGCAGAAATGAGGAACGTCATAGAAAGTGTTGAACATCGGGCGGCACATATATACTTATAATGGTTACGAAGGAAAAATAACGGACATCATTAACGTTTTGCGATTCTTGCTACATATTATAGCGTACAGGTTGCCAATACAAGTCTGGCGTGACACTCAAGCCTTCAGACTCTCACGTTCACCAAGAAATCTTGCGGTAAATCTGTATCATTCCTTTACAAACCTAAAATTGGCTACATCAAAAGCGTCGGAGTAGTTTGCAAACCCTACAGACTATTTACATGGTAATAAAACCGTTACATACATGCAAATGCGTGCGCATATGGGTGCAGACTTGTCTCGAATTGAAAATTTCACTCCAGCCAGCTGACCAAAGTTGATAAGCCTGAATGTATGGTGGTTATGGATTTGTTTTTCTTTGGGACTATGACCCAGTCACATCGCCTGTTTAGCGAACCAGCATCGAAAGACGTACACGGGATTCTATTTTTAATGTAAAGTGTGTCTTCTGGAAAGCATATAGGAAACACCGCTGGATGCTGACGGCTACCTGAGGATAAACGCTGGGCTTATCTGATTGGCTGACGGAAAGCTGGCAGCCGCGGTTTGCGCATATAACGGGCAGCGGACGCGCCGAGAGCCGCTTTGGCGGTGCGAGTTTGCGACAAGTTGGAAGGAAGGATGCAGCGCAAGTGACGGAGCCGCAGAGACGCCTGTTAGCAGCGCTGCAGACCCCCGCCAGCCCGGAGTAAGTCCCTTACGGTGAATCCTACAAGTGGGGCTAAAGTGAAGGGCAAATACAGATGCAGAAAGCTTTTATAGTACAATAAGCGATAAAACACACTATAAAGGTTGTAATGTTATAGTCTTACTGTGAAATGTATAATTTTAACATAAGATAAAAGAACAGGAAAGTTGAAGTTTTAATTGAGACCTTTGAGGGTTTTTTTTCTACTTTTGATGCTGCTGATTACGTTATGTGTGCGCTGGCTGTGCCCAGCATTTTTGACCAAGTTATAAGCGGCATCATCGGCGAAGTGATTATGTGTCGATGCGAAACAGCGCTTCAAACAACGAATAAATTTAATAGACGTAAGTTCTTTTCGCCCCCTTTGTATTTGTCTTGTACGATTAACATAAAACGAAGTCATTGCATAAATATTGGTTGGGCTATATATTGGTAAACAGACTATTACCCCGTGTATCGTTCTGTTTAATGCACTTTAAAACCAAACACATTTAGGGTTCATTCAATGTAGAATTAAGTGCAGGGGTAATAATACGTAATGAGTGCTGCAAGCACAATGACACATGAAATTTACAACTTATTTCTCTTGTGAGCAGTTTTCTTATATAGATGTTCGAACCCACGATGGTTATATCAAAAAAGCACACGTGGGTAATTAAAATTATAGTTACTGTCTCGGGCAAATATTTATTGTTCCACATAATCCGACCAGCAATTGCCGGCGTGCTGCCCTCTAAAACTAGACTGCACGGAAAATTCACACGTACTTCCCGAAATCTGCGCCGCTTTTTAAAAGTCAAACTGATTGGGAATAATTTTCTTACCATTTATGGAAACCGAATTACATATAATTACAGTGCATATAGAATTATCTAAGCCATCATAACAGAAATGCTATTTAAGAGAAAATCGGTAAGATAAGGCAGAATTCTAGACAATCGGAAGGATGGAGAGTTTGTATGTGTATGATTCATAGATGATAGATTCGAGTGTTGCTGGCATTATCCACCTTGAGTATAGTGAATTTATACATGTTGCAGTGATTATATTGTTCGTTCTGGTATTTCCTTATAATGCAAATGCTAATTAGGTGCGTCCTTTCTAAATCACATAACCCGCTAACACTTTATACATATTTTGTATGTGTGATTGACACGTTAAACAAAACGGATAGTCACGTACGTAGTAAGGTTTTATAATATCACCATGAAGCCTACTGGTCTTAATGTGAATATAACTATACGAACCAACTGGGATTTACTGGGTAATCCATCATTTAATTTTCTGTGAGCAATAGTATAAACAACGGTGTTTGTTTAATACAAGTGCCTAAACTTGTTTAATATAAGCAGGCAGGCCCGAAGCCAGAAATGAGTTTGGAAGAGGGTTCAAACTGGCTACGTGCCTGGTCAGGAGCAAACTAACGGGGGAGAGGGGAGTTCAATTCTGTAATTTTACTATGTAGGTTCCTAGGCCAGGTGGTACCATAACACAGAAACCACCAAAAACTGCCACTATCTGACATAACCTTAAAGACCTAACTGTAGTGGTAATTTCGGCCCTCGAGCAAGTGTAATTCACACAGGACTATTCTCTGTGGTTCAGCTTTGGCTTCTGACATTCTCTGGTACAGTTACAGGTCAGCAAAACCAGGCTTTTGAAGGACTTCTCATGACCTCCCTCATGTTAGCAATCAAATTTGTGCTCCCTGGGCTTAGTCATAAGGCATACGTTTTCTGTCCTGAAAAGAATTTTATTACGATCAGAAATGCCAAAGTAATTGTTTGTCACAGCAGCGCGGCATGGTGCAGACGGAAAAAAGGTGGATGATCCACTTGCATCTCCAAGACTAAAGGGGTGTATTTAACCTTCCTGTCATGTTACGGTCGGCACCAACCCATTTTGAAGTTTAAAATGCATAAAAGCATCACGTAAATTTGTGTACTGCATCAAGGCTTTTTGACTTTGTCAGGAATCTCTATTTAAACAAAATAAATTAAAACAAAATCAAGGCAAGGCATGCCCATAAACTTAAGGCAAGATAAGACCAATTCAGTTTATTTATATAATTCTCTTGAGGTTTATTTTACCATTATTTTTTTAATTGCAAACGAGAGGTATGCTGTCAAAAGGAAGGTCCAGAAAGCAGCACCAAAAATATTACAACCAATCTTTTCATGGATAAGGAAGCCTAACAAGGTAACCAAGAGGTAAGAAACAAATTGGATGATAAATAATTATTTTGAGGGTATTTTATGGCACTGACCCATCTAATATAAGAGATGCATACAGAAAGCTGACACAGGACGAAGGTCATAAAAACAGAGCACAAGGGTAAAACCACAAAGTAAAGGGACCTTTAGGGGTAAAACCCGAGTAAGTAATTCAAGAGACAAGGGACAAGGGAACCGGAGCAAAATCTGGGAGTAGGACTAGGAAACAGACAGAAGTACAAACACACAGTAACATAACACAAACAATGACTCACCGAAGAAATAAACACAGGTGGGAACGTAAATACACAAACAGAACCGGGTTAACAAGGAAGCAGGAGTGAAACATCAGACAGTAGGCCAATAGCAAGGGTGCAGGGAAAACAGATGGAATAATTACTCTATCGAACCCAGGACTAGGAAACTCCTAAGAAACACTGAAACTATAAGGAACACTGCTCACGAACTGAACACTAGACTGATAGAATCAAAATGTACCAAACAAAACCAGAACTGGACATGAGGAGAGTGAACCAAGGGCAGAAAAGGCACGACAGAAAGTTAAACATCAGAGAACAGAAATGCAATAATTAAACAGGGGAAGCTGACATAAGAGCTTTGAACCCACGCCCAGTGGGTTCTCCATGTGAGCTGCATGCTCTGCCCACTGAGCTATGCAGCAGTTTGGGAGGTGAGGAAAGCACATGAGGGTAGAAGGACTAAGGACAGAGAGGGGGAAGGGCAGAATGTCCAGCAGTGCCTGCTGGCCAAATGGGGGGAGATCACCGAGGGCGGGGACAGATGAGGCCAGTCTTGACGTTCTTTAGATAGGCCTGCAGAATGTCGCCATACCCTCTCCACTAATTCTTAGCGAGTTGTATCTTATTACTAAATTTAAATGCTTGAAGAATAAATCAACTCTGTTGCTTGACATCTGAAGTGCTGGGAGTTGAAATCCCATCCCTGCATGTCTGTATGCGGAATTTGCACGTTCTGCTTTACATTTATTTATTTGGGAACAGGTTTTCATCAAAGCAACATACTAGAGAGGCACATAATGCCTGGTTTGTCCTTCCCCAGTCAGGACGGGGTGCATGGCTGGTGTACGTCCTGGATGGAACGCTCCTCCATCACAGGGCACAGCACATTGAGACACCCCCCCCCCCCCCACAGGGCATTCTAATACACATATTACAATGATTTAGAAAATTTAGACATAATTTATTTAAACATTCGTAATTACCACAGTCCTGTACTGGGTAAGTGGTTGGAAGATGGATGAATCAATTAAAGTTATATTTAGACATGAGAAATAAGTTTCAATTCAATTTATTTTTATATAGCGCCTTTCACAACATGGATGTGTTGTGATACATTAAACATCATTAGAGAAAGTAATGCAAAACGGGGAAAAGGAAGGAAAGAAATTAAATAAAGATTTTTTTTATATATATACAGGCTTTGTGATATTACAAATAACATTGTCAATTTGAATTGAGAACTGAGATTATATGGGTAAAATAAGCACAGAATGAGAAAAGGACATGAAAGGACAAAGAGTGCTATTTTGAAATGATATGTTGACCTTTCTGTATGGCAGGAACAGATCACAGATATAAAGGCACCTTAGAACCATCATGTTTGCACATTTCCTGTTTTTATCAGCTGAAGGACAGTTTTCTTTGTTCAGGAGCCAGTTATGACAAAGTCTTTGAGCTAATTTAACTTGATAATAAACAAAACAGTTTGACATTTCTCTGTATTCTTGCCAAGCTGGCAGTGTCTTCCTGTGGAAAGTTGTCATCTATATAATTATTAATAATTTCACTTTGAGAGCCTATGTAAAACTTTTAACTTGGTAATTTTTTTTTTGGTTGACGGTTATTGAATAAGCACTTTTGTATATTTTGAGGATCATTGAGGACTTGATGTGTAGTTTTGACTGGTAGGAATGTATAGTCAATTGTGGGTTCATCATGCATTGTAAACATCTTGACATTTTAAGTCCTATTCATAGTTTACTTGCAGGCCAAAGCGACACAGTGAGACTTGAGGTGCAGTAAAGAGATGTTTGTATTTGTCTGTAATGGTTGTTTCTGCCCCTGTTTGCAGAGAAGGACAATCTTTTAACTCCAGTAAAGTCCTGTGAAAGCATGTGGGTGCTGGACAAGATCCGTGGATCGGTGGAGAGTAACGTGCTGCGTCAGGGTGACGGCGGGGACAGGCAGGGCAAGGTCCCTGTCTACAGCAACGTGCTGACGCCGGACAAAATCCCCGACTTCTTCATCCCTCCCAAGCTGGTGAGCTGCCCCCCGGAGGTGGAGACGCTGGACGCCAAGCCTAAGGATGTTCCGCATCCCTCCACCTCAGAGCAGGCCATCAGCGGCAAGAAGCCCCAGGGCAGCCCCCGGTTGGTCAGCAAGCTGGCAGGAGATACCAAGAACCTCTTGAAGGCGGCCAATCGCCACATCATCCAGATCGAGACGGCGGATGAAGTGGTGGCTGGGGACACCAACGCCGATCCTCAGTCCCAGACAGCCATGTCCCTGCCCTACGTCCCAAAGACCCAGACGTCCTACGGCTTTGCCACCCTGATGGAGAGCCCCCACACTCGCAGGAAGGAGTCCCTCTTCCACAGTGACCACACGAGTCCTGCCACTTCACCCAACTCCCAACGCAAATCCGCAGGCAAGGGCGCCGCTGAGGGCAACCACCTGAACCCAGCGGACTTCAGCGCCGCTCACATGAACCCGTACCGCTACTTCAGCGGCGGGGAGAGCGACACCTGCTCCTCGGCGGAATCTTCGCCCTTCAGCTCCCCGCTGCTGTCCCGCTCCGCCTCGCTGCTCAAGATCCTCACCCACGAGACGCAGGCTAAGGTGGTGAAAGCCAAGCGGACCTTCGCCCGCCACAGCTCCCTGTCCACAGATGAGTGCAGCTCTGCCGAGCCCAGTCCCTGTGTCCAGCGCCGGATCCACTGTCCCACGGCTCTCGGTGGGGACCACCTTCCGGGCCCAGACCGGCAGCACCGGGAGCACACGGTAAACCTGCACAAGGGCGGCAGCCTGCGCCTCAGCACCGACTATGATCCTGGTGCCGCCCGTCTGCGGATCCGTGTCCTGGCGGCCGAAGACTTGTACGACAAGCTGTTTGACACGAAGAGCATCAACTGCTGCGTGGCCATTTACCTGAACCCAGGCAAGCTGCAGAAGCAGAGGAGCACCATAATCAAGAATAGCCGCAACCCCATCTTCAACGAGGACTTTTTCTTTGACTCTGTGCCTTCCTCCCAGTTGAAGAACCTGGCCATCAAAATCAAGGTGGTCAACAAGGGCACCAGTCTGAAGAGGGATCTTCTGCTGGGGGAGAGGGAGATCCCACTGGTGAAGCTCCTCTCGGGACTCTAGGTGTGTCGATACCCCGGGACAGGACATATTGACCTGGTTCTCCTTAGATCTGCCTAGCTTGAAGATGAGTGTTTTCTTGTCATAGGATCAAAGGAACTTTCTAGTTATGTAAGCTTACATTTTCAAGAGAGTTTATGTTTAACTCATCAAAACACAAGTCAACGTTTTAAGACATATGCATGCTGTACTCTGTATTTGATACAGTTTATTGAATCTATTTTTTGTACACAATATGCCGCAGCCAACAGTGATGACCGAATGCGTGTGTGCAATTCGATCTCGTTGAAACAAATTCTTTGAACATTGAGGCCCTTTGATGTCTCATTGTAATCTGGTGTGCAAATGCAAGCTTCGATTGTGATCACAACCTCTGATTTTCGGAGAGGGTGGGTGGCGTATCAAAAACCAACCACTGGGAACCTGGAGAACGGTTTAACGATGTCACTGTTTTAATCTCCTTCAGCGTCTTGGGAGTCTGCAAGTGGGACTCCTTATGCCTGCTTCTTAATCTAAATCTGATTCAGTTTGACTAGTACTTACCTGATTATCTGAGTGTTATTACAGAATATGAATAATGTCACCCATAAGCCTTACTAAACAGCACATTTGTACATTGTTTCATTATGTTGCATCAAGAATATTTTCATTTATTCTGTATATGTTTAAACTGTATATAATGTATGTCACCTCAGTTTTTCCACCAAAAATATAAAGTAGCTGTCCAACATTTCGGAGATTTTAATCTTATTTTTCTGCCTTTATAAACTCTATCTGTGGAGCATCCAGCACAAAGCTTCTTGGATTTGATTTTTTTTGTGATATATTTTTGTGCTTTTGACTTTATAGCTGATTGACTTCCTTAAACATACTATTTTTAATATGAAGTTTGACTTAGACCGATGTCTGCTCTGTGCCCAAAGGAGATGAGTAAGCGTGTAAAAATAGAAGCTAGTGAGGGTATTATTGTTGGTTAGTTTCATTTTTCATTCTGCCCTGTAATCAAATTATTTCTAACAAATGTCTGGCCTTAGGTGGCCGGCGGGTCTCACTTTTATCTCCACCGCTCACATATTCATCACCTCCTGGGGACGTGGCAGACGGCTTTACCTTATTGTGGCCGTTTGCCCCCCCCCCCCAGGGTAGTGCAAACGTGTCCTTACAGGAGGGTGAGGCACAAATAAGTAGCCTGGCAGAGGTTTGAATCGGAGGAAAGATCACCCGCTGCTTTTGTTTGTCCTGCCAAATCCCGGATTGTCACATTTTAGGTCGTAAGAATCATCGGCTAGAATAGTATTTGTCGGTAGTGTGTATCGGGATGGAAAAGGCTCGATACCACAAGCAGATGTGAAGCTTGTATCTTCATCATGAAGGCTGCTCTGCCCCACGCTTAGCGCTGTGTGCTGTGACTGGTTTCTGCTTAAGGGGCTCTTATTTCCGTGAAACATCCATCAAAACAAATCGAGTACAGTCAGGTGAACCTATGATGTGTTGAACTTCAGGTCATCTCCTCGGTGTGGTCGTGATCATTACAGCTATGATAAACTGAGCAGTAATCTGTATATTAAGTTTAAAAAGAATGTTGTTTTTTAAAAAAGTGCCTGTCTGTAGGGTCAACTTTTAATGGTAGCAGTGAAAAACTAATGGTCTTAGAAAGAGTGGCTTAGGTAGACAGTGTACCGTATAATAAAGTCTTTGTACTGACTAACACGCTCACACATGATTCCTGCTTATATCTGACTTGGCTTCTGATTCTTACTCAAACATGACAGTAACATGCATGCATGCCAGGGTCCTCTTAAAATAAGTAGTTCAGACATTAATCAGGCGAGATGTCACACTGTTTGATGACAATAATGAATGACTTTTGCTATTTGATGTACCATGGCAGACACATTACAGGGAAAGGCAGTCACTTTGATTGGCATCCTCTTAAAACAGCATCGTGTGCCATAAAAACAAGCCTGTAGTTTACGTGACAATCTAGCTTTGCTGAACCAAATTAGGGTAATGCAATTACATGCTTGGAAATCTGTAATGAAATCAAATTAAACACTGGCCTGAAATTTTATCTTAACTGTATGCTGTCATATGTATTTGGACAAAGATCTGATTTGTAGTGTCCCTACACATAATCCATAATGTGTGTTCATGTGACTTTTTACCTCGTTAATTAGGAATTTAAACATCCTGCTGTATTTTGATTAGCCTCCGCAGTCCAGGTTGTGATTCCCAGTTCATACTGAAATGATGCATGGTGCACTGACTCTGCTAATATTCCTGTCTGCCTACAGATTAATAGATATTTATGCAAAGTATACTGGATATTTAATTACTCATACTGGATATTTAATTACTCGAGGGCATAGGTAGAAATGTCACACTGAAAAAGAGAACTTTTGTACATTTATTGGAAGGAAATACCAAAGTTCTTGAATATAGGGCGCATCCTTATACACTGAAATGACCGCATTTTACCTGATGAGGTAGACATCTATTCTTCTGAAGGCTATGTCTGAAGAAATTAAACGAGTTCTCAACGCAGTTCTATTGTAAAGTGAATGTCCATTTGCTAGATTGTAACGTCTGTAGGTATGTGTGAGGTCCATGCCAACACACTCTAATGGGTTATTGTTGTACTTTTCAGACTGTGATTGTATGTGATACCTTGATTAAAAGCAAATGAGTTAAATTATTGTGTCGCTACTATTGTGTCAAATTTGAGGTCATCTGTGTTTTAAAACTGTTTTGACATTTTCAGCCTGTTTGTTTCCCCCTTAATCTCTTGCTACGTTTAACACTCTCTGAGATAATATCAAGTGCCCCTGACCATTGTGCTCACTGATCATGTAGCGTGTAAGCAGGGCTTTGCTATTTCAGGGCTCCGACTCTGTGTGGAGAAAACTGGTCTTTGGCATCGCAGTGCTTACAGACTGGAATACGAGGAGGTAGTATGGCTTATAGATTAATTTAACAGCTGTGGGGGAGTCAAAAAAGAAGCTGTTTTGGGGTCAAAGTAGTTGGGAGGGGCCGCCTAAGTTAACCAGTAGGGCAATAATCCTGTGTCTAACAACTGTGCCTGTAAACCTGTGCTTATTATTGGAGAGAGTAATAATAATAACAAGCCAAAGATTGTTTAGTGTTTTACGTTGCGCCAGTTTCAATACAGCCCAACAGGAATTGTGTTGTATTTGTAGAAGGAGGAGTGTAGCCTGTGCGTTTCCATGGGGACCACGGTTTATGGATTTCAAACGAATGGATTAAGACGCAGTAGTGCAGGTGCTGTGTCATGGGCGCTGGCTCTCAGCACAAGATTAGTTTGCATGACTACTTTTATCATTTACGTGACGCATATTGGAAGCTCTGTATTTTAAAAAATTGGAGACATCAAGTGACATTTTTTAGAATTTTAAAAATACTGATTACATTCTGATTTCTTTCAAAAGCATGATTTTTTTTGGACCACACACTGGACCTGGTGTTTCTTTAAATAAGAAGGGAAATTCTATGTTGAAACGTCATGCATTAAGTGATGCATGGCAGTCCTGACAAAGGGAAAGGCAAGTTCACCATATCCCTCATGCACATTTATTAGGATCTTTACAGTAACAATCACCAGTATACATCCACATCCAGCATAAGAGCTGAATTTGCTCAAAGTGTAAAATGAGTGTTATGGACAACAAGGGTTAAAAGTGAGAACAAATCCGTAATTCGTTAGACCCAAACCAGATTTGACCTGGCAGCAAATCAAGCACACAAACAATGAGAACTTTAACAATGAAAAAATATCCATCCTAATCAGGGTTACATGGAGATCCGGAGCCCATCTCAGGCAACACCGGGCACAAGGCTGGGGAGCAGCCCGGACAGATTGGCAGGCCATCACACTACTGGCAATTTAGCGATGCCAACTAGCCTGGCAGCATGTCTGTGGATTGTTGTAGGACTCAAGAGAAACCCAGGGAGAACCTGCAAGCTCCACACAGCCAGGAGGTGGGGGGCAGCAGTGCTGCCCACTGAGCCATCAGGTCATCACAATACATTCAGTGCATTTTTTTATTAAATAACTTCATGGATCCTTGTGGGAAAACTCTCTTTTTTTGTCTAACCACCCCCCATCTGGCTCTCTTTGACAGACACATAGGTGAGAGCAAGCTTGGCAGCAAAGGCAGCTGCCTGGAGCAGAGCTGGGGGGCTCAAACCAGCAACCTTCCGCTCACAGGCACAGAGGCTTTGCCCGGTGAGCCACAGACCACCCATTGCTGCATGCTGCCCCATAGTCAATTTCTGATTGTCAAAGAAATATTGGTAACACTTTCTGTGAATGTATATATACATAGATTTATAGATGTATCTATGAAGGTATCTATAGTGCATTATAAATGAGAGCTTCATTGGAGCTTATGAAGAATTATAATCAACACTATAATGCCTTATGACTGTCAATAGAAGATACTATTATGCTTTATTCATTCTTATACCAACCATTATAATGCATTATGAAGGTATCTATAGTGCATTATAAATGAGAACTTTAAGTAAAGCGTTACCAAAATATTTAATATTTAATATCAATATTAATTTAATCACAAAGTTAACTTGAATATTTTATATCAGTAATGGACTATTCCTGGTAACATTTGCCTTTAACAACAACCCATAATAGGAAATTAGGCTTTAATGAAAAAGGCTTCATACACTAAGCATTACCATGGAAACGGCAGGACACTCATCCATCTGAGATTCTGCATGAAGCATTGCCCGAAAGACCTGAGGTTGGATCCAACTTTCTTGTAACCCTAAATACTACATTGTCTTAAAAACTTGACAGCTTCACTTTGCTTCCAATCTCATAAGAAATGCAATATACATATATAAACCATATACAATTATGACAATATGGTGGAAAGAGGTTTCTGAGTTCAGCAGTCATTGCTGACTCATTCTCAGATTGTTCACAAAGACTTCTGCTGCTGTTTAGTCTGAAATTTTACTACCTAAAATAAAAACTGAAGAACTTATGGGAGACATATGGCAGGTAGACTCACCCAGGTCACCGTCTGTGTGACCCACTGCCGTCCAAAAAGAGCTTCAGAGCGACCAGATCCCGAAAAAATATAGTGAGAAACAACTTCTTCAAAATTAAATTCAAAATTAGGAATTAAATCTAGCAATATCTGACATCACAACTCATACTGTTGTTACCAAACACTGACATCAGCTGAAGAGGTACCTCATGAACCCAACATTTCGCATTGAGTAAGCACCCTAAGGTACATAAGCATAAAGACAAACAACAGTTTGGATGGCTGCATTGCATACTACAGTACACATCGCCCTGTCTATGCATATACGACAAAGGCTCACCAGAAAATGGCTGTTTGTGTTACTGAGGAAGAGAGGACATTGTTTACATTCAGGGAGATACAAGCGTTTTAGTAGTAGTACTCATTAATTGTCATTTTTGTACATCACACATTTTGCAGCAGTATTAAACAATATGAATCTGGAATTAATCATAAACATACTGCAACATTTAATTATCAGTCAAGAAGAAATACCTGTAAAAATATTTGAAACGAGTATCATTGGTAGTATGTGTCAGGTGACATAACAGCAGGTGGAGTGTGATTTGCTTAAACTTGTAGCATAACTGTGATATTTTAACAAATATTCAGAAAACTGTAAAATAGTATGAGATCTGGGCACAAATGTGCAAAAAAAAATAAAAAATACAGCAAATGCAACTAAAAAATTCATCTCCGTTCTTCAAAGAATGGTAACAAACCGCACAGCAAAACATAAGGAAATGTTTAAAACCTGATGTGAACAGACTACATTTCATTGTATTAACCAGCCATTTCAAGAAAGGCATTGTCTGTTTAATAGTGCCAGCAGCTCTCTATTGTTACACTGAAAGCAACATAAAAACTATCAAAATAAAGAAACATGGAATTCTATGGCAAAATTATGGTGCACAAAAATGACATTATAGAACCACAGTCTAGGGCAGCTGATATGAATTAGCAAATAAAGAGCAGCACATTAGGATCAGTATGTTAGTCAGAGGTTCTGCACAGAGAACAAAAGCAGCACATGACTCATTCCACTAGTCAAAGTTTTATGACCATGACAAACAAAAATCTTCTGATAATCACATTAGATTTATCTCTTTCAGATGTCTTTAGTTTATTACTAGAAATATGAATTTTCATGGCACATGGACTGTGTTATATCACTCTGTTCACTTTTTAAACTTCATGTTTTTATGCACTCCGGCTCCATGTGTGTGGAGTTTGCATCTTCTCCTCATGTCATCGTGGCCTTTCCTCCTGGTACTCCAGTTTCCCCCCACAGTCCAAAAACATGCAAAGGTGAATTAGTGTTACCAAATTGCCTGTTGGTGTGAATGGTGTGTGAGTGATGTGTGAGTGTGCACTGTGATCGGTTGGTGCCACATCCTGGGCTGTTCCATGCCTTGCGGCCAAAGCATCTGGGATACCCTCCAAGACCCTGCAAAGGAAAAGTGGTGACAGAATATGGATAGATGGAAGGATGGGTGTTATTGGCTTTTAGACGTGAGCTTGTGTATGTAATATTTCAAATGCCAATTTTCATTGAACTGTTTATGACATGCATCCCATTCGGGCCCCCCCCACCCCACCATGTGACCCTGACCACAATAAGCAGTGGAAGAGAGAAAAGTATTCACGCCATTTGCCCTGAATAAAAATATTACTGACATCACATCAATATAAGATTTTAGGAAATTGTCAATCAAGAAACATTTGGTTCAGGTTCTGGAAACCTTAATACAGTGGTACCTCAGTTCTCGAACTCATTAGAACTCGAATTTCTTAAAAAGGCACATCTCTCAGCGGAAACAAAGGGTAACGCTTCAGTCTCAGCCTCGCATTCGCTGTGATAGCATCGTGTATGTTTACACTAGCTGAATACATGCTGGTTAACGAGGGGGCGTGGCACACGGAAGGAACGGACGATCGGGGCAAGTTAACGTTGGGTTTTTTTTTAACTTTACACATTGTTTGGATACATTTATTTTCTTACTTTACAAATTACTGTTTTGATAAATGTGCTTAGATGTGTTTAGTACAGTATATGCTCTTGTTTTATCCTGTTCATTTTATGTTTAAATGCTAAAAAATATATATTTAGGTGTAATATTTTGGGGCCGGGAACCAATTAATTGGTTTTCCATTATTTCTTATGGGGAAAACTCGATCAGAACTCGAACTTTTTAGGATTCGATCCGGAGTTCTGAACGGATTAAGTTCGAGAACTGAGGTACGACTGTATTTAATTAGCAATTCTTGCTCATTTGACTTTAACTTCCTCTGCCGGCCCCTGGAGGATGGGCTCCCCCTTTGGGTCTGCTTCCTCCCAAGGTTTCTTCCTTCTAGGGAGATTTTCCTAGCCACTGTCACCTCTGGATTGCTCACTGGGGGCTTTGGGCAGGGTTAATGTAAAGCACATTGACACAATGTAATGTTATGAAAATGCACTATACGAATAGAATAGAATAGAATAAAATAGAATAGAATTGAATTTAATTTTTCATGCGCTATTGAAATAAGGTGGTTGTTACATCAATGTGCCTTATATTTTATACAGATAAATAGGATATTGCATACATGCCACATTTTACAAAAGACTTTCCAGATTTAATTAACAATCTAATCATAGAAAGAATCACACCTGTAGAGTGAAACAACAGTACACTTATTGCACTGTAACAAGTTGGAAACTAAGAATTCCCTTTCTGATGAAATTCAGGTAGGAAATGGGGGACTGATGCTGAAATTGATGTTTTAACAACACAGTCCTCATTCTGAAAGCGCACAGCCCAAGAGCGCCTTCCAGTGCGTTGTCACCTTCATCATTGCCCTCCTGCACCTGTAATCATCAATTTCCTTTGTTCGGTCCTGGACCGGGCATCCTGATGAACTGCCCTGTGAGTCGACCGACTCCCACCATTCCTCACCACTCGGGATACCACAGTAATCTGTTGAAGCCAGGGACATCAAGTGTGTAATCACTACCGGACTGAAAGACGTTACCACAGCACCCATGAGTAATATGCACAGCACCGATCTTCTGATTCAGGTATTCCCCGTAACTGGAACAGGAACTGTCCATAGGAGCCATTGGAGTTATTTATTATTATTATTTTAAAACACAAAATGCATGCATATAATTGGCATTTTTAGCTATGGAGAATTTATATATAATATATAAATATAATATATATATACACACACACACACACTTCTTTGGCTTTGTTTATACTCTTATGACTCTAAATATCTTCTTTAAATTAGCCACAACAGTATCATGTGCCAAGAAGCATCAATGCTGTAGTTTGTTCACCTCCAAGGGTTAGCGCTGTGCTAAGACTCCCTCTCATGTACCATGTCAGTGTCTGGATGAAAGTTCAGCACTTTGAATAGTAATTAGCCTAATTGCTTTGAACCCTGATCTTCCACCTCCGTGTTTAGTGCATCCATCCATCCATCCATTCTCTAACTGCTTATCCTGGTCATAGTCTATTCCACTATTCTATTGTCAGAGAATCCATTTTTAAAAGACTGCCTTGTTTGTGACACATTTACTCCCATAGAGAACCAGTTGCTTGCAAATCAAGTCTATTGATTGGTGTTATATGCCCAGTAAAAGCAAAGATGAAGCTCACCCTACGACCAGCATTAGCTGAAATAATCGACCTGAGTTGTTCCTTACTGATAGACTTTATGCCTTTATAGGAAGGATCTAACATGAAAGAGATGCAGTAGTATTGCATGCCAACGTACTTAATCAAAGACAAAAACGTACGGTGCCAAGCATAAAATCAACATAATCAGCATTTTATGGGCTTAACTGTCTTAATGACTAAGTGGGAAAAATATTTTGAAACGCGTAAAACGTTGTAAAGATGATTGATTTTAGTATCTACTAAAAAGTGAATATTGTAAATAATCGCTTGTGCATGTAATTATAACAGTTATCCTTTACAGCCGGTGTTCTGACGAGTTGAGCTACCTATCGAGACGTAGGGGAAAGCGGGGTTGGTTGTCTCACGGGTAGGTTGTCACAGTCATCATATCTCAGCAACTAAAGGGTGCTGATCAAAACCGTCGACACAGAAATGTTTGTAATTAGTGTCAGAGGTCATCTACGTTGACAGTGGAGGTGAAAGCAGCATAACCTTGGGGTGAAACAACTTTATTTGTTT
>JAODJU010000033.1:4635619-4650398 GCA_026776725.1 Gnathonemus echidnorhynchus
CCCCCCCCCCCCCCCCCCCCCACTATTTTTATTTCCTCTTTTCTTCTCCCCTGAAAATCCTCTGTGAGGAGCTGTGCTGAGCCTCCATCTTCCTGACACCATGATCCTGAGCGCCGTGCTGCCGTCTCTCTCTCGCCATCACGAATCCTTCACCGTGTAAAAATCCCATTTAATATTCAGAACAGAGGAATGCTTTGTGTAAAAGGACAGAAGTTATTATTGATGAAATGTCTGGCCTGAAATGTCAAACCGCCGTAATTAGAAGACTTCCATTAGCTAAACGTTGTGGTACCTTAAAAAAAGCAGGTTATTACTCTGCTGGGCCAAATTATTATTATTATTATTATTATTATTATTAGAATTATTATTATTATGTGCAGAAAGTGTTCATGTGACAAATGACCAAGCTTCACGAGAAACAACATCCAAAAGATAGATTTTTGTTTTTTTGTGTTTTACTTATTTAGACCAAATTTATACCTTAATGATATCTAGTCACGGTCTCCTTTGAAAAGCAGCAGTACTGTCAATCATTCCCACAGGCTGTCCGTACATTGTTTGCATTGATGGAGTTTGATATACACAGCTCCGCCATCCCCTTTAATGCTCCGCGAGCGGCAGAAACCAATTTAATTCCTCTTTGTTTCCATGGGCCGGCGTCTGCTGTTTTGAGCTTCGGCAAAATTAGGTTCAAGAGGGTGGCGGGCGTGGCTGTATCATTGTTTCGGGCTTTTCTGTGGGGCTCCTGTCGACGGGGCCGGGTCCTTCACTACACTCTCACTGTCGTTCATTCTGGCATCTCCTCACCGACACAACATAAAGAGCTATTGTTTGTGGACTCCTTTCCATCATTTTTAGCGGAAGGGCACTGAGGGAGGGGCAAAGGAACAACAGCATAAAGAAGTAGGGCCGGGTCGAGAACAAAATCACTAGGGGTGCATGTGAAATTAGTGAGGGGCACGATATGCATCCGTGTAACAGTCATTGACTGATCGACTTCTACCTGAGGGTGCACGTTTTTAATCTGAGGGTGCTATGCACGTTTTTGCACCATTGTAAACCTGGATATGGAAACTCTGGTCTGATTCCTTTGGCCAGCTGGTTCTGTAATTTTGTAATTGCTTTGCTCTGTAAGTCGATACAAGACTAATAGGTGACAGAAGTAACATTTCTGGTTCAATTCAATTTTCCTTTGCGCAGGACAGTTGCTCTGTCTGTTTCCAGCCTGGCTGTTTTTCCAATACAATGGAGCCTTTATGTGATTAGTACATGTGCTGATGTAGCAGACAGTGGCAACACGGAGCGTCGCGTGAGATACAGTTTCAGGGTGAAGACCCTGCAGCAAACTGCGTCTCCTTCCGGCAGCAGGTCAGGAGTCCGGGGACACTTCCAGAGTAATTCCAGAGTAGTCTTCCAGAGTAATCCAACCACAGAGTTGTTACTATATCTTTTAATTCTGTAAATCTTTGAACTACTGAAGAAAAAAGTAACGAACAACACAAGTGAAATGCTCATCTGGTCATCATTTAATGAATCATGGCATCTTTTATTTCAACTAGCGGCTATATCTGTTCATGATTTGTATTTAAGTAGTAACTGAGTTATTAAGTATCTCTGCCCTGTCAAGTGTTATCTGTTTACTTTGATTAAATTATCCGAAATGGAAACCCTTTTGAATATCTGTTATATTTAGTGTCCTTTCTTGTACTGTCTGAAACAAGCATATAGCCTTGGTACAGTTTTGTTCCCCAAGGTACAAACAATAACATACCCTCAATGGTATAAATATCTTCCTCAGAGTACATTTCTGTACCTTAAATTCAGAGGTGGCAATTTCAGGTCCAGAAAATAAAAATACAGACCATGATTTACTTTCAACCATCCAGTTGAGCATAAAGAGTCACAGTCACAGAGTACTCAGCTGGTTGGTTGAAACAAAGTCTTGGACTGGATTTGTACTTTCTGGACCTGAAATTTCCACCTCTGCTTAAATTAGATTAAAAGGTACATTCCCCTACAGCTACAGTACAATTGGTAGACCCTTGAGGGTACAGCCCCAGTGGTACAAATTGGTACTTTTTTTTCTGACAATGTGGACTGTCATGTGTTCCTTGTCGCCTCCCCCTTTGTGTCACATGCACAGGTCGCTTTGTGCATGTGTATGTTCTCGCCCAATGAGAGAGTCCCCCTTGGCAACAAAGAAGCACGTGACACGGAGGCCTCTGTAAGGCTGACTTGTAATCTGTAATCTGACCTATAATCTGTGCTAGTCAGATCAGGTCATCTGTGCTAGTGGCCCGATTATATGGTATATTCCTTTTCAGTTTATTTAAGTGTCTCTCTTTATGGTGGTTATGAAGATGGTTCTGTCTCACTAACTGCCATTCAAAATCGTGATTGGTTCTCACCTCGTGCACCTGTCCATCTCTGCTTTTAGCTAATGCATTAGGTCTGACAGCAAGGTCTATCACAGAATTTACTATCTAATAGCCTGTGAAGAATTTAACTAGTAAAATTTATCCAACACATTTCCTGGTAGTTTTAAATGGTCCAGTGCCAAGTCTGTTCAAACACTGTTGCTAGAAAATTCTGTTGTATATGGCACAGTAGTTAATGGTCTGCCTGCGTGGCAATAATTTAGACGCGAGCACAGTCACAGTGACACAGCGGGGAACTTTGCGGCTCATGTTAATTTTAATTGGGAACATTCTGCGTGAGATGCTGTTCACCATTAGTAAGGCAGTGGCGAGAAACATCTATTAAAAGAGCTCAGACTCCGGAGACAGAGAGCAGCAAACCTTGAACAAAACAGATCATCACTTATAGATATAATCAGATCTTTAGGACACAATTCAGCACTTGGAGAAAAGGGGATTTCACAACGAAAGACGCAAAACTTGGTCATTGGTCATTGCCAAGAAGTGTTTCCTCTGCTCTGGATTTAGAAGTGAAATCGCACTTGTTGCTTACAGTTGTGTTCAGTGAGGTTCTGCCTTTGGTTGTGAGATTATCATCTCTTAGAACAAACATTTAAATGTCTGTAGTTTTCTATAAAGGGATGAAGTCAAAATTTGCTATTAAAAATGTACTATATTATATTATTGATTTTCAACACAACATACTTTGGTTTCTGAAAGTAGGCACAGAAAAAAGTATGCCTGGAATTCCATTTTGCAGATAAAAATTATTTAGGTCAATAGGAGCAAAATATGATGTATGATACAGACAAACCAACTTATAGGAAAATGTGTTCATGGAAGAACTTTTTTTACAATAAGAAAAGTTTCCTTTGGACAGTCTCTGATGTTCGTATTTGGGCTGTTTTGTCTGCACCCTGATACATCTTTATAAATGACTGATGTCTTCATATTGCCAGTATTTTTTTCAATCATAGAAGCTTACTTTCCTCTTTTTACTCCATCTTCAGCATCACGCTTTTCCCGTGAGGTGGGAATGCGTGCGGGGTGGGAGTGTGTGTGTTGCACGTTGGAGGGTGTGTATTTCCGTGCGTGTGCGAGATGGACAGCCTGTCTGTCATACAGCAGCTTCCCTCCAGTGCCTCTCGTTTTTCAGGGCCCTTAATGAAAATGGAAAACCTGCTCTGGTCCAGCCTTATCAGGCTGTGCCGTCTGACAGCGGCCCCCAGACAGCGACAGCCCGCTCTTCACTTCATCAGCTCGCGCCCGACTCCCGCTCCTCCTCTCAAGATGGTAGAAGGTGGCCAGTGGTGCCCGACATCCTCCTTGAACACGGTAGCTGCCTTTGGGGTGGCAGACAGCCATGGCAACTGGAGCAGTTTAGGGTTGAAGCATGTAAGTGTGAGATTCAGCTGCTGGTTTTCTTTGGGCTATAAAACCTCCATTGCTTGTCTGCCTTCTGTGATTTGTGATGTTCGATGGGATTCGGACCTGTCTCCATCAGGCAGACACGTTTGGATTGTACGCTCCGTTAGCTAATCAACTCCACCATGATCCTGAACAGTACGTGTGCCTGCCATTTTAACTTGTATGGAATAATTGTGCCCCAAAAGCAATGCAAGTGATTTAATATGAAATTATAAATATATGAAAAGTGGTTTGAATATAAAATTGGTAGATTCTTTGGCCTGAAATTCATTTAACATACTTTCCTGGAAAAGGCAGTACAATAGCAATAAACATTACTTCTCCGAATCACAAACCTAAATTTTAAAAAATACTCTAACTCAATAATAGACATCATCTTTTCTCTCAGCTGTGCATCTCTCCAGTCTGTTCTCTATAAATAAATGCTCTCAAACTCTGCATATATTTAGCAAGAAATTAACCAGTAGTGTCACTATATTAGTAGAGCAAAAAGTAGCCAGTACCTCATACTTTTAGACCAATATTCTGAATGATTATATCAGTCAAAACGCACCTTGCAATAACAAATGCACACGCAGTGTCTTTGTTTGTCATAATCGGAGGCAGCCGTCGGTTTGACAGGGTAGCGAAGCCAGGCTGGTGTAATTGCCACAACCTGTCACTTTGATGCATGCCATCGTCATCTGAGCAGGATTGGGTGGCCAGCAGGGGACGTCTGGCTAGTCTGCCCCCCCCCCCCCCACTCCGAACAGCCCCTCAATGTATCTTTTGCTCTTAGGGAACTCAGCATGAGCCGTGTCTCGGATGGCATGTGTTTTCCAAAGAGCGTAGGACACACCTGCCTCAGCTTTGTGTGAGGCCTCAGGAGAAGAGCCATCGCCAATAACAGCATCTACCGGCCATCAGCCCCGAGAGCAGCATCTGCCGCCTGCCAAGCATCAGCCCCGATAGCAGCTTCTGCCGCCTGCCAAGCATCAGCACCTATAGCAATTCTTGCTGCCTGCCGGCCATCAGCACCGATAGTAACTCCTGCCGCCTGCCAAGCATCAGCACCGATAGTAACTCCTGCCGCCTGCCGGCCATCAGCACCGATAGCAGCTCCTGCCATCTGCTGCCCATGAGGATTCCCTCCGATGCTAAAAATGTCAAAAAGCATAATTTGGATAAAGAAATCTCTAAAGAAGCTCTAACGCAACTCAGTGTTTGTGTATGCAGCTTTGTCTGCCTTGTGATGGAATAAATAAAAATATTTTTCTCAGTATCACTTTGATATTCGACTTTATTGGCTGCACTGATGCACATACCATGCTTGCCTGTTATCAATATCATTTTAGTTTTGCATTAATGGGTTGGACAGTGTAGTGTAATTTAAGTCGGTCATCAGCGTGCGTGAAAGTGACTTGCGATTCTATCAAATATAATATCATTTAGAATTTTCTGAAATTTAAATCACGTAATGCAATTGATTTCCTTTATCTTTTAAACCTAAAAAAAAAAAAACAAATAAAATGCATTTATCACAGAGTTAAACTGAAATGCTTCATGGGCTTTCTGGGTAACATTGTTCATGGTGAACACCTGCTATAGTGATTTACCAATAAAAATACCACAGTACTGTAATCTGTCTTATTCATTGGGGACCCTTCTCAGTCTCAGAGCACAAGAATGCAAATCGGCATGATCTTTGGAAGAGATTAAACTATAATAAAGCATTGCAGTCATGCCGCCCCTCCTACCCATAATTCCCATTCTCACATAGTCCATCTCAGCTTCCCGCTTCATTATCCCCTGCTGCAGCCAGCTCTAATAATATATGACCAACCATCTGATCCCTTCCTGTTCTCACTAATGCAAAGGGGATGCAAAGCAGCAGGACCAGAAATCGTTCTGCGGATGATCGCTGTTCGAGTAGCGAATTAGGAGAAAGGCAATATTTCAACCAAAATATCCAGCCATCTAGTTCCATCATTCAGATGAAGGCATTTGGCTACATAAAAATGGAACCTGAGGTTGAGCCCTCCTTACACAAAGAAGTATGGAAGGGGGAGTATGGCCCTCTGTGGCTCAGTGGGTAGTACTGTTGCCTTGCACTGGCAGTGTTGTGGGTTCAAATCCCCCCTCAGATGTGTGTGCAGTGTTGGCATGCAGTTTTCTCTAGCTGCTTTGGTTATATAATGATGTGTTTGGCCTTATATTGCCCTTAACAGGTGTGTGTTTGTGTAGCCTCAGCTGCAGGAGAGATCTTCAAAGTAGCTGGGACCAAACACTGAGCAAAGAACTTTAAAGCTTATCCAGCCATGATTGATGGGGCATTCCGTGTGATTTGGCTAATGGTTTAATACTCAAAACGTTTTGATTGACAATAGCCAATATACATACACTGTTGCTTTGGCAACTCCACACCAGACAACAATCACCCACAAATGATCTATGGCACAATAGCATATAAACAAAAGGGGGGGCATGTCTAACCTGCCCCCCCCCCCAACTGCCGTCAGTATCCCTGGGTGTACCTCAGCATTGTGCTAAGCCCCCAGGTGATACTCGGCAGAATAAATGGTTATAAGATGGATGGATTGGCTCTTATTAAAATTCAGTGCAGAAAAACTGTTAATTAAGCTGTTTACAGCTTATCAATAATGAGCATGAAGAGAGGAATCTAACACTGATGGCTAATTACCACAGGAAGAGTATCTTTGTATCGATTAGAAATGACTGACACGTTTGGATCCTGTGCTGAGGAGGTCCTTTAGGCTTTATAACTGCAAATAAGTGCAGACAACCTTCCCGTGCTTCTCTGTTGGAATTTCTGCCCATTTTCTTGTGCAAAACCCTCCAGATTTTGATGTTTGATGGCTTTCATGCTGCATCTGCCTTCTCTAAATCTCCCCAAAGATTCTCAATGGGATTTAAATCTGGGGACAGAAAAGGTCACTCCAGCACGTTCCAGGATCTAGGTTGGGTTGGAGGTGTGTTTGGGATCATTGTCTTGCTAGAGAGTCCACTCATCGCTAAGGATCAGTTTCCCAACAGAAGGCATTGTGTTCCTCTTTCAAATGGTCTGGTGTTTCTGGGAATCCATGATGCCGGGTACAAATCAAGACTGCCAGTTCCTGCAACAGAAACCATCCCCATCATATCAATGACCCACCTCCACGCTTGACTGTGTGGATGATATTCTTCGGGTCATGAGCCTGGCCTTTTTTATGTCTGACATAATGTTGGTCTCTGCGTCCAAATAGTTACAGTTTAGTTTCCTCAGGCTATAGAGCTGTCTCCCAAAACTCTGCAGGACTATCCAGATTCCTCCTGGCATATTCTAGTTGACCTTTGATGTTCTTTGTGGTTAAGAGTGGAGTTTGGCCAAGAAGCCCTTGTTTGTTTAGTGTTCTTCTTCTTGTCGCCACTGACACACTCGTGCCAGCCTTCATCAGGTCATCCTGATGGTTGTTCTGCAGTAACGGGGGGGGGGGGGGGTCCTGATTTAGTTGCTAAGGGTTCTTGATGAAATTTTGAGCTTCCTCAGCCTTAAGCTTTAAACTTCCTCCTAATGGTGTCTTTAGGAATGTTATATTTTTAGGAAATCTTCGTACACCAGTGCCCTTCAGGTGCAATGAAATAATTTCTTCTCCCAGCATTTGCGAAAGCTCCTTAAGAGTCTTAACCACGACTGCAGTTCACCTTCACCACGGTGATGGGTGGGGTTTTCAAACCTGAAGCACATTAAGGATAATTATAGCATCCCCAGAGGGTTAGTTATGTTTGAACGCCACTTCAGGCCATGAAAACTAGGAGAAGGTTTTAACAACAGAAATATTATATAGAGGTTGAATAATCGTGACAAAACAAAAGGAGCTGGATCTCATTTTGCATTTTCTGTTCAGATTTGGGTGCTTTATATCAGCACTACAATACTTATAATTTACCCACTTATTGACATTGAAGAGATAGAAACGGTTTTATTTGAAATTACTTGTGAAATAACCACAATCTACATTGTAAGTCATATGCAAATGAAGAAATAATAATTTGGCTTTGTGGTGTGGCCAGCTACGGGAAGCTTTAGCAGACAATTGATAAACTGGAAATGAGTCATTGCTTGGCAGAAATTGAATTCTTTTATCAATAAAGGTCATGGATTGGTGTAAATGTATTTCCTCTTTCATTAAAGCTGATTGGCTTACAATTGACGAGCAGCACTGCCTGTATTCCAGTGTCTGTTTAATGCATTAACCCCACAAGTCTTCCCTGCCATTGTCCAAAATGCAGACCCCTTTATACATTTTATTTTTCATGGAATAATAACTCTAAAAAAATATATTACCAAAATACCTGATTTTCAAATCCTTAGTTCTAACAATTGACTGTTTACCCGGTAAGCCTTTCTGTATCAGTCAAAACGTCTTCGCTTATATTTTATTTAGATATATTTTTATATATACCTCTGAGATCCATATCAACAGAACAGTATTTCATTTTCTATCAAAATCAACCAAAACTTTTTGTCCGAAGTCAAACTCTGCCTTTTGAGTACCTTCTGAAGGGGACGGCTTCTGCGTGCCTGATGCTTGGACGAAGCCAGTCCCATCGTGCTGGCACCAAGGACAGAAATGGATGAGATTTCGATTTCAGACCTTTCAGACTGGGAATTATCAGAGCATCTGATGTAGTGGGTCATGGAAACCTTGACGGGCCACTTGGTTTGATGGGATCTCGCAGACATGAGGGTGCAGCTGCAGCATTGTATCCCGGTACCACTGGAGGATGTCAGACCCATCTTTGTACAAGCAGCGTCGGAGATGAGCAGGTGAGGTCCAGTGTGGTGAGCTGGCAGCTCAGCTGGAAGGTGCTCGCATGTAATTGGTGACGTATGATGAAAAAGCAAGGATGCATTTGTTCAGTTGTAGCCAAATCTTCGTCATACTTCTGTGGGTTTGTGGGTGATTGTTAGGGATGGTAAGATTCACCAGTTTGCGTCAATGGATTGGCATTAAGGTTCATGATGCGATTCAGAAAGTGTGCTGCGGATTCAAGTTGGGATGAACTTGAGATGCGTAGTTTCTAACATCTTTGCATCGGTAAAATCTGATATATTAATATATAGTTTTTAGTAGAGGCCCTATACCTTCATTATTTAGAAATGTGACCAATAATTTTTGACCAGGGATTTTACACTAAGATTGATTCCCCTAATCTGTACTGAATTGTATAGCATCATATTCTTTTGCATCGCATCGTAGCGAGTTGAATCGCATTGCGTCGAATCAAATTATGTGGAATTGCACTGCATTGAATAGGGGTGAATCATATCACATTAGAAGTTGCTTCATATGTATCTTTAATATACAGACGATTGGCAGTGCTTAGAGATGTGTATCACATCAGCCTCAGTGCTGGAGATGCTAATGATGTAGGAGAGAGTTTGAGACACCCCTGCGAGATTCTCATCATGGCCAAAACTTTTGAGATTGACACAAATATTGATTTTCATAAAGTCTGCTGCCTCCGTTTTTGTGATGGTAATTTGTATAAACACAGAATGTTATGAAGAGTGATCAGATGAATCTCAGTTAAATGCAAGTCCCTCTTTACCATGAAAAAGAACTTAATCCCAAAAACCCATTTCTACTGCATTTCAGTGATTCTCTCGTTAACACAGTTGAGATTGTTGATGGGGACAAGGCTGGAGATCACTCTGTCATGATGACTGAGTTAGAATAGCAGAATGGATGCTTTAAAAGAGGGTGATGCTTGAAATAATTGTTCTTCCTCTGTTAGCTATGGTTACCTGCAAGGAAACATGTGCAGTCATCACTGCTTTGCACAAAAAGCGCTTCACAGGCAAGGATATTGCTGCTAGTAAGATTTCACCTATCATTTATTGGATCATCAAGAACTTCATGAAGAGATGTACAGTTGTTGTGAAGAAGGCTTCGGGGTGCCTAAGAAAGTCCAGCAAGCACCAGGACCGTCTCCTAAAGTTGATTAAGCTGTAGGATTGGGGCACCACCAGTGCAGAGCTTGCTCAGGAATGGCAGCAGGCAGGTGTGAGTGCATCTGCACACACAGTGACGCGAAGACTTTTGGAGGATGGCCTGGTGTCAAGAAGGGCAACAAAGAAGCCACTTCTGTCCAAGAAAAACATCAGGGACAGACTAGTATTCTGCAAAAGCTACAGGGATTGGACTGCTGAGGACTGGGGAAAAAGTCATTTTCCCTGAGGAATCCCCTTTCCGATTGTTTGGGGCATCCGGAAAAAAGATTGTCCGGAGAAGAAAAGGTGAGAGCTACCATCAGTCCTGTACGTGTCATGCCAACAGTAAAGTATCCTGAGACCATTCATGAGTGGGGTTGCTTCTCAGCCAATGGAGTGGGCTCACTCACAATTTTGCTGAAGAACTTAAGAACACAGCCAAGAAATAAGAATGGTACCAAAACATCCTCTGAGAACAACTTCTCCCAACCATCGTAGAACAGTTTGGTGATGAACAATGCCTTTTCCAGCATGATGGAGCACCGTGCCATAAGGCAAAAGTGATAACTAAGTGGCTTGGGGAACAGAACATTGACATTTTAGGTCCATGGCCAGGACACTCCCCAGACCTTTATCTCATTGACAATTTGTGGTAATTTCTCAAGAGGTGGGTGGACAAACCCACAAATTCTGACAAACTCCAAGCACTGATTATGCAAGAATGGGCTCAGTAAGGATTTGGCCCAGAAGTTGATTGACAGCATGTCAGGGTGAATTGCAGAGGTCTTGAAAAAGAAGGGCCAACACTGCAAATATTGACTCTTTGCATAAGCTTAATGTAATTGTTAACAAAAGCTTTTGACACTTATGATATGCTTGCAGTTATACTTCAGTATACCATATAAACATCTAGCAAAAACACTTGCAAACACTGAAGCAGCAAACTTTGTGAAAACCAATATTTGTGTCAGTCTCAAAACTTTTGACCATGGCTGTAGTCTGACAGCTGGTATGATACCAGGAGGTATTTCTTCCAGATGGTAATTTACTGTTGAAAATACAGAACAGTTTGCAGTTGCTGAGGCAACTTGTTTTTTGCCCAAACATCAGTGTGGAGAAACTTCATTTTCATATAATTTATGGACTTAATAATCCTCTATCCATCCATCTGCCTACTAGTCCTTTGCAGGGTCATGGGAGTCTGGAGTCTTATGATCTTAAAATCTTATTTTTTTAGGAAAAGTACCAGAGTAATGGATAGGAGATGACGTGACCGAGTCAGAAGATAGCTCCTTACTGGCTACAGGAACGCATTGCATAAAACGTACTTATGATGCATGACTGGGATATTTGCATAACAGAAAAGAGGTTCTGTTTCAGCTTGCTTATCTAAAGTCAAAAGTCTCCAATGATGACTTCAGAAACACGAGCTACGAATAACAGTAGCTGGGGGAAAATTGCGTAAAAGTAACAATTTGCACGGATATCATTTATAGCAGTTTATTTATAGCATTTTAATGGATGACTGTGGTTAAATATTCTGAAAGGTTTAGCCAGAAAAAAAACAACCAGTTTTGAATTATAACTGGATAAATGAAGAAATAACACACAGCTTGAAAACATATATCCAATATCGTAGATCAATGTAGTACATACATCATAGGCACGGCTTACTTCACAACCTTCGGAACGCTCTGAAAGTCTAAAACTCTGGAACTGAGTGATAAGATGTGTATCACAAGTCGTTTTATATCATGCTCCCCCTCAGGCTCAAACTCTGAATTCTTCATATCTGTCCAGAAGCCTTAATTCTGAGCCAGGAAAAGAAAAGGTTGACAGACCTCTTGTTAAACTGCAGAAATTCAGTGTCTGAGTTTGGGAAAAATGTTACTCATCCTGTTTGCTTGAAAGACCTGTCTTCTTGGATTTCACCAACAAAACTCCAAACTGCACATTTTCAGGGTATTTGAGGTGCTCTTACAAAATTATCAATCTAGTACTGTTCTGCTGTGTGAAAGTCATAGCTTTCAATATTATGCATATACACTACTGTGAGAGAGACAAACAAACTTTCCTACAGGACTGACAGACCACGGAGAAAAGTAGGGGGCTGAAACGGCATTGGTGGTAATAAATACTGCGATGTGTAAGACTGCTGTATGGCAAACGTACAATAAAAATCATTTTAAAAGATGGTGATTACCTTCAGTTTCAGGATACACATCAATTAAAGCAGTTCACTCCATGATTGAGGTGTCAGATAATACACTTAAAATTTTAATACCACGATTGTCTCCTTGACATCATCCCCGTCACAAGAAATCATCGGGATCACAAAAATTCCTTCCACTTCCCATTGTAAAATACGCAAAACATATTACCCATGCAGAATGTACTAATACAATATTCAAGTGAAAATGTCAAAGAAAGCTGTAAATACGTGTTCCACATACCCAGGGTTTAATCATTGAGTAGTTAAAGAATAGCGATAGCAGCTCAACTCAATGATGTTGCAGGAAACAGTTCTGCGAAGATCAGGCCAGCCCTGAGCTAGAGTTTGTGAGACATGCTGTGTTTAACACAACACATGAACCGTCTAAATGGGCTCACAGTGCTATCCATAATGTAGTAGTGTTTACTGGTATGATTTTCACGTCATGAAAACCTTGAACCAGCTTTTATTAACCAAATTTTATTTAGCTAACTAGTGTTGTTCAGCTTCCATGTCATTGCTGGTGATTTTGATAGCTTGGCCTAAAAAATAAAAACTGGTGGAATATGACAAAAGCAGTCCCCCATCTCACACCTCACTCCTTGCAAAGAGCTGAGTTGTAAGTGGTGTAGTTCATGTTTTAATTCACAATGATTTTCTCATCAATTCCGCATTATAAGGATGGTGGACAGTCTTGAAGTTTTCATCTCTGCAGCTCGCAAAGGTCACAATCTACATAAAGTGCTCTTCCTTGGCACTTCTCACATGGCAGCAGACGACGGAGAGATAGAGGTTCCCTTTAAGGCCTCTCCTGTGTGTAATGAGTCGAGGCCCGACTCTGGACAGTCAGCTTCAGAGCTGGGGCTCTCCAGGTCGCTCATATGGGGGAGGTCCTCCCCAGGTAGGAAACAGAAACTGATCACCCAGTGCCTCTGAGGTCCCGGTCCATGACTCAGTCGGACCCCTCGAGCATGCCGGATCATGCCGGGGCGCCGCTGATCTTCTGTGAACCTGGAGCCTTTTCCCCAGGCGACCGACAGCATGGGCCTCAAAGGAGGTAGTATTCCTCCAAGGATTTGATGAGCACCGTGTCCTTGATGTCACTGAACACCTTGCGGATGTTCTGTGTGTCCGTGGCGCAGGTGAAGTGTGGGTAGACGGTCTTGTTCTTCTCATCCTTGTTCTCCCTGTTCACTGCCTGCTGGATATACATCCTCTCTATGAAATTCATGGCTGCCAGGGGGTCCTGTCTCTGTCCTGGAGAAGGAAGGAAGAAACGGCAATAAAATATGTCAGATAAGAAACTGCGGGGGGAATGATATCGAGCATGAATGAAGCTGAAGAGTCTTATTAAAACTGAATGGAGGAGTGTGCAAGAAGGCCAAGTCGAACTTTTTTTTTAATACAGCTAGATGTACAGCCTACTCTCCAAACTCAAAATTAAATTTCATGGAATTATTAATCGAGATTATATTATATAAATTATATATATCGGTATAAGCATAGCATTAAGGATGTTTTGTACTGCATTATGAAGGTATCTATAGTACATTATAGATGAAAGCTTCATAAGGCAGTTATGCATAATAAACATGGCTATTATGTGTTTCATAAATATGCTTTTTCATAAATATTTATAGCCATGTTCATAATGCTTTATGATAGCATTGTAATGCATTATGAGATTAGAAATTACTTAACATAGCCTTAAGTAAAGTGTTTCCAAAAGAATAATAAAAGAGCTACAAAATATGTGAGATATGAAACTGCGGGGGGACTGACAGTGAGCATGAATGAAGCTGAAGAGTCTTATTAAAACTAAACAGAGGAGTGTGCAAAAATGCCAAGTCAAACTTTTTTTTATACAGCTAGATGTACAGCCTACTTGCCAAACTCAAAATTAAATTACATGGGATTATTAATGGAGATTATATAAAGAAGTCTTCTAACTTATTCCACCTGCAGCACAGTCAAATGGAGGGCAACAGCCCTTCTCCCCTGAGAATCTGGTGTTGTGCAGAGCTGGGTACATCTGGTTGCCATGGGCAACAGAGGAAGGCACATTAAGTGGAGCTGATGGGTACCAGAGTCTGATTGGTTCACAGTATGGGTACTTGAGTCTGATTGGTGAATCAGCCGCCGTTCACAGTAAGATCATCTGTCTGCATTCTGTACTTGCACCCTGTCACAGGAGTCAAACCTGTCACTACCAAGGCAAAAGCAGTACTATGTGATTTTCCAGTCCTCCAGATACAAATATGGACGTTACCCTTGCAAAGTAACACAGTAACCCATATATCATTGATGCTCATATTAGCATGAAAAGGTAATACACACAATGGGAAACTGCAACACTTTCCACCACTATAGAGCTTGTAATAGTACCTAGAATTTTACTATTTGTAAAAAAAAAAAAACTCCAGAGAAAGACCATTGTGTTGGATCTTAAAAGATGCCTCAGTGCTTCAGTACAATCTGGATGCTCTGACCTTTCAGCGGGATGAGCTGTACTTGAATTAATCTGTTTCCTCTCAGGTTCTCTCTGTGTCAGAGGGTTTCTACTGGCCCATTAATTGAATCCAGGAGATGAATGTATTGGCATTTGGCTACCTGTGAAACTGGGGAAGTACGTGTGCAGATCAGACGTGCGGATCTTGTCAGTGAGGATGTCCTTCTTGTTGAGGAAGAGGATGACGGAGGCACGGAAGAACCAGGGTGAGTGTATGGTGGTGTAGAAGAGGGCCATGC
>JAODJU010000033.1:4658857-4676746 GCA_026776725.1 Gnathonemus echidnorhynchus
CCCCCCCCCCCCCCCCCCCCCCTTTTTTTACCATATACCTTCAGTCAGAGGAAATGGTGGAGGATACACTGGTCTCTCTAGTATAAGTGAAACTGCAAACCAGAACCTTTCACGCCCTGGACAACTGTCACTGCTCCCAACCCCTGCCTCTGTACTCAAAGGGCGTGTCCAGAAAAACAACAAACAGGAACATTTTACGCTTGAATATTATACTATCAGTGTAATTCCTGTCACTAAATCCCTAGTCGATGACGGTACCTGACATTAGCTGCGTTGTTTTATGAACTGGGTGCGGCATCAGCAGAGAGCCGAATTCACAGGAGTGGGACTTAAACCACGACTCTGCAGCCCTGTAATTAATGCTTACACTGCAGTTCCTTATAAAGTACATTATTATTATTTTATGGCAAGCCTATTCTAAGGGCAGACCCAGACTAAGGTAATTTAAAACAATGAAATGTAAAACATCATTAATAAATTGCAGGTGTTACATCCTGCTCCCCATGTCTGCCCAACCTTCTGGGCTCCTCCCTCTCATGGCCCTAATGAGTCACACTTCATGCTTATTGTCCCATGTTAGTCTACGTATTTAAGTACCCGTTTGTCTCGTCATAGCCAGTCCAGTCACTGACGTCATTCCTCCCGTTACCTGTGCCCTACCTTTTGCTAGCCTTCCTGTTTTGACCCCTTCTGGTCCCGTTTTGTTTCACTGCTCCTGTCTGTTAACCCCAGTAAAAGCCCCCTTTTCATTTGCCTTATGCCGTCCCCCGAGTAGCTCATTTCCATAGCGGTACAGTAGGTCAGTAACAGAGTATTTTCCCCCAGTTCAAACAATTTGTGTATGAAGTTTCAGATTTAATATTGTTTTAAAATTTCATTAAGTGGTTTAATTCATATCAGGTGACCTTGAGTGTCTTGAAAGGTGCCCATAAATAAAATGCATATTATTATTATTATTATTGTTATTGTTATTATTATTATTAGATTCACACTTATTAAACTGCAGTCATTTTAAGTTATCCTATTAAGTTATGAATTACCATTAAACTAATGTATGGGCAAGCAGAATCATTTTGTGAGTATGACAATTGATTATTGAGACCAAAGGCCCCCGGGGGGGCTCAGCGATAAAAGTTGTTGGAGGAACACCAGGGGTCCCTTTTGAAGCCCCTTTATAACACAGGCCCCTGGGCTGCAGCCCAGGTGAACCCATGCATTAAAGATCCCTGACTGAGACATCACATAGTTCCAGAGCAACATACGCATAATCCTCAAATCAAAATTCACCTTGTTCTGCATACAGTTTCTGTGCAGTTTGTGTACTTTTGGTGTCATGCCCTAACTCAAAGCTACACCATTTTCTGTTATCTGTCATATCACTGTAATCCATCTTCACGATCAGCTGATAAGGAATTGCACTTCCAGGTTAAATGTAGCCTGTGTTAACCTAACTGAGCCCAAAAGTTTTGGACATGAATGCTTAAAAACAGTCATTAAATATTTTTAAAGCAGCACTTCCCCATTCCGAAGTATTCAGTGTATTGATGTTTTTTTTTAATATACATATTTTAAAATCTGATAAAGAACAACCCTGATGCTTTTTACAGGCTATTTATTTCCTGCTATGGCCTTATTTCTCATATTTATATTTATTTTCAATTTGTGTTCTTTGTGTTCTGTGTACCCATAGTATGTATGTTTGTGTATAAGTGAGAAAAAAAAAAAATATATATATATATGTATGTGTGTGTATGTTTGTGTTTGTATGTGTGTATTTGTGTGTCTGAGTGTGTGTGTGTATATATATACATATATATATATATATATATCTGTGTGTGTCTATATGTGTATATATATATGTATGTGTGTGTATGTTTGTGTTTGTATGTGTGTAGTTGTGTGTCTGAGTGTGGGTGTGTGTGTCTGTGTATATATATACATATATATATCTGTGTGTGTCTATATGTGTATATATATATATATATATATATATATATATATATGTATGTGTGTATATGTGTGTGTATATATATGTGTGTATATGTATGTGTGTATCAGGCTTTGCTTTTTCCTTAGAAAGGCTTCAACCCTTTACGAGTTCTGACCTGTGTGGCTCCATGGACCACATTCTCCACTTTGCCAAGGAGGAAACCTACTTCACATTCTATGCTACAGAAGTCATCTTGAAAGCAGTTTTGAATTTGTTTAGCAGTGCATATGGGGACATTGTGAGGCAGTGGTGTCTGCAGCTGTAGTGAAATATGTGTTGACTTTTATGACGACCATACAGAGCGACCGTCAAACCTAATGACTCAGACAAGGTGGCTGTCCAGACCAAATGAGCCTGAAGGTTGAAGCATTTGTCCACACGCAAACCCTTCCAGAGGTAGTAAAACGGTCAGATTACTTTTCCTATTGCTCAGGGGCCCAGGATTTGTGCCCCTTAGACAAGGCTGTGTATCTCTTTACTTTGTGATTTCCAGGTGGCAGCCCTGCCGTACACGCCGGCTTTGAGAAGCTCACAACATGCAGCGTTTGTTGAGAATGGGTCACAGAGGTTCCATTTTGTGGTCATTTTTAAAGCAGTATTTATGTGG
The DNA here is from genome assembly GCA_026776725.1 of Gnathonemus echidnorhynchus. Lineage (NCBI taxonomy): Eukaryota > Metazoa > Chordata > Actinopteri > Osteoglossiformes > Mormyridae > Gnathonemus > Gnathonemus echidnorhynchus. The sequence goes on from JAODJU010000033.1 coordinate 4,661,455, forward strand.
TGTTTATCAACTGTATTGCAGACTGTCTGTCTATATCAACAAGCTTTGACTTGCATCAATTCCTCATCTATCTATCCATCATCTATCTATCTATCTATCTATCTATCTATCTATCTATCTATCTATCTATCTATCTAATGTCTCCTGAAATTTACCTGTCTTTGCCATATGTTGTAATGACTTTTTTCAGACTGTTCCCCTTAACACATTACTTATTTTTATTATTTTTTTTATTATGCTTCATGTCGCTTCGAAAACTCACGTTAAACCGCTTAAGGTCAGACCTCATTTATGAATGATACATACTGCTATTTGGTTGTCAGCTTAATATGACTCATCATCGTATGTAACTGCGATTTAGTTACTTCAAAGTTAAAGGCCTTTTTCATGTGGTGTTTCAATTATTTTGACCCCTGTATATAGGGTATAGAACTTAATATGAAATTAAAATGAGTCTTTTCAAGCAGCAGTAGTATTTGTTACAAACTTAGAAAGGACTATTCTAAAGGCCCTACAGCACATTCCACAGTGACAGACCAGCCACTGACAAGAAAAACACCAGTGCTACCAGATTATGTCGCTATAGCCTATATATTATATACATTTATGTTTATCAAACACAGCCTAATCTGTTGATGGGAACTAAGTTAAATATTTGTGAATGATTTCAATGAACTCTGTAGGTATAGAATAGGGTGTGGTTTCAATCCCATTGTGTCTGTTGAAAGAGAAATTCGGGCACAGACTCACTGGATGAATTATAGAACATGTCTAAAATCACTATTTTCATATTTTTACGTAATATGTGAACGTCAATTTACAGATTTAATTACTAATAATTGCTGCCTTTTGCTCACACTTTGGGCTGTTTATCAATATCATCTTTAACATGCAAGGGAAATTGTATTTGATATTTTTGATAAATACGGATATTATAATATTCTGCAATATGGAAAAGCGCAGTAGGATCAACTGAGCCAGACTAATAGTGTTTTAATAACGAGGAAAACGTAACAGTTAATCGCTTATCAATCTAAAGCTTTTAGCCACCTTGGAAAAACAGGGAAATCTTTATTTAAACTCAACACCTTTTGGAAAGTAATTGTATCGGTCTGGTAACCACTCATAAAACATGTTTACTTTATGGTGAATAGTAACTTTCCGACATAAGGCGGCCACTCACCGAGAAGGAGAATTTTGATTTCCTTGCGCTCCTTCTTCTTATGCTGCCTGAGGATCTTTTTGATCTCCCTGTCCACCGCGATGCTCTTCCTCTCCTCCTCGGACAGGCAGCATGTGCAGGTCCGGTGGCACCACCGCCAGCAGCACGCCATAGCCGACAATCACTTCTGCCCTAAAATCCGACAATTCCTTCTGCTACGTTAGCATGTTTCTACCGCCTTCACTCTTCAGACTCCAGGTACATTTATTCGCTTCTCATTAAAGTAGTAATATTATGTAGCTATAAAAAGCACAACGACGTTTTTTGATCTGTATTCGACGTTGAAAATATATGATACGTTTCTCGAAGTATGATTCTGTAGCCTAAATTCGAATTCGGTACGAATTTAAAGTCGAATTAATTCAGATGTAGCCCTAAAACATACAAAAAGTGGCCGATGCAGTTTGACACTGTCCATGGTACAGTAAGAAAGAAAAATAAAATAAGGACTACTGTATTCACCTTCAAGCTCCCCCCTCTTTAACTTTTTCCATGGCCGTAGTCCTTTTTCCTGATCGTTCCCAAATCGTCAACGTTTCCCTGAACTGTTGTTCCAGTATTAAGAAATGAAGCCTGTTTATCCAGAATAAACGAGCTGATAGCAGGACCGCAAAATATTCAATGTTAATATTACATTCCGTTTTTAAACTTCCTTCGACTGACACACCCCTGAAGTTACTGAGTCAATAGATGAAAATGAAGCAAGACTCGTATGCTCCTCGATAATCACCCCAAGAAAGAAGTTAAGACAGACGACACGCTTAAAAGTTGTCCTCGGTTGAATTGGGCTCTAAGCTCACTGGCGCTTCGCTTCTGCTGGAGATGATCAGATAATCAGATCTTTCCGCACACCGCGCCCGCATATGTAAGATGGTGTCATAAGGCGTCCTGTTGTTTGCGTCTGATCGCCAGCGTTATGTTCCTGGAGAATAAGTCCTGCTTTTTTTTTTTTTTTAACATAAATGGATACCGGATTGTGATCAAACACAAAATCACGTCAAAGCTTTACGTTCCAATAGGTTAAATAACACATACACTTGGTATCAGGAATACAAATATCTTTGTTTCCCTTCCTTTCACAATGTAGCTCTGTACAGGCGTAACCGGTTGGGCGAGACTTTCAATGCGTTGTCGACAGGTGGAAAGGGCTAAGATTGTGTGAGATTGCCAAAAGTCCAAAAGGTGTCCATAAAGGGGAATGTGACACTAAAACCCACTGAATTGCACTTTGGTAAGGGGAGACACCAATATGATGAATTGAGCAAAAGCTGTGGGAATATTATGGAAAAGTGTATTCTCAAGTTACCGGTTGTTGGAAATCTGCTGCATATTTTGATAACCGTAGGGTGCGGCTTAACGCACACAATAGGTGATGTCTGTAAGGCTTGGCTAATTGTTCAGCATGGCCTATGATGACTTATTCATCCACAGTAGTTATTAGCAAAAAGTGGAGGTGAGCATCAACACATGGTACAAAATAACTGAAGGGAAAAAAAACGACATAGTTTTTTGTGTAATTAACTTAAATATGGCACATATGTTACAGTACATGTTAAGTAGTGCCATGGATACCTTTAGAATGGCAATGAACACTGATACTGTTTGAAATATTAATGTACATTTTAAATGAACTACTGTAGTTTCACAGCCATGCTTGACAGAAGAGTGTTCTGTAGTACAAAAATGATAACACAAAATCTGTCAGACTTAGGTATTCATGACTGAGCGCATACATGCATGTGAGTGGCTCAGTGGGTAGTGCCGGTTACCCGTCCCTCCGGGGCTGGGGATCTGCATGCTGTCTGTGAGCGTGGCGTTTGCAGGTTCTCCATGTCACATGTGTGGCTCAGTGGGTAGTGCCGTTTACTCGTCCCTCCAGGGCAGGGGATTTGAATGCTGTCTGTGAGGGTGGTGTTTGCAGGTTCTCCCGGTCGTGTGAGTTTCCTTGAGGTATTCAGGTTTCATGCCTCATTCCAAGGACATGCTGTTAGGCTAACTGGTGCCTCTAAATTGCCCATATAGTATGAGTAAGTGTGTGAGTAAGTGCTCTACAGTGGACTGGAATCCCATCCTGGGTGTATCCCTGCTTTACGCCCCATGGCCAGGATAAACTCCAGACCCCCCCGTGACTCTGACTGTCATAAGATAAATTAAAAATGTATGTTTAAAAAAAGACATAATCAGTGGTGTTGTTGCAATTATAGTTTAACTGTCATGGTTAACAATAATCACAGGTATTAAGTAATTTTTACCGATATTCACAAGGTGTTATCTGATTGATTATTTTATGACTGTTATGAAAAGCCTGTACTGGCAAGAACTCAAGAACTGCCTCTTGCCTATTTAATGAATTCTTGTTTCGCATCGTAATGCTGGTCATCAAGCATAAGCTTGTCAATTTAAGGGTGATTACTGATTAATGGCGTTATGCAAAATCTATGTTTGCAAAATGCAGCTAAGTAAATTGATGTTATTTCTTGTAAAGTTTCCGATATTAATGAATAATCATACATATGTGTGTATGTGTATAGGATTTGTCTATGATCTACATTTTGCTGCATGGTTACAACTCGCAATAGTATGTAGCCTTCAGAAATTACCAGCTTGCATGTTCTGTGGTAAATGATAGATTTTGTTAAATTTTTACACTATATGTTTACAAGTGTTTATAGTTCCTTATAAAAATAGGTAGTTGTTGTGCCGAAGTCTAAATTACGCTTTACCCAAATATTTGTTTCTGGAATACATACTGTAGAAGCTCTTGAGAGGGGAAACACGTTTCAGCCATTATTCTGCCGTCATTTAGTCACTTAGAATACAGTGTATTATAGCAATTATTTGCATAAATTATTCACTGTGTGTAAGTATAGACTGCAATTTGTGTCTTCACCTTACCGTTTTAAATAATACATGTAAAATATTATGCTTTATTCAGAGGATCCTTGGGCTTTATGACTCACCTTCAATTGATTTTGCACCTCTATCTCCCATTATGGTCACATGACTTCTTTTCTTGCAGTCCTCTCCACCTATCAGCCTTCATCCTTGCCTCTGAATGGTAGTGCTGCAGCTAGGAATTTTCAGGTGCAGGGGCAAGATATGTTACAATCTCACCCCCGCAAACCATAAATAAATATGTTCTGTGTTCTGACTTCTCAGCAACCAGTTGTTTTTTGCTCCTAAGGGGAAGTTGGTTTCCCCTCAAAAGTTGCACCTTTCTCCTTTGTGAGGTACCTGAAAACATTCACCTGCTCCCAGCAGACCTCGCTAGTCTTGCAACACCAAAGTTGCCCGGGAAATATATATGTCAAAAACACCCCTTGGAGGGTTTTGTGTGCACAGGTTTTTCCAACACTCTCATTACTTAATCATTTAACGTCAGTTTTTCACAGTTTTTCTCCATTTCATATGTGAATGACACTTGGTAATCTAATTGCCAACCTACTGTGTGCCTGCAACCTACCCACTGCTCTCTTCGGAGTACTTCTGCCCTCCTGTGTTCAAAGGTGGGATTACATAGCCAGGCTACTCCTTGCTTGACTGATGCTGCTCTATCAGAGTGGAAGGCTTCTTCTGCTAGTTGGATACACTCTCATCATGGACTTCCATTTTTTTGGTCTCCTTGTTCTATGTATTATATGCGTTTCTGAAATTTTAGATACTGAAATACTTGTTAGCTGTAATGGGCTATAGACTGACCCAGACTAGGATAAGAAGAATGGATAAACAGATGGATTCATTCATCCTTCCCAAGAAATAGACCTTTGCATTTAAATAATTCAATTGTGTCCCTCCCCCCAATATGAAACTCTTTCTTGTATCCTTGGATGGGTGGATAAAATATTTGCTGCATAGTGCATATGTTTATATTAGGTGGTAAATCCTGGCCATTGAGAGCTGCTAATTTATTGGACATTACCTTGAAATTATGTGTGTAACTCGTACCAATATCCCGATCTTTCTGGAATGTCAGATACGCGTTTGACATTTTCTTCAGCAAAGCATCTCAGATGTATTCATTTCATCTCTTAATTTGTACTTCATTTTAACTCTTTCCTCGGCAATTCTCAGCCTTGTAGTTTTGGTGAAAAAAACAGAACAGAGAACATTCTCTGCTGTACAGAAGATGGGAGGATGAAGGAGCCGAGATGTCTGTCTGGGCAAAGCTCTCCCCTCTGTGATACTTTCTATAATATTTGCCCAGAAATCACACTTATCATAGATCAGAACTATGCATGATCTTATTATCAGTGTCGATTTGACACAGCAAGAATATTCTTATTGCAGATGATCACAAATTTTCCCAATGGGGAATAAACAAGACCCTGTCTATTGACATTTCATTCACAGCCGACAATTTAAATCATTTGCACAACTGGCTCAGTAATACTTCTTATCACACGGCAGACATTTTGATGTGTTTGAACTGTAAAATTAGACCTTAAATACCCACATTCACAGCTCCGCAGTATCATCCCTTAACAGAATCACTGAGAATATTAACAAGAAATAAAAACGCTGTCCTCAAGAAATGTTTCACTGAAATAAATGGTACAGTATAGCATCAATTATTATTATTATTATTATTATTATTAATAATAATAATAATAATAATAATAATAATAATAATAATAATAACTGGAATATTAAATGTGAAAGCATGTATCTATGACTAGAAATTAAGATTAGAAATTAACTAATTATTAATATGCTTCCCATCCTTAAAGCCTTAAATTGAAATTCACAAACATTATTTCCTTCCATACCTTCCTCATATACTCATTTTTCTCAAGGTGGTTTTGTGCTAACAACTGCCTCGAGCACAAAGAACATGTCAGGAAGTGCTCTGCTTTTTTTGGAATAATATACCTACTCAGAATTAGGATTCAAAATATGTAGCAATTCTAGTCTAAAAATATATACTCCATCTCGTAGTTTAAGGGGTGAGGTGAGACCGGGGCAAAAGCCAGCCAGAGCTATTTTTACTTACCTACATGATCATTAAAATGAAAAAAGGTAAGATTTTATGTTCAAGTCCCATTTACAATTGCAATTACAACTGTTACTTCCATACTGATGCAAAAAGGATCCTTTTGAAAAAGTAAAAACTGATTCAGAATGTAGATCTTTTAAAAAAATGCATGTTAAAAAATCTAGAAAATCTGTTGTAGCTTTCATGGGCATTAAGATAATCGTCAAAAAATGTCCCCTGCTCACATGGTGAAGCTTGAATTTGGTCCTTCACAGAAAATAATTACCCATGTCTGTGGTAGGTGAATCATGGCAAGAGAGCTGTTTTGGGAGACGGCCAGTTGGTGTCATCACCCTAACAATGCGAGTGGCCATCTTTATTAAGTGTGCTGTGCTATGATTTGATAAGGACTGTCTCAGGTCTCTCTCAGTATATCCTCTGCCATTGGGCTGTTTATTATGCTGTCATATCTCAGCCTACTGGGATTATTCTCTACTCAAGTCAGCTGTCTCAACTTCAGAACCACCCAAGTATAACCATTTTTTGTAGTATTGCCTCACACCTGGGCAATCTGGCCCCCAGCTCAATGTCCACTAACCCAGGGATGTAAGCCATACATTTTTGCGTGCATTAGTTGGTAAAGAGAGGCTATTTAGGTCTTGGCTTCTGATTTAATCTTCTGCATCCAGCCATCAGCATGAAGCATCCAGGTAACCAGTCATTATCAGTCATGTTAAACTGACACTCGTGTGCATCTGCATATTTGTGATCTGTGACTTGTGTAGTTATATTCATTTTCATTTTTTAATCTTAATACATACCATTCTTTAGAAAAACCCAACAACCCAGCATCTCTATTCTATTCTATTCTATTCTATTCTATTCTATTCTATTCTATTCTATTCTATTCTAAAATATGCAATATTTTAAGCAATTGAATTTATTCTTAAAAGGAGTTCTATTTCGTGTTTTGTTGTTACCAGAGAGTTGTGTGGTATTACTGCCATGTTGTTATTAAACAAGCATTTACATGTTCATTAAAACATATTTTACCTGCATTTCAAGGAAGCCATGATCTGCAGGACCAAACAATGAAATGTACGCCGTGAATCAATAGCTTGTGGTATTGTGAGGATTCTGCCATATTCACACTTACAACAAATTCTGTTTAACAAGAATATAGTCAATGATGGATCATGATATGAAAACAAAACAAAAAAAGATTGAGAAAGTCAATCAACGATGCACAGAAAGAAGCAGTCATGGTACCTCATGGTGCTCCTTTCTACCTAAGCACCAATAACAAAATTATACCCCCCCCCCCCTTTTATTCTGCAATGAGGAAAATCTGGGAATTTAAATTCTCATATTTTTCCTTTGCAGCAACTGGCTGATGTTTTCAGCCAAGCTTGAGCTACCACTTGTCTCATGGCCCTGTTGCCTGTCATATCACGATTCAGAAACTCCAGGTTTGGAAAAGACTTTGACCATTCAGAATCCGCTTTGCTGTCTGTCTGTTTCGGCTATTCATTTCAGGCCTGTACATGGTCACTGAAGTAGGGATTCAGCGAGTCTTAATAAGGACTGCTAGACACTCAACTCTGACCCGCAGATTTGAGTTGTTTTTTTTTTGGTACTTAATTACTCATGATGGGTTTAAAATAGCAACTTAAAAAGGCTGAACAGGACATACAAACCATGTAAATATGTAAAAGGACTACCAAAAATGTGGACTCTGCTTTGTGCTTGCATATGCAAAGCAAAAATGACTTTGAAGAACAGTTTCCACCATTGTACTCATGAGAAGAACTGTTTTAGTGTCGATGTAAATAGGTTCCAACAATAGTGATAAAATTTGGCCTTGACACCAAGGCAATATCAAACCCATTTATCAGCAGGGTGGTGCAGGACAGCCATGCCGCTGACCATCTTTGAGGACACTGATGACTTCCAGCCAGCAGAGACCAGAATGATATATCATCACCACACCTTTTAATGCTATGAAATTTGTCATGCAACTCAGCCCACCACATTCCAAAGAAGTGTCAACGCACAACATCTAAAACTGAAGCGACGGGACCGGTTTGTAGGTCTTATGTTATTGCTGCTATTACGGAAGGTGTCATTTCATTGGTATTCTACCATAACCTGCACTTAATGACCTACAGTTTGTACAGTTGGTATTTTGACTAAAACAATGTATGTTAAGTACCTTATTAAGAGCACAAAAACAGGACCCTCCTCGGAAATGAATATGCCAGGATTCTGGTTTTTCCAGATTCATGGCAACTAGTTAACTAATTGTCTTCTGCCCTGCACAAGCGTCTGTAGCATGGCTACAGTAATTGCAATAGATCATCTCAATTAGCACAGGACACTGGTATAAATGAAAACATGAACTATAACTTTGAATAACAAGTCCATTTCATGGCTATTTCATTTCACCGTAACTCCAGGTTTTCATCGCACTTTAATCAACCTCACAGGCACTCTCTGGCAGAAACGAATATGTAAAAATCTCAGCAAACATATATTTATTTATTTATTGCATTTTTGTGGTCCCTGACTCAACAACAAGTCAGTGGTCCATTTTGCTTCATTGCATTTTCTTCGACGACCAGAACCCAGTGATGTCGGTTTGATACCATCAGCCGATATGTTAATTAGCAGACATTTAGTGGGAATTTAGCTACACGACTGACACGCCCGAAAAAGACGATGGTTGGGATCAGAGCTGGAGTTCCGCGACCAAACTTGACGCTCTGGTAAAATCCGCCCTCGGAGGGAGCGCGCATCCCGCCCCCGCTCCGTCCCAGTCTCCGCGCCGCGGCCCCAGCCTCCATTTGCCCTCCGCTTGCCAGTCATTGTGTCTGCCTGTGGTCACCTCACCACGGGGCTGAGACGCGGACGGGATCCATCACCTGCGAAACGTTAAAAGGCTGATCATTCTCCGAGCCGATAAAGGTCGCTTTTCTCCGGCTAGCTAGCATCAGTAGCGGCATTAACTCCCGGAGTCTCGTAGGGCTACATTTACGGCGAGTGGATCTCACCGTCTCCGTAATTAGGTACCTAGAGAGTTAGATAACGAGCTTATATCTTAATACCGAAAGGGAAAAGGCAGGTTTTCCTGCAATATAGCGTAACATTTTGTACAATGTCGACGGCGCTTTTGTGTAGTTCGCCGCTAAGCGCGCGCAGTTAATGGGCAGCGCGAAGGGCGCTTTCCTGGCGCATTTCGGGCTCGGTTCTGGGGCGTCTCGTTTTTAAAAGCCGGGGAAACGGCGCGGATGTGGCAGCGGACCACCGTCTCCCGCAGCCTCCAGGACTCGGGCTTGTGAGGGGAAAATAATAATAATAATAATAATAATAAACCCACAAGGCGCCAGGAGCAGAAGGCAACGGAGGGAAAATGTGCCTGTAAAGGTTTCGGGGAAGCGCTGGGAAAGTGGCGTCTGCTGGCCGAACATTACAGCCGGGTAACAGATCCAAGCGCCTTAGGCCCGCAGCCTCATTCACTCGAAAATTATCTGATTTTTTTTTTTTTTGTATCCCCTCCCCTGGTCTCCGCCGGGCGGCTGCACTCAGTACGGGGCTGAAGCCGGAGCGGTCTCGGTTACCAGGAGGCGACCCGCTCCCCTCCATTCTCGTCTGCCGCTCGGCCCCCCTTCAGCCCCCTTTATCTCCCTCCCCCGGTTTGCAGCGGGGACCGGGGACATTAAAAAAAAGTAAGCGGTGTGCAGTACGCCCCGATATAAACGGGCTCCCTAAAAACGGGCGGGGGGATGACTTTAGAGTCCATGATGGCTTGCTGCCTGAGCGAAGAGGCGAAGGAGTCGAAGCGGATCAACGCCGAGATCGATAAGCAGCTCCGCCGAGACAAGCGGGACTCCAGGAGGGAGCTGAAGCTGCTTCTGCTGGGTACGGTGACCGTCCCCGCCCGCATGTCTAGCGTTAGCCTCGGTTCGCTTCATGCGTCCCCCGAAAGGCGACGTTAGCCTGCTAACGCTGACTAGCCTGCCGGCTAATTTTCGCGACGGACCGATGTAGCTTTAATTTTCACACTCTACACGGCAAGCTCCGATCCAACGTGCATGTTTAAACGGAGGCGCAAAGCATGTAGGTGTATTGCGTTAAAATCTTTGCATTATGGAAAGAAAAAAAAACGTCATCTGTTTGTATGGAGCAGCTGAAGACGTTTAGCTAGAACTTGGCATCTGGCATAATATATGAAGGCAGGAGAGCTGCTAGCAAATAGTTAATTTATACCTGGTTATAAATACCTGGCCTGCCCCAGTACATTGGATGCGGAGCGACATGTTGCGCCGGGGGAATTTCTGACATGAACAAGACTGGGCGACACAGGTGTAACTACTGTGGCAGTCTGAGGGATGTGGGATGCGAGTCTTCCCGGTGACACTTGTTAAAATGATGCACGCGATCGTTATGTATTGCTCCCCCATATCCAGCGCAGTTAAAATATGGTTGCATAAGTTTTCGAGCGGCAGGTTAATGGCCCTGTAGTTGGATATCTAATACGCCGCGCGCAGCTATTTCATATTGTCTGTCTGTTCCCGTGCACTCCATGAAGTATTACATTATTCAGCAATGGTAGTAGCAACACTTTGATTAATTCCATCGCTGTTCTGTTTAAGCAGGCAGGGATCGTCTGTTTCAATGCATACGCACATAAATCACGTTAACTCCGCATGATGCGCCTCACAGTCACACACATGCATTAAACTGGCCCGCTACCTGACGAGCGTAGATTTAATTATCTACGAGACAATTACATAATATCTATATGAGGCGGAAACCACATTTGTATACCTGGTTCAGCGTATAGTACATCTTAGTGGTTGGAATTAATTTCTTCCTGATATGGGTATCAGATGTAAATTTGACTACAAATCTGGCATTTAAAAATAGATTTCTGGGGAATATTTGACTAGCCCTTTGATTTGACTGTGAGATGCGTTTGACCACTATTAAGGTGCAGATAACCAAACCTAACGTTTTGTGTGTCTGGATAGCTAATGTAGTTTTGCTCTGATCTGCTCATGCACGTAACCTCAGAGAGGGGAGTGTCTTGCTTTTAAAACATGGCAGCAAATATAGGTTGCTCTTTCCTTTCAGTAATTAGCATGGGCAGTGTTGATCCTACACAGTGCAGTACTAAGGATTCCAGTAAATCCTTATTTTTGGCGACTATATGAGATGAAGTACTGTGCTGTTGCAACTTGAGATTTTGCTTATGTATCATCATATTGTCCAGCCCATAATCCCATAATGCATCACACGTTTCATATTAGTGGCAGTATAGTGGACTGTTTCCTAATTAGGTTTTTACCACTGAAAGAGAAGTGAGAAGGTTTGTTTTTTAATTCCTTTTTTGGAAGGTATCTGTTAAGTGTATCTGTTTTAAGGAAAAACAAAATTTTAGAAAATTTATAATGTGTGTCAGTTACACTGAGTGAACCCTGTTACAAGGCCTTGTGGCAGGAATTCCAGTAAATCACCCTTTGCTTTCAGATATTAATGCATTTGCAATGACGTAGTGCATTAACCTAAGAAATCAGAGCGCCGTCAGCTAAATGTTCGTAGTTATAGACTGTGTCGTGATTTTAAATTTTCTTGTTTGAAACGCTATACCGTTGTCGCTCGCATCATAAACAGACTCTATCTCACTGATATACACAAGGCAGACAGAGCTGCTTGTGGCATGGGCTTTGAGTATAGACTTCTAAAGACAAACAGGGCTATAGAAAATTAAAGGGCAAAATAAAGTATTTAGGTTACTGAATGTATGCAAGTCAGATTTTTTGTACTTAACATTAGTTTGTCCTAAATATTATGCACTTGGATTTACAGTTAGACTCTAAAATCACCATGTTTTACCAAGTTATTCCTCAGGCGTTATATGCACACATTTAATGTCACAACCACTTAATATGTATTAATTTATGTAATTTTTGTAATAGGCCACTTGCTGGCAGAGAATGTAACATAATTTGTCTAACAGCTAACAAGTATTAGTTCTGCTTTTAGTTGCTTTGTAAGTTTATTATATTCATAGAACGTTACATTAATGATTTGGTTTTGTCGTGAAACATAGTTACCTTCTGAAGCTGTGTACACGTTCTTTGAGTAAAGAGGATATGAATATCTTGTAATGGTGCAGCGATATGGAAATTTTGGCAGATAGCGATAGCCTATACATTTTTTGTCTAATATCACTGATATCGCTAACCTCTGAGCCACTTGGGCTTGCCAGATTGGCTGAATGACATTATATAATTTTTTTTATTCTGTTGAAAACTAAATGGTGATCTGTAGGCCAGATTTAATATTGAATTAAAAACACGTCACAGCCCTATACAAAAACCATCTCAAAAGTCGGTCCTTGCCACCCACCCCTTATTTTGGGGGATATTGTAAAATGCAATGCTGTGTCCTGTTTTGAACCAGTATCGGATGAAATTTTTTGCTGTTTTTGGACTGTGTGATTGATCCCCTTGCTCATCAAGGTTTATTGTCAGATTTCCCTACCTTGCCAGATTTTTTGGTCTTGAACCGTCAGGGGGTGTGGGGTCCCATACTTCAGATTGAAAGTGGCAACTTCAGTGGTCAATGAGCCAATGAAATCCTTCATCCCCCACTATGGAAAATGACTGATGTCCAATGCAGTCATTTTGATTTTAGTAATAATGTCTTTAGCTCATGCACTAACTTTGAATATTGACAACATTTTTAATATGCCAGCAACAAGGGTTTGGGTTTGGTTTCAACCTTGGTAAAGACCGAAGGCCCCAACCCTTCCTGTCCTCCTAAACACGCATGGTAGACTCTCAGTATTGGTAGGTACATAGCCTTACCATCCATACCCACATATACCCCCTTGGCAAGTAATATTGCCCAAGAATCACACATCGGACCGGTACTGATTATCTTGATTTTTTTTTTCCCCCAGCCAGTACCAGCTCTTAACCAATATATTGTGCATCTGTAATGTCTTGTATCCTGCATATGAAGGTGTAATTTAATTTGATTAATTTGTTTTATGAATCCACTGGTTTCCTTCTGCAGCCCAAAATGCTGTTCAGGTGGATATTCTGCAGTGTGACTGTGTGCAACTGGCAACCTGTGCTAGGTGTCCTCTTCCTTGTGACTATTGCTTCATTTATAGTTTTATGTACTGAATTCTTTGGGTGTCATATTCATTGCCCCAACAGTAAAGTATTATTGTATTGTTATGGCCAGATGATCACAACCTGCAGAGGGGTCTTTTAAACCAGTCCTGCTTCTTTCAGGGCAACACACTACTGCCTGGGTTGGGTATAGAAAGGTTTCTGTGTTTTTATTCTAATTCATTTACTTTTGAAAACTAAGCCATTTATTTTCGGTGAAAGAGCGTCTTGCTAAAGTAGAATTGTCAGTAGAACATTTCGTAGTATGTTTCTCCAATAATCATTCATTAAAGTGTTAATGATTAATCTTGCTCACTTTTTCTAAGCGTGGAACATTTTCCCGCTGGGTTCAAAGGTTTATTTTCAAGCCACAAAGTTGTTTACTAAGCTCCACTATTCAGAGATACAGTTCAAGTGCTCTGGCCCAATTTGCTTTGACTTAATTCTGAGACTTATGTTCTGTGTAGTACGGAATATATTCCTATTTCTAATCCTAAATTTATTTCACCTGCATTATATCGGCCTTTCTTTGGAATGAAATTAAGAAATGAAATGCTAGTTTTCTTTGAGGCAGAAAAAATAACTCTTAAATGTTGCAATAATATGTATTAATTGTTCGGTAGTGTATAATTGGAGAAACATCCAGGACTGGATCCCAGTAGGCCACAAGCACATCCTAGGAAGGGTCTGGGGCACCTGGACACTCTGGATGGCCTCTCTGTTGCCTGGAATGCACTTAAACACACACAGTTGCTCAATACAGGCAATTGAGTCACCAATTTGCTTAACTGCAACCAGTGGGAGGAAATCTGAGTACTGGGAGAGAACCTATGCAAACACTGGGAGAAGATACAGACTCTATACACAGGGTTCGAACACTCAGTGCTGTAGGTGAAGTGGCACTGTTCATCTCTAAGCCACTGTGCCACCTGAATTTAATTTTTAAGGTAAAATATTTCAGCCAGAAATTTGAGAATGAATGTTTCGTCAGAATAATACAACTTTCACCAAATTACACTGCATGGCACTGTTTGCTGCTCGTAGACATAATTAGAGCATAGTTACAACTCGCTTGTATTTTATGACAACTCACTTCCTTCCCATATGAATATTACAATATTCAGGTCCAGTTGATTTTTAGTATTTTATAGCTGAGCATAATTAAGTCAAATTTTTTTCCCCAAATAGTACGCTTTATGCTAGTTCTCCAGGAGTTAGCAAGGGAGGCTTCTGATGGTGCACTGGTGCAGTAACAAAGGCGGAAAGGTTAATAAGTATTTTGTTAGGTGAAGAATAGAGTTCCAGGCATGGAGTTGAGTCACAAATGAGTTTCTTTAATGAAGATCTCAGTTGAGTCCCAGGTTGTTGTGACTGAGCCCCAAGTCACAGTGTTCAGGTCATGTCAAGTCGCCGATCTCAAGTGTTATTTAAAATTGATTAGAAGGCGACGTTCAGGCCCAGACTTATAATTGTATTTAGCAAATTGAACTTCCACTGTAATGAAAACTAGTTGCATAAATCTGCCACAAGTGCAAGTGCCCTAGTCTGTGAGTTTTGAGAAATGAAACCGAGCAAGAATTTACCAGCCCTTTCAGAAAGGGGTCGCAGCAGCATCACCACGCATGGATAAACGCAGAGTGTGTTTCCTGGATGCAAAGTTGCTGCATCTTGTCTGTCTGGTGTGGAAATGAAAGCTGGCTCTGCAGTGTCTTCTGACGGGTCTCCATTATTGACTTTTTAAGCCTCCTTAGGATACTGGCATCCCATCATTTTTCAATCTGCTAGATTTGGGAATAATTTTAGCTCTATTCAGTAGGGATGCTCCGATCAGGTGCTCGTGGCTCGTTCTTAAGTGCCGAATGAGGTTCCTTGTATTAAATGTTTTGGACAATGCGCCTCCACGTGAGATTTCTT
>JAODJU010000033.1:4676846-4721740 GCA_026776725.1 Gnathonemus echidnorhynchus
TAACGAGTACCGATCGAGTTATAAAATGTGATGATCGGCCGATACCGATCTTCGGCCGATCGATCGGAGCATCCCTACTATTCAGTGTATGCACATAAAATCAGTAGATGCTACTCTGTAGCTTTGGGACCTACAGGGCAATTATGGGACTGTAGGTTAACTATGTGGCATTTAATTATTTCTCAGTGCTGCAGTTGTCTTTAGATGCTTTAAAGGGGTCAGTGTTTAGGTTTAAGAGAGCTGCAAGATTTGAAATTGTGACAGCTTATGGAGTGCTTTAAGGTACGCGCCATCAGTCACTTGGTTGTTAGGCCATCAGTCACTTGGTTGTTAGTGCTTCAATAATTATTTCATAAAATAAATGGCCATCAGCAGAATAATTGTTCTTTGTTTTGATTGGGCTGTGGTAGAAGAATAGGACTGCTGTGGCCAAAGTTAATTAGCTTATTAGCCTGGGTGTCTCCATGGACTCTACATCAGTGTGGTATTAGATGCTGTAGTTCGGCTTCTGCAGGAGTTTGTTCGGTGCTGTGCAAATGCGTGAGTGTGTGAGGGACTGCTGCTTAGAGAAGCCTGGATGACATGCAGAGTGCCGGTCCCCAAATTCTATCGCTAAGCATTGGCTGCCCACAGTGACCTCCCGTCCCCCTGCAGCCACTAATGAAATGCACATTTCATTGCACTGTTTTCCAATTAATGAACTGTAAAAGATGTTTTTTAAAACCTCTCGATTTAATTTTGAAACTTCCCAATTGCTTTTGAGGTATTTTTACTGCGTACAGTTGCGAAAGCTCAAATTGACGGGTTTTGTTTTCTCAAGGTTGGTTTTTTTTTTTTTTTTTTTTTTTTTTTGGAGTTTGCTATTATGGAACATGTGAAACCCAGTTAGAGTATGCTAAATCAGAATTTCATTAATCCAGGGCTGGCCAGTCTTATCCAGAAAGGGCCGCTGTGTATGCAGGATTTCATTGCATCTCCCTAATTAGATTACTAATTAGAGTCCTGACACCTGGGTTTGAACAGCTGACCTATAGGTTATCCCAAAAACCTGCATACAAACTGGCCCTTTGCAGATGAGATTGGCCACCCCTGCATTAAACCTTGACTTTTATTGGCGTTTGCCCCTTTTATATAGACAAACTATCAATGCTAAGGGGAAATTTGCTTGTGTCTAGTAGCAAAGTATGGGTATACATACAGTGGGGAAAGAAATGCATGGTGTAGAGAAGGTTGTATCAAAATGAATAAACAGAACAGTATAAGTTAATGGATGTACTTATCGGGTACATAGACAGCAACAGACTACTTATCTGTGTTTTACTTGCTGTCCATGAATGCATTGTCTGGTGTGAGGGAGGCACATGGGGGGGGCTTGTATTGCCTGATGGCAGTTGGCCGGAAGAACCAGCAGTGGTACTTAGCACGCTGTGGTGGGGTGAGCCAGTGACTAAAGGTGTCTCTGTAAGGGGTCCAGGTTCAGGTTTTCCATGCCAGGGGTGTGCGACGTGATGATATTAGATCGTGAACAATTAAAATGTCTCCATGACCTGCCCTTACTGAGATATCGTTAGAATTTGCACTGTAGTGCGAAACTATCAGTTGCAGTTTTATAGCTCATACATGCATCTAAAGCTGTTTTGTCAGCCAAATCCGTTTCAACAGACCAACATTTCAGCACTAGCGATATTTAGAATACAGTGGAAACTTACAGTGATCACGGTTATAATGATCAGTGGCTTATATGGATCAAAAAGCTTGGGGGACAATAATTCCCATACAAATACTGTTTAAATAATTTGCTTATCGTTATCTGGGTCAGAGTGGTGACTCTAGGCTAGGGATCTGTGCCAGCAATTGAGAAGTTGCTGGTTCAAATCCCGTGAATACCAGGAGTGATCCTACTCCATTGGGCCCTTGAGCAAGGCCCGCAATTGCAATAACCTGCAATTGCTTCATCCCGGCATGATGTTAATCTACATCTAACCTTGCAAGGTGGTCCTCCACCTTAAATTTGGGGGTTGGTGGCAGGATTGGCACTCCAGCCACTGGAAAAACTCACACTGTTCCATTCGGACTAGTGTGGTACTGAGGTATCACCTGCTGCATGGCTGCACTCAGGTTTTCATCCCTGAGGTGGTTTGTCATGGTGGTTTGGTGGGTGCGGCAACGCGCTGTAATCAGTGCACGGTCCTTACCTCTTATAGTAATGAAGTAGTCCACTTTCAGTGTTCGTTTTGGGTCTTTTTATACATATGGAGAAAAATTAAATTATGGTAATTTATTTATTTTTGCATGCCTACTTTGCCTTGTGGTAACCCGTCTGTTCAATCATGATTTGAGGTCATATCGCCCAGCCCTACTCAACATGCAAGACATTCCCTATTTGGCAATGTTGTGGCGTGGATGACAGAGGAGTTGGTCAGTAAACAATTTGACATCAGTTATACGGAACTTGTTGGGATTTTACAAAAGAGACAAGGTGCAAACAGTAGTAATTTGCAAAGGTAAGGTACGCAAGTCGGATGGCAACTTGACAATCCTTTTTAACCACCTCAAAAGAAAACGCCTGAGGTTTAGGTTTTGTTGCCTTACAGGGCTGTATTTTTTTAAGTAACGGAATAAGTTTAGTTGTACTATTCAGTAACTTGCAAAATAATTTAAACCAAGATGAAATAGAATTTGTGATAAGATCGTGGCTCGTGATCCTGCCTTAAAAAATATCGTGACATATTTCTCCCATATCGCCAACTCCTAGTTCAGGCTTTTGGCACCAACTGAACTGATCGTTCTTCCTCGAGTTACAGGGTAGAGAGCTACACCAGCATCTGTGGACAGGAAAAATGTCTTCAGCAGGTTGCTGCGCACATGAAAAGGACCTGAGCCTCCTCAAAGAGTATTCTGCTGTGGCCTTTCCTGTGCTGCACCTCCTTCTGCCCAGTCCAGTCTGCTGTTCATGTAGAGTCCCAGGTCTTTGTAGCCCTCCACTAGCTACAGCAGTCTCAGGGGCTCCTCATTGTCAATAATACTTGCCATTTATCATCCTGCGAGATTAAGATCCATGTTTCATGCTGTGACATGGAGCAGGCTTTCAATCAACCAGGAAAGTTTACAATTTAATGTTAAACACTTGATTTCATGCCCTATTTGTCTCCTACTATGTACAGGCTAGTAAAAATTGAAAATTGGCCCAGGTTAGATTTAATAAGTCTTTTATACCAAATAATCTTTGATTTTCTTTAATGGTTTTTTAAATATGGTGGTTGGGGTCCCCAGTGACCCGACAAGTAGGCACCTCATTTTCATTTCGAAAATTTTTATTTTTATCTGCTGGTATCTACTAATTTACAATTTCTATTTTCTTTGCAGTTTAGCAAATTACTACTTTTTCAACTCGCTACAAAAACTACCTCAGGCGGGCATGAATACTTTGGCAATGGTTGAGGTCTTTTTTTAAAAAAAAAATTGTGTTCCATAAACAGTTTCTCTTCTTCAAAATGAGTAAAATCGGAGTGGAAGCACCACCCCTGAAGGGGACAGTGGGGGGGGGATCATTCCTGAGAGCCCCCCCGTGTTGCTCACCGCTACATCCAACACAGACTCCTAAAACCTCATTAAACTCTTGTCTGTTAGTCATCTAACATTTTAAAATATTTTTCATCCGAGTTTTCACTTCCTGGCCTTCCTAAGGTCCGAGTCATTAGTGAAGCTCTGCATATCTTGTGTGTGGATTTTTGTGCTGTGGTATTAGAATGTCGCTATAGTCTTTGCAGGAAGGCAGGGATTTTGGCTGAAAGTAATTGAAGTGCATTCAGCAACCTGTTCCATGCGAGACCTCATGTATGATGTGACTTTCTCTGGTGTCTGCAGCCTTAAAATGTTGACCACTGTGTCATATGAGGTTTTTGCGTTCAGAACACAATCTTCTGTCACCCTCTGGATATTGTAAATAGTCACATAAAGGAATGTTATGCTCTTGAAAAAGTTTGAGGGGCAAATTGTGTATTTTCCATATGACTAACTTCTGAAAAGCTTTCTGAATTTAATGTTGTAAATTAGTACGACTGTGGTGACCAAAGTGGAGTGTTGTAGCAGTTCGGTGGTTCACGCAGCCTGTCTTTCTTATGGTGCTCACCAGCCGAATGGCCTTTAGGTTACAGCTCAGTTTGCTGAGCTTGATAATATTATATACAGATGATAAAAGACTAAAATGTAGGTGCCAGCCAGTCAGTTTACTCAACGTTGAGCCTCATCCTGAATAAAAACGACTGAGGAAGGAAGATCTGAACAATGGGAGACGGTTTCAGTAATTGTTCAGATTCATGCTGCTACAGCAAAATGTAATGAAATTGTGTGGAAAGGTAAAATGGAGGACAGTGATGTTGGGCTGAAAGGGATGAATCCTTCATGTTTGAAGTGCCGAACTTTATGAACTAGGAGGAGGTCGGTGGCTAAATAGGTGCCGCACTACTAATATAAAATGTATAAAGTAAATGGATTTAAAGGAATGAAAGTGACCAGACTCATTAACTAACCTGAAACTGAGTGAAAAATGGGGGACGGTGTGGAATCAGAAATAGCTGTGTGCTTCCTGGGCAGTTCACTGTGTTCCTTGATGTTTTCAGCAGCAGCTGCAGCTGAAGTCCGCACTCTGTTCCTGAGCTGGAGTCAGAATGATTTAGTATGTAGAGGTGCTGGCCTGAGTCTCACTGGGTCGTCTTAAGGAGAAACCTGCCCTTTGCAGTTTTGCTTTCATTTCCGACAACCTCATTTTTTGCCGTGGCCGCGTCTTTTGGGTTCCTTTTTTAATTGCAGGTGCACACGCAGCCTTCTAAACGGTAAGGCGCAGTAGTTTGGCCTTGGCAAATTAACCCCTGAGCAGTGTTTTGATTTGCAGTGTTGCTTGAGTAGCTTTGTTACAAATGAGTTTAGGTCGTCTGTCTTCCTGAAAGTCCTGCAAGCAGTTTAACTTGGTGACTAAATGTGAGGAGGCATTAATTGGTTCGAATGAAAATCACTTGAAGGCGGTGCGCTTCACCTTGGAGCTACCGCAGATGTTGAGGGATGGATTATTGTTTAGAGCAGGGTTTTTCAAATCTGGACCTTGATTCCAAATCCAGGCCTTGTTTTCAGTTCTCCCAGGTAGGTAGTTTAATAATTACAGATTCTGATTGGTCAGAGGCTTCACACCTGATTGACAGGTAAAGGAAGGCTGGAAAACCAGCAGTGCTCGGACCTCGAGGACTGTGATTCGAATAACCCTGGTTTAGAGCAACGTTTCCAAGTCCGGTCCTCAGGGACCCACAGACTCCACCGGAAGCTGGGAGGGAGCAAAAACGTGGACAGTCTGTGGGTCCCCTAGGACTGGGCTGGGAAACAATGGACTACAGGGGAAAACAATATTAATTTGTCCACACTGAATGCTTGCTTGTGTAATGAAAGAGGCTTTTGGAAAGGGATGGTGGTCTTCTCTCAGCTGTTTTTTGTGCTCTTAGACTCTTATTGGCTACTGGTAATTAAGTCAGTTTTTCCATAATTTCTCTCCGTTTGTTCATCCTGTAATCTTTAGCCCTGTTATTTCTATAATAGACAAACAGAGTGCACTGAAAGGGTTTGTAAATAATTCATCAACTTGGGGGTTAAAGCTGATTGGTCAAGTTTTCAAAGCGTTGGGTGTCCAGTTAACCCACACTGGGTAAAATTGTGTGCTGATCAGCTCAATGAGATCCTACCTGATACAGAGATTAGGTGCTGGATTCCCATCCCAGTGAATCCTGCGCTGGAATTTGCTTGGGCTGCGTGGGTGCAGCATGTCTCCGCGCCTCACGCAGGCCAGCTTTCCTTCTCAAACAGCGCATGCTTTTTGTGTGTCAGCTTGCTACAGAGCCACGTTGCTTCCTGTGTGTCAGGGCTTGGAAGTAAGGTGCTAGTCTTCATGTTCACTGTATAATATTTTGTGTGTGTCATTCTGCTGAAGCTTCCCAGGAGGGGGCTTTCAGATGTCAGCAGTGAGATGCTGCCATACAAAATTTTGAGAGGGAGAAGAGGAGGAGGGACGAAGCTTATTTGCAGCTGCATGAAGAATGTAGCATTTAATGGTAGTTGGCGTATATGTCTTCATTTGCTGTCGTTTGTCTTGCTGGGATGCGTTTCCCCTATGTTAGCAACTTAGATATTTGGAACCATGCAACTGAATGAGTCCAACTTTGTAAGTTGCTAACGCAAGCTTTTGGGAAACATACCCCAGATTGACGCTACTTAGTAACACCTGTGAACATTTTTCTGTATTACACCTCGCTGGATTGGAGCAGCACATTGGCAAACAGGTTGAGGTTGTTCAAGGGTCTGTTTGCTTAGACACACACCCAGAGCTTGTTGACTGGCCAGCAGTTTCCCTTCCTTTTTCCCATGTAACGGCCAGCCGCTCCTCCCTGTAAGGCATCGTACCATGAGCCATGTTGCGCACATCATTAACTATGGGCTGAATTTGTTTCCCCAGCCCCCAGATGCATTGCTGTGATGTTGCAAAGAGGGTGTTTTTTAATATTATTTTAGGTGGGAGCTTCCTAAGATCAGACACAAATAAGCCTGTAGCAGCTATCTGTAGTCCGTATGAAGCATGAAATGAGCTTTGTAGGAACCAGAGTCCAGTTTATAATCACACTTGATGAAAAATTTCTTTGGGTCATTGTTAAATAGTGACCTTTTATATTACATATGAAATATGACACTTTTCTACTAACCGAATAGAAATTCACCTTCACGGGAATTAAAGGTAATTACTGTTACTTATAAGAATGACACTTGTGCCATATAAACATAAGTGAATAAACAGACTTCCATATTTTTTTTTTTGCCCCCACAGACAGCCGACCTTGCATACGAAATTCAGACACTTGATTGCATTAATACTATGATTTAATAATCAACCCCCCACTATGGCCTAATTCATTAGGATGTTTGCTAGAAGCAAAACCGGCCTGGACTGTAGGCTGTTGACGTTGGCGGTTACCTAAATCCTGAATTACAGATGGGTTGTAGAACTTTTTAAAAAACACAGGTGCTGCTAATACCTGCTGTAATGAATTGGTGGTGAGTCAGCACTGTTCGTAGGGGAAAGTGGGCATTTCAAAGTACAATAGCTTTTTATTTTCCATTCATGAGATCTGTTTGGGGTCTTGTTAATGCTGTCTCTCACTTGGCTCATAAAATGATGTTAATTTATAAATGTATTAATGCCTGCTAGCACATGACTGAAAGTGCATGCACTGTAAATTAAAGTAACTTAAAGAAACACAGAAATTGCAGTTTTATGTGAAGAATTAAGTTTATGCATCCCCATCTTCTTGCTTCCATCTTACATGCATGTTAATGGAATAATGCAGTTTTCCTCCTGGGTAATGG
Source organism: Gnathonemus echidnorhynchus (assembly GCA_026776725.1). NCBI lineage: Eukaryota > Metazoa > Chordata > Actinopteri > Osteoglossiformes > Mormyridae > Gnathonemus > Gnathonemus echidnorhynchus. The sequence continues at coordinate 4,684,248 of JAODJU010000033.1, forward strand.
AACATTTGAGCTGTAGCCAAAAACCCACTACCAGACCAGCTTCCGAAAGGTCCTTGACATGTTTCTTTTGTAGAGAGAAGCAGGTAAAGCATGTAAATAAAAAAAAATACTACTGCCAATGTAGCTTCAGTTTGTAATGTCATTCTGTAATTGCGCTCCGATGTTTCTATCTGCAAGTGCGGTAAGCTCTTTTTGCCGGACACAGTGCTGGAAATGGTTTGGTCATGAGGCCTAATAGATCGTGGTGATTCTGCAGATGGGATTTAGAGAGAAGCTGGAGCCCTGAGTGGGACTTCCCAGGATAGATTGTTGCTGGGGCAGCACTCTGAGGCTAGTGGCTAGCTAAGCTGTCTGCCCCGTCGATAACGGGATAGGTAGCAGGCTCTCGCAGAAGCCCCCCCATCTCCACAGCAAATTGCAGCTAAGTGCCCTAATGGTTTATATACACTGAGATGGGTACTGCTGTTACACCCTTAATGCAGTTTTGCGGTCGTGTCTGTGGAAGTCCAGCTGCTCGTATATGTGCTGTTTGGTAGATGAAGTTGCGCAGGACAAGGATATCTGCTGGCATGTGGGGTAGTTTGCAGGGGCTGATGAAGGTGCCTAGTTCCTTTAGAAATGGATCTTATTTATAAATGCCTTGGAATGTTTGTTTTTTTTTTGCCGGAAACCTGTGAACTTGGTTGGAAACCTTGAATTTAATGGTGCTGGCCAACATTAAAAAAAAAAAAAAAAGAAAACACAAAAACAGCAACTTATATTTTTTAAATGTATTTTGTTGGTCTGCCATTTGTTCATTTGTTTTAGAAAGGTAGGGCTTTGGAGTCTATGCTCTGGTAGATGTGCTGGACTGGATTTTCTTGGCTGACAGTTTGGTAGGTCAGTGAGAATGAAGCTGAATGCTGTCTCTGTGAAAGGTGGCGGCTCTCTGTCTTTGTATGACAAAGGCTGTTAGCTTACAGAACCCCCCCACCCCCCCAGCACTGCTAATGTTTGTTCTGTATTACCTGTGTTACCAGTTCAGGTTGAGTACCCTGATGACATGCAGAACAGGTCTGTCCTGGGACTGGTATTCGCCTCTCTCGCGTGCTCTTGAAAGGCAGTTGTGGCCGAATGCTCTTGAGTAGATGGTGCTTGTGCACTGTGATCCCCACGTGCAGTCGTGTTTCGCACGTGTGTGCGCGCGAGTGCTCCCCCATAGCGGATACTCATCAGGGTATGTTGCATGCTCACTGCATTGCTGCCGTATTATGGAACTTAGCATGGAGGACAGGCAATTTCAGGATGGCTGTTAAGAGGAGAAAATGAACAGCTACATAATGTTCCACACATGTTTCTGGTTCTTACCCTGTCCAGCCTGTTTTGTGGGTGCCATAGGACTGCATTAGTCATTAACTGCGGACGCGAGTGTTAAAGCCTACTTACACGGGTTTTGGGGGGTGGGATTATAAGGCAGGGGAAATCCGGTCTATCCGGATTTAAAAAGTTTATACCCACTTATCTGTCATTTTCTGCCAATTTCCCTCAAAACCGCTCCAAGTCGTCTGCAGATGTAGATGTGTCCATTTGCAGGACCGTTTGAAAGTCGTACTAATTCATTTTAATACTTATTGAAAATCCTTCATATTCGGTTAATTTATTCTGGTGTTGGCTTCCCTCTGGCATATTAAATTATTAGGGCACCTCTGTGTAGCTGCTCCTCCTCTCTCACCTCTGGGGTAGGGGGGCTTTCCTCCTGCAGTCTAAAAACGCACCGAGGTGAATCAGCATCTCTGAAACGCTGATCGTGTGTGTGTGCGCGTTATGGTGGCTCGCTTACAGCCACATACTGGAGGTGCAGTTGGAAGATGGACATTCGTTTTGGTTTTTTGATGTGCCCGTAGCCAACCATTTAAGGCCCGTTTTGAGGAACATCCCGCTAACCTGTGGCAAGTTGGGTGGACACCAGACTGGGGGGTCAGTCCTTATTCTCGTTTTAAGGATGGTGTGGTTTTCTCTTTGCAGCACAGCCTTAGAGACTCACAGATTGGTGCTGTTGGCAGAGGGTGGGGGTGCCTGTTATGTAGACTGGGATGTTCTAGGAAATGTACTTTGAAATCAGGCCACTCCATCTGCATTAATACTATACATTTATTCTTCGAGCCACAGAAGCCTAATTATACCTCATATTAGGGAACAACACAAGACGTGTAACTATGGACTTGCATGTTGCCTATGGTCCCACCGCAATGGAAATTTTGTCTCCAACATTCATACCACATGCTCTTCTCAGCAGATACTCCTGCCGGAAATCATGCAGCACATCATATTGTAATGTGTGATTATATGTGATAATGAAATTTATGCCGCTGCAATGTCTTCCATTGCAGGAATCTGATAATGTGACCTTCCAAGAAGTGTTCCATTTTGCTGCTGTTAAATAGTTCTTGGCACGAGCTATATTTTAAAATGTAATTGCTCTTTCTAATTCACTTTATACACATGCAACAAGGATGGACAACATACCAGAAACGGTGCATGATAAATGACTAAACCACAACTAAATCACAATTACAAACACAGCTGCGACAGTGAGTCATATTATGTTGAATACCAAATAGCTGTATGTGTCAGCTATGAAAGGTCTGACAATCAGCGGTTTGTGAGTTTTCAAAGCAACGTGAGGTAAGTAATAGAGTTCCAAGCAAGCCCAATAATAAGCTCCGTAATTGCAAATACAGCGGTCACATAAACGGCCTGTGCTGAACACGGACTAGCTGCATCAGCAAAGAGCGCTCGCATACTGACAGGGACATAAGGACACTTAGCAGTGTGGCTTCTGTACGCAGCAGAAGGATAGACTTTTTGGAACTGCATGAGCACCTCTGTGACCTAGATTCAACAAAAATGGTACATCATGAACTTCATAAACCTGCACTGTATATAGCAGGACTGCCGTTCAGAAACCATTTGTATCAAAGTCCTTTGCACAGAAATGCATAACTTGGTGCGAGGAGCTCAAAACCTGAACCTCAGAATATCGTAGAAAAGGGTAATATAAAGTATTGTCCCCGTTTCTTGCATCTGGACAGGTTGATGTTTGCAGAAAGCGCGACGATGCCTTCAGCCCACAGTCTGTTAGTATGGGCAGTTTCTTATGGGAGTCGTCAGGTCCAGTAACTGCTGTGGTATATGTGGGTATTTTACAGGAACTGCCACCAGCCCTGTGACGCCAACTCAGGCTTCTCAATGTTTCTTATACTCAGTATTCAGTAAAGGTTTCATGAAGACCAGGATCTAAGCATCACTGAACCTTTATAGAACATAGATTGTGAAGTTGATTCCACCTTCATTCCTCAAAGAATTGAAGACCCCCTCCACCTAGTATCTCACTACAGACAATTCATGACATCTGTTACAGCGCTCCACAAAGGACTGAATCTGTTCTAAAGGAAAAGGGTAGCACTCCTCCTTTGTAGCTCCTTTATTTGTGTACTTTTGGGTGATGATGTTCACCCTCTATGTCTGTTACATTGTAGTGGGTGGTGTGGTGGCTCAGTGAATAGAAAATTGCTTTAGATGATAAATTGAATTTTTATGAACATAAATAAATTGTATGAAATGTCACAGCCAAACAGGAGGTAGTTTTTAGGTCAAAATGTTCCCCCTCAAATTTTTTATTTTTAATTTTTTTTAAGCAAATTTTGTGTTCCTGTTGAATTGTTCAGACAATTTGTTCCATGTTCTCTATGCTATTCTGTTTATTTTGTATTTGGGGCAGTTTGTTGTTCAGTGTGTTAGGCACCTGACCCTGTATCATTGTCGGAAATTAACGGGGGCAAAAATGGAACAAGAAATCTCAGAAAAACCATGATCTAGGGGTAAAAATTGCCTCCAAGACTTCGTGAGGGGGAAAATGCACAGTTACACTAAGCCATTTTTATTTAATTTAATTTAATTTCCATTTTCATCTCTAACATACTCATACAAACCGGACTGTTGTTCACATTACATGCATACATAATTTTATGTATCATGCAGCTAACTACCTAGTACTATGTAACGCTGTTAAGATACCTTTATTTTTCGATAAAGGCATTCATCAAAAAACAAAAGCCGATCTCTCTCGGGGGCATGACTAAAACCAATAATATACCTTCCTGGTTGTGAACAGCGTGAGAGCTTCAGTCGTGACATTGAACACACTCCCAGAATTCACTAAAATCAAACCGTTCAGTTTCATGGGGGCGAAGAATAGCACTTGTTTTGGTACTTGCTTTATTTTGTTTTAAAACATTGCCGAACAGCTCACAGGTTAACAATATTAACACATTGTAATTGTTTATTTTGTTGAAGGGATTGGTTTGCATTTACTGTTGCAAGACACAACCTTTTCCCAAATATTTTGAATAGACCTTCAAAAATTTCTAAAAAGTATGCTTTTTATTTACTCATGTTGGCTAAAGTTGTTGATTATGCATTTCAATCACATTAAAAACTGAAACTTTATGCATTACTTTCTATTTTTAAAAAGTGCCCCTAAAATTTTAATGCCCCCATTTTTAGACAGTGGAAGCAAAACTTGCCCCCTCTAATATTTTTTAAAATTTCGTACGTCATCCTGTGTCCAGAAGGTTGTGTGTTCAAATCCCATGGTTAGCAGGGTATTCCGAATAGTTGGGTTCTTGGGAAAGGCCAGTAACCCCAAGCAACACCATAACTTACTTTCATCTGTATATCGACCTACCTGCGTGCATGCGTCTATTGTGGAGAGCAAGATAGGAAATGTAAAAACTATCTAGTTTCCACAGGGATGAATAAATGACTTCTGTTCTGGGAGTAAGTTTTGAAGTTGCTGTAGTGGTATCACTGGGCTTTCTGAAACAGTAAGCAATATACAGGCATTTGAGCATGTATAGCAAAGAAGACATAAATGCAAAATTGTGCCTGAATTAGGAGTGATATGAGAAGCTGTGATACTTTGATTTCTTTCTGTCTTTGGGTTCACATTAATGCAAAGCGCACTGTTCTGAAGAGATGCTTACATGCAGCGGTGCACATAACCGGTAAGCATTCACCGTGCGAAGTGAGGCGCTTGTCAGTTTCTCGTCGTGGCAGCGCAAATGTGTATTTTATGTGCATTCGCGTTACGACAAATCACTGTGCATTTCAGCCTTTATACCACGAAAGTACAAATTAGCCACAGAGGTTAAAATGCATGGTAATTTCTCATCACAGCAGCAGGAATGCACATAAAATACCCATTTGCGCTGCTACGACAAGAAATTGCTGCACATAACACTTTATACGGCAAATGTGTACCATTGATATGTACCCCTGCTTATACGTAATGTGATATATGCTTATGAAAAACTTTACACACGTTTTTTTATATAATGTGTATGTGTGTGTCAGTATTCATTCCTTTTTCTTGAATGTTCTTGATGAAGACTGGTATTTAAATGTTTTTGTAGCAGAATTTTGGCCAAGTTAGCATCTGTGTTTCTCTCTGGATTATTAGATAAAACAGCAGGAATCTCACCACTGTGGTTGTGGGTGGGTGTGTAAACATGTGACAGTCACATGAAATTTGGGAATTTCATATTTTATCAGACTGTCCCAGAGCAGCGACGGGGCTTCTGAGGAGGCCTCCTCAGCAGTGAGCATCGCCCCTACGGGATCAAGGCCTGGTTCCCCTCTGTTACCTTTAGACCAGTTGAAGCCACAGCCCAGGCAATAAAGAGCTGCCCTTCAAAAGAAGCCACAGGCACAACCTCTCCCACGGGGGAAGTCTTGTGCCGTGAATTCTGCTGAGCTGGCGCCCTCCCAGTGGGGAACGTTTGCAGAATTTTTCAAAGCCCCTCTCGCTCTCCCTTCCCTCAGAGTTCACTTTTGCCTTAAACCGAAACACCTGAAGTCATCGGCCTCCGTAATTTCCTGCTGGACGTTCGTCCTAAATGCTCACTTGTGGCTTTGCCGAAGCCTATGGTTGCTTATCCCATCTGAGTGCAGTTCATTTAAAGCTATTATCACGCAGTTTCCAGAGAGGGGACAGCCGGGTCTGTGGGTGGCAACCCGCCGTTGTCTGATGTAAAAGGCTTAAGCTGAGGTTACACACAGGCTACACTTATTGTTTGAGAGGTTGAGGAGGATTAGTGATCAAATATGCTGACGTGCATTACTTTACGGCAAGGGTCTGTGTTCCCAGTGCACTGACTGACCTCTTCGGCCTTTACAAATTTGTCTGTTTACAGATCGTTATGGTGTGGCACGTCACCTCTGCCTTACTTTGGGCCATTAAGCCGGGCTCGTCAGGTCATCCTGGGAGGTATTGGGGCATTTCTAGAATTGTTGTATTTGGGTGCACGCAGAATTAAAGGGCGTGACCCTTAAAGTTACCCTGCCATGGCCACCAGCGGTGAGAAATGGATTCCTTCAAATGTATTATGCAAACTTTGAGTACGTGAAAATTGAAATACAGGAAGTCTCTCTGTTTCGCACCATTGGCCAGAACTGCATCCAAAGTGTTTGTGAGCATAATTGAGCAGATATTTCCTTACATTTATTTTCTGTGCATTTTAGTACACAAAAGATACGTAGTGGCAAGATTTTGTCTTATGTGACACAAGCCTGAGTAATTTATACAGTGCTTCTCTAATTTGAAAAATGTTTTGCCTTTTTATTAAAATTGGCTAATGTGCATTTTGCTGATAAACCTATGGTAGGCTGAATGCTAAGGCTACCTAGCTAGCCTTAACATTTGCACTAGCATTACCTTATCTGTAATATGGTTTATCTCCTGTAAAATATTTATGTATGTCTACCTTTGTATAGCCCAGTTTTCCTTCTTTCCAACATGTGTGGGTTCAAGGAGGTATAAGCTGTTCAAGCAGCCTTGGGGTCATACTGGAGCACTATGGGAAATGTAGTGACTATATGCTAGTGAATCTGTGGCCCTAAAGCTTTTGTAGTTTAACCATACAGGATTAAAATGGAAACACTTACTGACTTTTTTTTCCTCCTTTTAGGAGAGCATGGCAACATTTTGTCAGGGCACATGCCTCCGTAAATTAGCGCTTGTGAGATATAATGTACAGTAGTTGTTTGCCGTCAGTCTTCATTGTTTTTCTATGGCGCTTTTTCCACTGGCATCCAGGAACTGAGCCATACTCGAACCATGCTGTGAAGAGAGTCCAGTTACAGCGCAGTTCCAGCTCACTTCAGTTAGCCACCGCAGAAGGGTCAGCTCGGTAAAGGCGTTGCAGGGTTTTTGTTGAGCAACAGTGACATAAAACAGAAGATACACTTGTACACCATATGAACAGTAAATATAATTTTCTGTGTGCTAATTTCTGCTAGCACGTATGAGAGAATTGCCATCTTACGTTAGCATCAAGCTAATGCAAGCGTAATTAGCATTAGCTTGCACAAATTTGCGTTACGAATCCATTCCGTTCGGCTGTTCTATAGTACTGTTTTTAGGTTGTTGGAAGTTTTCAAGTTCCGAGTTACTGGGACGCATCAATACATCGTGATGCGCAATACTACTAATAATGAATAATATATAGAATATGGCCCTTATCCATCAGATAATCCATGCATATCGATGCAGATCACCGGTATCTCCCTGCATTTCGACCAGTCAGGGTGGTGACACAACCAGCTCAGTTTGTCATGCTAGTAAGTAGGGCCATGTCAGCGTGGTTAACGCTTGGATAATTTGCAGTGGAAAACCCAATAGTTTGTTGTATGGTTTGCGTAAGGCAGTTGAAAAGCACCGTTATTGTCTGTGTTAATGGGTTTCAGTATGTAGCACTCTTGGGTGGTGGCGCTTAAGTGTGTGACTCTGCTGGGCATCCGGCTGGGCCTGTGATCAGAAGGTTGTTAATGCAAATCCTGTGGTCGGCAGGGTGACGTCACCGTTGGGCCCTTGAGCAAGGCCCTTAACCCCAGTTGCCGGGAGTGTCTGACCCTGCTCTCTCAGTTGTCGCTTCAGATTAAAGCGCCTGCTAAATAAATATTCCATGGATGTCTGAAGCAGGAAAATGAGTTCCATCTTTTAAGAGACAAACCTTTTGCATTTCAGGACGTGCAAAGGCTGTCAGATCTGCTGCTAATTGTTACCCGGTGATGAGTTGACATTTTACAGGGCTGCATTCACCCTCTCTGCTGACCTGACTGCCTTGGCAAGTTCCTGTGGGCTATAGTCCCTGCGTGTGCTTTACAAAAGGCTGGTCAATGCGCTGCTTGAAGCAAGTATTGAGCTGGTTTCATTTGATAGAAATTCCCGAGAGGTGTTCTCCCGCCGCCTGCTAATGGTGCCCCTTTATCGTGACTTGATTGAAAGGGGGGAAGCCTCGTGTTGACCTACTTCTGAGAGCGGCAGAAATGTGAAGTAGGCGGTGATGTCATCCTTGTCATTAAAGAACGCTCCCCAGGCTTAGCCACAGTCTTCTGAATGGTGCGAGAGGCATCTGAATGGTTGACAGAGAAGCCGGCCCTTGTGTTTTCTTTTCTCTATAGCAAGATAAATGTCGCAATGCATCTGGCAGCTCTTACAAATTCACAGAGGAGGACAAGACACAATAAATGTTTTAAGCACCTGCATACATAATTGAGAGTCTGCTTAATTGACCACAACCCCTGAGCAACAATTTGTATGTCTTATACGCGAGTTTGGATCATGGATGATGTCAATAATTTAGGCATCAGTTTCCTATAAATATTTGATCCATTGGCCTTGACAGATGTTAATGAAGGAAACAAAATTTTATGGTCTGAGGAGTCCTGTTCTGGGAGTCTGTTAGATGCAAGCTGGGGGGAATAGTTTGGACACATGAGAGTTTGTGGGTGGGCCCTGGTTATGGCTTGTTTGAGCTTATGATATAGACTCCATGAAGACTGGCGGTTATCTAAGCTGTATTAATGTTGTGAAGCTGTAGCTAATTAGCAGTTCATATTGGGTTATATTGGGATTAGTTTGCCGCTGCTGTTCTCTTTATAAACTCACTGGTAGGAGAGCCTCAGTGAACTCAGTTTGACAATGATGGGTCCCATTCGCCCTGAATTCGGAAGCCCCTGCACTGCCGTGCTTTCAGCTGCCCCCCTTACATTGATCATTGACATGGAGCGGTGGAGTCTCCGGAGTGTTTTCGTGACTCAGGCCTAATTTCTGATCCCCCAAGCAGTTGCTCATGTGGTCGGTCTCCCACCAAAGCGAAAGCGGTGACTGTAGGCCTTCAGCGATAAGCACCCGATGTGCTTTGCTCCTGTCCCAGCACTGTCTGCTCCCCATTCATCATCCACACAAACAGAAAGCCTGCTGGATAAAGGGGTATGTGCTTAGCCTGTTACTTACAGCCGACGTTGGTGTGTGTCGGAGATGGAGGGCTCCCATAGGGTTAAGTGTGAGCTAATGGCGGCAGAAAGCAGTTGTACGTCCTCTTAGTATTAAACTATAGCGCTTCAGCAGTCATGCGCTTCTTTTCTGTAAAATACTACTTAAAATACTCTTCAGGATTCTTTCCAGGAAGCTTTGAAAAAGGGGAAAAATGGAATCACTTGCACAGATATTTTGATGTAACATATCGTCTTAGTATTTTATTAGTCCTTGGCTGCTCTTTTACATGGAACAACCCCACTTGATCTAAACTGAAGTATCTGCTATTATTATTTTCTATAATTTATTCAGCCAATTTTCCCATCTTCACTTTTTAGGTATAGCTGTGGAACCTTAACGATGAATTGTTAAAATGCAGCGATGCCTTTTGCAATGGGGAGGTCTACGTGAGAACCTGCTAGTCCCTGACAGCAGCCATAGCACCTGCAGGTTTGGGCCTGACCAGTACTTGGATAGGAGACCAACTAGGAAAGCTGGGTTGCTGCTGGAAGAGGTGGAGTTGTGGCCAACAGGGGGAGCACATCCTGTGGTCTGTGTGGATCCCAATGCCCCAGTGCAGTAAATATGGCGGTTTCCGGATGAGACGTAAAGCTCAGGTCCTGACTCTCTCAGGTCATAAAAGATCCCTGGGCATCTTTCAAAATAGTAGGAGTGGTACCCCGATGCCCTGGCTAAAGCTGTCCCCTGTGGCCCTTTCAAACCTGGCCTCCTAATCATCCCCTATATTTAACTGGTGAATTCTCTCCTGCCCCTTCACCACCTTAGCTACTGCATGGTGAGCATACTGGTGCAGAATGGCTGCTGTTGCATCATCCAGGTGGGTGGTTCACAGTGGTGGTTGAAGTGGCTGCCCATCAGCTCTCTAAACCGCTTTGGGTGTCTCGAAAAGTGCTATATAAATGTTACACTCGGGTGTTTTCACTTCACTACCTGCCAGTTACATCTCAGATGTTCTGTAGAAGCTCTGCTTTTAAGCCCCTGTACTTTGGGATGTTATTACGCCAGTATGAGCTGGCTTTGTCCAAACCTGATATTTCCATGTAGCACTGAAGGTGTGAGGTGTCTGAGAGCCGTTGCTGTGTAGCCTGGCCTGCTGTTTGTCTGCTGCGGTCCCAAGCTGTGCTTCGTGTCCACTCAGGCACCGGAGAGAGTGGCAAGAGTACCTTCATCAAGCAGATGCGCATCATCCATGGGGCCGGCTACACTGAGGAGGACAAACGGGGCTTCATCAAGCTGGTGTACCAGAACATCTTCACCTCCATGCAGTCCATGATCCGTGCCTTGGAGAACCTCAAGATGCAGTACAAGTATGAGCAGAACAAGGTGAGCATGGGAGTGTGTCCGCGGGCACCGTTCACCCGTCGCCCAGAACCACAGCTGTACTTTTTAGCGCAAGGTAGCCGATCCGAGCCTGAGTGCTGGCTCGACTCATCCAGACCAACACCTGTAGGTGTTAGCTGTAGGTTATGGTTGCTAATGTGTTAAAATGAAAGACAGCACATTCTGGATTTAAGCCATCTATATATGTTCCCTTGATTGCTGCTGGAACAGACAGCATCTTGCATTTCACATCTCTCTGCCATCAAACAGTGCCTGGCAAGATGGCCGGCGTTTTGAAGCATCATATTGATTTTCTCTTTGGAATGATTTACGCATAACGTTTATGATCTATGTATAGAAAAGTGTTTAGTGTGATAATCACAATACTTGTGTTTTTTTAAAGTTCTAATTCGTTTTCTTTTGCAAACTCACCGTGGAACAGAAGTTGAAGAATCCCTCCATCCTTTTTGTTTTTCAGTCAAATGCTTCGCTTGTGAAAGAAGTGGATGTGGAGAAGGTGTCGTCCTTTGAGATGCAGTATGTCAGCGCAATAAGGATGCTCTGGGCAGACCCGGGCATCCAGGAGGCCTATGACCGACGGCGAGAATATCAGCTTTCCGATTCTACCAAATAGTAAGTTCAGACTGGGGGATGGGGGGAGAGGGTGGGAGGCAGAGGTAGAGGTATCTGCAGGCTGGGTACCACTTCAGGAAGCTGTCACCGTTTACACTCTTTCCCTGGAGACTCTTTGGACTGTGACGTTGTACCATGAGAAGTCCTGTACTTGTGTAGTGCGTCTCTGGTTAGCCGTAATACTGCTGCTCTAATGCTGTACATTTTACTAAATTAAGGCTTGGAACAGAAGACTCAACTTTCATGTGTAGCAAAGCAGCAGAACATTGATGTACATGAAGTCCAGCATTGGCCGTTGACTGTATAGTTTCAAAATTTCAAAAGTTAATGGGTAAATGTTACACATTCTGATTATTATTATTTAAGTAATCAGGATTTTTTTTTTGTCCATCGCATGTATTTAACATTTATGGCTTGTTTATACTTTGCGTGGCCGAAAGGGTCTGCAGCGGCCGAGTGCACAGTCGACCACGACACGAACACATGCCTCCATGTTTTCGTGTCTGCATGGATCAGCAGAGACCATGGAGGCTTTGCGACTAAAAGTTATTTGAGGAGATCCACTGCTACCCCGGGCAGTCAGAGAAGCTAGCAACAAACTGTACTACTGGTGTTACACCGTATGACAAAGTTGTATGATTTATTTACTAAAATTAGATTATCAGTTCATGCAATTTGTTGCCTTTTTTCATGGTATGAATCTGCTTAAGGACGGTTCCTAGGGGATTTAAAGCAAAGAAGCAGCCTTGAAGTATAGAGAGAATTGCTTGAACTATATTATGCGAATTACCAACATCGGTCCCCCAGACTCAGGCCGCTGACATGATAAATGATGAATAGCCAGGCTGTGTGGTTGGATAGCGATAAAATGACCAGTGAGCATAGAAAAATGTTTTCTTATTTGAAGTCAACCAAAAAAGTACATGACATGAAGGTCTTGAAATGCAAATTTTGCATGTCCTTTGTATGCATGCATATGTTGCTTGTAATGGAGTTGCGATCCGGGTCGTGCTGCTCACTGCACAATTTTAGCTTGGCCCTCCTGGGTTTACTGTGTCTTGTAAAAAGCAGGACAGATTTTGCCCTCTCCTCTCTCCCAGAAAACACTGTGTGACCTCTGTCACTCTGTGTGATCCCCCTATTTTCATGACATCCCAACAGTATTCTGCTATGTCAGAATCACTCTTATCCTGACTAGTGGCATTCTTCCACTGGCATACAGGAACCGAGCCGTACTCGACCCACACTGCAAACAGAGGCTAGTTACAGTGCGGTTCCAGCTCACTTCAGTTTTCCACTGCAGAAGGGTCGGCTCCGTAAAGGCGTTGCCAGGTTTGGAGAGTGTCAGTGACATAAAACCGAAGATGCTCTGCTGTTCATGGTGTGCATTGTGATTTACTATGTGCTAATTTCCTAGTTTTCTAGCACATCTGTAAGAAGTGTTAGGTGACCATCAAACACTAGCAGAATAAACATTTGCTAGCTTAAATCTGCATTATGAGTCTGTTCCATTCAACTGTTGTATAGTATTTTTTTAAGAAGGAGGTTGTGCATTATCGTGAATGCACTGGTACATTATGACGTGTGATATTACTAATAATGAATAATATATAGAATATACCCTTCTTCAAATCATTCATGTGCAGGACACTGGTATCTCAGTGTATTTCAACCAGTCAGAGGGTGGTGACACAAGCAGCTTTGTTTGGTCACACTTTTGCCTCTGCTCTTAAGCAGGGCCAGGTCAGCGTGGTCAAAGCTCCAATACAGCTCAAGTACGGCTTGGATATTTTACAATGGAAAACCACCGGTTCCCGGTCCGGCTCGGGTATGGCTCGGTTCTTTGTGGCAGTGGAAAAATGCAATAAGCTCAGTTCTGTGTGGAAATTGTGAAGCTGAATCCCATGCAGCTCAGCTCAGATCAGACATCTTGTCTTAGAATTTTTACCCCCCCTTTTTTTGTTGTGTGTGAAATGTTTGGCTGCTTATTTAAATCCATTTCCATTACATATGTTTTGTTGTGCTGAAATGTAGCCATTTCCCTGCACATATTTTACTGATAGGTTCTAGTATTTATGAGCCTGTGTTAATCTGTGTGTAACCTGCAGTGCTGTATTGTTAAATCTTGATGGCCCATACCAAGGTGTTAAGTACTGCCACGGTTCCAGAGGTGGGTAGTTCAGGTCCAGAAAGTAAAAATCCAGACCACGATTTTGTTTTAACCAACCAATTGAGTACTTTGTGCCTGACTATATACTCAACTGGTTGGTTGAAATTAAATCTTAGTCTGGACTTTTACTCTTTGGACGTGAATTTCTCGCCTCTGCATGGTTCCTTTGTGGAATTTGGTTCATTTTATGTTTTTCAGATTTTATATTTGTTCTTTTAATCTGACCTTCTGAATTAAGCAATGATTCAAAGTAAATTATTTCTATAAACCATTTTTTTTGCTTATCTGTCTGCCCAGTTGTAGTAAGTATACTGTATAAAGGACAGCAGTGTTGAAACAAACCTCTTAAGTGAAGGGTGTTCAGTCACAGTCGTACCTACATGAAGTACCTGTTATGTAGGCATCTTCTTTGTAGTGACAGGAATTCATATAAAATTCATGTAGTTTGTATGACTAAACGGAATAATTTATGTCTGCAGCTCAGAATGGTCTTAATTAGCTTGTTGAATTGGTAACCAGATGCCCAGCCTATTGTTAGATGTGTGTTTTGTCACATCATGGTTTATTTAGGAGAGTTTTTGTTGCACTGTACTATATAGAAACTGTAGTTTACCATGACTGGTTTGCAGAAGATTATCAGCTGCCTGTTCAGCTAGGTCCAATCGAAGTGCGCGTTACACTGTCTGTCTTGAGATTTCTTTGTTGTTGCTTATTGTACGACATGTCACAGTAGAGTTACTGATGCATGTACAGCAGTGTCTGTGTACAGAGGTCAGTATTCTCACACACACACACACACACACACCCTATGTTCCACAGTACAAAAGAACACGTAGCTTCTAGTGGCTGTGTTTCATAGTAACAAGTTGGAGCATCTCTTTGCCCAGTAGAATGTACTCCTGGGGTGTTACTGTAGAATGTACTCCTGGGGTGTTACTGTAGAGTGATACTGCCGTCACACCAGCCCTGGTCTTATGCAGAGGTGGGTGTTCTGCACTCTGCAGAAAGCTCCTTCCACACTCGGTCATAAAGTTCTGTGTGTCTCCTCTGACGGTGTCCAGTATAACCATTACCGCAAGACCATGAAAATACTTAATGTCATTGTTTGAATTAAAATGACAAAGTACTGTTAATCTATTTCAGATCAAAGTTCGCATTCAATTGAATGTGCATTGTCTGCTTATTCCAGTTTGAATATCTGTGTAATAATGGCCTCTCCAAAATAACAATTTTTGCCATAGGTATGGGTCATTAATTATGAATTTTTAAACTTTGTACAGTAACTGCCCTCAAAAGTTAAAATGCTTAGATGTTTTGTGACCATACTTTGTACTTAGAGTAAAACCTTTTTTTTTTAATTGTACCTCTAATTTTATGTTTCAATGGTAAGCGTTACATGAACCATTTCAAAAAAAAAAATTCTATGGTCCAGTTGATTTGCTGATTAATCTGTAGGTGCACTGTCATATTCTGTTGCTATGGCAATGTCTAAAAGGTATCCGGCTTCTTCCTTTTGTTATATAAGTGGGATATCATACATATTATCCGTGTCTTCCTGGGTGGGACAGGTCATCAGCCTCAGTGTGTGCTGGTCTGCTCCCTGCTGTCTGCTTCATGGCTGCTATCGCCGTATTTCTCCCTGTCTGCAGCTATCTCAGTGACCTGGATCGCATTTCCGACCCGTCGTATCTCCCGACCCAGCAAGACGTGCTTAGGGTTCGCATCCCGACTACGGGGATCATCGAATATCCATTCGACTTGCAAAGCATCATATTCAGGTAGAAAATGGAGGTCTGACTGGATCTGTTTTCAGATGTTCACATTTGTCGTTTTAAATATCTGATATTGGTTATTCAAATGAAAGTTTGAAATGTGGGGGGCACTATTTTGATAATGTTGTTTAAATGTTATAATTTTTTGATCACTTATGAGTTAGTGATTCCAAAGGCTTGTGCTTCTACTGGTTTCAGTGTCTTGTTTTGTGGGTCTCCCCATGTGATTCTAAAACAAAAAAAAAAGCCCTCTCCCAATATGTGACCTTGGGTCGACTGAAGCTGGAGGTCTTTTTTCTGCCTGTGTGTGTGGCCTGGGGAGGGACCTTCAATCAAGGAGAGAGTGGCAAGCCTTCGTTTCTAGGCTCCTTGATAGTCGTGTCGGTGCCCTCATTCCGAGGACACTCGCGGTGAAGCGCGGTTAGAGCATTTCTCTGGGTTCCCGTTCCCTCTGCTGTCCAGTGCGCGGGTGACACATCAGGCGAAGGTGCTAATCAGTGACGTGCCCGTCCCTATCTGCACTGTCCTCGGCCCAGTGGGACCGCAAGTGAGCCCGGCTGTCCCTCGAGCTTTTAATTGCCACCATCCTTGCTGAATTTTGGAATTAAGTATGCAGCCATTCCGGCCCGTCCTACATCGTCAAAAGTAGGTCACTCTATACTGCAACAGGAAATGAGGTCGACCCCGTGTTGAAGGAGCTTTATTTTGGGCGGGTTGCTCCTGTGGGGCCCATCTATTACCGAGCTCGACTGCCATCGCAGGCTGGAATCGCAGAATCACGAAATGGGGGCCCCTCCTGCGCATCCCACAGTTTGCACGCCGCAAACTGCCACAGCCACCCCGATTACCTGTGGGCCCGGCTGAGCTCCACCTGGCTTGTTGACTGGATGTGGGTTCCGGGGCATCGTTGCTATCGGTGGAAGCCGTGACCATGCTTCCAGTTTACACGAGTGAGCAAAGCCTTCCCTGTCGGGTGAAGCCAGCTGGCCCCAGCAGGTGCCTGAGTCAAAGCGCTGTGTGCCTCCTAAGTGCCTTAATTCTGCCTCTTTAGATCCTGTTAACAGGATGTTTGTCTTGCCTAGATTTGCTTTATTCCTGGTGTAAGACGAGGAACACTTATCCACGGAAGTAGGCCACCGGGTTTTGAAGGTTAGGCCCTTATCATAGAAAATCTGTGAGCAGAAGTTGACCATGAAGTATTACACCCTGGTTTCTCACTAGGCTGTAGAATATTTGATTTATATTTTATTAATTTTACGGTCCGGTTTCATTGTATGAAAGGCTGGCTTTTGCAGGATCTGTGATATCAATGACTGTGTTGCCTTTTGTGGCACCGTAGGCCGTATTTGAATAGGTAACCAGTGCGATATTGTCATGCCTGAATAGGTAAGTAGGAACGGAATTAATTCACATGACCCATAACAGTAGTCATATCAGTGGAACTCAAGGGACAGAACTCAATTCCAGTCCATCCGTCTTTAGAGAAGCTGTCCTATTGCCATGGTGTATGAGATCTGTAATGTTCCAGAGCATGGAGTCTTGAGGCCTGGGTGTGACAGCTTCAGACAAAACCAGACATAGTCCACTCAGATGGTTCCGGCTGGTACCGGCACTGCACTTTTAATAGGTTATGCCCGAGGACCTTCTGACGCTGATTATTAATGACCCCGCGACCATTTACACATGAAGAGCGACCAGCCCTTTTTAGTCAGTTATTTATTTGAGCATAATCTTGTCCTCTGCTTCTGACCAGCCTGGTGCTTTATTTCACGCACAAATCCCCCAGATCACCGAATGCTTCTGAAAATCACATACAGGTATATTGACCGTCATTAAAATGTCTAAAAGGAATCTCGCCAAAAAGAGAGGAGAACATGCCCCTAGTAGAGGAAGGAGACACTGGTGTGAATGTGGATTCCTGTCTGTTTTCATAGGGTCGAAGTGCAAACACTGACGTTCAGTGATCTTGCTTGCATGACCTGTAGTCCACCATGGTTTGGTGTCAACAAAGATTGCTGTGCCATTGTCTGCCGAGTTTAACGTCAGTCGATCCCCCTAAGGGAGACAGTGTTGACACTCTTGCATATGGGTTTGTCTTGTTTGGTCCTTAAGGTGTGACCGTAGTTGAATCGTAGTCATTAACACAAAGTGTTTTGCGTTACTTCTGTTTAGCAAAACCTGAACAGTATCACCTGTCTTGCTAAATTAACCCAACCCTGACAGTCTTTTACTAAATGAATAACTGCTGGATTAAGTATAGCAGTGAACCTGAGAATTTGCGCACAACACAAATCTGACGTTGATTTTAAGGTTTAATTTGTTCTTGCAGACACTCAAAATATGCAGCATGCTAATAGCATGGAATGTGACCAGCACAGTCATGTAGACCAGCACAGTCATGTAGACCAGCACAGTCATGTTCTCTGGATTTTCACATCATTTCGGGAGAATCGTAAGCAGGTTGATGTACACAGTGGTGCCCAAGGTGCAGCTTCATGTCATGGTCAGCTGGCAGGGATCCAGAGGGATGTAAATACAGTTCTGCCCTTTCTGACATTTGGCCTGTTGTTCTCAGCCGTTACCATCTACACCCAATCTGTGTGTTTATTCACTTGAGCAAATACTGAAACCAGAATCTGACTAAAGTTAGTATTATTACAGAGAACTAATGACTGGAACACCAGGCAGTTTGAAAATCCTAAAAAATTATATACCCTTGTGCACCGAATATTGTGCCTAATAAAAGCAACAACATACTTAAGGTCAAACGCTTTTAAAAAATTCAGTGCCTCAATACAAAATAAACGTTGTTGTTGGTTGTGTTGCTATAATAATTACAACAAAAATACTAACTATGTGTGCTGCTTAACAAATTAGACACTCCCACATGGTGTTCTGTAATCCATCAGTTATCTTTCTTTGTAGTTGGTTAATTTGCAATGTTTAACTATAAAAATGTTTTCAGAAAATTTGCCCACTAATCTTGCATTGGTGGGTTCCCCCCCCCAAACAGTTGCCAGGAAACATGCATTACCTATTTGCTGCTGTCTTTACTTGCCTCCTGATTCCCCCCCCCCCCCCCCCCCAATCTCAGGATGGTCGATGTGGGTGGGCAGCGATCTGAGCGCCGCAAGTGGATCCACTGCTTTGAGAACGTGACCTCCATCATGTTCCTGGTGGCCCTGAGCGAGTATGACCAGGTCCTCGTGGAGTCCGACAACGAGGTGTGTGGCTCCTACCTGTCGGACATCTTGGAGAGAACGCGCGGGCAAACCTGTCCCTTAATGATGCTGTTCAGTGACCGTATTCCAGCTCCCCCCTGATTTGCTTAGCTGTTTACTTCAGTGCCTGTTTGATAATTACTTTGAAATGGGTGAATTGGGCTCTGATTTTGTTTGTATTTTTTGTTCTGCCAAATGATAATAGATATAGAAGGTAGAGTGAAATGATTGTGCGATGTGTTGTAGCGCTAGCATGGTGCCACTACTGGACTCTCTCGTTTGGATCGGAACAAATTAACGTTGTTACAGAATCATCTTTCCTGCTTGATTCATGACTCTTCCTGTTTCTTTTCTTTTTAGAATCGGATGGAAGAAAGTAAAGCACTATTTAGGACAATAATCACATATCCTTGGTTTCAAAACTCCTCAGTCATCTTGTTCCTGAACAAGAAGGACCTGCTGGAGGAGAAGATTATGTACTCTCACTTGGTGGACTACTTTCCAGAGTTTGATGGTGAGTTCTTGTTTATCCATTATCTGCATCATCTGATTCCCTGGAATCCCCTCTGCTCCGGTGTAAATCCCTGCCCATCTCCACCGTGGTTACATGTCAGTGTCCCTAATCCTTTTTCTCCAAATAGTCCACAATAAGATGCCTATTGCAAATCACATTGAATTGTACTAGATGATATTCAAAATGTATTCCACATACACCATTCCTTTCCATACCTATTGACTGGAGAAACCTGGTATTGTGTCACAAATGAATGGGTGAATAATTATGAAATACTGCTTTGACATTTTAAGGCTCACACCCAAAGTCCTTTAAATGCTGTGCACGGTGTTGCTCAATCTGTGCTAATTGTGTCGTGAAGAACTTATGCTGGCCCAACAAAGTGAGGAGTTTGACAATGGGTTTTATTTGAAGCCTGACAGGCTGAGGATATTATGCACAAATTCTCTGAGTGCCAAACCCTGATGGCTGAGATTATAAGTGATTAAGCAGAATGGTGTTTAAGACCTTAAGGATTGTGCCGGTTCTATTTTTTGCTTTGTGGATGTTTGGAGACACCATGTGGCAGAGAAATGAATCAGCTCACAGAATGGCGAAGATAAAACTAGCAAATACCAGCAAAAGCAAGCAGCATGAGGCTCAGACCATTAGTGAACATGGTGCAAGGTTGATTAGAAGAGCTCATCTGTCTTGTATATCTGATGCCGTGGAATGCTGAGGGTTTGCGGGGGTTATATTTAAAAAAAAAAAAAAAACCTATACTGATTGCAAAGTCTTAGGATGCTTACTTGATTCAGTAAATATTTTAAATAAGACATTAATCTCAAGTACTAATACATTGGAAACCCAAATTATAGTTTCAATTCAATTTATTTTTATATAGCGCCTTTCACAACAGTCTCGTCCCAAGGTGATACATTAAACATCATTAGAGTAATACAGCATTCTAAAAGAGTTGTTCGTTAAACACCAAACATTCATATTTAGTATCCATTTGGGAGCCAATGACTACAGTTTATAGCAAAATGGCAAGAACGGAACTGAATGGTCAGTCAAAAATGTGATAAAATGTTTGCGTATGATGTATGCCAATATGTTACGCGTTACGTTCGTCAATGGACTTTGATTATAAAACCAATAAATTTGCCAGACTGTTACTGAATTAAGCAAGCGTCCCAAGACTTACTGAGCACTATTTATTTTCAAATCACACCTTTTTTTTGACCCCTGACGTTTGCACGTTCGGATTTGCATGTGAAGAAGCTGGAGCTCAAACGTTCTGCTTCATCATTTTGGATCGAGGTGAAAGGGGATGTGTGCATTAGCCACGAAGGCATTTACGGCCTTGTACATGCACCTTTTGGTGTGAGGCTGGATTTTCAGCTCTGATGGTTCAGGAACAGGTTTGATGCAAGAGAGACACATTGTTTGTCCCTGTCTCCCATTACCCCTCGCTATGACCAGCCTGTAATGGGGAAACAGACCCAGCGATCATATTGAATTGGCTTTTCGTTAATGATTCTGTTGTGGAAACTTAAGATTGCTAACTGTAACAAATCACAATGAATGATGCAAACATGCTATGCTGTTAATGTTGATGATATTTCCTTTTGATTGTGTGTGATCCTCTGAATTTTTTGCACAACAAGGATTGCTGGTCATCAAAAGGTTTGGAATTCCTACTCTAGGGGAACAGACTGCCCTCTAATGGAAACCAAGTAATGTTTTTTTTACAGTAGTAAGAGGACGGCACCCAGAGAGTTACCTGACAGATCCAGGCCTGGATGATGAGTTCTGAGTGGCTCTAAAGTTTACAATGCCACTGTCATGTAGAAGTGAAGAGGCTATGAGGAGGAGGACAGACCAAAGCAGATACTGAGTTGAATAGCTACAAAGAAGGGACAGGATCCAGGGCTGGCGTGGTCTGCAGTGCTGGGCTAGTAGAACTTCAGATCAGAAAACACTCCCACAGTGCTTTATGACTGTTAATCTCTCAGGGCTTTGTTTTTGTTTTGTTTTGTTTTTACTTCGAGCTGTATAAACAGTTGAGTGGAAGCCATAGGTAACTGGTTACCAAGTGAAACCTCTCAGGATAATGATGCCACCAGTCAGGGAAGTGGGTACTTTGTCAGAGGTCTAGGAGTGACTTGATTGGCTCAAACAGCCTTAGAAACCTGCAACAAGGAAGCTTGTTTCAATGTGTTAATCACTTCCTATCCATAGGCATAACAGAAGATGGTGGAGGGTGTGAGGTCAAATCAATTCTTTGATACAACCCTGCAAACACTTCTTTGTGGTGTTCAACACTCATTACCACTTGCTTGTCACAGCACTGAGGTGACAGAGCCCTTAGAAGGTGGAATATGAGAATGCTGACTCGTAAAAGCGTATTCAGACTAGGAATATTCTATTGTGTATTGGTGTAAGAAAATTATTTTATTTGTGTGTGTGTGTGTGTGTGTGTGTGTGTGTGTGTGTGTGTGTGTGTGTGAAATCAATGCTAGAGTTTCTGTATCCAATGGATTTTATAAAATCAAGGAAACAAACACCTTCAGAATTTGCAGTTCATTTTCAGAATTAACATTAAAGGTAACGTGCAAAACTTCTGCTTATAGTTTCGGTATGAATATCTGTGCTCCCAGACTCGCACGTTTTTTGCCAGTTAGGCCTAAACTCAAGCGGTTGTTTTTAGTGGCCTTTTTCAGGCACTGAAATTTCCATTAGAGAAGATCAGCAAGTTGGAGAAGCAAAGTAATTAAATAAAAAACAAACAATGAAAAATTGAGAATTGAAATTTTTCATTTCAGTCTTCCCCCTGCTGCTGTGTGAAAATTGAAACTTCAAAACACTGATCAGTAGCCACAGCTTGCAGGACCATGAAAGAACTCTTTAATGCAGGTGTTGATCCATGCATGACACGTCTGATTTGGATACTATTGTTTTATTTCATGTACCCCCCCAAGAACAAGCAGAAATTATTGGGGGTGGGTGGAGGATTAAAGGATTAATTTTCATTTGGTTTGTTTTCCGTCTAATGACGAAGGCGGTAATGCTGTGCGTGTCCACCCAGGTCCCCAGAGAGACGCGCAGGCAGCTCGGGAGTTCATCCTGAAGATGTTTGTGGACCTGAACCCAGACAGCGACAAGATCATCTACTCCCACTTCACCTGCGCCACCGACACGGAGAACATCCGCTTCGTGTTCGCCGCTGTCAAGGACACCATCCTGCAGCTCAACCTCAAAGAATATAACCTGGTGTGAATGCCAGCGAGAGGCCGTCGTCAAGGCAGAGTCGTGGACAACGCACATCTGAGGCGAAACACACACACACACACTCACACACTTATATACATATGCGAGTGTCGCTGAGCTTCATCCACACGCCACCCAGACCTCCCCGCTTCCTGATTCTGTTTGTGACTCTTGTCTGTGTTTCGTCACAGCCTCCCAGGGACCCACGGTCTGCTGTTTTTTGCCCTTTGACACACTGGCTCCGCCCATTTGTGGCATTTCTGGGGGCTCCCTCATTCCCTCCATGTCTACAGCTCTGACTTACTTGCACCGCGCCCTTACACTAGCTTTTACGTTGAGTTTGTTTCGTTTTCGTTAATCACGTTGGTTCAACGTTGTCCTATAGAAAGGGTCACCATAGCGGCGGTATGTGTGCTAATTAAGTGAGCTGCTTGGGAATTGAAGCATAAATCGGGAGAGAGTGACAGAACACCTGGAAGGCGTGCTGTGCAGGAGGGTTTGGGCTCTTGGACCCAAAGGATTGTGGGAAACCTGTATGAACAGGGCTGTAATAGTCAGTAACACCAAGTGTGGTGTCTCAAGGATACGCCGTGTTCACTGATTCAAGCTTGAGCTTATTTTTACGTTGGTAAATGTAACTACATGCATGATTTTCACATCTACAGGAAAACGTAAATCTGAGAGCAGGAGAGAAACAATGTCGAATATTTTGAACATGTAAAATTTTGCTATTGCAACTGAAATTGTTATAAAATTCCTAGTCATTCAGAGAACCAGTGTGTAAACATGGGGTTAATGACGCGCTGAAGGATGGTCAGTTTTTTGCCGCTTTTATTTATTTTTTTCTGTGTTTTTGACACTCCCCCCCCCGTTCCTATTTTTTTTTTTTTTCCCCTATTTGGATCTGTGTACTTGTATCAGTCGGCATTTTGCATAGTTTTAAATGGTCCCATCTAGCGCTGACTGAATAACAGATGACAGCAGCCTGTTCACGCCCATTAATCTCTACAGAAAAACCAGGCAACACAGGAGCTCGAAATATTTGGTCTTGGTGTGAGGAATGGAAATGTAACGTCAACCTGTGTGAGTGAGGCAACTAAAGCACGAAGAGAACTGCAAAACAAAATGGCATGGGACAGAAAGCCCCTCTTTATTCTTAAGTTGCACTTAACTCTTGTGAATGACATTACACGATACTGTGACTATTTTTAAGTTATCGAAATATGACATGCTGTATTTGTATTTAGATGACAGAACAGTTGCAAGCAATAGTTTGAAGAGTAAACGCTGAGCTGAACATAGCATAATGTTGTTAATGCTGACTAACATGCTTGGCTTATCCATATCAAACAGATGTTCAGTTGTGAGCAGAATCTTTATTATTAGTTTATTTATATAAGGCCAGCTTTGTGGGTGTTGAGAATCTTTCCTATGTTGAACTGGTACCTTCTCAGTAAAAGTAGGAGGCGCTGTCTGAACTGCTGTATGAATCCTTATGGGTGCAGTAATCGGATTTTCCTCAGTCTCTATACGCAAAAATATTTATCGTTTATTCGTATCAGTCAAATATTTAAGTCACTTTGGGTCTGAGTACAATTAAAATTTTAATGTAGAAGCAAAGCTTTAAGCAAGCATTTAAGAGAATTTCATAATGATACCTTCTCCTGGTTCCCTTTTTGAAGAAAAAGTATTTCCAAGATTTCATAGCTAGTCGTTTCCTTCTTTGCAGTTGTCTTTGCAGTGTAATTCAGGTGAATTTTCAGACATCTTCATTAAAAGGGCTATTATATTGCATACAATTTGAACAGCCAGAGGTTTTAAAGACAAGACCCTGCGTGACTGAGAAACGGGTGCAATTTTAATGCACTCTTATTGGACTACATTAATGGCTGCACTACATTAATCATCGCTTACAGGTCCAGAATGTAAGGAATAGGTTAGGTTCGTCTTTGTTACCCTCATCTGCTTGCTCTGAAGATGAGCTTATGGTGAGCAGGGCAGAACAAAATTGACACGCTTGCATTTCCACTGAAAGTGGTGTGACACTGCTATGGTACTGCAGCCAGGCTCAGATGCTGTGTAAAATGTCCTGCATCATGCTTCCTGCCTCTCTGCATGACTGGAGAGGCCTACTCCCTTTTACTTTCTGAAGTGTAGTGCCTGTGTGCTTCACTTTTGTTATATATTGCTCAAAGGTAACTGCCAGGGGGTGTTGACCGTTTACCGTGGGTGGGGCTAGCTTTAGGCCCCGCCTCTCTGGACACTGACTGCCAAAGTCTGATTTGGGATTTTATTGGGAACTGAAGACAAATTTGGTGGCACTTTTTGTATGAATATAATTATTTTTATGTTTTGTTTCCTCCAGTTGCACCAGTGCCAAGACACTATGGCTGTGTTCAGAGAGCACTGGGAGCCGTTTTGGCCGATGCTGTGTGTTAAATTCACCTGCGTTCTCCTCCTATGCCTGTACAATTAGCATCTTCACAAGGACTGAAGAGCCTGTTCTATACAGGCTTGTCATTGACCCCTAAGCCCCTTTTGCATCGTTTTCATGATCTGTATAAACAAATTACCTGGGAGAATCTCTGATTTTGTTAATACAACCCAGTTCTCTTTATTAGTGTCGTTAATCCCACTTTCCCATGTATTTTTGTACTGCTTTGCTGTGCTGTTATTTGGGGAGAGACGAACTGGAAATCAAATGCGGTTTTCACATTTAGCCTCAACCTCCAGTGCTCAGCATCTACGAAAATTGCTACAGCTTTCATGTTAGTGTGTATTATAAATCGCAATTATCCCATTTTTTTCCAGGGGTAAGTGTTTACCTGTTGTTTTCATACATTCATAGTTTTTATAGGGCTGCAGCAGCTCAGTGTGGGTGGCGCAGTAAGCCAGTGGGTCTCATAGCTTTTAAAAGCATCTTTTTAGATGATGATTTGCTGTGTGTCACTGAAATACTACCAGTATTTTACACACACGCTTTTGTCAGTGTTCAGTGGGCCTTGATTAACGACAGACCATTTTCTTTCATCCACCGCTTCAAAGCTATTAGACATGCTGGTGTTTGTAAGCTTTTTGTAATACCCCCATCACAAATCTGAAATGGACAGATATTCCTTTATGCTGTATTCATCAGTGCGCACTCTGCCCTCTGCTAGCTTGATAAACATCATTGGCCAACTTCTCGTTCCTCTTCACTTTGAGCGGCCCAGCATGCTTGGAGAAGAGCTCTCGTCACTACGTTCAAGCTGCTGATCTCTCGGTGAGCTGTTGACAGAAGGTGTCACTGTAGGCCAACGAGAGGGACAGGAGCCCAGGCCTTCAGCCCATGGCTCAGCACAGACCGGTTTCGTTTTATCGGAGTCTCCCGGCTGCAGGTCTTGCTCCATTCCCCCGTTATAGGGCACGCCTCACTTTGTGGGCAGTGCCCTGCGCTGTTGATCTTTGATGATATATTGAAGCTTTACTGCAAGTCGAGAACTTCCAACCTGGGCTCATTAGGCGTATAGGAGCTGTTAAAGTTGTGCTGTCAATTTCCTTTAATTGGGCAGCAAATAATGGGTTATTCTGATCTGTAGCTAGACAGTACTCTGAGGTTGATGGAGCTCGATGTATTTCTACATGTGAGTGACCACGGATACCTCGATAAGCACACTGCGTCCCGTTTAATTAGTGTTCTGCTCATTTCGAGCAGTAAGAAGTCGCTCCAAGCTCGTTGGACTCCTTTTTATTCTGTTGGCTTATCCAGTGAGGGGAAATATGTATTTTTGTTTTTTTTTTTTCTTTTATATAGTCAAATTCATTTTTGAATTGTTGTTTATTCTTGCTTGTGGTTAAGTGTTCTGAGATCAGACAGTGTTGAGTTGCTCAAAGTAAATAATCTGTATATTCTGGATGGTATTGTAAATTAGAAAAACTATTGTTTAAGGTTTTTGTTGTCTTTATAGTTGGATTCAAAGCACTAAAAGTATTACCTTTTCAGTTGTGTGATCTTACAGTAGTGCGGGTGATGTCAGAAATGCTGAGAAACCCAGTTTCCTGATTGTTTACCACATGGATAAGTGACACATGACTTTCTCTGTCGATGGGTAACAGTTTTGTAAAATGTTTTGTTGCATTAATTTGCCAAATTTATATATTGAAATAGACATGTGGATAGTTCCACTTGCAAGGCTGTAAGTAGCGAAACAGCACTGAAAGTTTAAGATGAAAATTAAAATCCCAGTAGATGAATAAAAATAGTGTAGACTGGTTCTCCATTTATACTACTAAATATTTGGAGACATAAACATGCTTATTAAAACTTTAAAAAGGTACCACTTAAAGTGCTGAAAACCGGTTGACTCCTGAGTTCATTTAAAATGATTCACTCACAGTGTGTGAAGGTCTTTATATATTAGGGATTGTAAATGGCCACGTTAATAGGACTGCCTGGCATTTTCCTGTGGTGACCTCTGACCCCCGCTGAGTCAGTGCACTGAACAGCCCTTTGAAATACGGGCCCGCTCGGATTCGTGAGAGTTCACAGCTGCTGCTTGAAGCTCACTTCCTGGTGTCCTGAGATGTTCTTACTGGCTGGGTTTTACTCATTCAGGCTGAGGTCTGAACTGAGACAGTGGACATTAACATTAATCCTAGCCCCCCTCCCCCCCTCCTTTTTAAAAAAAGAAATAAATAAAATAATTAATTAACTGAATGTTTATTTTCTTTTTTAAAGAGTAACTGCATAGGTATGTATAAATTGGTATTTGTGTTTGCTTTTCCATTTTTTAGTATACCAGATGTAAATGATGTACTATAATGTGTGCCAATTCTCTTTCTTTGTAGAGCCAGACTCTTTACAAGTGCCAATGTTGTGAAAATAAAAAAGGGGCCTTTGTGTTTTATGGTCCATTTTTTAAAAGGAAAAAAAAAACTCTTAATATGTGATATAAATAAATGACTGCTAACTTTATTCTGTATTTAAGATTACTAAGATAAACTGCTGTTTTTAAATAATTGTCTTTGAATTGCATGTGTTTGGGTTTGGGTTCGGGGAAGCGGACAGCACAAAACCCCGTGGAACAGGGTCCTGATGGTTGTTGATTTGCTGCATATTAGCCATATTTGTTTTGTATTCGTTTCATTTTGACCACTGTTGCCTGAACATCATTCAGACATAAATGATTTTCTTAGCGTACAAAGGAAAATAATTAAAGCATTATCTGTTTTAAATATGAATAAAATTTGTTCCTAAATGTGGTGCCTTTATTCCCCCCAGCTGGTTTAATATAGTTTTTGGTGTACAGAGTTGAAACTCATTCTCTGTGGTTATTCACAGCTGTGACAATGGATATGGAGATCAGAGGTCCTTTTCTGTACTGATTTTTGTATGTATAATTAAGCATATTCAGCTTAATCTGTGTACTATTGGATGATTAAATGGTTGTGAGCATTTCTGTAATGTTTATCCTCATCTGAGGGTTGTATGGTGGCTCAGTAAGTAGCACTGTTGCCTTCTCTAAGGTTTTGGACCTGTTCTCTGCATTTGCAGTGTTGTGTGGATTTCTTCTAGTACTCCTGCAATCCGAAAAAAACACAGGTGAAATGGTGTCTCTGCGCTGCCCATCGTGTGCGCCACGTGATGGACTGGTGTCCCCGACTCTGTGCTTCCTGACAGAGGCTCCAGCTTCATGTCCCTGGATGTGTGGTTGGGAGACTGTTGGTAGGATGAACCCTGTCTGATCTTTGGTGGTAAGAAGATTAAAATCTCATTGTGTATGATCTAGTTGAGTAAAGTATAAAACTGTGTATGTCTCTCACAGCCAGCTAACCCACTGTCCAGGAGGTCATGGGATCTAATCTCAGAACTAGCATAGTATTATCGCTCTTGGGCACTTGAGCAGGGCTCTTTTAATCCCAGCTGCTCCAGAGATGCTGACTGACCTCGTTCTCTTTATCTGCTATATATACTGCACTTTCACAACAGATTCACTAGGCAGCTTGAAAGTTGATCAAGCAGACTGATGATGTATTTTCACTGAACACAACTATAGCATTTCTTGTTTTAAGGTTTTTCAGTTGGTTGGGAAGGGCTTTCATAATCCTAGTTTAACAGTGAATGCTATCTAGTGAGATATTTGTTAGATCAAAAGAAAGTTACCTAAATGTCTACATAACAGAAGAAATTTGTGAAGCTAGGTATTGGTGAAATGGCATACAGGCAGTCCTTGGGTTAAGTATTGTATTAAAAATTTGTGTTAAATTCAGCAAATGTTGACTATCTTGTAAAAATGGTGCAGGTCAAGGTCTGGGATATATACGGTCAGCTAACATTAAGTAACTAGTTGACGTGGTGAATGCAGTAGGAATGGACAGCGATAAATGTCTGAGTGACTAACAAGAGGCCAAATCATTATGGCCAGACAACTGGGTCAGAGCATCTCCAAAATGGCATGGCTTGTGGGCTGTTCATGGTCAGCTGTGGTCCAAGGAGGGAAGGAGCACAAACTGCCAAGGAGGCATTGGGCAGCCAGGACTTGCCGACACGGGATGTGAACAAAGGCTCTCGCGTCTGGTACAAACCAACAGAAGAGGTACTGTGGCACAAATGGCAGATGATTTTAATGATGATCAGATGGATACTTTGTCACGACTCACAGGGCACCAAGCCCTGCTGTGTAAGGGGCTATTTAGCTGCATGCCAGTCAGTGTGCCCATGCTTACTCTGCCTACCATAAAAAAATGTTTACAATGGGCATGCGAGTGTTGGAAATTGAGCTTGGAGCAATGAAAGAAGGTCGCCTAGTCTGATGAATCCCATTTCCTGTTGCATTATGTAGGCGGCTGGGTACGTGCCGAGCATCTGTGGGATGCGATGGGCTGACAAGTCTGATCCACGGCTACGTAGCCGCATACACAGCAGTACTCTATGCACCGTGTCGTGGTACATTATTCCTGTGATCATGATCATTATCTGGCATTTCTGCCACAGTAGTCCTTCTGTTACTTTGTACCAAACAGGACAGCCTTTGTTCATATACCAAATCCTAGTCACTCAACACCTTGTTGGCAATTCATGGTTTTTCCCTCAGAGCGCACTCAATGGGTATTCTCCATGGCTGGCCGTGACCCCCCCCACCCCCCGAGCCTTGCTGTTTCTGAGATGCTCTGACCTACTCGGCTACATCTACATACTACACCTACCGAACGTTACCTTCTGATATATCCCAGACCTTAACATGTACCGTCTTTATTAAATAGTCAACACTGGTCATAATGAGTGACCATAATGTTTTGGCTGATTGGTGTATATATTTCAAGTATGGTCAGATCTTCTGACCTTTTGATCTACCAAGAAGCTAACAACTCGGCGTGTAGTTATGCTTTATTACTTGCCTGGCAGAGGAGACGGCATGATCATAAAGGGTGGTATTCCCAGAGCCAGGCTCAGCCAACACATTTTGACTGTGCTGACATATGTGAATTCCCCAAATACAGGAATCTGAAGTGAATAATTTCTGATGGTGGGGTACTGCATTCAGGCTCTCCCGATTTAGATTTTTTTTTTTCTGGGGGTGGGGTGTAGATCAGTAGGTTAGGAATCTGTTCCAGTGTTCGGAAGGTCTTGGTATTAAATATGTGGTCGGCGGAATAATCATATTGCTCTATGGCCCTTGGGCAAAGCTCCTTACTGCTCCAGGGATGCTAGATGCTAGCTGACCCTGCTCACTGACCCCAAAACTTGCCGTCATCTTTTTATACTAAGGGAGCGAGACAGGGTATGTGGAAGCTGTCCCGTCTCCCCATAGAGATGAATAAAATTCCATTATTCTAATTCCCTATGGAGGTGATTGCTAGATATAGTTAGTCTTTCACACCGACATGGGGCTGTGATTGTATTTTAAGAGTATCCAACCAACATGGTGAACCTCAGGTTCCTGAATTGAGGCGAGTGACACCAAGAAACTATATGGTTCCTTTTTTTTAGTAGCATATCCCTCCCCATGTCTAACAAATGGATTTTGACAAGAGAGAAGCACAGCTCTCTAGATCCTATATGGATATAGTATCTGGGAGTGGTTTTATATGGTAATCCAAAAAGTATGAAGGAGATTACATTCAACAAAACACTTAATGAATGTGCCACCACTGAGCTCTCCTTTATTGGACTGTGAGTGTTGTCAATCCAAAGTGATGCACATTGTTTGAACAGAGCAGCCTGGATCAGCCTGAAGCATAACTAGTCATCTGATCCTTTGTTCTCGCGCTGGTGGGCAGCCATACCGAGTGGCGGAGGGTATGCATCTTCCAAGAAGCAGCAAAGCTTTCCCCGTAGCAAATCTAACTTAGAAATACAGAACAAAGGAACGGGCACACACTGGCTCAGACATTAGTGATTAGCAATACCCTTTATGATGAGGAATCATTTAGTTTGTTTTCTAAGATCCTTATATTTACTTTCAATAAAGGAACTTTCTACTCGTTTCTGAAGTAGCGCTCCTCAATCATATTAAATGTACAAATTAGACAAAGCTACCTCACAGTTTGAGTTTTAATATAATTCACAAAAGTGCAATGTACTCTAAAAGTCGAACGAGTTCGTTTTAAGTAGGTTATTTGGCATCTAAAATGGGTCTATGCATCGCCACCTCAATCCCACGTCACATGGAGAGTTAAAACCTCGACGCTGCATGTTGTTCAGCGTTAAGACCAGAAAAGGGCTGGGAACGGCAGTGTGTTTAATTCTGGTGTTTGGATCTCAGCTATTCGGGACCCAACCCAAGGACATTAACTAGAAGATCCTGTCCATTTCTAATTAATTTGTGCAAGCAGACATTCCTAGTGATATTGCGCAGGGTTTTATTTATTAGGACTTCTGTCCTAGTAACGTGTAAGGAGCTACCCAAGACGGCTGCAAACACAGCGGTCCAAATCGTCAAGTTTTCTCTCAGAAGGCCAGAATCGGCCAATATTATTTTGTGAGGCGCTCTCGTTTATTGCAAAAAAAAAGTTCGCTCACTTTTTTTTCTATTTTGCAAAATCGGTGTTTGAATAAAGCGAAGCGAGCGGCGCGGAGAGGCGTGGGGGAAGCCCGCTAGCAGCCAGCCAGCCGTAACGCGGGCGTGGGAATGATGCCCTGATCCCCGGCGAGCTGCGGCAGGAATCCGGCGTGAGGGGCGGCGAAGAGGCACCGGTCGGCCGACGGCTGCGTCCTGATCGTGGTGCTAAAGCGGCAGAAATCCGGCAGCTTCATTCACCGAGCCGTACTCTTTTTTTTATGCGGCTGGCTATTCGAAACAGTTCATAGAAAAACCAGAACTAAACGCCTTTCGCTTTTTCTTTGGGAAGGAATTAAACTCAAAAAGAGACTGACATGATGTTTCCACAATCCCGACACTCAGTAAGTGCGCGTCTGCTCGCTTTTCTCCAGGCTAACGTGGGCTGCTTCAACTTGCAGTGCTCTCCCATGTTGTCATTCTTACGCACTTATTTAGCAATAATAAGCGTTTTTGTCTTTTATGCTTAAAATGGGCAGCGGTGCATCTCCGGCGGTATGAAGCGGAGCTGCCGTGGGGTAAATCGGAGCATTTAAAACGGCGGCGAGCCAGCAAACGCCCGTGTGGCCGCGGATCCGGCAATATGTCCTGACAGTCTGTGTGCTCCGCTGACATTTTTTTCTTTCACCATTTGCTCGATAGCACAGTTAGCCAGCCCGGCTAGCGAGGGCCGGTGACCGTGCGCCGTGGCCCCGCTAGCGAAGCGCCGGCAGACCGCCTTCCTGCTCCCACCGCTGGCTGCTTACCTAATAAGTCTATTTAGCCAGTTATCGAAATCTTTGCGAACTTCCCCATATATATAAATGTCAGGGTAACGTTTAAATGTTCGCCGTCCGCTGCTTGCACGTTATGTTTACAATTTTCCTAAATGTACAAAATGGCTGAATGTGACTCGCAGCAGCCCCGCTTCGCGTCGCCTGCTCCCGTCCTGCAGATTAAGACGGATTAGCAAAGTTTCTCTGCAGCTAATAATCACGCATAAATGAAAATGAGTTACGACGTGGCACTTTTTTTTTTAACCCCCTCCTTTTTTTTTTTAACTGAAATTAAACAGAATAATGAGGCTAATTGAGACGAAGTGACACTGTAATTAATGATCCGTAAATGTTAAAGGTTGTGCGCTAATGAGGATGACGCCTTGTCCTCCGCTTTGCCTGCTTTGCTCGGTTTGTTATTAATGATCCCTCTCCGCCACGTTATTTTCCCATTTCTCAATACGCCATTAACTGAAATGTACCAATTTCCAGGTAGTACCAGGTGAATAAGGACATATTTCTAAAGATCTGCTAATTGACTATACGTGTCACAAGCGCAGGTTTTGCATTTAATTAATACGTTTTTATGTTCGTTCGAATTTTCTTTACAGCATAATATAATATAGATCACCAGATTTGCTTACCAAGTTTTTGGGTTACTGGACGGTTGACATTTTTCGTCGACCTACGTCTAATTTTCTTTATTTGTGTGAGGTTATGTATGAATTACGTGAAACCTTCAGGGCATGTGGCTTAGTATGAGAGGAAAGATACTTGTCATGGAAAAAAAACTGGGTGGAAGATACTAAAATCATTTTATTATTGTAATAGCTAATACAATCTAAATTCTGAGGGGAATAATCCCCTATATTAATGTGCAATTTGTGCTAAACCTCTAAGTTTTACTTATAAGTTTCTTTAATGTCGTTTCACGTATTTATCTCAGGTTTAATATTGTAAACATGACCTACATTTAAAAATAAATCTTTAAAAAAAATCACAGAAGTAGTAATACTGATCGTTTTAGCAATTATCTAATTATCTGTCCGCGTTACTTACCGACGGGGATACGTGCTGAGAACTGCGTTGTTAAGCGATTTTGTTGACGTCATTGTGCGACCATCATAGAGTACTTACAAAAACCCAGATGGTATAGCCTACCACACAGCTAGGCTATATGGTGTAGCCTAAATAACGATACAAAGTACAATACAGTAAAGTACATACATAAACCAGTAACATAGTTATCATATATGCTGTACTTTTATACCGCTGGCTGTGCGGTAGGTTTGTTTACACCAGCATCCTCACAATCATGTGTATAATTTGTTGCCTTAGTATGTCACTAGGCAATATACATTTTTCAGCTCGATTATAATCTTATGGGACCACTGTGATATGTTCCGTCTTTGACCAAAATGTCATTAGGTGGCGCGTGAATGTACTGAACATCTCACCATCTTTTAAGGTATTTCTCCTTTGATATTTTAAGAACACATTAAACTGAATCCATTAACCTGAAACCAGGAACACGATGGGTGTTGACTTATGAGCTAAATGAACTTCATTGTAGCTGGACAGGAAGCTTCCTAAAGATGGTTCCATCGATTTATTTAGTGTGATTAGCTGCCTTTGGTCCTTTAGGTGATTCTGTTTTGTTAGAAGCAGGGATCTCTGCTGTAGGCACTGGTCCTGATCTCTCTCGTTCTGTGAAGTTAAGATCTGACAGTTTTGACAGCAGTGGGACACAAAGAGCCTTGACACAAGGAATAGCTTGTGGCTTGCTTCCTACTGGAAGAGCATCGATAAATGCTTTTATGTAATGCATTAGCTTGTGATGTGTGACTCTTATAGCACCTAACTTGTGGTTTCCGTTTTACTGTTCGGTTTTCACATTACCGAGCCTTGCTCTTCTAATTTAAATTAGTCGAATTAAAAGAAGTTTCTTTTGCTGGTAACGGTACATATACAGGCATCCTACAGCCTCAGAACTGTCATCCTGTACCTGGAGTATCCACTTAAGTAGCAAAATTCATATCTAATGTGAAGAGTGAGGTGGCACTGAGTGCACTTAACAAAAGAGTGAGCTGTCTCGAGACCTCACTACTGATAATACTTCATATTCAGGCTCATGTGAAACTTGCAATAGCAGTAAATTAAATCCCCTGAAGCAATGGTAAGGATTTTAATTCCCTGTTCTGTCCTTGGTTCCATCGCGAGCCAGCAGGCCTGTGCGTTGATGTGAGTGTTGGGTCTTGCATATGATCTCATCCTCCTGCTTTTTCCATACTATATGTGCTTCTGTCTCTTCCTTGAGTGTGAGCTATAGTCTGAGTGCTCAGGAAAAGTGGTTAATCTTGGCAGAGAGAAACTTAGAGCTGGAAGTGAAGAACTCTACAGATTAGGTGTAATTATCTTGCTGCTTAAATTCACATACGTCTAATACTGCTTCAGTCCTGTCAGGAAGTAGTGCACATTTAAACATGCAGATGAGGCTGAAAGATGTTAATTCAGGTTGTATATGAGAATTTTGTCGTCTTAACCAATCAAGCAGTTTCTTTGTCACTGTATCCCAAATGTAACTGGACTTGAACTTCAATTAATGGACATCTGATTAGTGTTAAAGCGTGAAAAAGATCATCATACAGCTATAATTTCATCCTAGTCTTCATTAAGCATGGATATTTTCTGCCAACATTCTTCTATTTTGCAGTTTAATCATTTCCCAGCTTTGCTGCTAATAGACCTATTTTGAGGTGAAGCACATTTTATTTCACACTGGGTAGGTGGGTCATTGGACAGTGGTCAGCAACGTAGCCCCCATCTCCGCGACTGAAACCCGCTGAGCAGTCATTCCGTTCTTCGCAAAGTGCACGTTTAATCAGTTACTAGAGAGATTTGATCCAGACACTTGCAGCAATGCAGTTCATGCAGTCACATGCAAATCATGTCAAGGTAATGCTAAAAATAAACTCTAAAAATGCTTTAAATTTGAACAGTTGTCTTGGGTTAATTGTCTGATTTGTGTATTGGTATGGTGACATTTAACTCCAGCAGTTTGGAATGTAGAAGGCTACTTAAAACAGTGTGAAGAGTTTGTTTTTCAACATTTTGAGATAACCAAATCCTAAAAGGCCGAATTTAATGTTCTAGATAGATAAAAAAAGAAACTGGCTCAGAAAACGGTCTCTGTGATGTGGGAGATTCTGTACTGACAGCCTTGCGTTAATGCAAAGGTTCTGTGTTATCCTGTAGAAATGGTGATTTACACATCCATAATTAAAATATGGGATAACCTGAATGCTTTAACGCTACCAATGCTACAAATTTGCCCGTTAGATATTTGTGTCATTAAACAAAGGAATGCGCCAAAGCTCTTTGTCTTAATTCTAGAATTTCGTTGTTAGAACTTTTGAACAATTGGGAAAACTCTTGCGGACTATAGTCTGGTGTTTATGACCATTTTGTCTATTTAAAATAATCAGTTTGTGACTTGGTCTTGTGCAATGCCAGTTAGCATTTTACCTATTCACACAGCTATTTGCATCACAGGAGTAGCTCAGTGGCCTGTACTATGAAGCGGGGTTGCTGGTTTATCGAAGGTAACTTGTCGGATTTAAGGTACCACAGTTTAAATGGACTTCATATTTGTTCACTTACATTTTGCCCAGACTAACTTAAATCCGACAAGTTACTGCAATAAGCCAGTAACCCCACTTCGTAGTACAGGCCGCAGGTTAAGCGCATGCAGGGTTGTATTCTATCAGTCGATATCCTTGACCACCACGCCCCCTACTGTTTTTTTTGCTTTAATGCAAGACTGTCAGTGCAGAATCTCCCACATCACAGAGACCATTTTCTGAGCTAGGATTTCATTCGGGTTCAATGTTCCTTTTATGAGCACATCTGCAGTATTATGGAGAGATGTAGCAATTCTGTATTCATCGTTTCTTTCTTTAGGACAAGGTGGTGTAGGCGTGCATATATGCAGCACTTAACCAGCTCTCAAAGAACGAGAGGGAAGATCGGAGAGGCGTGTACTGGGGAGGTGATGTTCCGTCCACTTAAACAATAGGGCAAGCTTCAGTCTTTTGTCAGAACTCTCCATCTGGGGGTAGACCAGTTGCTGCCAGTTCTTCCATCCCCAGCTAACCCGTACTCTTCTGTTTGTTTTGGTTTTTTTTTGCTGCCATCACTGCCATCTTTGTCAGTGCCCGCACTCTACATGCCTTTTTTAAATATGGTCACGTGTGCACATACATTTCCCCGCACTCATTTGCATTTCACTGTAATTGCATTTTCCTCCCTCCCTCGCTCCTACGCATGCATGCAGTGCCGCTGCCAAAATGGCTTTTCTCCAGCTACAAGCACGAATCCACATGTGCCTCCAGACTTCTGGTATTTTCCCTAGTTGCTTCTGGGAGACAGATGAAGTCGACGGGCTTCACACAAGCAGCGTGGCAGATGTCAGGGTCAGCAAGGACAAGGCCATTCAATAAGATCACAGTAGGGTCCCTCTGCAATGACCAGGCAAGACACCGAACGTGTTGCTGTAGTAGGACCTGCTATGCAGACTGGCGCCGGTCACAGGTTACATTCATGGTATGCACACAAACAGCCTTGGGCACTCGTGTTTTGCAAGAGATTAGAAGATAGGCGAGTGGTATTTAGCAGAGCAAAGGTATTGATTACAGTAACAAACCAGCCAGTTGCCCTTTGTGTCACTGGCAATGCCAAGCAAGCTTCAATTTGGATAAATAAAGCTGTTAAACCAGCTAAACTGTCAGAAGCCTCAGTATGTGGTTTTACTGTTGGACATATAAATGATATTTAAGTTTGTGAGCAAACAATGGTGTCATATTTAATTACTGGTTGTGTTATTTACCCTATTAGAAATTGTAAAGCCACAAAGTCAAGGTCATCGAGTGAAATCGACTTTAATGCCCTAGGAAAACTCTTCCTGATCCTCCTCTATTAAGTTTGCTCATTCTCCAGAATGTTATGAAGTTACCGATAATTCTAGTTGAGATCCTGTTTGGATTTAGCCTCATCTTGTAACCTTTCAAGAACAAATGCCATGAAGCACTATGTAAAGTCACGTGACACAGGAAAGAACAAAAACCTTTTGTATATTAAAACATCCTGCATGAGCTTGAAAGAAAGTGTAGTTCTGTTTATGTGAAGTTAACCGTTTAGTTAAATGACTGTAAAGGTGTTCCCACAATAATGGGGATGATAATATTGTATTTATGATTATACAGTGGTACCTCGGTTCTCGAGCTCACTAGAACTCGAATTTCTTGAAAGTCGAACAAACCAGTTTGACCTAGAATTCGATCTGAATATCAGAAGCCGAACCGTGAACGCTGACCTAGTATAAATTGTACGCGCCAGGAAATGAGTCATACTACAATGCAATTCTTACTTGAATGCCTTCTT
>JAODJU010000033.1:4721840-4733466 GCA_026776725.1 Gnathonemus echidnorhynchus
TATACACATACACACACACACACACACACACACACCTTAAAATAGGTTCTTGGGGGGATCTCAGAGGCTGATCTCTCTTTAAATGATCTTCATTTGCTCTGTTCCTGGAATGAAATTGCTGGCATGTTTGACATTTAATATCATACAGATGGGAAAAAAAATACAAATCTCAAATTTTCAGCAATTTCATGATTTGTATTCTGTAAAGAGAATTTGCTTCAGATTGACCAGCATCTGTTTTTTTTATCCTTAAATTGATCAGTTATTAAAAATGTAGTCATAAAGAATAAAGTAAAAGTTTTCTAATAAATCCTAAATAACATTTCTTCTAATATTACGTTTTGGTGATTGTTTTCTTGCCACCCAGTATCCCCTGTGCATGTTTGACACTTTCATTCATAAGCCGTCACTTATTGTTGTTTTTTTGATCTGCAGTCCTCCAGCACCAAAGGTACATAAATTAGTTTTTTTTTGTGTCACAGTTGCTGTCTGCCATTTGTTGTAGTGCTGCCATCAAGGCTTTGTGAGTGTCTGTTGTATGGATGTGCAGCGAAGGTGTCACTCTGTCCCTGCAGGGTGGGTGTGTGTGTGTGTGTGTGTGTGTGTGTTGCTGTGTGATTTGTCTGGGTTTTAACCTTTTTGTGGTGTTTGTACCCATTTCCAGCAAGATGTTTATGGGTAATCTCCGATCAAACACATCAACGGGATGTATGTGGGAGAGAGAGCAGCTCTGTGTGTGTGACTGCGTGTGTGTGTGTGTGTGTAACTGCGTGTGAGTGTGTGTGAGACTGCGTGTGTGTGTGTGACTGTGTGTGTGTGACTGTGACTGTGTGTGTGTGACTGTGACTGTGTGTGTGTGTGTGTGTGACTGTGTGTGTGTGTGTGACTGTGACTGTGTGTGTGTGTGACTGTGTGTGTGTGTGTGACTGTGACTGTGTATGACTGTGACTGTGTGTGTGTGTGTGACTGTGACTGTGTGTGACTGTGACTGTGTGTGTGTGTGTGTGTGTGTGTGTGCACTAGGGAAGCAGCACCCCTGAGGACAGCACAGCGCTGTAACAAAGCGGCTCAGTAGGGGGCTCCCTGATTCGCCTGGGGGGGGAGGCACTGCGGAGATCTGACAGTGAAATTACATCGCAGCTGTCCTGTATCTCAGGGATGGCGGGGGGGGGGGGAGCAGGGAGGGACCCTGAAGTAAAACCGGGAGTGTCTCATCACATAAGTCATTTGAAATTTAAAAGCCTCATTGATCCCCCAGAGCTGTCTACTGTTATTGGTGATGAAGATTTTCTTTTTTTTTTTGGGTGGGGGAATTCAGCTTTTACCTTTTCCTCACACATAGATAAAGGGATTCCTGTTTTTTGTTTTTTTTATTCCTTGGGTCTTGATCAGTGTTTCTTAACCCAGTCCTCGGCGAACCCCAGACAGTGCATGTTTTTGCTCCCTCCCAGCTCCCAGCCAATCAGGAACACCGAATACTTGGTACAGGTGAGAGGGAGGGAGAGGAAGCTAAAACATGAACTGTCTGGGGTTCCCTGAGGACTGGGTTAAGAAACACTGGTCTAGATGATCTGTGAAAATTATGAAGCTATTTAAAATATCAGCATCTGCCTGTACTGTAGATCGTAAGGCTTATGTACAGCTTGCATGTCTCTCTCACGGCTGTTTGTAAGGCCGCCCGGCAGTGATCGCTTCCTTCTCCTTGGTAAGAGGCTCTCTTAAGTCATGAAGCAAAACCCACTTTACCTGATGAATGAAAAATTGCTTTTCATGTAATACAAATGGCTGTTTTTGATTAGCGTGACTGTTGTTAGCCTGGTGCACAGGTATCTGCCTCCTGGCCCCACGCAACCCTGGGCATGATAGGTAGTTATACAATGGATGGGTCTCTGTTTTACTCTGGAAAGATATTTTAGTATGTTCTTGAGTTGTGCTATTACAGTTCGGATGGTTATCCTTGTTATGTTGGTAGTCGAACTATTCAAATGGCCATTATTATTTGTTGGAGTGCTGATGGATCGGAATGGTCGAGCTTTTTGAGGGTTAAGTGTGCTGGATGCATGCCGATTGGCTGGGTGTTTGGGTCAGGGCGGGACCAAAGGCCGGACAGGACGAGCTCCATTGGCTGTAGCTGTGCAGAGTTGCGGACTTGCGGTGTTGCGAAGGCCCAGTGCCGCCCAGCCGATACACAGGTGTTCTGACCTGTATGGCTTTCCAGGGCCAGATGGCCTCAGGCCAGGATGGTGGCTGAAACTTCATATTTTTGTAGGCTGGGGAACTTACTGACTGATAGGATAGGAGAGGGTTATGTCTGGAGAAGGACCCAGGTGAGGACACTGTGTTCTGTCTAGACCAGTGTTTCTCATCCTGGTCCTTGGGGACCCTCAGACAGTCCATGTTTTTGCTCTTTCCCAGCTCCCAATTGCAGAAGGGGTGGTGTTAGGAATTACAGATCTACAAATTCGGCATGCTTTTACATAGGGCTGGCTGACAAAGCGATAGTGATACTTATCACAATATCATTTTCCTTGATTTCAGTACAGCAAGTGCTGCTTCGAGATTCAGTATAACTTAAGATCCAGCTTGCAGAATGCAGTAGGGCAGGCAGGCAGACGAAAGACAACACAGTCAGAACAGCAGAGCATCTAACTGGGAGAGCAGGTAAGTCCAAGGCAAGCCACCCATGAAGGGTAATCCAATGAGATCCAAAACGAAATTCCACAGAATTAATCCACAGGAAATTCAAGTGTTGGCTTGTTGTTGACTAATCAAACCTGTTCAACTTCCACCTAAGATTTGTGAAATGTGACTGGCAAAATTAATCGTCTGATTTCTTTCACTTTCACTCAGGAGCAAAAATTAGCCTTTAAACTGGAAAGAATAATTTGACATTTATCGTGATAATTATCAATCTGAAAACATTTTTACTGTGATAACGTCTTTGGCCATATTGCCCAGCCAACAGAATGACTTGTGACTGTTTGACCTGAGTTCTCTTCTGTAAGGTGACTTTCCTATGAGTGTGTTTCTGTGCACTTAGGGGACCGTGTGACGGAAGCCGGTGATGTTCTCCTCCTCTGTGACATTAGCTCTCAGAAGATGTTAGCGTGGTGGTTAATGACCCCCCTTGTGGTTACACCTTTTTTTCCCAAATGTAATGTTTTGCATTTGTAATTAGTTTTCATAATAAAAGGACTCGGGCTTTACGCACGGTTGGCGTGGATGGAAAATTGTCATTCCCCCCCCCCCCCGAGTGTGCCGGGTAACATTTTACACAATTATGAAATCTCTTCAGGCAGGTGTAGGTTAATCACATAATGCTTTAATTTCGGTTGAAAGCAGCACAGCAAGATCAAATCAAAGGTCGTTCTGCCTTTGGGAGGTGGCTTTTTTGTGTAGTACACTGTGTGTAATATCTTTGTGCACGTGTGGATGCGTGTTATTGCCTTCGTCTGCTTGTGCCGTTTGCGTGTACAGTGAACATGCCCTGAACACGGCTTTCCTCCGGTAACTGCATCATTCAGTGGATCCAGTTTCACATGGTACTTTTTTTTCCCTCACAATATCCCGCTGA
Organism: Gnathonemus echidnorhynchus; assembly: GCA_026776725.1. Lineage (NCBI taxonomy): Eukaryota > Metazoa > Chordata > Actinopteri > Osteoglossiformes > Mormyridae > Gnathonemus > Gnathonemus echidnorhynchus. The sequence goes on from JAODJU010000033.1 coordinate 4,725,415, forward strand.
GACATGACCTGGATGCAGAAAGTGCCGGTAATAATGGAACCTCTGGGGTTTACGCTGGACGGCTTTTCTGGGTACGGCCGTCAGCCCACAGTAGTGAGGCTGGATGTTGGTGAGAATTCGCTTTCTTTCACGCCCGGGAACAGCGTCCGCCCGGTTCTGTGCGCTCCTGCCGCCATCACAGGAGTCGGAGCCGGCCGTGAGCTTCTCATCCGCACTCTGCGTCGGCCGGCGTCTCCTCCACACCTGCCCTCTCTGCGCACTGGCTGATGTTTTTCTCCAAGACGCTCCATGAATGTCAATGTACCGCTGTCACACATGTGACGCAGGTCCTGCAGATGAATGTTTTTCACAGCGTGATGTACCCCGCCACAGGAAATTCTGCTGTCTTTGAATACTGTGAAGTAATGGCATTTTGGATACAGTGCATGGACAACAAGGGTTTTTGTTTGGGTCAAAATTGCCGTTGACACGGCCAGTATATCAGAATGGGGGGTGTTTACATGATAGCAGTCATCCATCCATATTTAAGCCCCTTCTGCTTAATTAGAGGACCTTGAAATTAATGCTAAACAGGTAGCAAGAGAAGTGAGATCTTGTATAACAGGTAATACGGTCAGCGATTTAGCAGCGATGTTTTGGATTCAGAGCACCATGATATTTTGATGGAACATTAGACCATCGAAAACTACAGACAGCCAGCTGTATTTCTCTAGAACCACAACTCTGCAAGATGTAGAGAATGCAGTTTAATTGGCCCCAGTTGTACGCTTGAGTCACCCAGAGTATTATTTGATACACGAATAATTAGTCGAGTAATAGGATGGCACTATGAAACTGGCTTGCTGCTGTTACTGGGTCGCGCTGTTGGAGTCGCCTGCGGGGGGGGTCACCGCTTGCGGGGCAGCCATCGCTGCAGCATCCTCTACCTAGGCCTGCTGGCTGATGAAACGCCGCCTGAAGAGCCTCCATATGCCGGCATTTAGCTGCGCTCCTTAAACTGAGGCCCTTCGAGGATGTAGGCCTTATGAAAAAATGACCTATCGCTTTTGAAATGCTATGAAGCAGCTTAACCAGATGCAAAGTAACCGTGTTCACTGCACATCTGTAAGGAGTGCAAGTTTCATTATTAAGACTTTATCGTGAAAGGGAATTTCACCCAGAGTTATGTAAATTAAAAAAAAAAAAAAGTATTTTATTCTCCTACAGTTTCCAACGGAAATTGAATTCGAAGTAATTTAAATGGAGAATTGTCCTGTGATATCCATAAAATTATCCACAAACTGACATCACTTCTGCTGGAAGTCTGGGGAGTGAAATCTGTGCTCCTCAGTTTAAATTGCTGATTTCTGTACCACAAGCATCTGCATATATTTATGGGTTTTGAAAGATAAATTGTTTGACGTGTTAAAATCAACATTTCTCTTGACCATAAACATTATGTTTAGTAGCCTGTGATGGGTTGGCGCCCTGTCCTGGGTGGTTCCCTGCCTTTTGCTCGTAGCCTCTGGGATAGGCTCCCAACCCCACCCCCCCCAACCGTGAATAGGACAATTGGTTACAGAAGATGGATGGATGGATGTTGTTTAGTAGCCTATAAATCCTTGGTTCTTCAGCATGTTAGTCATCTTGATGTTTTAAAAATAATTATAATAATGTTGGCCAGGCCCTGTGTTCCCCTTTCCAAAAGTAAACTAGTGAGTTGAGTACATCTGTGCGACCATGTAGAAAAATACCTGAGGGGGTCACATACATAATCACGCTTCATACACGTCTTACTCTGATACGTTTTGCATTCATTTTTTCACCATCGATGCTTCACTTGTATATTGCAGCGTTTCCCAATCAAGTCCTCGGGAAGCCACAGACAGGCCTCGTTTTTGCTCCTACCGCGAGCTGGCAGGGAGTTTGGAGGGAGCAAAAACAGGGCTGACTGTGGCTTCCCAAGGACCAGACTGGGAATCACTGGTGTGATGGACGTAAAGAGGGCAGCTGTACCGCTTTTCTGCTTAAACATAATTGGCCTTGTATGGAAATCTCTGGGCACTTTGAGATGATGCCCTGAATGCCTGAAACCTAATATAAACATGGTAAATACAGGCAGGCCTTCACAATCCTGATCTAATCCCCTGTTGTTCACTTCTTCTGAAATGTTTACATCTTATTAAATCAGTGGGGACACGCTGCCTCCAACAAAAAAAGACCAAAAATAATATTATCAGTGATGCGCTTTGAAGATGCCTAGGTTTATGTTTTACTCCACCAGTTGCCCTGAAATTAAATAAGCTATTTGTGCTGCCGTGGCAACAGGAAGAAGTCAACCCTTTGTGCACATATGGTATTTGCGTTGTGTTAGACACATATTGTAATGACCAGGAAAAAGCAGGTGTGGTAGCCTTCAACCTTACCAGGAACACAGCCCTGCTGCTGGTGAGGTCATAATCCCATAACGTTACTCCTCAAAGCCAGAGCATTAAGTCATAACCAGCAGATCACACAGTGCAGCAATTTGTAGAGAAACAAGGGCTTGACATTATTTTCAGTATTTAAGTGTCGTCCTTTCAGTTTGTCCACAAAAGTCTTGCTAAAGATAAAACTGTTAAACTGCAGTGTTTAAATCAAATCTGTGTAATACAGCAACATTCCTGAACAGTGTCCTTCAGATTCTTTCTTACTGAGCAGAAGTAATAAGGTATGTTTTTTAAAAAAAGAAATTGTCTTGGCATGGTAAGGTATTCCGACGAGTAGTGCCCTTGTTCATATGTCGAATTAACTAGAGAATGTTTCTTTCTATTTTAATCTCTTGTTCGTATCTCACAGCTCTTTTTGTTGCTTGTAAAATGATTCGTGTTTTAATAAACACAAGCACTTGTAAATTTTCCATGTGTCTGATATGCCTCTCGCTTTATGTCGTACAGGCTTCATCGCAGCAGTTGAAATTCACAACATCAGACTCCTGTGATCGGATCAAGGATGAGTTCCAGTTCCTTCAAGCACAGTACCACAGGTAGGCAGTGGGTGAACCTGCTTTCTGTACAGTGCTGCTCTTACTGTGTGGCTTCTTCCTGGGTGCCACAGCCAGGTGGCACTGATGAAACCATGAAACGCACCCTGATGATCCTCGATTTACACGCTGTTACATTTATTACGGTGGTGTTGGTGGGCTTCAAACCACATGTGACCCTGACCAGGATATGCGATGGATGGATGGATGTTGACTTGCAGGCATGTCTCCTGTGTCTTCAGTGCATATAATAGGTTCAGTCAAAAACCAGAACTGTCAAACGGCACTATGTGTATATATCCACCATGACCGCCTTATCTTAGGATTTTAACCTTCATTGTAATTTAAATAACTAAAGCGGACTCAGCGGTCTCCCCATCATTCATCGCTGTTTCTTCAGAGAAGCATTTAATTGTTTCACTTTATCTGAAGTTGGCTCTATGGGAGCTTTGCTGACCCTTCATTACCGCCGAAGCTCTCATGTTGAGTATCTATCCGGGCCGGGGGGGGCGGCGTGCGCGGGGGGGCGACGCGGGCGGGAGCGATCTTCCCTGTGGTGCATGGGACCCGTCTTCCCGCCGTTCGCTGCCACTTCGCAACCCGCCAGCTCACTAAGGTTCCCCTTTGCGTTTGAGCTGCATCGACGTGTCGAGGCCAACCGTAATTACGAGACCTGTAGCCGCGCGGTTCTGGCGCGGTTCTGATCTGGACCCGCAAAAGCCTGGCTCATAATTTAAGGATGTTTTCTCTTCCCCTCCTGCCACTGGGAAGCTGAGCTCTCAGCAGCTGCCTCTTGGTCTTCCTCATGAGAACCTGCATCTAAACCCCCTTCAGTGAGCTGCTCCCTTCTGCATCTCCCCCTCCTCCGTTTTAATGTGGCCCATTCAGATGCTGCCTCCAGCTGTTAGAATGAAATGCCTGAAACGGGACCTTGTACAGTACCGTACCAGCATTTTACTGTAGTAAACATGGAATAACGAGCAAGTAAAAATATAGTGGAGGGACATCGGGGCTCGAAAGTCCGAGAGCCCGTTTCTGCGCCACGCAGTCGCGCCCCACGCTAGACACAGGTAATATTGCCAGAGCGGGCACAGGTTGGCATGGCAACAACAATGCATGCAGTCGGTGCTTCCAAAGCGAGGGAGCGATTAGGAAGGGTTCGGCAGACTGAGGGAACGTTCCGGGGAAGAGCTCAACCAGCGGGCACACTTACGCTACAGCATCCTGCAGTATGTCCGACCGGGAAAATATTTGCTCAAGTTACGCTGATAGCCTACAGCTTATTTACTGGTAAGAGGATGGGAGACGTCTCAAGCCGGTCGTAAGTGCATTATTCATACATGTGTATAACGTCCATCCATCTTCCAGCTGCTCGCCGAGGAGAGGGCCTGCGGTTATTTATATTATTATGTTTATTGTGACCCTGTACAAGATAAGCAGCATGGAAGATGGATGAAAGGGGGCAATAATGTAAATAATAGAGAATTACAATATGTGCACATGAACAAATGCAGCCTTTCCAGTAGATACACAGGCAGAATATTGAATATTAATGCCACCATTTTAGTGATAAATGGGAGAATTCACCCTCCATTGTTTCCTCTCCATTTGTTTTTAATAAGCGCTCACTCGGGTAGGTCCACAGCGGGCTGGAGTTTATCCGGGACCACGCGGCGTGCACAGGCTAAGGGCCGTCAGGGACAAAAATGACCCGTTTGGACCTGGAGAAGTGTGAGCGGCAGAGCCGGAAGCAAGGCCAGCCTGCGTAGGATGCGTTCGTGTGCTTTTGTTAAATGCAGTGGATATTCTTAAATGTCTATTGTCGCCTTTGTCAGCGTCATTAGAAAGCCAGAAAGGATGTTCAGTGACTTATCACCCTTCCTCCCCCCAGTCATTTCAGTTACTGCTTTCGTTCTGATTTTATCCAAAAGCGCGGAATCTGGTCCTGGGTCTCCTTAATTTTTTTAAAGATAGAAATTGTTGTTAATCAATTAAAACAATATCTTTTTTTTTTTTTTGAAAGGGTTGAGGTGAGGTTTTGCGCCGCCTGAGGATGTAAACATTGTTGCGTGATGCAGTGCGTGGGAGACGGGCTGGCAGGGAGGGCAGTGAATAGACTCGCCCCCCCTGCGGTGCCCCTCGCCCAGGATCTAGCCGCCGCTCTGACCGTCTCTGGCGGGATCGTAAGGCGCTTGGCGGATGAGACGTCCGTCAGTGCGGATTGGGTGCCTGGGGCCACGTCTGACTGTGAATCTCTCCCCTCTCCCCTCACCTGCAGCTTAAAGCTGGAATGCGACAAGCTCGCCACTGAGAAGTCCGAGATGCAGCGCCATTACATAATGGTGGGTGTGAGGCGCCTGCTCCGGCGAGCTCTTTTTCCGGCTCCCTCTCCTCCCGTGTCTCCGCGCCTCTCTTCTCCTCCTGCGCCAGCCAGCCTCCTCTCTAATCTCATTGTCTCCGGTCGTGTTCATGCAGCCGCCTGACACTGCGCCTCTAATTGACCCGTCTGCAGGCTTAATCTCCCCTAATCTCAGCCACGTCGCACTTAAATCCATCAGACCCCCCCCCCCACAGGCCCCGCCCGCTGCCGCCCCTAATTGCCTATCGGGTTTGCACTCTGCCGGCTCGGAAATGGGGGCGGCCGTTTCTGGAGGCTGTAATTGCCTCGGGGACATGCCAATGCACTCCCACCCTGCTCCTCTTCTCTGGCTGTTTCTAACACCCCCTCGTCCCACACACAGCGGCAGGGGGAGCCTGTTTTAGGAGACCCCGATCCCTGCATCAGAAAAATAGGAGAGATTTACAGCTGTGAGCAAAGTTTGTCTAAATTTCTGCATGAATGACTCCTAAAATGAGATCTAAGCAATAATTATAATATTAATAAAACTAAATGATAATATTAACCAACACACAGCTGTGCAGATATAAGCTGCTATAGCGATTAGAGAACAGGGCTGTACCTGATTCAGTGGCCTTAACCCCGCATCCCTCATCTACTACTACTAATAATAGCAGAAATATGTATGAAACATGGAATAACCTATTGGAACTTATTCCTACAGTACTATGAAATGTCATACGGACTGAACATTGAGATGCACAAACAGGTAAGTCATTTTTAAGCTGGCATGTTTTCATGATGTCGGGGCAGCAGTTAAGTCTCCAAGTGTGCTGATGTCATATCAGAATGAAGAGGCAGACATGTCGGTTTGCTGTCAAGTGATAGGTTGTGCCAGCAGGGCAGAGGTGCCTGTTAGGCCAGTAGCAGTATGATCCTGTCCAGCAGAGGGCAGGAGACCTCCGGCTATGTCATGACAGGCTGGCGCCTGAACCGCCTGTCGGATACTGGGGGCCCCAGCTCAGGTATCCTGAGCGACATGCCCCCTGCGGGCTGCAGTCTGGCTTCTCGCTGCCGCAGCTGAGATGGCGAGCCTGTGCTGATTATCCACACTGCCCCCGTATCTGACATTTATGAAACACGGGGGGGGACAGTCTATTGTGCAGAAGACAGGGGAAAGAGAGAGAGGCAGCGGTGCAGGAAGGTGATTGCTGGTGGTTCAGCAATTTGCCGAGTTCATACGTTTTACCCATAATCCTCTGCTGCAGCCGTTCAACCCTCCAATCCCCATCCTTTCACGCCCCTTGTTTAAAAGTGGGCTTGTGCGACAGGAAGGCACTGCAGTGCCTCTCTGCTCCTAACGACGGGTGGTTCATTACTGTGAGGGCTGCTCTCCGACATCCTTCCTGCGTCTGACTGCATCTGCCCGTGTATTAGTGGATAGCGTGCCGTTTAATTCAATTGAATTCAATTTATTTTTCTATAGCGCCTTTCATGACAGAGCCGTCCCAAGGCGCTTAACATTGATGTGTTCTGATACATGTTTAAGGGCAAGAGCTTGCAGCCTGAAGATGGCTGGATCAGGGCCTAATGACTGCCTGGATATGTCTCCCTAGATAAAAGGCTGACTTGTCCCTTAGACAGTGGGTTAGCCGATCAGCTGAAATGTAACGTGCTGTCCTGTCTGGTGCAGGCGGAGATCGTGAAGAGACTGAACGCGATCTGTGCTCAGGTGCTTCCATACCTGTCGCAAGAGGTAAGAGAGGCTGCAGAAGGCTCCACAGCCTGTGCTGCGCGTCGTGGCCTCTTGGGGGCAGCGTTGCAATGTTTGTATATGTGTGTGTGTCTGTGTGTCTGTGTGTGTGTGTGTTTGCATAGATCACATTTGAGGACCAAATTGTCCCCCAAGTGCAGTAAAACCTGAAATTTCTACTACTTTTGGGGACATCTTTTGAGGTCCCCATTTGGGTAACCTCAGTTTTATAAAAATCTGTGACTGCAATCAAAAAAGTAAAAATGCCAAAAGTCTCATATTTAGTTTGGTTACTTATGGTTAGGGTTAGGGCTGGGTAGGGGTTAAGGTTGCCATGTTGGGATTAGGGTTTTTCCCATAGAAATGAATGGAGAGTCCCCACAAATGTATAATTACAGACCCGTGTGTGTCGTTGTCAGTTAGCCGCTGATGTGAAATGCTTGCTTGCTGGCTCTTTACCGATTGTCCCTCCCCATCAGTCTGTGTGTATTCACATCCCCCTCCCACTGCTGTCTCAGCATCAGCAGCAGGTACTGGGGGCCATCGAGAGAGCCAAGCAGGTCACTCCTCCGGAGATGAACTCCATCATCCGGGTAAGCTACTCTGTCTCTCTGAAGTGGGGAGAGCTTCCGGGGGGGGGGGGGTGCATCCAGCTGCAGTTCTGCCTGATTTTATTCTGCTCTTTATGCTGTTTTGTTGTTCTGGGTACCGCTTCCTTTTCTGTGCGTACTGCTTAAAGCACGGCGGTTTGGCTCTACTGCGATAGTCCATCTCTGTACCTGGGAGGTGATAGCCCATCTCTATTGCTGGGGTGGGGTGATAGCCCATCTCTATTGCTGGGGTGGGGTGATAGCCCATCTCTATTGTTGAAGTGGGGTAGTGGGATAGCCCATCTCTATTGTTGAAGTGGGGTAGTGGGATAGCCCATCTCTATTGTTGAAGTGGGGTAGTGGGATAGCC
>JAODJU010000033.1:4791524-4801953 GCA_026776725.1 Gnathonemus echidnorhynchus
GGGGGGGGGGGGGGGGGGGGAGTTCCTTTCTCTGCCCAGGGGTTACCTCTGCACCCCCCAACACCACCCCGCCCCCATCTTCTTCACAGGAAAATATACCCCGATGCCCCCCCCCACCATTCCCACCCCTGTCAGCACTCTGCAAAAAAACATCAGCATCTTACCCTGAGAAACACAATGATTTCTTGTTAGAGAACAACAACTACCAAATTACATCCTCGGGAGGGCAGGAAAGATGGGGGGGGGGAGAGAGAGAGAGATACAAAAAAGGAGTGTGGGAAAGTGGATAGTCAGAATAGTGGGACTAAGGAAATGATACACGATAAGAACGAGAATGAAAACAAGGACAGCAGTGATGGGGGGGGGGGGTGTTAAATTAGTAGGGTCATCTGCAGTGGGGGTCAAAACTGAATGAGCAGAGGCCTGAGGAGCCAGACGCTCAAAGGCAGTGACCTGATCAGAAGTGACATTCAGCTCTGACTGCAGAGGGTGGGGGACCGGGGAGAGGTGACAGGAAGGCGGACATGGGGAAGGTGGCAGAGGGGCAAAGGCCCCCCCAGGAGGGTGGGTGGGCTCTCTGGAGGGGAGAATATGGGTAAATACCAACAGCAAGGCAGCCCACTGTAATGCACACGCTCGCAGACCGACATAATGAGATTTAAATGCCGAGTCGGGGGCAGGATGGGTCTGTAGGCATCTGTTAAAAGGCGAGCAGGTCCCTGGGGGGGGGGGGTACTCACCTGCTTGTGCATTTCGATGTTAAGGCCGTACGACATCTCATAGTACTGAAAAGGGGGAAAGGAGGACAATTTAGGCTAAATTAATTTACTACACAAAGCAGCTCTTCCACAAGCGGCTGGCTTATAACAATATACGTCTGCTTCGGCAGTCCAAGTGTGATTTAACAAGTAAGCGAGGGTTTAAGTAGTAACGGAGTGGGAATGACAGGCAACAGGAGGACACGGGCAGCCGCTGGATCCCTTCCACACACGGCAAGCCGCCAGCTTCTCAACAAATAAGCTCTTCCTGACAGCTGGCTGCCGGGGCGACACTTGTGCCAGGATTCGGCTGTTGCTAGGCGACGTCTAAACTCCAAAGTCAGATGCCAAAAAAAAATTGAAAAGTAGTCTTTGCCAAGATGCATCACACGCCAACAACATAGCGGCCCACGACAGTCGTCTTCAAAGCTCTGGTCAGTACTCAACTTGGATTTTTTGGTGTTTATAATCTGGCTCATATTTTCAGGTCCACTACCAAAGAGTGTTGCCAACTCTGCAGTTCTCTGAATAAAATTATCACTGCACTTCAGGTCATTAAAAAAAAAAAAAAAACTGATCCTTTTCAGTGGAGACGTTAGACCCGTTCAAGGCTGGACCACTCCCACAACGGTTCACCTTATTTAGGGAGAAGGCATCGATTGGTCACAAATTCCTTACGGCCTGACACTTAATCTTGAATTACATCCCAGCTCAGTGAATCTGCTAAAATGCTCCTCTCATGCCAAAGTCAAAGTTCGATTGCAAAAAGACTGAACTCAGCAGACTTGCATGCCGAGTGTAAATGCTGCTTCTGATTAGCATGGAGGTGAGTGTCGCGCAAAGGCTGGGCGCCCCTGCATTTTCAGTCCCTACCTGCAGCCCGGTAAAGTTTAAGACGCCGTCTGGTGTCTCACCATCACATAGTGCCTCTGGATCTCGGTCTTCTCTGTGGCCAACTTCTCACACTCCAACTTCAAACTGTGAGAGGAGGGAAAAAACAGGACAGGGGAAAGGCACGTCATAAATCAACGCGTCTTGGAACCGATACCAATCTATATGGGTCTTCTCAGGACTCAATACACCGATTTGCTCACTCACACACACACAATTTCATTCAGGTCGTCTTACTGGCCACATGGCACATGCATGCTAACCGGCGACGGAGAACCACGTCTTGTCGCCAGTTTATTAGTCGTCTGCTGAGGTTATGCAGAACTTCGCAATCGTGCTACTATCATTTCGGATGCATCTCTGGTGAGTCAGGATCTGTTTGGAGAAACGGAACCCTTTCCCCGCAAGACTCCTCCTCTGCTGTGACCACATTCAAGTCAACGACAGGCTAGCAGACAGCAGGGGGTCCTTAGCGGAGCATGCAGTCCTCTTAGTAAGCCTTTCGCCCTCCCCTCCGTCCTCCATGACTCGCCAACTCAACCCCCACCCTCCAGCTGCTCTCAGCCACAATGACTTGTTTTCTGGCTGCAGATTTATGTAGAGGGAGCGCGTGAGCCCAGGAAATTAGAATATGATTAATGCTGCAACATTAGACGCCCGCGACAGGTAACGGGCACACATCCGCCCCCCTTCAGCGGTCTCGTGGAGCCGCTGAAAATTGACTCATTTATCACTGTAAGCTTGGGGGGGGGGAGGCGGGTGGCGGCAGGATTAAATTCATTCCCTTGATAGATTTTATTATCGGGGAACCGTCCCCACGTAAAAGCCCACCATGCAGAATTTCTGAATTCTGGCAAATTGACACAAGCTCGTTTTAGAGAGGGATGAATCCAGGAACATTCAATTGCGCTGCGCACTACAGGGGATGCTGGAGTCGCTATGTTTTGTGGCAAATATTAATATACGTCAAAACTCTCAAAATTAAGAATGGCAGGGAACTAGGCTTGGGGGCCTGATTAAAAATATTAGATGAAGCCATCGCAATCCTCGCAGCAGTGCATTTACAGAGTGGGCAAACCAGGTGCAATAAATGCATACATTCATATTCTCATTTATTACGCTCAGAATACTGTAGATATACGGTGATCTAAATCAGCACCCTGTACAGACCTGTAATATCCAAACTGAGCTGGAAATGGCACAAAACCAAAAATAAAAAATACATTAATATGGTACCAGTGCCAACAGCACAATGTTAAATAGGACACTGTTTGTGTCTGATGCAGGCAAAATTCCTGCTCAGTTATACCATGCAGCCTTAAAACATTCGGATTTCAAATCCCAGATGATCTTCTGTCGGCCCTCTATTCAAGGAACTTGAATCACTCTCGCAACTATCAAGCTACCTAAAATGATAAACATTTGAAAGTAATCCGTTTGCTTTACATCTGCAGCTACTCCTGGCGCAATGTCATCCAACGAAAGAAACGAAAGACCATCTCGTAATATTTACAAGCTGATCCCCATTATGCCACAGGGAACAGTGCTAAAACAAACAGCGTTGCATGAAAACCATGTGTTTACATACATGTTCAAAGCTAGGAGCAGAAGACTGACTGGCTGGGTACAGCAAGGGGGGGGGGGGGGGCAGGCATGCATTTCAAGCAGGAGTTACTGCCAGTGATAATTAGTCCCCGGCTGAGCGGCAGTGAGACACTGACAGGGAGGGGATTGGGATGACTGAGGTGCACTGGCGTGTGCTTGCAGCCTCATCGCCATAGCGACAGCGAGCCAGGCGTTCCTGTGTACCCGCTACAAAGCTGCGCTCTGCTGCCTGGACACCATGTGTACATACACAAACTGACACACACAGTCACAAAACCGTCACATTTATTTTAAATATTCCAGTGCAGAATAAAAGACATGCACACTGGAATTTAGCCTTACAAGTTTTATAGATGCTTAACTTTTATAATTAAAATACCAACACCGCTCTGCCACCAACGTTGGCCTTTTGCACATTTGTAGCTAAAGTATGTTTCCGGACCTGAACACATTTTATTATCCATATCAGCAAATGCATTTACCCTGACAGGCGGAGGAGATTCTTATTAAAAACTGACAAAAAAAACTTCCTGGGCCCAATTTTCATTCTTTAAACGTGTTTCTTTTTTTTGAAACAGTAACAAGGCACTTGTGACAAGACATAATGAATGCAAAATATGTGTCATGCAGGGATGGAAAGTTCAGGTCCAGAAAGTACAAATCCAGACCAAGTTTTTGTTTCAACCAACCAGTTGAATACTCTATGATTGCGACAGACTTTCTCAACTGGTTGGGCAAAATCTCAATTTTTCCTCAATCTCAAGACTAGGATTAAATAAATCTTTTTCAAACTACAGGCACTGTACGCATTTATTTTTGTGTATCCTGTTTATTCCTCGACCCGCAGTCCCTAATCAAACACAGCCGCATTTAATGCAAGGCCCCCCCCAGGCACACACTTGTTTTAAATTTAAGGCAGCGTCGCGTTAATGATTTATGTTTGTACAGCATACATACCGTTACTGTATTAGTGATTTTGCTGTAGTTTCAGCACCTCCCACCTCCTCCTCAGACACATTGATATGCACAACAACTCAAAAACTGTTTGATGGATCTTTCTCAAACTTCGCACAGACATTTTACGGTTGAGGAGCTAAAACTGGTTACGTTTTGAGACCGATCACCCCAAAATCGAAGCAGTGCCACATATTCATTCATTTTGCATGGCTTATCCGGGATGAGGTAGCGGGAGCGGCAGTCTAAGCAGCGACGCCCAGACCTCATCGCGCGGTGCTGCACACAAGAAAATGATATGGATGAAGATCTACGTTTGGTTTCATTTTTAAACTAATTGCCCCCGAAGTGAAGCAGCAGCGCCGCTTTTCCACTGCCACCAAGAACGGAGCCGTACCTGAGCTGTACCGCAAACTGGCGGTTTTCCACTGCAAAGCATGCGAGCCAAACCCAAGCTGTAACGCCCTGACAAAGAAGTGTAACCAAACCGAGCTGCTTTTTGACCACCATCTGATTGGTCAAAATCCATGGCGGTACCAGTGTTCTGCACATGGATTATCTGAAGGGAATAGCATATATATTAGTCATTATTAGTAGTATACCACATTGTGATATATTGATGTGTTCCCAAAAACTCAGAACCTGAAAACTTCAAACTTCCTACTTAAAGTACTATAAAACAGCTGAATGGAATGAATTTGTAATGCAAATGTATCAAACACTAGCAGAATTAGCATTCGCTTGCATTAGTACACTGTAAAAAAAAAATCAATCATAATTGCACATAATAAATCATGATGTACACGGTGTGAACAGTAAAAAAGCATCTCTTCTGTTTTATGGCACTGTCACTCTCCAACCCAGTAGTGCCTTTACTGAGCTGACCCTTCTGCAGTGGAAAACCAAAGCGAGCTGGTACAGTGCAGTAACTAGTCTCTCTTCATGGTACAGCTTCATGTATGCCAGTGGATAAGCACCACTGCTCATGTGAACACAGTAACTCTAAAAGTATTGTATGGATCTTTTTCAAACTTTACAGGCACACAGGGTAGCAAACTGGAAGTCAGCAAATTTTGTAAAAGATCACCCCAAAACTGCAGCAGATATCTGATCCCATTAGTGCAATAACTGAAAGCATTTGGCAGATCATTTTCACCCTTTGCAGACATGTTGCAAGGTTGAAGATCTGGACCAGATCAAATCAGATAAATCGCACCAAAATTGAAGAAGCACTGTATAGTGATACAGAGCCTGCAGCCGCCGTCTTTTATACATGGATTTTCTGTGAATCTTTTAACCACAAATATTAAGTGGATCTTTGCACAGGTGAGTAATTTTAAAACTGCAGGACGCGAGATGATTTTCTGAATATTCCATAATAAAGTTTCTACTAATTTTTGAACACAATTATCCCCGTTCCGCAAATTCTATCCATAACCGTTTGGTAGCAGGCCAGGGAAATGTATCATGGGGAACCCGGCGAATTTTATCATGGGAAAATTTAATTGTGACACTTTATTTGGAGATGCGGGGAGTGTAAGGTATGCTTTGAATAATATCTTGTTTAGACTGTGGCGTTTTCATTCGGCAAAATTTGTCGCTCAAAGGGCCCCCCAGTAGGCGGAGCAGTGGTGTCATGGGCAGAGATGACTTAATGGTTAGGGAAGCACACTTGTAATTGAAAGATTGCTGGTTCAAATCCCTGACCAGCAAGGCACCACTGAGGTACCCGGAGCAAGGTCCCGCCCCCAAGCCCTGCTCCTCGGGCGCTGAATCAGCTGCCCCCTGCTATGTCATGATGTCACATATGGGTCAAATGCAGAGGACACATTTCGTTGTTGTGCACTGTGTGCTGTGGTGTTAATGACCACTGATCACCAAATTCTAATTCTAAATGGCATTACTATGTGTGCGTCTGTGTTCTAAGTGAAAGAGCCTAGATGTAAACAAACAAAAAAAAACCCTAGTTTGTAAATCCTGACCTTGCTGATCGTAGGTAAACCCTTGTATATACTGTAAATAAGAATTTTTTTTTTTTTTCTTCCATGCAGTGTTTTTTTGCATCCTTCTCGCATGTTGCGTTATCGTCCAGTATTGAAAAAATAAAATGCTAAAGCCCGATTTAGTAACGCATCGACACTTCGCCTGGGTAGTTTTACATTTTTATGTTCAATGGTTTGATCTGTATGAAATTATGATTTATCGAGTCTGATGTAGTACTTTTGTTTACTTTAGACTTATCATTCTGTGTTAACGATATAAAACGTGCGTAAAGCGGTGCTTTTAAACCCAACTGGGCGATTCTTCTCTTTTAGCTCTACGTCGCAAGAAAGTTTAACTATCCCAGTGGTAACTATACGATTTTAATACTGTGGAGGCTAGAGAGGTACAGAAATGACCTGGCGGGCAAATATAAAATTAACTATGGAATTAATCAATCACACAATAATCACACAAGAACCTACTAAAAAAACTCTGTATAGCCAGTTCCCGTAAAGCGTATATTTTACCGATTCTTAATATTGCCATGAAGGAAATTAAAGTAGGCCTTTATATGAGAACAAAAATCTATACCATGTGTGACAAAGCTGGTTACTTTAGGTTAATTTATGCACTGGCATTTCGTAAGTAGTTTCCCCGTTTCTGTTAGTCGGCTAAGTCTTGAGCCGCGGCAACTCATCTACAACAGCCGATGTCAAGCTTTTGACCAATTACTTTAACAACCTGCAAGAGGTGTGTCCTGAAAAAAAGAATAGGTCTCCTTAGTTGCGGTGAGACATTAAAACATTAAAATACCGTTTTGTGGCGGCGGCCACTCGGCCCTGAATGCGGATCCCCGCTCGGGTCATTTTTCCCGGCGACTATTATGTGCGAAATTTGAAGACCAAACCATCGGTTGCAGCGTTTCAAGGTTTTGTTCTTGGGAGGATAAAATGAAACACGATCCTCACACAACACAGGTCTGTACAAATGATCTTGGGCAAACAGGTATTTTTATGCTAGCTATGCTATTGTATTCAAAATGTTCCCAAACACTAAACATCTTCTGTTTCACTTCATTTAAAACGGAGCTTGCTATAATCTAACATAAAGCTGTTCTAATTATTTTTAGTAGGCTAATTTTCTTTTCATCAACAATGCTTAATCGCCAGTTTAACCAATAAACTATTCATCACTGACTTAGTTTACATACTGATTCGAATCATTCTGACTACCGAATAAACGAACAAACCAGAACTGGTTAAAACTCTTTAATAGTAGAAACGTAAAATTCACTAGATGTGACAGTTGCATCGCTGTTTCCTAACAGGTCAATCAAGTCTAATTAGAAGCTGATTTTAGCGACAGTTTACCCATGGGGTCACCGGGTCCAGAATTAAGAGGTTCATTTAAGATAATTGGAGGAGCAGGAACCAGATGAATAACTGGGAATCTGTACAACACGGCGATTCAGAATGTGCCCTTTTCGGCCATTAAGGAAATAATTCACTTATAACACCAGGTCTAATAATGTTGTTGCCATACTAATAGTGCACATCCCAATTTATGATGCTGATAAATTAACGGATTAAAAAGTCATGGAAAACGAAAGGAAGTTTTAGAATTAGAAACTTCAAATCCTGTAACTTGAGTGAGGCGCCACACAGCGTTAGGATGTCCCCAGCCTCCTGCGACGGCGGCCGCTGCTGAGAGCATCGCTGGGCACCGTGTCTGTGCTGGTTTCATTCTCTGCAGCCCATAACTCTACCCACCCTGACCATCGATAATGAACTGAAAGCGTGTGCGACCTGGAACTAGCAAATGGTGGGAAAAGTTCACAGTCGCAGATAAAGACAGACGGGGCTGGACTGGGATTAAAAGCGGCCCTGGACTTTGGGTCCCCACCCCCCCCCATGGTGAATTTTAGCTGCCCGCAAACCCATGGGCTCAATGGGAAAATGCCCGGAATGCCAGACGGCCAGTTCAGGCCTGGAGACAGAGTATGTGAGAAACACCATACAAGACCAGCCACAGGAAAACTGTTACACTGTACAGTAGTATGTTCACTTTCATTTTATCTACTGATGTGAAACTTAACTTGTCCTTAGTAATAATTTTCTAGTCACCGTATAAATTATGCAACCTTGCAATACTTGACAAAAAATCCATATGAAATTCAAATGAATATTAGGACAGCTCACGTTTGAAAAGCTTCTTCACAAGGCCTCCTTGGTCACAAAAAGGAGCCCGACTCTCAAACCGTCGGATTGCCTGTAGCGTGAATCATACGGCGCTAGATCCCATCAAACTATATCGGTCATTCGCGTCGCTGCGGGAATCAGTAACCACCGCTGTGGAATTCTTTCGCAAATTGGAAATTATCATTTACGTCATTCACAAAGAAGCAAGTGCAGCTTTCCATTACTTTTGTTGGAACTTAATTATTGGTCAACTGAACACAGGGAACACAGGTGGTCATCATACATTGTTCCAAGAAGATCCAGAACGACAGAACCGCGGACGTTACCAAAACACTGAACTCACTAGACTGTAAGAGAAGAGACTGAACTGTGGCATGAACGGAACGAGATTCCTGCCATATTTAACCCATTATTAAAAACCACGGTAACTCAGATCTACAATACAGTGCAATAAAGTGCAGGCATCCAAGTATATGGGCCACAATTATCATACCAATTAGCAAAAAAAAAAACTAAATACAGTAATATGTAGTTACATTTTTGGTATGTAGGTTTTGAGCCATAAGAAATGTTTTAATCCATCAGAGTAGCTATATGTTTAAATCCTGAATCCATTTCAGCCTAAAGACTAATCACTGCATATGCATATATCAGTTAAATGACACACTTGTGCTTAAATTTCTAAATCAATGAACCCCATTTGAGGAAATGCTGTAAATATCCCATTACAGCTGTGGACCAGATGAAACACATCTGCCGGATTTTGACTCCGATAAATGTGAACTTTTCAGCCACACACAGACACATAAACCCATAAACCACAACCACATGCTTCGTCACACGCAGAATGGGGGGTGCCCACATGACGACATCATCACACACACGGTGCTTCAGGCGTGGAAAACCTAAACTGCGAACCCCATCCCAAACATAAACAGGGTGTACCGCACCCTGCGGTTTATATTTAAGTGCAGAATGCAAAGTCTCATTTCCAGCAGACGTGAGCGAGGATGCTGAGGTTTTGGAACATGTGGGGGGGCTCAGGCATTTCTGCTTCGATTTCATTCTCCACGGACGCACGGGAGACATGTGACATGACGATCTCGTGCATCTGTGTGCTGCACGTGCCTCGTGCGAGCGTCTGTGGGGACACACGGCGTGCGGACCACAGGGGAGCGCACGGGGGCGGGAACACCTGCAGGATTACCACAATCCTACCATTAAGGGCTTTGCTTTTCCTGCTAAAGGGTCCTCAAAGGCAGCCATTTTTCCTTAGAAACAAAAATATAAATAACACTGCGCGCATTTTAGGGCCATAAATAAAAACGACTGCATTAGTCACCGAGATCAGGCCGCAGCGGCCCTTCCGTACGGCAGCTTTACCTCCTCAGGCGAGTTTACCGGCTGTCTCCCTCCCGCTCTCGCACACACAGTGCTCATATCAAAGCCTTATTCACCAGCTCCATCTCTGTCCCGCCCCCTAACCCTTCAGGGGTTTGCGTTGGGTCGGCAATGATCAATACCGCCTTTAAAAGAGCTCGGCTTCTGATTGCGCAGGTTTGGCAGCGCGGCTGTGCGGATCAGGCATCCCAGCACGATGTGTGTGCCGGGGAGCCGAATTAGGTGACCCCCCCAGCCCATCGCGCTGTTATGCAAGGGGGCAGCATCTGGTGCGGCGTGTGGCGAAGATCAGACGGTGACGGACCGCGGGGGGTGTGGCGACAGAGCGGCAGAGGAGCTTGCTCTTATGGACCGGAGGAACCCGATTAATTCTAGCCCATTACAATCACGGAGGGGGATGTTTGTGTCCGGGTTACGGCGTCCCGCGATGGGGGCGGCAATCAGAGGCGAAGCCATATAAAAAGCTGCGAGTTCACAGCAAGGATTCCCAGGCAAACACTGAGCACGACGTCGCCGTCGGCAAAGTGGTTTTGGCTTTGCCAAAAAAAGCAGTCAGCTTCCTCCTCTCCCAACGAGGGCCAGGGGGGTGGATGAAGGGCAGTTCATGGCACAATGTACCGATGTCCGACGAGAGCGGGG
>JAODJU010000033.1:4805788-4831232 GCA_026776725.1 Gnathonemus echidnorhynchus
ACCCCCAGCAGCGGGATTCAATCTGCCGCCCTGATCCCTGCCCCAGGAGCACGGCGCACTGCCAAGTCGCGCGCGGTAATTACTCCTCACCAGCCGGAGAAAGCTGTCCGCAGGACAGAGTCGGAGCCATTTAGCGGGGGGGGGGGAGCTTTTTCACCTGCCCCGTCTCCACCCCCCCAAAACTGAAAGAAAGAGGAGGTGGGAGAGTCAGAAAAGGGAAAAGGGGGGAAGCGAACGCCACCCAAAGAGGACGTCACCTTAGACGGCAGTGATGCTGAGGCGGTGTTCAGAGGAGCTGAACACCATTTGCGGAGCCCAGCCACAGTCATTTACAGCTCAACCCAAAGAACTGGAGAGAGGAATCATCAACACCAAGCAGCAGTGTTAATTCATGGTCATATGAAACCTCATTAGCTCCAGGAAACAATATAAGGGGCCAGGATTCGGCCAGACCACAGGAGAGAACAAAGGTGTAGGTTTGGATGGACACTAGCAGGGACCAAATCAGCCCCCAACCCTGTACTCCCTTAAACACACACAGTACTCCCACAATCTTGGTAGGGACATGTCTATACCGTCCATACCCAAATCTACGTTGGCGGGAGAGTAGAAATATCCAGGTAAAACACTGTATCTCTACAACAATCGTAGAGCATAAGTATCGTCCTAATGAGTTTGTCAAAGGATGTAGCACAGAGGCGAAAGGCTGAATAGGATCACAGGAGAAACATCACATTTGGTATCTGGAACTCGGATAAGCTCACATTAGCGGCATGTTTATTCACAGATTTCTCGTATCTTCTCTTCACGAAAGCCGCCATTAGGGCTCTCTGCCGGCGTCAGCGTTAATATCCCCACGGCGATCTGTATGACGTTCAGCGAGTCAGCGAATCGCACTGATAGAATTTCCCCTCCCATGATGCACAGGGAGGCTGGGAAAGGAATGGATTTACGCTGGGGTTTCATTCATTCCACTGGTTTTTCTATGGGGGGGGGGGGGCAGCTGGACCACCTTGCGATCAGCTGGGGATGAACACAGCCAGCAGACACTGTAGTTGGTCTACAGCGTATAGCAGCTTGAGAGCTTGGATCCTACTAGAACTTCCGCAAAGGCAAAAGATGCAGGTGCATGTAACTCGGAGGACCGTGGCCGCAACCCCCCTCCCCACTGTCCAGCTCTTTACCCCCCCATTACAGATAACACACCAATCACACTGGCCTCAGATCCATTCTCCCATAAATGCACAGAGGTGCATACAGGAACACTTACACGCGAGACTCAAAACACCACAATCTCTCAGGAGTCTCAGCGTCACCATGTCAGATGCCCCCTGCAAGGCCTCGCACATATCACAAAATCCCTGCCCCCTCACCCTGTACACCGCCCCCCCCAAACCAAAAAAAAAAAAAAAAAACTAATCAAACACAGCTGAAAACAGCCTTGGTTAAACCGTCATCTTAGCTTGTCTCAATCTCCCACAACCCCGGAACGCAAAACCCCACAGACATGCTGACAGAACGCACTACCTGATACACCGACAGCGTCTACCGAGAATTCAAAGTCACCAAGAACTGCAAACACCACCTACCTGTAAGATTCTTTGCCGATCACCGCCGGTGTGTGTCATACTCTACACCAGACGTACTCCCTCAAGCGTGCTCCTGAAGCTGTTGGTAACTAAGTATCGAAGGTCCAAAAGTAAATAAATGATTACAGACAGATCAGTAGAGCCGGGTCCACTGACATGTCCATGGGGGGGGTGGGGGGTGGGGTCCTTTTGCTTATTGTCCCTACAGCCTAACTGTTGCACATCATTCCTTCTCAGGAAAATATTGTTAGTCAGCAATCAACTGATAACATGGGCCCGTTCACAGACCACACCAACACTGAGTACAAACCGGGGTAGGGATTTAGCAAATCTGAATTAGCCATTGACCACAGTCTGCAGATCCAGCTCCTCCTCAGTTCCGACACGCAAATATGATCCTTGTTTTTTTTTTTTTTTTGCTCATTGCCTCTTATATTAAGTGCTTGGAGTTCAAACCTCGATTACATTCGCGTTTCAAAATATATTTTCAACAACAAGTAGATATTAGCATTTGAAAGCGCTTCACATTTTCCGCCCCGAGAATGATTCGCTGAGGGACACGGTCACCCCCCCCCCATTGATCCCAAGTCTCTCCATATTCGGGGAAATGCCCAGCCCCCCCCCTTTTTTTTTGCAAGCTCGTTATTCAAATTTCTGTGCTGTCAAAATGCATTAGCAATGGGGAACAGCTTGCCTGTCAGCTGCGTTAATTGCTGTAGGTGCTTCGCTTTATTAGCTCACCGCTACGGGACCGGGTGTTCTTTCCGTCATGCGGCTTTCCGAGCCACGCCTGCACGACACAGACACACCGGGCCCGGACACGCTCTTGCCGCTGGGGTCACCGCAGGGTGATCCGCTGTCCGCAGGCGAAGCACAAATGCCTCCCCGGCCACAGCCACCCGAGGGATCCCAGCCTCCATGGATGCACATCAGAGCAACTTGCAAAATGACCGTCTCACTCACTACCGCCGCGGGTCAAGACGGGGACAACGTTACGCAACATTAGCTTTACTTACAATGTCGTTTTGGGGGAAAAACATTAAGTTCAGATTTTGTTAACTTAATGAATTGTAACACATTTCTCATTTGTGATCGTCGCGAGGCCGCCAGAGCGCACGAGACAGGGTCAGCCCACATCAGGGATCAGCTGAATATCACTGGGATTATATAAAGATGCCTTTATTTGGAGATAAGAGCGCTACCCATAACGTAAACGGGTAAAAGCTAAACATACAAACAACCTTTTCGCATCAATCTCGAAAACTATCTAGGTTTCGGTACGGTCATTTCTTAAGTTCAGTTATAACGTTATTGTTGTATTTTTTTTCTCTCATACCCACTACTGATTTTACTTGTCCATCTGCTAAATACGATTAAAGTAAAGGTCACGCTTGCTAAGCAGGTTGCTAGCTGATGTATATCTGCAGGCTCCCCGCCCTCCCGGACTTCGCAGCCCAGCAAACAGGAGAATAAATTTCAGCGCGCAGTCCGAGCCCCGCTTCCTACATTTCCAGTTGTTGCTAAGTAACAAAGTGCACCAGAGTCAAATTGCACAAACTTTAGGCTACAGCTTCTCTTGAAACCGGGAAGGACCCGCCTCCCCGCTACATTTAAGGAATTAAAAGTATAAACATGACCGCCGAGTTATTTTTTTTTTTTGACAACTTGCATGATTAAGTATTAAGAAATTCATTGGTAAAATTTATTGTAGGTGAGGTGAATTCTTGACCAGGCTGTTTATGCACCCTGAACAAGTGAGGTTTGCAATTCTGATGCAACTCAGAGATCTTAACCCATGTAAATAATCTCAGTACCTTTTTGTTGATGTTATATTTAACAATTACATTCATTGATCACTGTACCTTTTCACCACTAGATTATTGGCAAATCAGAACAGCATAAAAGGTGTAAGAGCTGTCACAAAAGGACAAAATGTAGAAGAAAAAAAAACTGCTTCCTCAAATCCACTAGACCTTAATTAAATTAGGTGAAACTGATGCCTCTGACCACCTATAAACACTGCTCAGTGAGCACAGTACAGGTGGGTCCATGCAAAGAGTCACGGCCTTACTTTCTAGACAACTGTCGGGGGGTGGGGTGGGGGTGAATCACTGCAACAGCGCTGGATGGAGACACACTAATGCACTCGCGCACACACACCAGCAAAAGTCAAAAGCATTTTGATGTAGAAAGATTAAAGGTACTATACTATATCCACTCGTCTTACCGTTACTTAATGGCTGCCTGCCTCCCCCACACAGTATAGGGCCAGACTAATCAGGACTTTCAGGAACACCAATATGGCTGCAGAGAGTCAAGGCGAAGCACAGTGTTTAGCGCGCAGCCACAGCACTGAGAAGCTGTATTGCAAGAGCGCCGCAGTTCATGCAAGTTTCATGAAACGCCGCAGGCTCTGCCTTCCAGGCTCACATCATGACAGGAAACAAAAGCCTTGTGGTTATGGAGGCCATCAGAATAGATGGCGAGCGCTATTACTTAGTACAAGGTTTTAGGGAATGAGGTTTTGCACCAAGCAATAAATTGTAAAACCTGTCTACACCATGAATGTTTTTTTTTTTTTACCAAACATTTTATTTTCTTAAAAAATGTGAGGCTTCTATGCTTTTCAGCTGGGATAAATGTTATGTCATGTCTGTAATATTTGGCACTGGAATAACGAATTACGTTGGCTGTTTTGGATAGTGTCAGTATCCATTTTATGGACTAAATTAAACCAAACACCGAAATTCATACAATGCTGGGTTTTAAAACTGACTGTTGAACTGCAAATAAGTACTTGACACATCAAATGTTAAAAGTGGACAGAATTTAATACTTTGCATTTAAAAGTTCTATTCCAAAACTAAAAAAAAAAAACCTAACAGCATTATTAAGAGTATAGATGCAAATAGATGCACTGTATAGATATTGTACAGATGCAAATATAGATGTAAATACGGTAAAGGGGATTGTGGGTGCGCCCAATGCAGTTACCCTGGTGACCTTCCTCCGGTAAGACACTTGTAGCGACCTCAGGTGCTGTTTTTGGTATCCTTATGGTAAGATCAGATTCCCCACCCTGCACATGGTGGGCTACAACTGACCCTGGGCTTTGTGGAATAAAATAAACTGGGGTGTAAGCTCAGCTCTATCCTGGGAAGCTCCGGTCTTATTTCTGGTGTAACCTTTTGGAAGGTGGAAATAATACTGAAATCGTCTTATCAGCTGGGGCAATCTTTACACACACTGCTGCTTCCTAGGCCTCATCAGCTCACTTAGATCAACACGAGATGCAGGAACTTTACTAATTCCAATGGTGGAGCAGGGACACTTTGCTTGTTTATCTTCATACCTGTTCACCAAGTATTAACAAAAGGCATTTACAGATGTATTTATAATTTTGCATACAATAACCTATCGCGGTATTCCAATTGGGCTCACACATCAGGATGTTATGCACATTTTCATCATTTACACGAATTCCTTTGACTCTGACATACCATATAACCTAAATAGGCTATATTTCGATGGAAATTAGTAAGAGATAGCAACAAAATTTGGCAACACGACGTCAGCTGTTTGAGGTAAATAAAGCGATCAAGCGTCAGTGGTATAGGCTACATCTACAGTAAACAAGATTAAAATCCGTGCAACTTGATATATTGTTACAAATTTCGGCAAATTCATAGGACAGGAGTTGTATAACTGGTGTAGCGATACCCCCGCAAATTCGGTAAACAGCCAACATGCTTTATCGACAAACAACGCATTCTTACCTGAAATGTGTCGAATACGCCCTGTATCACTCACTGAGGAAGATAATACTCTTACCCCCTGCACACTGCTTATGTTTATCGGCATTAAACACCGCTTCTATCTATTGTAGGTAAATCAACAAACGATACTTGAGGTCGCCTGTTGTGGTGTCCCATTATTTTGTCCAATAACGCTTCCTGGCGTATATTTACTCGGTAAACTTATGCTCAATCCAAGCAAACGAAAATTCGGGCACATGGGATCTTCTAGACAACTACAAAGTGAAGCATTTATCGTAATTTTAAGAAGTGCTGTTGTTTGAACTCTAGAGCGGTATACTCACCGGGGGTCGATTCTGGGGGTACATTTTTGGGGGCTGTGAGCCTTTTGCTTAGTCCGATTGTTTTTAGAAAACAAAAGATTCCCGAGAGAAAATGTATGGAGTATTTATTGTTGGCTTCAGAAATGCATCAGGCCCTGTTTCAAAGGCAATAATGGTAAATCTTGGCTCGCCTTACACATACCCTACTCAAGCCTTCCTTTGTTCGTGTTTTATTTAACACTGGTAAAAGAAAAAATAATAACACGCGCGCAGTACGGGCTACAGATTCACCAGATTTTCTTAAAGCGAAATATTTGGTTCGGTCACTCCGTGTTCAGCACTTTGCTGCTTAAAAACCTCTCGATCTTCTAAAAAATCCGCAGTTTCCCACCTCCACGTATCTCCTTCGTACCAATTCTACCAAACAAGAAAAGGTAGCTATTCAGTCTAAGTGTATCACCGAGCTCCTGAGACGGACAAGACATGCAACGCAAACGCAGCTTCCTTTGTTTCGCTGGTTTCTTCGGGCTTTTCAGAAAACTCACTCCTTCCTTCTCTGCTCAGCTCCCTTTCTCACTCTCTCCTTCCCCTTCTGACTTTCAATGAATGGGACAGACAGGAGTTTTCTTTGAGAGGGAAACAAGACGCATAGTTGTCGCCACAGTGTGATCAATATTGGGCAGGCTATAGCTAATAAGCTACGTCTCTTCTTCTATGCTCTTACCCATTTCTTAAGGTTGCTGCCCAGTTATTAGATAGGGTAATTACTTGGTTCTGAATGAAATAATTGACATAGTACGGGCCAGAGTTAAACAAAATAATATTTATTTTTAAATTATATACTTCATAATAGAAGTGGAATAAATTTAACTTAATGCTAATTAAAATGGGCAAATTCGATTATGTACTTTAAAAAAATGTTCTAAGAATGCAACCATTATTACATTGGGTATTCCACAGTCTCGCACTTGTTTTATTGAAACCCCTTTTTCTTGTTTAGCGCACACTATTTGGTGTTTCTCACTTTTGAACTACTTCTCAGGATCTTTCGGTTTTCCATGCTCGTGTAAATTTGCTGATAGGAGGTGTGGGGGATGCAATGGAATTGATCAATGAATGAATGAACTCTCCACGTGGGGTTCGACCCAGCTACAATCAACACGGGCAGCACCAACCAATGAGTATTTACATACCCCACGTGGGTTACCCGATGTGTTTGTTGATTGGAGGATGACCGTGTCTCGCTGTTCTACACGTCAATCAAGAATGGCAAAATGGCCGCGAGGAGGATTTAACTCTTTGGAGGCAAAAATAAGTGAGGGAGATGGAGTTGTTATGGTAATCGCAATTTGCATACATTTTCCCCTTCCTTTTCAGGAATGAACTGGTAGTATAGGGGAATCACATGTTAAATCCTTGGTTGGACAGTTTTAAGGCATAAAGACAATGTTATATTTACATCTGGCATACTTATTGTTAGTAATTAATTCGGCCAGAATACCAGCGTCTAAAGAAATATAACAAATTCATACGAATTTGCATGTCGTTTTAAAATTTAATTTTCTATTGATGTTTTATTGTATAAATATTGTGGCACTTAATAAATTCTTGATTTTAAAGGACAGTGTCCCTACAGTAACAAAGGGTGATAAGTCACATGGGAGTTCTTCCTCAAATAAATCCAAGTACCATTGTGTATGAGGTCATGCCATGAAAGAATCCTAAAAATATCTCAGTTTGCAGATATACCTCTAGCAGAAAGAAATGTAACATCTGCAATCAACAGAGAAGGTGGGCACAGGTAGGCGGGGGGTGTTTATCATAAAACTACTAACTAAAGTTAATTCTTAGTTATGAATGATAAATGTTTGATTTTTAAAGAGACGCTCCATGACACAAGTTTAGTTAAAGTGTCCATTGTTCACACAGAGAAAAATAAACAAGCAAGAGAACATCTGAAGGGGTCACAGAGTAAGAAAGCTAATCTCATTTACAAGCAAGGACATAAACTCGACAGCAGACAGAATGCAACTCTCCCTGGTACATCAGCCCATGTCACAAAGTTTGTACTTGACATACTTGGGAGTATCACACTGTCCGCCATTCTGAACTGACTGTACTCCACTGCCTGCTCAAAAACCAGCAGTCTTATAGCAATGCAGGTTGTTGTGGGAGAGGTAATTAGTAACAGCAAAGCACAAACTCAGACTCAGGCACATTACAAAACCAGCCGCTGCAGTTGGATGAATTACGCGGCCTTTATTAGGCATGATTTTTTTTCTGTTCTTCAATTTGAGGCCAAAACAGAAAAAATAAATAAATTGCGTTAGTGCCAATAATATTTCCCCCCCCAGAAGTCTGTGGGGCATGTGTTCCTGAAAAGGCCGCAGGAAAAAGCTCCAGTGCATGGCATGGGAGAATTTGCACGTGTAACTTCCTGTAGGTGTCCCTTAAAACGAGAATATGAATATAAAAAAGGCAAATACTGGAGACATTTATTAGTATTCCGGTGACATGCCCCCTTCAGAGGTGCCCATAATTAGGGAGACAGATATTGGAAAAGCAAATTCCTGCAATTGGAAATCACAACCTGCCAGAGGTGGAGCTGGGAAACACAAAGAAAGCGCGGGGGGGGGGGGGGGGGGGGGGGGGAAAGGGGAGACAGAGGTGGAGAGGGAGGAAGAGAAGAAAGACGGAGAGGGAGTGGGAGGCAGAGAGCTAGAAAGAGAAGAAAGACAGGGAGAGAGAGTGAGTGAGTGAGAGGGGTGGGCAGGAAAAGGGAAAGAGAGCTAAATGGGGCAGTTCAGAGGGAGAGAGAGACTAAGATTATAAATTGAAGGACTGAGACAATTTATGTGGAACACACAGAATGTGGGAGAGAAAAGTATGAAAGGCAGACGGTATTGCATTTTCTTCTGTGAATTTTAACACCCATAGCCGGTTTCACGCCCTTCTGGATCGAGGGATCGCATTTATTATGCAGGAAGGAGCGCGACGCATGGCTGTCCGACTCCTCTGGATATTTCAGGCTGAAGCGGGAGCAGGGCACAATGCATATTTGTGCATGTGTGGGGGGGGATTTCACATTATCGCAGACGGTGGAATGGTGAGAGTGATGATGCGCGCACAGAATTGCAGATGAGGTCATGCCTGGGGGAGGCGGGGCTGAACCAGACCCCTGGGGGGGGTGGCAGACCTGCGATGGGCCCACAAATCAAGTCCGTGCGAGGGGACAACGTCCCTTTCATAAAGTTGTCACTACATCTAGGTCACGAGGTTTTGAACTAGGTCGCCCAATCAGATTCATATTATCATGTAAATGATAAATGCCTATGGGAAAATAATAAAAAGATCACATCGCAAAGAGTTGTATATCTGTATAAATAGTTTATTGGGTCTTGACAAACCTGGAGCAATGTGACCAGGTCTGATATATCTAGCAGTGGCACATACTCCTTGTCTTTATTTGCAGAGGCTGTTTTCCCCCTTTTTTGTTAAACATAAATACACACGCTGCCGCGGTTCCCACCCGCCCGCGAGCTCGGCCGCCACCTGCGGCTTCCCCCATCTTTCACCATCACGATTTGCGGCATGCGGGAGAGAGACTGATGGGCGGCCGGGCCGCAGACTAACAGCTGACTGGAAGGTGAGCTGCCGTTTGGTCTGAGGCGATGTCAGCTGCCGTAATGATGGCGGGCGGGCAGGGGGGTGGAGACGGCGGAGGTGCAAGGAGAGGGGAAGAGGGAGATGGGAAGCCGAAATAGAGTGGGACTTGATTAGCTAATCATTTTCGTGAACGAAATTACGGTAATGCTGTTTACAACAAAGCAAAACAATGCTACATCACCGTAATTATCATATCAACATTTATGTAGATAAGAGGGCTCTCGTTGTTTCGCCACTTATCATACAACAGATTTATAGTAAACAGTTTTACTTCATTAATATTCAAAGGGTTCAACAAAAAGCACGTCACGTTAAAAAGGCAGGGGGCAGCAGCCCACTGAGCCCCCTAAGCCTCCTATGGACAGTACCATGAGTTTTGAGGGGACCAGTGCGGGGAGGTCTGTCAGGTTCTCACAGGACAGTGGGAAGATGGCACCAGCCCAGCGTGGAGGTGACTGATGGGGAGACAAGGCCATGCTGTTGTTGCGATCCCCCCCCCCCCCATCAGACAGGCCTGGTGTCAGTGCGGAGACAGCGGGGTGATTTATTGGGCCTCCCCTCTCCTGGGAACCCTCCTCCCCCTGCATCCCCCCCCAGCCCCTCCTGTCTCCTTTCGGCCCCTGGAGGAGGGTGGGGGTAATGACTCGCATTAGCAGCCGCACAGACCTGCGTAGATTCAATGATGCACACACACGCAAAGACACACACACGCAAAGACACACACACACACACGCAAAGACACACACACACACACACGCAAAGACACACACACACACACACATGTGTTGGCATATACCTATCTAAATCGGGACCTTCCATTCATTTCTACGGGAAAAACCCTAATCCCAATCACAGCACCATTAACCCCTACTCAGCCCTAACCTTAACCATAAATAAGCAAACAAAATACAAGACTTTTGGCATTTTTACTTTTTGATTGCTTTCACAGATTTCATAAAATTGAGGTTATCCAAATGGGGACCTGAAAAATTTCCCCAAAAGTAAAGAAGTTTTAGGTTTACCACACTTTGGGGATATTTTGGTCCCCAAATGTAATCTATCTATACCCCCCCCCACACACACACACACAAATGCACCAAGACAGACTAATATGCATAACTATCCACAGGCAGTTGTGTCTGGGAACTCTGGAACTTTATTTTTAATTCTTCAAATCACATTCTCAACATAACAGATTAGCGAATGGGAATCCGCATCCGGCACTGAGCAAAATCCTCACGTCAGTTTTATTCTGTTTCAAAGTATGATCTCAAAAACCCATTTGGAAACTTTTGCTTACTGGCATGACATAGATGAGGCGGCATTAAAAAACACAGACACACATGTATACAGCAGACAGATTGGATTATATTCTCCTTAATATCTTGTCACTGTAGCTCATATTCCAGAGCCGCGCCGTTGTCAGGCAATCCTCATGTCGGAAAGTGAATGACAAGAAATCAACACATCAAGCTTCTCTATGCCACTGTATTACACGCACAAGCATTTCACAGCAGTCAGTAAAAGGCACGTGTTGAATAAACATATTTGTGTGTAAATTTGCCTGTGCACATACAGATCATCCATACATTATTCTGGAAGCAGGAGGGTGATTGGTCATAGCACATTTACAAAGATGCATAAACTATATCATCACAATTAAAACTGCCATCTTGGTCATACTGAAATGTGGAATACCACTATCCTTTGTATATGGTGATATTTGCTGATATCATGCTGCTCCATGTCACTCAAGTATTGAGAGCCAGTTATAAATTCACCATTTCAATAAGAGATTGTTATATCTAGCATTGAACAACTGAACAATTTTTCCAGGGCGAAATACGTTGAAGCATCTCATATTGATCTCCCCAGATCAAAGTGATAACACATCACATTCTCCTTTAATAGAAGCTTGCATTGGGTTCATATACCTGCTCTTGACCGTGGTCTCCGATCTTTACATCGTTCGCATTTTTCTGTTTTGGCCTCTAATTAGGTACTCTAAAAAAGTGAACAGGCTTTAAAGCCAGACGACATTGTGTTTATTATTACTGCCATGCACACTGTGGATCTCATTGAGCTTTTGTAGTTTATAGTCGCTTTCGTAATTCAGATTTTGCTGCTGGGATTTTTTCACTTTTATGTGCTGAAGTTCCACGTTTGGAATTTGGCTCCGGGGACTTCGGCGCGTTGGCTGAGATTCAACATAGATTTCCATAGAACATCATCTTGTGCGGTTGCTTTGCGCTCTTGCTGTATCTTCTGTGATTGTGAAACAGTAAGGCAGGGAGATAAAATGACCCAATTAATGACCCTTTGTCTGACGTCAGAGTGTGCGCCGTTCGCTGTTTACATTAGCCGTTTTTAGCCTAGCAGAACTGGTAATAAGGCTTCTGATTGGCCAACCTGGCTTCACGGGCAGAGTTATATCGCCGCCTGTTGGCTTGGCATGCTCTTGACAGCGTTTCAGCGTTTTCATATGGACGGAGATTTTTTTTATATATATAACCGAGGGGGAAAACACCGTTTTTAAAATACCCGTGTACGTGTGGACAAGGCCCTATTTACATGTGACTGTGACATGTATATAAGAACGTATATGTATATAAGAACGTAAGAATTTTACAAACGAGAGGAGGCCATTCAGCCCATCAGACTGGTTTGGGGGAGAACTCAGCTTTTAAAATGCCGTCCCGCTAATTTCCACCTATGGCAACGAGTTCCTGCATTTGAATTAATATTGAAGTAACTATTTGGTTGAACAGCATCTTGACCTGTTAGACTCTTACATACCTGGATTCATGAGCGTCGTTAGGTCCGATCACTCCAGCGTAACCCCGAGTATTTCAGCCCAGATGCTAATTATCTTAATAAAATAAAAAAGGTCAAGCCCCAGGTGAACTTGACATATATCCATCCATCTTCTAACTACTTATTTCTACTTTGTTAATAAAACTGGCGAGATAATCAGGAGGACAGGAGAACCTCATCTTCGCAAACTCCGCCTGCCCCTCTGTGGTCGTTCATAGGAACTTCATTGTGTTCCTCTCGTCGGACTGGCGCTGTCGATAGCAATGACCAAGACCAAAACCGCACATTCGCTGCTCTTTTTACTTTAATATTTTCTATAAAATGCTCATGTAGAAGACCTGCCGTCAATTTAAACGTCCTCTTTAAAACTGGACTGTTTTTGAACAGCAAATAGCATAATTCGATACTATTAATAAGTAAACTACCTATGTAAGAAAATCGCCAGGTAGGCCTATATGTGTGTACATTATTTAGCTTTAGAATAGAGACAAAGATTGCCTATATTGTAAGATCCTGCATATTATCATTAATGTACTGATATGTGCATCTCGGTTGCATCTATAAGTTGCATAGTAGTTTACGACTTTTGAAATTAATGAACATTTCACATATAACAAACATATAAATAAATAAAACATTGAAAAGATTAAGTCATTGGAGAGGTTCTGAAAAATACTGCTGTGAAAATTTCGCTCGAGCCTTGGTTCTATGGTGTAATGGTTAGCACTCTGGACTTTGAATCCAGCGATCCGAGTTCAAATCTCGGTAGAACCTGTAGAAGTTTTCTCATGGTTCGCGACTAAAGGTACGGTCCTGTTCAAAGGGGTGTTTGAATCTAGAACACAGTGAATCTGTATAAAATGACAATTTCCGTACAGTCGTTTATGTTTTTATTTATACTTTAAATGGCGACGTTATTCATTATTTTGTATTAAATTATTTTATGGCAATTCGATATTATTTTGAAGTTTAAAAAGACTAAAATAATTGTTGCATAAAAACATAAAACAATGTTAATAATCGAGGTCAAATACCCTTTTTTCTGCAAAGAATTGGTTTCTGATGTAATTTTAACGTACTCTGATGTTTTTTTTATGCACGGTTTTTGTCAAGATCTATGTTAATTCAGTTGTTCTTTCGTGATGTATATTTAGAAGTGAATTTCATCCAATAAATGCTTCTTCCGATCGCTTTATTGGTGTAATTGTTACATTTCCCCACCAGAGATCAGCCTATCTCGACTTCAGCTTCCATTCATTATCTCGAATTAACACAGGACAAGGGTATTTAGTAAGTGGATGGATGGAGATACGTTATGCATTTGTTTAAAAAAAAAAAAGTCGTGAAGAGCGGCTTAGACATTTTCAAGCGCATTTGCTTGCTAGTCTAGATTGTTTTAGTCAGTGTGAGTTTAACATGTTTCAAAGACAATGAGGCTTTATCCTCTATCATTAATGTTTCAAATGGAATCTGAGCATACAATATACAGTATATATACTTTAAGACTTACGTTTCATGTTTCATCATTGACAGTAATAACGGGTCATACAGTCTCAGAAAAAGGGTAAAAAATTGTACCATAGCTTGCCACTGGGCCTGTACCCTTGTAATTGTACCTTTTAAGGTACAGAAATCGTCTCTGAGGAACATCACAAAAGCACAAACAAGAATGTACCATCAATGGTACAGAAATGTTCCCCAGAGTCAATTTCTGTACCCTACAAGGTACAATTACAATTGGCAGATCATTGAGGGTACAGCCCCAGTGACAAGCAAAGGCACTAATTTGTACCCTTTTTCTGAGAGCGTAAGCATATTATTATTTTTATTATTGTTATTAATAATAATACTTGGAGGCTGACACTTCATGGCCACTGCAGCCTTGGTTTCTGATTCAGTCTGAACTCCTTTAGCTACATTTTAATGAGGCATAACCCATGATGCAATATGTGACTAAAGTTACAATATTTGCAGCCAACAGATGCCTGTAATCGAAGGTAAATGTAAGGCGCTATTATATTTGAAATGTAATAATTATAATCTGAAGCATTACCACTGTGGGAAGTGGTAATTGACTAAAATTTTCCATAAAATCTAAGATGACATTTCACAGTATTATAAGCATAAACATAGAGAAAGCACTCACTGCACTGGATATTGGCTTCTGTGAGCAATTGCTGGCATCCTTTCTAGGGTTTACGGCGCCTTTTAACCCGTTATTTTAGGATGGGTTCTAAACTGTAACAATCGAAATGAGAAAAGCGAGCAGGAAAAGCTGATTGATACATTATCTCCATAATATCATGGAAATCACTGGATTTGAACCCGCATGTAGATACTGTGATCTGGACCATTTCTGTAGGACCTTCCCCAAGCTGCTGAAGGAACGTTCACCTCTCCAGGAACGACACAGGCCTGGACTCTCAACAGAATCCCCAACAGCGTCAGTGCCGGTATCAGCATGCATAGCCAGCAAACAGTATGAACAAGTACAGGATTAGCGAATGCACTGCAATCGGGCTGCAATCAAGCGCAAATATGTGCAAAATATGCTTACTGTGCTATGATGACAGATAACAGATAAGGAGCTGGTGTGTGTATCCAGAAAAAAACACGAAATGTGTATGTTAACTAAGAATGTAAAAATACTGTATGTAAAGGACATATTTTATATATAATTTTAGAAAAAAACATCACTTAAGACAGATTATTAAATGGAACTTGGTAACCATTGACCTTACCTGAGACCTTAAAGATACAATATCATAAGTTTGCACATACCTGCTTACCGTATGTGTTAACGCATGTATCTGATGCACACATAACCTATTATTCTATCTACCTATAGGCTAACGACAAGCTAATTATGCAAAAGTGCAAAATGCCAGCATAGACCATAGTGCAATGATGGTCTTCCCAGTTAACTGCAATTTCAACTCAGGCAACAAGAGGGAGGTCACTGCTCAGTCCAACAGTCTCCAGCATATTTTCACTGCAACATGCAAAAACAAAAAAATCCATCCAAGTACAGTATCTCCAATCTTTTGGGTTATAGACAACTAATACCCAGTGTATTACAACCCAGTGTTTTGCCTGGAGAATTTCTGTCCAGCCAGCTTCAGTGTTTCTACCCAACACAGAGCCCACAATTCTGATTTGGAAGGTGTAAGAATATCATTTCATACTTGGAAAGGTTACACCCAGTATGGGTTTGGACATAGGCTTAGACATACATTTTAGCGAAACTATAATCAGCAGGAAAAAAGGGAACTGCGATCCTGATAAATGTTAGAAATGAATAGTCTTGAACTTATAAAGATAAAATATGATGCCATTATATGTTATAGTGAAACTATCATTACAGCCTAAAAACAGCAGAAGGGAGAATATAAAATCTGTTTTAGTGGTGTGAGAAAGAAAATAATAATTGAGAAGATAGGATCCTTCCCCAAATGCTGAATAAATGGCTGGGAGATGGATGGAGTGAGTGGATAGTTATAGCTGCTTTATGTCTTAGGGTCACCCATTCACAACCAAATTGTAAAATGTTTGAAAATATTACAGAATACAGGATATGATTTACATGTGATCTGCAGTAATTCCGCCTGCTGTGAAGATGAATGACGTCAAAGGAATCCTTACAATAAATGATGTCGTGTTCAGTCAAGGTCTCAAACTCACACTGTCAACAGTCATGCTATCTGATTGAATGTATAATTATATTAGCATTTAACCTGGGAAAACATCTATAGACTTACTGAACCAGTAAAATTGTAGGTTTGTTCTTCTTGGGCCAAGATTTTGAATCTTCCATCCAAGGAACATGTTGGAATTCTGGAATACAAGAAAATAATTACACACTCCTAAGATCTCATGCAGTAATGCAAGAAGATGGCTGGATTCACACTTATAAAATAAAATAAAATATCAAATAAAGGTAAAGAATAATGAATAAAATTATACTGACAAAAGCATAAATTTAAGAACCATTTAGTCTCACTGAGGAAGGACAAAAAGTTTGTCATTCATATGGTTTTTTGTCTATGAACAACAACAAAAAAGGAATTTAAAAAATGGAATTTAAAACAGAAAGTTGGAGAAGCTGAAAGGAAAATAAAATGATAATAAAATCTAACACCAGCTGATATCAGTTTCGTGTTTTTTTTTTTGTTTTTTTTTGACGAAAAAGGAATGACGGAAATTGGAATGTAGGTCACAGAACGACACAAAAACCCCTCCATTTTATGGCAACCCGTCACATTTTCAGCATTAATATCAGGTTCCATGGTTCCATCTAAGTATAAGTGTATGCATATATTGGTAGTGAGCGCTGGGGCCTCTCACCTCCAAGACTGAGGCACCTTTGCTCTGACGCTGTGCAGCTACGCATGTTCCCTTGTCATCTGGGCTTCTCCAGGTGCTCCAGGTTCATCCTGAACCTCAAAGAAATGCAGTTAGCTTTCTTAGCGTGTCAATGAGATCTAGCTATTTTAAGGAGCACCACAGCTGTAGGTGCACACACATATAAAACCATACATTAAACATCAACACATCCCTGCTTATTTAGAACATGAAAGATTATCCATCCATCCATCCATCCTTCTTCTGTAACCACTTGTCCTATTCAGGGTCTCTGGGAATCCGGAGCCTATGCAGTTGAATAACTAAATGAAATATATTATATTACACATAGTATAATAAAATGTATATAAGGATTTCATGTCAAAATATATTTCTTGAACCTTTTCCACTCCAGTCTAAAACCTTAAAGGTGATGAGATACAGGGCAACTTTTTGAGCAACTGAGTAATGTTACTGGGCAGTTGCCGACTAGGTGAGACAAAGGACAATTTATCTGGATCTGGATGATTGCGAAAAGTTGCCCACTGCCGTTCAGAGTTTTCCAAATAAAATTTGTTGCCCAATATCAATGGGAATGTGCCCGAGCAACACTGGTCAGTAACACTGGTCAGCAACACTAGCTGGCAACACTGCTGAAAAGGTTGCCCTGTGTATCGTCACCCTATGAGGTCTTAGTGCAGAGGAGCCCTTAAAGTGGAAACAAGCAGCTTTGTGTCCTGTGGCTGCAGATTACCATTCCCTTCCTGAAGTTCCTTCCCTATGGGTAGTAAAGCCTTGCCCTCCCCTCCCAACTTAAGGTAGAGAACAGAGTTTGCATTTTCCAGGCCTTGGTTTCTCCTCCTCTTGATCCTCCTGCTCCTCCAGACCCAGACCTCTGCAGGTCCTCTCCCTGCTTTGGCAGGACCCTGCCGGTGCAGGATTTAAGTGTCAGATGTCGCGAAGGGAAGTTATAAATATCAACAGAACTCGGAGGCGCCATCAGCGAATTCCGTACTTTTCAGGTTGAATGTGAAGCTGACAGCTTCTCCGCGGGGGTATATCTAGGTGCTGGAAACGTAAGTCTTACATCTTGCCATGCGACAGTGGGAGACACAGCAGGGATGAATGGCCAGTTACCTGAAATATTATGGATTTCAGGGCCTACCACCGCGTCGCTGCCCTAGGAGAGCACGTTATAAAAATGCAAAGGCACCGGTAATATAATATTTACATTGGGCAGAAGCAGATGTTTGAGATTTAATTAGGGTCATCGACTGTTTACCTTGGTCATTTTTTTCCCGAACCGCAAAATCTCTCCCATGCCCTATTTCAGCAACAAATAAAGATTCAGTAAATCAAGTCACACACATCAACACTGAACATCAACACTGTAGGCCAGCTGCCTAGCAAGGCTAATTCAGGTGATTGATAGGACAATATATGAATAGTAACAAAACAGAAATATGTATGACTAATCTCCTTGTTAATAACCTGCTTGACATCCCTCTGTATCCTCACCGTGGACTTTGCCAGTAATGTTGGGTTATGTTTGCTTGCTCTGCCTTTGGCAGTCAAACCTTAGAGATCAAAAACTGGGAACCACTTGTTTGTTCTGCATATTACCAAAGGACAAGGAAGTCTATCTACAGAGTGGTCTTAGCACATAGTTACACAAAAAAACAGGACTTAGGCACATGATAGTGTCTGTCAATATACTGGAGAGTTTTCTGCAGTCGGATGGAACGGTCAGCTGGAGAAAGCTTCATTTTTAATCCATTTAAAGTAATTATACAGAGAAACATAGTCAGGCAGTTGTAAAGCCCCATCAGACTCGTCTACGCAGCATGACGTAGGTGCTGTTTGCTGTACTCTGTGCAGATGGTCATTAAGCACAGTGCACATGACAGCCAAAACATGCCTTTATGGACGATGGGATGATGGTGAAGCGTTCCCACTGTGAAGTAATGGTGTGTAGAGTCAGGGAGCATAACAGGAGCAACCACAGTGTGTGAACATACACACACACACACACGTTTATATTTGTATCTTTGTGGGGACTGTCCATTCTATCTATGGGGAAAACCCTAATCCCAACAATGAAACCTTAACCATAAGTAACCAAACAAAGTACAAGACTTCTGGCATTTTTAGTTTTTTGATTGCACTCACAGCTTTTTATAAAATTGAATTTCCCCTTGTGGGGACCGAAAAATGGTCCCAATATGTAAAAATATGTTTTTTTTTTCTTTATCACATTGTGGACATTTGGTCCCCAAAACTTAATATATACATAACCCACATTCACATACACACACACACACGCCTCATATAAACATGTAAGAATGACTGTTCATGCCAGACTTAAGTACAGCATTGTCACACAGCATTGTCTTGCACACCAGAAGTGCCCATTATTGGTTTACCCTCCGTCCCAGAAGAGGGGGTTTGCTGTTGCTTTCTCATCATTATGGTTCCCTGCATACCAGGAGGTTGTGGGCAAGTTTATGAACTGAGGAGATCTCTTTTGTGTGTGCAGGTTGGAATTTTTTAATACAAATGGCCATAATTTCATCAAAAGTATTCATATTTCCTTCAGGATAGAACATGTATTCCTCTTAACTAACAGGGCATCCCTTGATTTGACTGGAATGTCGACACCCGGCTGTGTTGGGTCCATCCCAGAGGAAGTACAACTTGCTGACCATAAAAGCAGGCGTCGCATTCAGAGCTACAGCTGGGCGGCTTTGGCCCGCGTGAGAGACAGGTCTTACATAACCCCCACAAAAACACACAGTACCTGTGTCGATATTTTTTCTTTGCAGCGCGGGGGCAGACGCTAGATCAGAGGGTGCAGCTCCAGTCTGACACCCGCTCCAGGCTTCCACGCCGAACGGGGGAAGGAAAGGGGTGGAACGTTTAATTAAAGCAGCGATGCTTGGGGAGGCACGTCATCGGTGTAATTCTCGCTGGCCAGGTGAACCCTCTTTCCAACACAATGCGCCAGGTCCCAGCCTGATAGAACCTGCTAACCAAACTGAAATACTGAAATGTCCCTTAACTGCAAGGCCTGAAATGCACATTTGCGGACCTTTGGGGGGGGGGGGGGGGTGTCAATGTTTACAAAGGGATGGAAAAAGGCTGCACCCCCATGCCGTCATGGAGAAGTCCGGAGACGGAGGCGAGTGGATTTACACAGGAGTTATTTTAAAACATTATACTCTATGAAAACAAACCACAAGAACAGCTCACAGAATCGGCGATCCACAGAGAAGGGTCTGTGACACCACCTACTCACCCCTTCACCCCTGCAAGGTCGCGATTCAAACCACACCCCGTGTGTGAGGGATTCTGCCTGTTCTCCAGTAGTTACAGAGTTTTCTCCCACAGAGGAGCAGTTTGGTGAATCTCTGAATTGATCGGTGTGAGCTTGCGGGTGCAAGTGTGAGCGTGTGTGTGTGTGTGCCCTGCACTGGACTGGCATCCCATCCAGGGTGTACCTCTGCCTTGTGCCCGATACGGCCTGGCATCGGCTCCAGCCTGCCCTAGGATGCTGTACTGGACGAGCCGCCGGAAAATAATAGTCAGATCAGATTCTGAAGAACGTGAAAATATAGCATAAGGAAGGATCTTCTTCATTTTGTTTGCAACTCGCATTTTATTCTCAAAATTGTCAGTGAAACAATGAAAACCTTTAACGAGAGAAAATACAAGAATAACAAATTCAGCAGTATATAAAACAATCAAGGCCAAACTGGGCAGGAGGCCATATGTCTTGTTTAATTAATTTCCAGTCTGAATGTGTAAAACCCTGACACAGTACTAATTTAAAATAACTGGTAGCGCTTTACATTAACTGCGCCTTCATAATGCATTCGTAGAACATTCATAAGCAGCATATAAGTATACTTTAACGTTCTAACATACCTTAACAACTTTAATATACAGTAATAAACATTATATGATTACAGTGTTTGTTATGAATATTTATTAAAGCTGTTAAGGTATGTTAGGATATTATGGTGTACTTACATGCTTATGAATGTTCTACGAATGCATTATGAAGGTGCCGTTAATGTGAAGCGTTACCAAATAAGTAAATGGAAGAATGGAGAGATGTCACACCAGGGAATACCCCTACATACCTGTACTGAATCATTATAACGCAGTACATCCCCCCCCATCCTAGAGGGACACTAAGCTCTATTCTGGCTCTTATAGTGTCCTAGTTGATTTGTCTTTTGTCAGGCCCTAATCGGCTGTGTGTTTGCGCTGTTCACCCCGTCTGCTCCCCACAGTGCTAATAACATGGATTCGATCCACAGTGCAACAGATGCACATCTTACCTTCAGCACCCTATTCCTACTCCGTCTCTTGGACTCAGGAAGCACAGGCCTGCGTTGTGACACAAAACACCATGAAGGGCACGACTGCTAGTATAAAACCTCGAGAAAGAACAGCAAAGGGCTAGAATAGTGAGGGTCAGACCACTAAGACGTGACAAGACCAAAGACAAGGTGTCTCTTTGGTCAGGCACTTTGCATTTTGGAACGTCTGAGACCATTAAAAATGAGGCGTGACCATGCGATGCATGTTTTAAATCCGGAATGCGACCCCTGCATTATACTTGCCAGAATCAATAGGCAGGTTGTGAGAAAGACCAAACGTTACCTTAGCATTAGGGAGGAAAAACAACAAAGTTATCAAATCTTTCCAATACGCTTATTGTAGAATCTTAGGACATCCTGATGCTTCAGCCTGGACAGTTTGAAGAACATGATTAAAAAAAACAGCTTCCCATGGAACTACCAGTTTGAATGTACTATTGCTGTGAAGTGCATGTTTTTAGAGCCAACAGTAACAAAATATAAATATGTGCTTAGATAAATACAACCAAATTTAATTATGAAATATAAACAGACCTTCTTTTACAAGCCTCACAGACCACCCCTGTGTGGGGCCCACATTTTTTCTTAGTCTGGATCCATAAAAGACTATTTTTTGTCCTCGAGAACCACAGTTTACCAGCAACCCTCCCCCCAGACTTCTCCATTTACCAGGAATGCTACCTCATAGATTCCGGACAGCAGACATTATGCATTTCAGCACAAAAAGGTCTCTCTCCTATGACAATGACGTGTGTCACACATACCAGAGAGAACATGAACTGTTACCTCAAGATGACTGATCCTCAGTACTGATACAGCTT
This sequence comes from Gnathonemus echidnorhynchus, assembly GCA_026776725.1. NCBI lineage: Eukaryota > Metazoa > Chordata > Actinopteri > Osteoglossiformes > Mormyridae > Gnathonemus > Gnathonemus echidnorhynchus. Next base: position 4,827,483 of record JAODJU010000033.1, read on the forward strand.
AGGTGTTTTGGGCCACACCATGCTATTAAGGTGACTGCAAAGTCATTAATAAACCCCTTAGATGAAAATGAATGAAAATTAAAAAATATTACTCCATTACGGGTTGCAGCACCTGGAATACATCAAAAAGAAAATGCTTTCTGGTTCATGTTATTCATCACAGATTAGTAAACTGCCATGGGCTCAGTGGTCAACAATAAAAATAATTTATGCTGGTTAGAGTATGTATTTATATTATTCCTTACTATGCTGGCAGCAACGATTCTCATTAGCATCTAGTTGAGTAGCTACATTTACTCTTTGAATGCTCACACACAGTGCTCAGGACACCTAAAATGCAAAATCAACACTAACTACAAGCCAAATGTCTGAGTAATATCTTAAAAGCAAGTTTACAGCTATTGCCACATAAATAATAATTTAAGATATAAATGGGTGTTTATTTTGGTTTCAAATATCCCAGTTAATAATCCAGTCCTGCACAAAGAAATATTGTCGTTCTGTTTTTTCTCCATCGTGTCTGTGCTGCTTCATAAGTCTGGCTGAAGGCTCAGGAATAAACAGAGGTGGTGGATTTGCGTTCAAAAGGAAAGTGGAAGCTTAGGCTCTAAACGAGGCTCTCCTGAGGATTCCTCAGAGTCGGTCGAATGTAAATCGAAGGCCAGGACATGTCAGCAGGACGCCCATTATCAATGAGTACTCATGCAGGACTCAGGACCCTACTAATGAAAGGAGGTGGACGGCCCAGTGCAACCTTAACAACCAGGCTTACGAGTCCCATGCCAAAATAAAAGTTCAAAACAGGCGGCAAGTGAAACAGGCAGCCTTGGTCCCTCCTCTCCTTTCATGAAAAATCGAAACTCCACATGGATGAAATGCCTGCAGGACTCTCTTAGTTACATCGTCCTGCACATGCACACGAGAGTTTCCCAGCCCGAAGGCAGTCCGCGGCATTACCCGTTCTGAATCCTCAAAGCTCCAGAAGAGGAACACACCCGTCAGCATTCCTAGCAGGATCTGAGAGCTACTCTTTAAACAAACCTTAGCATGTCCCATGGTACCCCGAACGTGTGCTGCAAAGACAGCGTTCATTTGTTATGAAGCAAATAGTATGATGTTTAAAAATGTGGGCTTGTAAACTGCAGATTTTAGTACTCTTGAGAATTACTCTAGCTATGTCAATGGCTTCACGTTTTCAACTTTGGATAAAAGCATTAGCTTAGCAACGATATCGTAATGTACACCAAAATGTTATATTCATAAGACGTTAATCCACGGATGTGAACATCAACTTACTGCTTATGAGATCCCAAAGATTGCTTCACCAAGTGTTCCTGTTACAACAGGCAGGTTATGTGGTATGGAAAAACAGCACCCACTAGCAGAGTTAAACATAGGTGCAAACTCCCGTTCTGTCTGCTGAAGGTTTTGACGCAATCCGTACGCTACCGAGTAAGGATACCAAACTGTGGACATCTATAACTAAAGTTGGCTATTTACAATGTAATAATGGCCACTTAAGCTAAATACAGCTGAACCTAAAAATTTAAGGTTAGAATGAACAACCACAGAGAATTCAAAGGCTTAAAAAAAATGAGCGTCCTGAAAGTGGTTCAGTGGAAATAAAACACAGAAATGGTGATCTGGATAAAGCAGAAAGGTTTAAGAATTGTTGTTATGTGTGTGGGGACTGGGACTCCAATTTTTGAACAGTGAGAAAAGTAACCATAAAAAAACTAAATAAGTAACCTGCAATACCGGCTGGAACTGGAAAAAACAAGAGCTATTATCCTGCAAACAAAGCTTCAGCGTGTCACATGACCAGTTATGTAAACCAGACAATGTTTACTTCGGGGGGGGAAAAAACAACTCGCAGTCACGTAAACATCAATGATAAATATACATAAGATTAAAAACAAGCCTACAAATGTATAACCGTACGTATAAAAAGACAGGCGGTCGAAAATTACAGGGTCACAGGGAAGAGCCACAGTATAAAGGCACACTTTAAACATTTCGGTCCTTATGACTAGATGCTCCTCAAACTCCTCTCCTCATTCCAGAAATACCAGGGTGTCACTTTCAGGCACCTGAAACCTTCAACAAAAATAACTCAGCGTAGGTTAGCAGAGGTTTACATTGTAGTGCATCCAGCCTGGTGGACTAGTCAGCCACGTGAACGGTGGCTCTTCCTTCTGCTCTGTGAGTCTTATTCTGACACAGCTGGCTGTCGGCTCAGAACCGGGGGATGGAAAACTCAGTCTGTCAGGGGGCCTTTCGACCTCAAGCCCTTACAGGGGGCCGTCGTCACCAGTATAGTCCATGGAAGGGTAATCCTTTTGCCAGTGTTTTTTTAAAGATGCTTATATAGATATGATCTCAGAGTTTAATACCACCCATATTTACACATTGGGACAAAATAATGGCTGGCCCAAGAAAAAAAAAAAAATATTTCTTACAACCTTTAGAGGTCAAATTAAAACTTGCACCCAGAAATTGTTGTTACGCAGTACATATGCAACTGAGTGTACACATTGTATAATAAAAAATTTAAAAAAAAACGACCTTTGTCATTAGAAATCTGAGCACAATATTTTAACTCCGATATATCTAATATATGGCATTTCATATGTTCTGTAAGGCAGGTCATTAGCCTCATCATTTACTATAAATATACACAGAGAAAATAAATAAAGCGAGAATGTACTCTCTCATGTTGAAAAGCATAATTAATTGCTGGAATAGTCTAATTAATGTTCAACATGGGTCTAATGCTCCAGTTTTTAAAAAGATGCAAATTGAACTTGGGAATGTCAGGGACTGTGTTTAATTTTGAAAAGATTACCAAACATGCATGGCAAATATACCAGTTTCTAAATGTCTATCCTAAATGCTGATATTTCCTGTATTAAATGTGTTTATGTAGCAATCATGAGTAATATATAGTGGTATTTTATCCTGAAACATCCCTCCATCCATCCCCACTTGTTCTATGCAGGGCTGCTGGGATCTGGAGCCTCTCCAAGGACCTAAAGGCACAATGCAGGGAATAACCCTGGACAGGGCGCCAATCCATGTACACATACCATTCACACCCATGGGCAATTTGGCAACTCCAAGCAAATCTGCATGTTTTTGGACTGTTTGGGGACACCAGAGTACCTGGAGGAAACCCCACGATGACACGGGGAGAACATGCAAACCCCACGGTGACACAGGGAGAACATGCAAACCCCACGGTGACACGGGGAGAACATGCAAACCCCACAGTGACACAGGGAGAACATGCAAACTTCACACATGGAACCCAGGCAGAGACTCAAACGCAGGTGCCAGAGGTGTGAGGTGACAGTGCTAACACAAACAACATAAAATAAAAATCCTTAAGGCATAAGCCCAGTTTGGCTTTATGGTAATTAATATAGGAATTTAAAAATTGGATTAGTCACACGGTGTGCAAGACTGGGAAATATCTAGTGTCCAGGTCAGTTAGTTCCCAATATAAACTGGAACTACTTACCATATGCATACATAGGATAAAGCAGCCAATCCGCTCTGGTTAAGATACCCGAACTCGGGGGGGCCATGCAGCGAGCGTGCAGCGACTACCCAGAATCCTCCACAAGATGGGCGGTACCGGGAGGAAGAGGAAATTCGTTCCTCTAGTTAAAATGTAGCAATACAAGAACCTGCTGTCAATGTCAGTCCACTGGCCTTTAATTATTCACTGCATCTGCTTTGCCCCCCCCT
>JAODJU010000033.1:4837220-4853241 GCA_026776725.1 Gnathonemus echidnorhynchus
AGGTAAATCCTGACGTATTAGCGAAAATGTGGACTAAGCTACATTTCCAGGGTGAAAACCCTTGCACGTCTCCTGCTCGTCTGAAGTCTGAGCCCCTCCCGTCTGAGAAGCCACATCAGTCTACTTGTAGAACCCCCCCCATCTGTGGCTGATTCAAGTGGAACGAACCATTCATCCAAATAAGGGGGGAGACCTGCATAAATAACCAGAGCAGCAGATTTCCTTCTAAAGGAAACATGTGGTTTTTCCACACTTTCAGGAAACAACGTTCAGAATAGGTCCAGGTTGGGTTCCCAGATTTGAGAATTAAAGTCTTAAGAATAAAGCCAGATTCTACAGAAAACTAAAAATGCGTAACGTATAAGGAAGTGTTATGAAGCGAACGCAGGACCATATGGACATTGCAATGAAATATGAATAGCCTTCTTTCACTCTCCTTTGAAGGCTAGAATTTATATTTGGAACAATCTGAAGACTACCTTAAAGAAATAACAGAAAATGCAATAATAAAACTAGATGGCAGCAGTTACAAATGTTTGCGATCTTCTGTACCTTTGAGAAGACATTTGATGTTCAGAGTAATTAGAGAGATGCACCGATCCGATATTTGAATCGGTATCAGCAGCGATCCACACCTATTAGAAGAATCACGTATCGGTCATGCATGACTGATCCACGTCCAACAATTTAATTTTTTGCAGTCTCTAAAATGACAGCTCCGATTTCGTGTTAAATCTCTTTGCACAATCACATGACATCTCTTTTCCATTTTAGATGTGTTTTTGCAGCATTCAAGCTCAACGCTAATCCTGCCAAGTTTTTTGCCACTCAGTCGGTTTGACCTGCTATGACGTCATGCGCATATCCTTTGGAGAAGCGTGAAAACAGCACGTAAGGCGGTGACGTTCTGGGGGTATTTTATGCTTTTAACAGCAACTAGTAGCACAGCGATTTGCAAAAACAAAGTTTTGAGAAGCGGGAGCAGCATTCCTTGGAGAATCCCACTAAACAAAGCGACTGAAACTGCGAAACAACCCAATGAATATGAAAAAAGCAACGGATGATTTGGGAGTCGCTAGCTTGGGCTGTTTCACGCATTCGCTACAGCTTGTGATACAACGAGGGGCTGCTATCGCAGTGAAGTGTGACGCTGTTGCAAGTGGGAGAAATATTGGGGGACATTTTAAGCATTCGCTACTTGTGTGTCCTCGCTTGGAAGATATTCAGTTTGTACTGTAAATGCCTCAAAACCACTTAAAACAAGATTTAAAAAAAAAAAAAAAAAACAAGAACTTAGTGAAACAGTACGTTCTGTTTGTTTCTGGTGGCCTAATTAAAGATTATTTAGCTAAATCTGTATTTACTATTTCAAAAATGCTAATATATCAAGTAAAAAATATAAAATATATTTATTATAGTAAAACATTAAAGTAAAAAGCTCGTATGTAAATCTCTACTGGCAGTGTATCAGATCGGAACTGAAAAAATGTAGATTGGCCCATCAACTAATTGAGGCCGTAACTAAAATTGATTAAATTTGACCATGAACAAGGCAGATAGTTGAAGGGCATCGACAATCACATTTAATGGTCTGCTTGAGCTTCAATGCTACCTATCAATGCTAGTGAGAGCGGACCTCGTGCGTGTGTGTGTGTGCGCGCGCGTGCGTGCACGCACGTGGGAAGCAGTACAGGCCTGGGATCCAATCCTACTGCAGACAAAGATGATGTCTGTCTCAGCTACAACACGTCATGGTGCCTTTGTGCTGGAGGAAGAAAGGACAAAAGCTGGTGTGATGAGGACGACTGTTGTTTGGCGCTTAGGAGATCACAGCTGCGGGATTGGGTGGACGGAAAATAGATAAACATCACAAACTCAAGCACAAATACAAACTCACAGCAATTCAGATGGATTCCACTCTGGTTTGGGCAGATAATGCACCTTCCCACAGCCGGCTGTCTGGGCCTCTCCCCTCTGAACTTCATCACTCACACACAGAGATACACCTTAGTTACAAATGCTGGTTTTAACTGATCTACTCGCTACTTCAGACCACACACCTCTCACACACACATGCATCCAAGAGAACATCCACAGGCTATTCTTAAAACCCAAAGCAGAAAGATGGCCTACCCATATTTCCATTTCAGGCACAATATTAATGCACATTTACTGGGTTTTTGCCAAATATTGCATCCCTTTGCTTGTCTTTTTTTTTTATTTTGTGTCTGAGCGCCAGCTGCTGTGGGAACAACCTGTCGCCCTGTACAGGATTCTCACAGAGCCGAAAAAGGCCGTTCATCTCCCTGTTTACAGGAGAGCTTTTCTGGGAAGCTAAAAACAAAAGCAAAGTCGTACCCCCACGGGGCTGCCGGCCATCCCATCGAGCAAAGTGCAAAGAGCGAATGAATCTTTCAGCGTGCTGCTGGATCAGAGATCTGACAGCATCGCCGCGATGGGCTGCTGATGACAGCTGGCGCCCTGCATTCAGCTTCCAGGGGGATCATCATGAAAGGCTCACGGGGGCTGGGGGGGAGGCTAGCCTTACTATGCTACGCTAACGCGATGCTGCAATAGCGATGTGGCAGGGCTGCAATGAAATGGAGCCCAGAGGGAATAATATGGGGTGATCCCGTACGGGATGGGAGGCAGCTCGACCCTCAGCGCTCCCCAAAGTTAAAGGAATCATTTTCCCAGTTGATCCCAGTTTTCCCCTTAATCGGGCCTCACTGGCCTGTTGAGGTCATTTTTTTTAGAAAGGGATAAAAAGATCTATAGAAGTAAACTGTGGCACAAAATGAAGCATATAAAGGTTTCTTTATGCAACTGATATTTTGCCAAACAACACACACACACACGCACACACACACACACACACACACACACACACAAAATCAGCTTTCATACAAAAGAACGGATACAAGCAGCCAAAGGGCTCTGATCAGGTTACATTTAAAGCATTATGCTATGGCTGAATGGACCAAACCGAGGGGGACAAAAGAGTTTTCGTGGTGGCAACTTGTCGTCTCTGATAGCGTGATTTAAAGAAATAGTATCAGGTGAACAGACGGGTACATACAGGATGAACGATTGTTTTCTTACTATGAAAGTCGATAAATGGGGGATTCTGGTGTCTTTCCATTATCTTGTCCCTGGTTCCTTTTTACATTGAATTTTATTTTGTCTTTTGCAGATGACAGATGTTTTAAGTACCTCTTTTGCACTGTACAGAGAATCCCCGGGTTAAGAATCTCCAACTTCTGGACAACTCATATTTGCGGGGTCCAATAAAGCCAATTATATAAAAAAAATGTGGGTTAAACACAATGGTCGGTAATAACGCAGACACGCACTACTTTGTGACACTTGTGAAAACGTTGCGCGGCTTCTTCGGTTTATCGTCGTAAGGTGTAGCACATTACCGTATATAGTTACTTTTATTACTGTAAAATTATAATAATGATTATGTACTGTATTGTCATTTTTCCAACTTAGCTACAAATTTGACTTAGACTTAGGGAACAGATCTCATTCGTAACCTGGGGACTGTAATAAAAATTAACCACATATAAGAGAAAACATTTTTGTGACAATGATGGCTTCCCAGTACTAAATGTTCTGCATTCCAGTCGCAGTCTTTACTGCACAGCATATTTGCAAATCAATGTGATTCATGGCAGAATGGAGAGTTCTAGAAGAGCAGGCAGGCCTCCCGGGAGGGGTAGGCAGGCCTCCAGGGAGGGCACCGGTTGAGATGAGTCAAAGTGAAATGCGAAGCAGGCAGACTGCCTGCCCACATGGACTGAGAGGAGGAGACTTAGAGGCTCCATCTGCACTAGCAGAGCCGGTCAGAAACAACAGTCACAAGCGAATTCAGACAGGGGCAGATGAACGGAAAAAACAGGGATGACTTTACCACATGGGGGAAAAGAGAAACCCAATAACACAAACTCAGTACTTCAGGAGTGGAACCAAGACATGTCAACTCAGCACGGCCGTGTTTCCACACGGCTCGCCAAAAAAAAAACCCCATTAAACACAGAGAAGCGGCGATGTGGGGAAAGCAGATCTGAGGAAAGGCCGGGCGGGCAGGGCCAGTGTGTCACACCCAGGCTCAGCCACATACGCCTCACACAGCTACTGGAAGAAAAGCGAGTCCAGCTTTTACTGGAAACCGACACGGGGTCAGTGAGCTTAAACCCACAGATTATCTTTGTGAAACTGGACTCTCATTTAACCCCGGTGTCAACAGCTGACGGAGCACACACACACACACACACACACATACACACACACACACTCAGACATGGATATCGTCTGCAAAGATGTTCTCCTCTCACGCAGGAAGCATCGTTATCATCCATCCCGAGAGCTCTGAGAAAGTCCGATCCGTGGTCCCCTTGCATTAGGAGCCCTGACCCCCTTCAATAAACGACTGCTAACAAGAAGCAGCGTGTGGCTCAGTGGGATAGGATGCTGGGCCTGTGATTAGAATGTCGCCAGTTCAAATCCCAGGCTCAGCGGAGTGATTTCACCATTGGGCCCTTGAGCAAAGCCCCTAATCCCCGATTTCTCTGAGGACTGGCTAACCCAACTTTCCCAATTGCACAACACTTTGAATAAAAGCTTCGGCCAAATAACAATGTTTACCACGCGTGGCCGTCTGCAGGCTTCACACCTCTCCCTACCTGTGCAGAGGCCTACCTCCATCCCTACCCGTGCAGAGGCCTACCTCCATGCTGCCCGGCACTTCTCCGTACTCCTTAATCTCACTGACCTTCCTCACGCTCACGCCGGACAAATATAGAAGGCTAAATGAAGACTTGCCTGTTTTAGCCTAACGATACATAATTACACCAGCATGAATGGGTCATTCTCGCTCATCTCACTCACCAGAGTTAGAAACCAGGAGGAGACACTGCCTCCTCGGAGCAAAAGGCCTGGAACCTGATGCAAATCTCCATTCACATAATAAACTCACTGCAAGGTGTCGCAGTAAAATTAAAACAATTTTTCTTATACGAGACGCTACAGAGATCCTGGCCTAAAATTATGCAAAGGTTTTCCATCACACAGTACAATCAGTTTGCTTCTGGAAAAGGTGGGACTGTGTCATTACTATGATCTATAATGATTTATGAGGTTAGAGCACCCTACAGCTGATACAGTGGTGCAACAGAAGTATTTTGTGCATGTGCAAAATCAAAGCAGGTGTGTATATATATAACCAGATATCTATGGCTTGTTATTAAATCAGTAATGGATGGTGCCTCCTGATACGGAGGCACCATCCACCATCATTTACTGATTTAATAACAAGCCATACATATCTGTATAAATTTTCTTTTGTTTAATTAAGAGCTGAGAGAGGAACAGGCAAAACTAAGGTCTGTCGAGAGATTTGGAGAAATCCAAGACCTTGAAATCCCCAGTCATCCTGGGCTTTGAATCCCAAAATATATTCCGATGCCTCAGAAGTTAAATGTAAATAGACGCAAAGCCTGATATCTCAGCAATGTGGGATAGTTACATTTAATGAATAAAAATGAACCAAGACAAGGTGGTATTCTGTGCTACTCGTAGAGTTCTTGGTTGTTCACAACAGCCTTACACTAGATGTCATTCTGGTCCATAAAGACTTGGGTCTGAAGATTGTACAGGCCTCCCCATGCTCTCCTCCACCGAACGGCAAGAGAAGGAATCAAGGCTCCACTTCCTGAGTCTGCTAGCTGTGTGCTGGCCTGAGTAATGTGGAAGGTATGTGCTGAGCATACAAACTTTGAACTAGGGTCCAGAATCCTACTTCATGCAGGAAACTGCTGCTACTGCTACTACTACAAGTTATACTACCTCAACTACCACAACCACCACTGCTACTACTACTACCTCTAATAGTACAATCACCACCACTTACTAACACTATTACTACTACCAATACCACTACTGTTATTACTACCACTAGTAGTAGTATTACTACCACTACAGCTACTACTATTACTACTGCTACTATCAGTACCATTACTACTACTACCTCTACTAGTACAATCACCACCACCTACTAATACTATTACGACTACCATTACCACTACTGTTATACTACCACCACTACTATTATTACTACCACTACAGCTACTACTATTACTACTACCATCACCACCACTACTACGACCATCACCACCAGTACCATTACCACCACTACTACTACTACTACTACTACTACTACTACTACTACATCTATACTCAGGTGTCCATTGCTATCATGTTATACAGAACAATTTCTTCAAAACAAGCTTTCATAGTAATTTTATACAAAACACAGTCATACACTACTGGCAATTTTAAGACTCCAATTAGCTTAACTGCATGTTTTTGGACTGCGAGCGGAAACTCAAGCGAGGCAGGAAAACAGCAAGCGGAGGTGTGAAGCAACAGTACTACAGACTGCGCCACAGTACCACCCCTCCTGAATGTTACTCCACGACCAAAAAGGTTGGCAGCACATGAAAGCTGAGGGTCTGCACTACATGGGCCACATCCTCTCGGAAAGTCACGGAACACCAGTCATAAATGCCTTCCGTCTGATCTCGGGATCCTTACCGAGTTTTGCGGACATACTTATCTGCACACCGTGGTTTCAAAATCTGCGATGGGAGAGCAAACAGTTCAAGGACAATGAGTCACTGACATTCTGACCCTTTGCTGGTCATACAGAACTTTCGAAGTCAGCACGGACCCTCTATAAACAATAAGTTCCTCCTACACCGAAACATCTTTCACCACTTTTCACAATTTCCATGCAAAACAAAACATTAAAGAAGCATACTAATCGTTTCGACATAATATTCATAGAAACAATGACTACATTAGTCTCTGCACATGCTGTAGACATTCACTGCAAGTTTGTGTTTTATTCACTTGATTCCGAGTATAATTTTTATTTCTGTTGTTTCTGTTATAGAGGGTCAGACAAACAAAAAAACAGACAAAAAAAAACAAGTGAATGCTCAGTCTATTGTTTATAAACAAATGAAGGCGCTTGCACGTGGAACAATAATGGACCAGAAAGACAGATACAAGAGTCAAAGTCCAGCCTATCTTGCACATCTAGGGGACTTACTTGTTGGATCATATTAACCTTCTTTAAATCTGCCACAGAATAAAAACTGCACAGAGTTTGTCATTTCTAAATCATATTAAAGTACTCAGGTGTGCTCCCCCCAGGAGAAAAGGCTCGGAACATCTGACCACCAGAAGGTTCCGCCCCTAAGTTCTGACCATGCCTTTGTAGCAGGCTTTAAGCAGCTCAAATCACCATGATTCTTTGGGAGTCACACCCGTCCACGTCACGCGGCGTGAGAAGTTCTCACATGCTGAGCCGGTGAAACAGGAAGACTTTGACCTCACCACCTTATCATACTGCTGCCACATGTCACCTGTGCAAACAAACCCAGCTCTGATACTTTGAACTGGGTTTGGCAACAGAAGCAATAGGAAAATACCTTACTGCACACTTCCCAGTGATTTTACTTGATTGTAAATAAAAATAAATCTCATAATAGCTGCTCAGTTGAACGGATCATTAAAGGGGCAAAGTCAGAGGAAGGAGGAGGCAATGTGGGTGATGTGCAGGAGATGTGGGCGACTCACAAAAACTATGGTGGACGAACCACAGAGAAGGAGAAAAAAACAGTACATGACACATTATTTGTACAGAAACATGCCCATTTCCTGTGAATACCATACTGATCAATATCACTAGTCTGTAGGTAACAGCAATGGGTAATGAGAAGCAACTAATCAAGCACACATCTACACACACTCTGTGTCCATTGCTAACACTCGTAGCAACGCTCCAAATGCCCTTTGGGCCTGACTGACGCAAATACATGCTTACTGCATCTATGACCAAGAAGCAGAGTCTAATCACTCTACAACATAATGCCCTTTCAGAATCCTTTTCATCAGGCAAACAAACAAACACCCTGGAGTCCAAGGGCCAAGTGGCTCGATCGAAGACAAAAGAAAAAAAAAACAAAAAAAAAACACAAAATCGCAGGAAATGCCACTGCAGATTAAACCACAGCTCAGCCCTTGAAGCTTTCGGTCATCTAACATGATCCAGTGCATTTGGGTTTCTCACAGTGAGCATGTGCAGTGCCCCATATCCACAAAATAAGTTATGCAACGTCTGCTTAAAGGAACGAAGGCAATACAGCTGAGAGCATGTAGGTGGGTTAAGTCAGGAGGACTGATGTTGCCCTCCTTACTGGCGGCTCACTAACTTTGTGAAGTTTTGCACCAGGCGTCATTAACTTTATATTCATTTATTTAGAGGGATAACGTTTGAGAAAGCAGGACAGGGTCAGACCATCCTTGGAGCAATTCGGGGATGAGGGTCTTAGTCAAGGGCCCAGTGAAATCACAGGATTTGAACTTGGGGCCTAATCCACAGAGCTACACACTCCCCCAATACACAAGTTATCGTTCTACCTTCTTTGCTCAGAAAACATTTTATTAAACTGCAACCATGTTTGATTTTTTTTTTTTTTAATCCAGCATGCTGTTCGGTAGGCAGCATTATCCGATGTCAGTGGCAGACAGCAATCCAACTGCAACAGCTAATTACACTTACCTGTAATTCAGAATAAGAGCAAGAAATAAAGGGGTGCAGGGTGTACTGTTACCTGTGAATGGGCAGGTGAGAATCGCTCTGATACGATCCAAGCCAACCAGTTCATAAATGGTAGCTGTCATAAACTGATTCCCATTATGATATCTGCACCCAAAATTATCATCTAGCCAACCACTAAAGATGTATCCTGCTAGCGAAAACTAGAGACAATCCTGTGAAATCCAAGTAATAAAGGAATGGGAACAAGACGGTGCCACTCTACCACAAAACACTTTCTACGTCCTTATTTTTGCTTCAAGGACAAACTGTAGCAAAGTATGTGGGATGTAGCTGTCTGGCAGCAAAACGCTGGAATACAGGGTGCCATCATGTGACTATGTGAGGTCTAGATAACAACATATGCAGCTGTGACACAATAAGCAGGCCCACATCACGGCAGCACAACAGCATCTGAACTTTGTAACGTTCAGGCATTTGTTAAACCACACCTATAAAAGGCATGACGGAGTGTTTGCGTCTTGAGTCTTGTGTACACACATAAAAAGGCACGGAAAATAACATCAACAGGCGGGCATTCCGACATATACCCCCACATCAGAGGCCCAGTGGCGGTAAAAATGAAAGTGTTAGTGGCACTGTGGAAAATGCCACGGTAAGATACCATCTCAGAGGGACGCAGCCAGTAGCAAGTACCAGCAGGCCGAAAGCGAAGAAATGTGCAGCCAGAGGCCAGGTGAAGGGGCAGGAGAGGTGAGGAGAGGAGAGGAAGCTTAGTGACCAACTATTATAAATAAAGTAGCTACACCTGTATTGCATAGCTCTTAGGAAATCTGGCTTGGCTTGTCTGGCCCTCAAGATGAAGTTTTTCTAGTCTCATATCAACATTTTTAGATTTTTAAATTGTTTCTTTTTGGCAGTTACATTTATTATTTTAATTCAAACCAATTTACATATAGAAAGTTATTAACAGAAAAATAACACGCATTATTTACACACCTGTGCATGCCTGAAACAGATTTTGATACATTCATATTTCATACCAAATATTTTTAAATAAAATTTTCAGTCAACAAATTTGTTGACAAACATCTTCCAACAGAGAATGAATAAGACCAAGTACCAATTGGGTAAAAGCACTCAAGGTCTGACTTTCTAAAGAATTACCGTAATCCAGACAATCGTCTTATATAAAAGCAATATAAAAATGACATATTGGGGTCCAACTGTAAAGTCTTAGTCTTGTATTAGTCTTTTCCTTATTAGTGTCAAATAAAGTACAAAACATAGCAAAATACAGGTCACAGACAACAGGAATCTTTAACGTTTTCTAGGCTTTAAGCCTCCACGTTTATGCATGTAGGCAATGTCTGTAAGTAATATTTTACACTACACTCTAAGAAAAACTGGTTCTTCATTAGTGCTCTGGAGCACTTTGGGTGCTCTGCAGAACTTTTTTATGCTGGAGAACCTTTTTATGCTGTTTAAGGTTCTTTGGAGAACTTCATGATAAACGGTTCTGCAAAGAATCAGTGGGTAAAAGGTTCTTTGTAGAACCAAAGAAGGTTCCCCTATGGCATCACTGTGAAGAACCACGTTTGGTTCCTTTATTTTTAAGGGTGTACTACGGGAAAAGCCAGTGGAATATGCTCCACAAATCTGCATCAAGGGGAAACTTTGCCAAGTTCCTGCGGACATTTATTTTGTGGCCAGTAGTTTATAGGAAATATGACAGACAGCATGCAGTGGAGAATAATCTAATTAACCGTTCACAGTAGCGTACGTATATTTATCACAGATATGAATAGGTCTACTAGTAATTAATTAACAAACAATATTTTAAAAATACTCTGTGCGATGAATATCCTGGGTAACAACCACAGGGACACAACTGGGTATTTTGACAAACAACATAAATGAGACAATTACTATGTACTTCATCTAAATAATTATGTTGCATACGTTGCGTGTAAGAGTTATAATATTTACTGTATACTGAAAATGGCCTTATTCCTACTGAATGCTTCGTATGTCGTTAGTAGTTTTTTTTTTATCGCCATGAATATAGTATAGAACAAACTGTATTGTAAAATAGTAAAAACGGCGACCTATACGTCCATTTTATACCAACGCAATATTCGGTCGGGAAAACGGTTGTTAAATGTGACCATTCTGACATGCCTTTAAAAATAAAAACATCTACTTACCAACCAAAACGCACATGACATCCATTAAAACAAAAAACTTCTTTTTTCTCAAAGTCATGGTTGTTTCCATTACGTCCCAAGGACCCACGGTTTAATTTTAAAATGATATATAGACTCTATTTAAGAGCTATCGATTCGCTTAAGGATTTTTGCAACTCATGCAATAATAATCACAAGCGGTGGAAAAAAATACAGGATAATTTAGTAATGCATTTTGAAAACACTGTTTCTTGTACTGCAAGTTCTTCCGGCTTAACTTCCCTACCTGCCCTGGATTGTTTACAGTGTAGGTGTATAGTAATTAAGGATAGTAAAACACTTCTGCAAACGCAGGATACCGGCTTAGTCAAAAAGAGGCTAAATCGGAGTATCGGCTTCTGTCTCCTGTTGCGCACATTGCGATACGTAGGAGGTTGTAACTCCCGAAGAAAAGTACACGGCACCCAATTCTTTCCATAAACGAGGCCAGCTAACGATCCCTTCTCACTCTTCCTAGTTCTGTCTCCACTCCCAGAATCTGACGTCAGGTTGCTCGATGCCAAGGCAAGGGAAAAAAAATAAGTAAAAAAGAACAAAGACGGACAAATTCCAGACTTCCGTTTAACCATTAAATTAATCCAGGCGATCAGACATGGTCTCTGCTTCAATTTTTTAATACATTCTTAAAAAGTATAGTATGAGATTAAAGGTGTACGTCTTACGTTTAAATATCAACTGTTTTGGAGATACGGAAATATTCCTTGAATGGGACTGGTGGTGGTATATTGATATATTGATCTTTGAATATTCCGACTGAAGACATAAGGAGCGACAGAAGACTGCAGTTACCTCGGGCTCTTTAAATGCAAAACATAATTACCTCACTGATTCCATAAGAAAGCATGTAACAACGCAATAAAGTCTAGTCGAGTTTTGCTATTTCATATATTACGGAACTGATCCTTTGGATTTGTACCGCTAAATACGTAATAATCGATTTGAGATTGAATACATTGCAATCGACGTCTTTACTATACTCTCCCCACGCATTGTACATATGGTGGCTTTAATGTATGTGATCTTGCTTTGCTCCCAAAATCAAGACTGGTATGCAGACAAGGGAAAGGAAGAGAGCAGTAGATTGTGTGGAATCCAAGCATGGAGTTGAGAGTGCAAGAAATACTACAGGATAACAGGATAACATTATTCAGTAATACTGTTCAACTGCTGGACTGAGTGCTTTTAAGTGTTTGTGAGATGAGCTGCGGAACTATAATCAAACTGGTCCGCTTCCCGCCGCTACCGTCCGCACATCAGACAATAGTTGAACCAATTTTTTTATACAGGTAAGAAATGTTACCAGAGTCTACAAAAACGTGTTTATAATGCACGAATATAACATGCTAGTAGGATCTAGCGTTACCACTTGAACAGCCCATAACGCAGCGAGAATTAGACTTGTGACGCCCTTGAATGATTCTGTATATTGAACTACTATTTTGAACAAAATGTGAACATCTTAGTCACCGCACTGATTCGTTTAGGAGTGAAATAGATCGTACTATTCAGGACTGACATACCATCTCTGGGGCGCCATCCCCTGGTGTGTCGTTGTACAGACGTTCGAAAGTGTCAATATATATTCAATTAGCATTTAAACATTTGTATAAAATATATACACACTAGGGATGTGCGGAACGGCACTTAAATATTGATTCTTTCTGTCTGAATGTTTTCATTTTGAAAATCGAAACGATCGTACCCCTCCCTCTGCAAATTTTAATGCCACCACTCCCCCCACCCTCGTCCGAGTTGGGCCGGCAGTTAATATTGATACTAACCATGGTATTACTTGGTATCGGATTGAAAAGAAAATCAGTGGTATCGTCCATCCCCATTATAAGCTAAACATTTACAGATTTTATGTAGCCTACTCACATTTAATCACAAGGTGGACAACCCCAAAGTAAAGTGTCCAAGGGAGACCCCCATGAAAAAAGTGTTGGAAGTGAATAAATCAATGAGCTATGGGCCTATTTTGCTGGACCAAGTTAAAAGAATACATTCACTGAAGAGAACCGTGATTTCTGTCTCTAATTTCCTGGTGTGAATCCCCTGATATGCTTTGAAACCAAATATTTATAAAACTGGTCCTTCACTTGCATCTCAGTATTAGAGCCAGCTATGTTGACATGCTGCAGAAGGGCCTGATTAACTGTATCTGGTGTGTTGAATTAGGCCTGTGCGTGAGCTGTGCAGGGTGGTAAATCTCCGGGAGCAGGAATGGGCAGGCCTGATCTAAAGCACATCCAGGGCAACTCTGACACCCTGCATTTATCAGGGATTCCAGCTGTAGGAAAGATGGTGCTTTGCCTCGGAACCTAGGAACCCAGCGTTGTACTTCTGTCTACAAAGACTTTATTTGTTGGATTCTTTTTCTCTGCTTTCCTTGTACAGTTACTGAAACTTGTGGTTTGCTTCAGGGACAAATTCTCTGTTGCCATCTTTTGTATGTAACCTGCAACTGACCATAATGCACCAACTATTTTATTCCCTTTTGCATTGATATCTTTTACCTGTTACTTTATTAGATTTACTTTATGGGCCACCCAACACCTATTAGGTGTAGAAAAGTACTAAAAGAATGACTGTAGAGCAGCGTTTCCCAATCCAGTCCTCAGGGCACTGCAGACAGTCCATGTTTTTGCTCCCTCCAAGCTGCAAATGTGGACTGTCTGGCAGGGAGCTGGGAGGGAGCAAAAAGATGTACTGTCTGTGGGTCTCCGAGGACCAGATTGGGAAACACTGCTTTAGGGATATAGTGATGTCAAGTCCTGGTGTTCATTTCTGTTTGTAGGGAAGAGTTTGCTGCCGTCATCAGTGTGATATTGCATACAGTAGGCATTCATTTAGAAAATTGGTTCTGAAATATGATGCATCTTCTAATGAAAGCGAGGTGGCATAATCACCAAACCATGTGATTTCCCGGATGTCCTAATAATTTGATTATCTATAAAGGTAATCCACCACTTCTTTACATGCTACTACAATAATTCAATAGGCTTTAATCAAGAGCATTTGGTTTGCTAAATTGCATGATCTAATTTTATTTTTAAGTGGTAACAGATCTGAACCAGTGTGTGTGGAATTTGTATGTCCTCTCCGTGTTGGGTTTCCTGTCAAAGGCATGCCGTTAAGTCTCTAAATTGTGTTGTGTGTGTTCCCCAGCCTTGTGCCCAGTACTTTCTGGTACAGTCCCCAATTCCCACCCTCTGTATCGGATAAACAACTGGAAGATGGATGATGCACTGCACGTCTTTTCTAGTTAATTTTAGGTCAACATCTAAAGTGTGGAAATAGCACACCCTGCTGGCAGGATTTAGACAGGACTACAGCATTTGGTGGACAGGCAGCTTCGTCCATCCATCCTGGACTGGTGTGTGGAACCAGTCGGTTCATTTTCTTTTTCTGCAAAGAATTTTTTGCTAAATAATCCTCCCAAGCAGGGGCACAGGAACCAAAGGGGCTTGTACAAAATTTAAGTTGACTTCATTCACCCTCCACCCCCCATAAATAGAGTTCTGTAAATTATTAAGTCGTCTCCCCCATATCAAACTCTCAGTGCATACTGTTGCTCCCAAGGATCCTGTGAAATAGTTATTCCCACAATGCATTGCAGCTGTAATGTTACAGCCGATTTCCATCCCATTCTAGTCATAACAAAACAGCAACACAAAGAGGGGCAAAACAAAATCTATGCAATATTTGTATTGCAGAAAAAGAATCACGTCTTGAAACATTTTACTGTTTAGCTGCCGTCTGAAATTTTCTTCAGCGATTTGGAATCTGCTGACAGATGTGAACGCGTGGTGACATTTACCACCAGCTTGGCCGTTCCAGTTAGTATTCCTAACAATTTCTTTGTATACAAACCTGATACTTACAGTACCATTGTTTGCAGTTATGATTCTTGATGTTTTTTTATTAAATGTTTAGCATAATGTATATTTCTAGCAAAAAAAAATATAATGGACATTTCAAAACCAAAACATGACACCAGCTCTTGCAATTAAATTTTGTATTATGCTGAAGTAAAAAATGCTGTATAACAATTTCTATAGTACAGTACCATGGCAAAATAAATATACTTAGATTTTTTTCCTAAAGGCACATTTTGTTCTTCAAAGCAAAACATAAAACATTAACACTGTCCATCTTCTGGATTTTAGAGGTTAGGCAATACTAATAGGTTTTTTTTTTTCCTGTTTAAAATGATAAAATCCATTTGTCCATCTCCTGGCTGTAACAAAGACTGTAGTCTTCAGTGTGATATATTCAGCATTAAAGCTTCACCAGAGACAATATGTCAGAATAGCTACTGGTTCTGTAGTCCTTAGATGAAAGTCTTATCATGGGTCAGTACACCAAACGAAAACAATCCATTTTTAATACACAATGCATTTTGGTTGCACACCTACATCCATTTGCAATCATGCAGCGCTGAACATTCGTCATGCAGCCCAAAGAATAACTGCCCATAAAATTTGATTGCGTGCTTGCACATATGAGCTCGTCAATGGACTCACATTCCATTCAGGCCATACCTGTGCAACCCTGACCAAGACAGGTGGACAGATACACAGAATTTCTGTAAAACTGTATGATAACCCTTTTGTTAGGAGGTATTGAAACTCCAGTACAAATCTGTCCTACCCAGCTGATCATGAACTTGCACTATAGCTTCTTTACTGCTCTCCATTTTTGGATCTTGATAACGGGAGTGAATCTGATTAAGCTCCCTGATGTTCTGCAGCCTGAGACAGGCCATCGCTATCCCCTACTGTTCTATGCTATTTAATGTCCAGGTTCATAAATGTGCTACGTTTCAGCATTAGCCATTCTCAGCTTGACAGGTTCTTACACCTAACCTTCATCGCGTGGTAATCATTTGCTTCTTCTGGAATATCCCAAAAACTAGATTCCATTATGAATATACTGCATATTCACAATACTCATTTGATATCAGTTTCCTCATAGCATTATCTACTTTCAAGACGACGCTCACCGGAAATTTTTAAAAGAAATGCAGCATTAAAATTTCCCTTGGCAAACAGTATGAATGTTCTATAACAGGGGTGGGCAATCTTATCCGCAAAGGGCCAGTGTGTATGCAGGTTTTTGGGATAACCTGTAGGTCAGCTGTTCA
>JAODJU010000033.1:4863198-4887820 GCA_026776725.1 Gnathonemus echidnorhynchus
TTATGCTCAACTGGTTGGTTGAAAGTAAATCATGGTCTGGATTTTTACTTTCTGGACCTGAAATTGCCACCTCTGCCTACAGGTTATCCCAAAAACCTGCATACACAGCGGCCCTTTGCGGATAAGACTGGCCACTCCCTGGTTTAAGGTGAAACAAGCCGATCTCTACAAAACAAATAAATACTCATTAAATCATGTGACTGAACAATTTTAAAAGCCAATCATGGTGAGACCACAAAAACCAAACGGTAATCTCAACAGCTGACACAGAGGTATAATACAACACAATCGCAGACTGTCAGCTTCCAGTTACAAGACAACCGACACTGCTTGAAAGATGTTTTCCCACAATAATGTTCAACGAGTAAGCTGGCATATAACCAGCAGCAGTTACACCACGAAAGATGGCACAGAAAACACTGCACGGTGCTCAGAGATCCTTTACATGCGCTAGATGCCTGCCAGCTCATCAGAGCAGAGTCATGAGATATTCATGAAGCAGCCTGTCACACCCAGTCAAGCCTGCCAGTGTCATTCTTACTAAAACCTATGCGTGAAAACTTGCTGTTTTTATATCTCTTGACATTTTGGCATTTATTTATTTTTTCTTTCACATTTCTCGATTTAAAATTACCCTAACCCTAAGTCCCAATTTTGATATTACAAGGAGATCATTTTAAAAACTTAGATTTAAGCAAATTCTGGTGGATTCTATGGAGTTTCAGCCTCCAGCAGGTGCTGACCTGAAGCCTGGACATCTCTTCCTTCACCAAAATGTCCCGATGTGTGAGAAATGGCACCGTATTAAAAGGCAGGTATACAGGAAAAGCAATAGTACGATGTTGCAGACTAACCATTTACCCAGAGTCAAAACCACTGCTTACACAAACACATCCATTTTCTTCATCACAAACTGTATATCAGGGAACTTCAGGGAGCCCAAAACAGTCAACTGGGACAACTGGGACACTGCCTCCCGACCTGGTCCTCGGAAACACAGACTGTCCATGTTTTTGTTCGCTCCCAGCTCCCTGTCAGACAGTCCACATTTTTGGAGGAAGCAAAAACGCAGACTGTCTGCGAGTCCACGAGGACCGGATTGGGAAACACCGAACTAGGATAATACTGGAATAGCAGGACGGCTGCAAAGACATTCCACTGCTTTGGAATCGAGGCTTAAGGGAAAACCGCATCATTAAAATCCAAAGTGCCAACACACACATGGCAAACATACAAAGAGAAAAGGCTCTTAACTCCATTTAAAATTAAAGGGGAATAATTTTACACCGAGTAACATTTTTTGTAGCCAGATGACAGTTTGATGACAGCGGGTTCTTCTTTCTTATACAGATTAGCCCAGAAACTGGATCACAATTCCATAGAAGGATGCCCAGCATTGCAACGGTCCTTTATAAACTTTTGAGGCATATAAATGGCAAAACAGAGCAACAAATTATACACAAAAGATAAAAGATCAGTCCATTTTCAATATCAAAACCAACAGGTTTATCGTGATGTCATTTTCTTGCTCCAACCTTAGTCTATGGGATTTAGTTAGTTCACCCATGTATTCACAACTAAAATAATTATGCAGTGATAAAGACTGATAATTGTAAATACAATGGCAGATAATATCTGAAATTGGGATCTCTCATATTTAATCCTGCCTACAATCAGTATTTTAATGTCAATATTTACATCTATTTCGGTAATGTGATACAACCCATACATATGGAAACTGTATCCTAAGTGTAGTACACACAGTTTTAAAAATAACTTATCACTCATTGTGAAAAATTCATTATCCATCTATATTATTACATTAAAAACAGCTAAACAGCTGGTTTCCAATTTAGTTTAATTGACCCAGGAACATCTAAAATTCTGATTTCCTATAGTAGTCCTTGGCTTGAAGGTTGTGACTACACAATACTAATATTGAAGTTATTTCTGAGACCAGAAAAGATAGTAAATGCTGGGGGGGGGGGGGGGGGGGACAGTCACAGGCAACATGTCACAGCTGCTTTATTCCCCAATTTGAGAAATCACCATCAATATTCATACATGGTCAACGCTGCGTCAGTGTCAAGGCTTTGCGGGAAAAGCCAGCCTGAGGGCAAACACTCTCACCTTGTTTGCCTGGATGAGGTGGAAATTCTTCCCATGGACTCGATATCCATGTTCGAAGTTTCGGCATTCCTCCTCGCTCCAGGCACAAAGTTCCTCTGTAAAAAAAAAAAAAACAGGCACTATTAGGCAAGGAGGGATCCAAAGGGAGGCAGGTGTTAGTGAACATACACTGTGATGTGGCTGGATCAATGGAACAACACTACTGCCTCAGGCTGACATCTCTGGTGGCTTTTGCTGAACAAGTGAGCACAGGTTTGCCACAGAAGACCGAGGAGATTAAAATATGACACATATTCATGTGCCCAGTGCAATCAATGTGAAGGGGGCAACAGGTAGTGCTTTGGCAAAGGGCACTGGTTCATAAGCTTAAAGTTGCCTGGTTAAATCCCAGGAGAACCCCAGTAAATCATAGCAGCGTAAAGCAGTGTTTCTCAAAGTCCTCGGAGACCCAGAGACGGTCCACCTTTTTGCTCTCCCAATACCCAGGTAGTTGGGAGGGAGCAAAAATGTGGACTGTCTCGGGGTCCCGGAGGATTGGTTTGAAAAATACTGGCGTAAAGGGGCAGGAACTACTTAAACTGAAGAAATTGAGCCTTTTCATGAGTCTGTGACCAAGAAGTACTAGACATCCTGGGTCAATTAAACACCCTGCATGCATTTTGGTGGAAAAAACAGTTCATAGCAATTAAACTCCAGTTACACAAAAAAGCACAGGCTGACAGCAAGAGAGGAGAAGGTTCAGTCTGACTTACCACTGAACACTTTGACATTAAAGTGCAGTCGTCTGAGGGCTTCCTCTGCATTGAAATTGCATTTCACCAGCTCATAAAGAGCCTGAAAGGTAGGAAGCACCCATCAGTGAAGAGACACTGGAAAGAACCTTCTTTATAATGTTCCTCCAGTACAGCAGAGTTTCCCAGTCCGGCCCTCGGGGACCCATGGACAGTCCACATTTTCTGGGGAAGGAGGAGAAATGCGGACTGTCTGGCAGGGAGCTCGGAGGGAGCAAAAACATGGACCAACTGTTGGTCCCTGAGGACTGGTTTAGGAAACATTGCAGTAGAGGCTTGTGCTAAACCTGGAGTCTAACCAGAAAGGCATAGAAGCAGTGACCTTACAGGATGTCCATGTTGAAACCAAAACTGCATGCATGCTTTACACTAAGTGACTGCATGGTTTTGATCTTATGGACAAGTGAGCATGAATTCTGCATGGGTGATTGCTACTGTCAAGCATGCAAGAGACTGATTCAAAGCCTGGGGTTGCTTTGCTGGTGACTGAGGTGTTGACCTTTTACCAGATCTCAAGCAAAATGGCTATCACAGCATATTTCAAAAGCATGCCAATCCATCAGGATTATGACCGAATGGGCAGCACTTCATTCGTCAACAAGATAACAACCCAAATCACATCAAAATCAAGATGTATTTGGCAAAGGAAGGACAAGAAAATGAAGGACAACTCAAGCTAAAGAATGTGTGTAATGAATAGAAGAATTAAAGCAAACTCACAAGAACACAACACTGTGCAGAATTATTAGGCAAGTACAAAGGCATTTTTAGCAAAACTTAAATATAAAAGTGAATTCAGAAGTTTTCTTTTGCTCCAAGGAAATTTATTTAGAGAGAGAATGTTAATTTGTCACAAACAAAAATACAAGAAAAACACTTATCAGCATGCATGGTTATTAGGAAATCAGAAACTACGTGGACTTTTCCTTCTTCATCATCAACAGAAACAATAAAAAAGTTTCAGTTATTCAGTCTATATAAGGAATAACAAACTATCAGCCAGTCTATACAGTCTACTTAACCAAGTTTATTTTCTGATATAGCCACCTTTCTTTTCAATGACCATCTTGAGCCTGTTATTCATTGAACCAGTCAAGTCTTTTGACTTGATCACATCCTATATAAGCTGAGGCAGCTGGGACCCCCTCCCAGATGCAGCTCTGAGTATACTGCTTGCCACCTTGGTAAATCCCATGCTTTAGTAAGGCCCAGCAATTCTCAATGGGACTTAAGTCAGGCAATGAATGAGGCCAGGTCAATGTTCAAGCCTTTCTTGGCCAATCTATGGAATACTTCGACGAATGCCAAAGAACCACTGGCTGGCTCGAATGTCAAACTTTTGGAAAGCTGCTGACTTCTTATACCAGTGTTTGAAGAAGGTATTATCTAGAAATTGGCAGTAGACCTTGGGATTAATTTTTACACATCTGTAAGTTGGAGAGGTCTTACGAGATCATCACTGATAATTGCAGCACAGACCACCATTCCTCCACTCATTGCGGACAGCACAGCGAGAGCAGCACGTCACCTGCTCATTGTCCTTGATAATGTCCCCTGATGTGGGGGTCTCTGTCGCTCCCTCTTGGCCCCCTTGCCTCTGGGCCTGCAACAGGAAGTCCTCCACAGCCGCAACTGGCAGCATCCCCGGGGCCCACAGCAGCTGGTCCTCATTCTCATAGGCTGAGGACAGAGGGAGGGTTGGACAGCAAATTCAGTGCAGGCGGGCATATGGCAAGACTGTTGAAAACATTCCACCAGTTATTTAATATCTGATCAACAGCTGCGAATGAGAAGCAGAAGATGGCTCTTACGATAAATGTATGGTAGGTGGCGTAGTAAAGGCAACACAAAAGAATCTGAAGACTACGAAGAATGTAAAGAGAATAGAGGAATAGATAGCAAGGCCGTTACCTCTTTCCTGGTACAAGTGAGTGTTGAGTGGAGGGATTGTGGCCTGAAATTGTGGGCCGACCATGATATCCTTAAAAAATTCAGACAAAACACGCATTTACATCCTGCGATATTAATGAATTTTAATACCAGCTTTGATCATCTCCGCCTGGGCCCGTCCCGCTCTCGTTAAAGAACGGCCAACAAGGATGAACTCTGGGCATCTCGGCCGTGCCTCACCTTGCGACCATCGCCGGAGTGAATGGAGGCACCGTCGGAATCTGCCTCTGAGGAACTCTCCTTGTCTTTGTCTCCGAGGGACTGGGCTAAGAAACAACACTTAGTTACTTCTTTGCAGAAGCATACTGCTACACCTGAGTATCACATCTGTATGACTACAGAAGAACTACTTTGTCTCAGAAGCACAGGGGTCAATCATACTCAGAGTGACTCATTTATGTATTTATCCTGATCCCATACGTCAGACCAAAAACTGAAGATCAAGCATAAAACCTCCTCTAACAATACTTCCATGTTCATGTACATGTATTTGTCATAACAGCTACTCCTACAGCAGTATTAAGTAGCACACACTGTTCCCAGTGAACAGGAAGTATCACTGTGGGAGTCACGTGTCCTACCACGCAGGTGGCGCCGGAAAATGTCGGAGGCATGGGAGGTGACGGAAGGGGTGAGGTCATCAGCCGATGACTGAGTCTCCTCTTCCTCCTCCCCCGAAAGCAGATCCTTTGCTATCTGATCCTGGAGAGCACAACTCACCATGAATCAAAATCACCAGACCCATGGTCATTCCTACTCAATTAGCTGTGCAGGCCAAAACTGTAGAATTCTGGTGGTAAATTTAGATGCTGAATGTCTTAGAAGCAATTGACACACAGCTGAAATAGATATCACCATCATCTACTTCCTTAACTCACTGATCAAAACATATTTTAATTACCTATAGTAATTAATTACCTTCCCTGACCATCACACCAATACAGTACCATACTTGGTAATCCATACAACTCCCTGGCCAAACTCCTTGAAGGAGATCCTCCAGCACAATCCCACCCAAGCAGATTACTTTACACACACCACCGAACACCACTGTGAGCCAGCAACCAATATGGGTCTGACAGGTCTCTGTGTCTCTGGTGTACTTCAATCGCCTGTCTGCAGAATATTGCCAAACATCATGAGTAGGCATCAGTCAATTTCACCTAAACAATATTCATAATCAAGGCATGGTTCAAATTCAAAAGTCAAATCATTCTCAGACACAGGAAGAAATTTAAGGACTACGATCAACCAGCAGCAGTGGTTACTTGCTGTTAAAGCAATGATACAAAAGAGCAGCATCATATTCTGTGAGACAAATCAAACTAAACCTAATAAAAGTAACTAAGGGCATGCAACAAATGCACAATTATTTGCAAACTGGGGTCTGTTGTCATTTGTCTCATTCAAAATGCAACATTTTATTTTTGGCCTGCAATTAAACACTGTCTGAAAGGCTTATTCTGCAGACAGCTGAGGACCTGGTCCACTTAATGCTCCCACCTTCCTCCAGAAGACAGCTTATGTGGTCCCACTGTTGAACTCTCACTCACAACTGGTAGTTGACACAAGAACCAAACCAGCATCTCCAGGATTTTTTTTAAGAGCCTTTATCTGCATAAACACTTGGGAGCTCTCTCTTAATTACAACGTAACGGTTTTCATTCAAGACAACACAGATTACAAGGTTCATTGTATTTCACGACTAACGTGGAATTTTTGTTCCAATAAGCTGGCAAAACTGTCGGGATTTCAAAGCTCACGGCTAAAGTGACAAAGCGTGGATGACTCCATGATTGTTGGATATCTTTTCATCCGCGCTTATCCAATTAAGGCGGCGGTGATCTGAGGGACACCCTGAAGCGCAGGGTATGAGATGGGATTCACTATGAATGGGACACTGATTAAGGCGTGGTGCCCTGGGGGCGCCCTCACGTGACATCACCAACACAGAAGCAGCTCATTTTGGGGGCACGGGAGGAATGTTATGAGAGTGCATTCAGACCTTGTCCAGTGTCATGTCGGGCAGGGTGGCCGTCAGCTCGTTGGGCTCCCTGTCGTGCTCTAAAACGGGCTCTGACACCTCGTACCCATACAGAGAAAGCAACTCCTCCAGAGGCATCTCGCCACCCTACACATGGAAGGAACATGGATAAAATCTGAACAAAGACCATTAACTACAAATATAAATTGCAGGTATCACTGCTTTCAGACCTTTAAAAGAGCAAAATGATCCAGACAACACATCTATTTTAAAAAAGGGGTTTCCTTTAAACCAGCAAACATAATTACCCAATATTTTGGTGTATCAGGAAAAAAAAAAATCAACAGAAGGGGTCCACAAAGTGTGCACCCAAGAGAGTCGACGAGTCAAATTCAGGGGTGGCATCCTTCTAAGGCTGCATTCGAAGGCCGAACACGTCACAGCGACGCGACAAGGCTGTCCCATTTGGAAAGGTCCCCCTTTTGCTGAGTCGCAAAAGGGGCAGCGCTTCGTGAGTCAAGGGTAATGGTGGGAACAGCTGGCGACAGCCAGACCGTCCCATTTGACCACACTTTCTGTTCGACCTTCTAAGAACACAGCCTATAATGTCTACACCTTCTTACAGCGCATCCTTTTAAGGATGCAGCCCCTGAATTCAGACACAGTCAATATGTCTATTATAATACTACACACAAACTCAGAGGTGTAGTGATGAGTATTCGCAGGTATATGGTATATACCCCGCTCAAAAAAATGGATTTATCCTAAACCCACCTAAAAACTGACAGAAATGCATATAAATCAGAGAAGTGCATACACACAATTATATTGTATAACAGTATACCCACCTACCAAGACACCACTACACCACTGCATAAACCTGTTGACCAGACAACACAAAGTCATTACAAAAATCTTCCTCCAATTCCAGTAGTTCGGGTTCCCAGACAAAATGCTTTGCTCTCTGGAACTCAGGCCTCTTTAGTAGCCATACCTGCTTGGTCCCCAGTGTCTTTTCCAGGTCCTCTAGGGACTTGCCCCTGTCGGGAGACTGCTCATCTCGTGCTTCATAGCTGTGGCTGAGGACCTCCACTAAACTGAGTGTGTGTTCTCCAGAGCCCATTGAACTGGCTAGAACAGACAGAGATGAAGAATGAGGCCCGCACACCATTTAAGGACTGATCCCTTCCTATTTATCTATTGCCCGCCTGGCTATCTCCCTTTTGACTCTCTTAAGACAGAAGTTAGGTTAAGCGAAACTTTTCATATTATAAAAGATAAAACCACATGATTATCCCCACCATGTATTTGTTTAGCAGTGGACTTTTGTAGCTTGGGTTTTGTTAAGCCTTTACCTGCTGATACTGCTGCATACACAATGATCAAATATTCACTGAAATTAAAGGCTGCCCCTGCATATCAGCAGTCGGATGGTACTGATGGCCAAGAGAGCCCACTCATATTTTGACCAATCAAAATTTATTCTACGATTTTCTAATATCAGGCCACCATAATGTCCACAGTCATAATGTCAGCAGTTTATTTGGGCAGAATACAAAACCTGCATTGCAGACAAACAAAATTCAAATGAGTTTATCGTTTTGGTTACAAATTGCCATTTTCCACTTTCGTATGTAAAATGTATTCCGCAGAAATTCTTACATATCACAAGAAAAGTCTTTCCATTAAAAATTATTAGAGATGTTACGCCAGTTCCAAACCAGTGGGAAATAGTTCAACATGTTTGTTAAGCTTAAGTTTCAAAAGTTTTACACTAGTCCTTAAATTTACACACCAGTCGTCTTGGAAGAATGTGACAAGGCCCAAGTAACATTTTCAAAATAAGTTAAAAGGCAAAAATATAAAACTACCGGGACAGTAACACCGGAGTTCAAGGTTCAATTGAAAGGATTCTAAATACGTATAATATACAACACTGTAAAGTTATTTCAAAAACATCACATACTATTCCGGGCTCAATCAAAAACATACTAATACCTACTTAATCCATTTCCAACTTAAAAGTTAACACGCACTTAACACTGTAAATTTGTTTCCATAGATAAAAGACTGGTACAGAAGAACGAAAGGTTACCGCAGACAGTTCAAAGGTAGATTTCTCTTGACTACAATGGTAAACTAGCACAATACACCCACTAAAGATATTTAGTTTAAATGCTTATTAAATGTCACCCTGCCCGAAGTCCCGTTAAGCGCTCGCCGACGTGCAAACGAGCACACTTCAGGAGCCCAAAAGCAAAGTGCGTTTTCGGACACGACGCGGGACTCAACCTGATTTCAACCAGATAACTAGGAAACTCGACCCTCCCGGCACCCTCGGCTCACGGCAACGGGCGGCGTTAACCAAGTCGCTTTCCTAAAAGCCCGGGTGCTGAACGTTTCTTTCTCTTTTTTAAGATGTCATTGCCGTGAAAGAACCGGCTGTGAATGACGACGCCTCTGGCTGAAACGTCACCTCGAGCCAGACGCCGAAGACGCCTCGGCTCGAGACGGATGCCCAGCTCAGGAACTTCACCGGCCGCGCGGCCGGCACGCGGTGCCTATCGCGCGCACCTGGGACAGTGCCGGGCGCCGCCGCGCGCAAGCCGCTCTCCCGTTGTTTTCTATAGCGCACTATCTGGCAGTCAGGGGATGGTTCTTTAACTCTGGGGCGGGAAGGGAGGGGGGGAATGCAAAGAGACCAGAGACGGGGGAATATATCAGGGCGAATAGCCCATCTTTTACTCCTGCAGATAGCGAGCCCCGACTCCACACACCCCTCTGAAGACAGCTGATACGAAAGACAAAAATGTAATCGACGCCCCGGCACGACTCGAGCTGTTAAACGTAGCGCTGTTTTAAAAACAATTCAGCAATAATATCCTCCCCAACCTTTTCGTTTACTCACCTCCGCCATTCCGTTTCTGCGCAGGCTTATTCAATGCCCGGATGTTGAAGAGGTCTGCTCCGCGAGCCGCCTGGTTTATTGGTGCAACGTTACATGTAATGATGCTGCTTGAAGTAACACATACAGTAAACAGTCCGGCGTGCACTGTATGTGAATGGGGAAAAGTGGCAGTTTCACGCGCAGAAATATCTTTGACAACAATACAAGAAAATAACTTAAGTTTCTCTAATTACGAAAGTAAACTTTGTTTCAATCCGGAGCTGACGTGTGGTTATAGTGGGATTAATTCTGTTTTTAAATTGGTATTTACTATAAACCAATTAATTTAATATTAACAGAATGAATCTGGGGAACGTTTTTCTTTCTGTAATATTTTAATAATAACTTAAAAAAAGTTCTTCGGAAGCTCTCGCGTTATTTTTCCCGAAAAAATAATCCGGCAAATTTCTTGCAGAATATTAATGTACTACAGAAATAGTTGGTTAATATGGTAAAATAAGTTTTATATGGTTAAAACGTAAGTCTCCCGCAATATTCACTCATCTCAGCTAGTTCTCCAGCCACTGAACTACGTCTATGACTTCATGTACGATCTCTTAGCTGCTCTTTTCTATATCCTGGACGTTCTGTTTTTTGACGTTCTTTTTTGGTTTCTTATTTGAAAATGTCTTATTATGTTCTTTATGAGGTATAGATTTTGCTCCAATGCGAACTTACACCTATTACTGGTCGTTCACGGGAACCTCAGCCTAGTTGCACTTACTGCTGCCAAACTACGTCGCTTTGGGTCAAGTAAGTAAATGCACTTGTAAATGAGTGCAGGTTAGCGTGAGGTTCAGTGCCTAATCATTGTAATTAATATTTGCAGGATCCAACAAGTGAAACAGTGAAATTCATATTTCACTGCATCTATCTGTCTCTGCAACTGGGCATTAAAGCCAGTGCTTCCTCCTCCTCCAGCATCTGCTTCCCCTTGTTCTGCCCTTTGCACTGGGAAGCGAAGCATTGGGTCACAGACATGGAGAGTCAAGATGAGAAGAGAATAAAAATGAATACATGTAATGGAGGGTGACCCATGGCAGTACAAGTGGATGTGGGGGAACGGCGTTTCCGTAGAAGAGAACTGAAGTACATCTCCTCGCCTCATCTGTCTGTCTAAAGCATTAACTGTGCTCCTGTTCACCATTCTGGCCTTAACACAAATGGTTCGGTGTCTGTGTGCTGTTCCAGGTAATCGGTTAGACCACAGCAGTTACCCAGGCCGGAATATATACCCAGCCACATCTAGCATATCTAAAATGGTACTGTAATATGAACTATCGCCGTTGTCTGGTGCTCCACAATGCAGGAATGTCCCCACTTTAACCCTACTGGACAAGGAGGATCATGGGAAATATAAGAGACCTGAGACAGTCAATAAGTGACTGAAGAGCAGACGACCCGAAGGGAAGCAGAGGGACGTGAAACTTCACAGCGTTTTCAGGATGGCGGGGAGATATGTGCACCAGTGGCAAATTAAGCTGCATTTCTTTTGGTAAGAACAGCAAGGACCTCAGTCGCACAGCAAACATAATAATGCTTATAAAAATGTACAGTCAGTCTGATTTTCATTTGCCCTAAACATTATCTGTAGCAAATCAGACAAGCAATTTGTATATTGTCAGTAGAAATACAAGATACATATGGTGTGTATATTCTCCTCTGTAGTAAGGACAAATGGAAATGGATAGCATGCCTGACAAGCCCGACTTCAAGAATTAACTCCCAATATAGACAAAATACAGGCAATTATAGTGCTACTGGATATGACCCTGGTGATACACTGATGAGTATGTTAATGTTGCTGTTTTTAAAACTTTGTGAAGCACTTTGGGAGAATGTGTTTGGAAAAAGGTGATGCATGAAAATCAATTCAAGTGGATTGGACTTTATATATTATATAATATATAATATAATATAAAATTGATGATAGATATGTAATTAAGGTTTAATCTCCAGAAAATGCTTTTGGTTATAAATATTTTTAGTAATTTCAGGGTGGTGTTAATCAAGAAAGTCGAGCAATTCAATTCAGGGAGAATCAGAGCTGACAAGGTGAGTCATCGTACGTTTTCTTGTTTGTTTTTTGTTTTTCTTTTTTTGTTTTTGATAGGAATAATTTTCACTGCGGAGCAGAACAAATGAACAAAACTGTCCTTTCATACGTGCATCGCTTTTCCGGAAGAAATAATCATTAACTATTGAGGGATCAAATAAGACAGCATACAAAACAGTGAGAAGCACAAGCTCCACATGAGAAGCCGTCAAGCAAGGATGAAAGAGAAAGAAAAAGTAGGGTGACGCTAAAGGGAAGTAGGTACAGATGGAAAGACAAAATGGAGAGCACACACAGAAAAAGAGAATGAAATGATTCAGAGAAACCTGAGGAGGTCACTTGGCCATCACATCCAGAAGGGGGCGCTCAGGCTGCGGTGTGGCATTTAGAAAGACAGAGGAAGAAACTGGACTGAGGCATCCAAACCCCAAATGAAGTTCAGTTGAAGAATTACAATATATATCATATTATGTTAGACCTACTACCATAACATAAAGGATCAGTCCATTCATCTATCTTTTATACCATTTATCCTATACAGGGTCACGGGGGCCGGAACTTATCTCAAAAGCAATAGGTGCAGGGAGTTATGGTGTTTTCCATTTGAACTGTGAAGTTGGAATTGAAATTTTAATTGGAACAGCCCCTGAAGTCAGAGTTACGACTTGGAAAGTCAGAGGTATCTCTACAAGCCTGACCACAGAATTCAAGATGGCCATGTCCTTCATCAACAGAAGTGAATGCTACAGTTTTGTGCTCTTTATTATCACATTTCTAGTGAGCCTGGCTAGAACTGGTATTGCTAAAAGGCTTTTCCGACTCGTTGTACTGGAACATGGTTAACTTGGGTGTGACATCATTCCCAGCTCCGACTTTCGACCTCAGAGGTAAATGGAATGCAGCATAACCCAGGATGGGGTGCCAACCCCTTGCAGGGCATACATACCATTCACAAGCAGGAAACCCCAAAACAGCATGGGAAGAACATGCAGAATACACACAGAGAGCGGGAAATCGAACTCCGGTCTCTAGTTGGGCGAGGCGTCCATGCTAACCACAGTACCATCCCAGGGTTAGACCACTTGAATTTATTTTCACACATAACCTTTCTCCCAAAGTACTTCACAAAGTTTTAACAAGAGCAACAAAAACATACTCAAGGTATCCTCAGTGCCATGTTAAACAGCCGTCTATATTTTATCGTTATTGTTGGATACCTCATGAAGCTGGGCATAATTAACATGGTCAGAGACCCCAGGGGTGATTGGGGGGGCCAGTGCCCCCCCCCCGTCCCCCCTAAATACATATGCTACTTGAGTCTGAAATAAATGTAGCATTATTATTACTATTATTATTATTTACATTTATATATGTGGCCTAGAATTTTGTGTGCTGGGACCAGGCGAATCACAAACATAAGTGCATTTTCTTGATGGACTCTTGGTGGGGTGGGCCGGGTGGTCGAGTCGCTTCACTTGGTGAAAAGTTAACGGCAGAAAGAAATAATCTAGCTTGTGGAAGCAAGACAGTTGAAACAAGAAATCGGAGTGATTTACATCTTTGTAAAAACTGTAAAATGTAAGTACAAAGCACTGCATAAATAACACTGGTTTTCAGAATTGTATTTTGCTTCTTAATGCTGGCAATCTAGTGCAAGTAACACTTAGAGGACATTAAAGTCAAAGGCATCTGGCCCCCCTAACAGAACAACTGGCAGTCTGTGCCCCCACCCCCCCACCAGTTGAAATGGTGTAGAACTGCTACCGGAGACCCCATACTATTTTCTGTGATGCATAGTCATCAACTGGGTGATGGTTGTATGGGGGGGGGGTTAATTGAACAATGTCTGTTGACATCCCTTTTTAGCGGAGGCCCCTGGACTTCAGCTTGGGTATCCCTGTGCATTAGAGTGTCCATGGTTCGTACTACAGAGGAGAACACACACACACGGTATATGCTGCACATTTCTGTCGATGATTTTGTCTATATCCCTTATGTTAAAATAAAGGTTTATTTTAGACATGGCTTAGTATCAAACAGTGTTGTGGTGTCTTTACTGTTGATGGGATCCAGGGTGATTGCTGTCTACAGAGCAGTATTGTGTAATTTATCACAAAACAGTGAGTTGCAGCATTACTGTGATCAGCATTAGCGTGACAGCAGCCAGGGCTTGTGAGTGATTCCTCCGCGTGTTTTCGTTCCAACAGTATGAGGCAGAAGCCATTACTGGGCTGCCAGCTCATTCTTCAGAAAGTATGGGACGGCCAAAAAAGAGAGAGAGAAAAAACACCACAATAGAGAGGAAATTCACCGTTCTTAGTGCCAAGGATCTCAGGCTGGATATTCACAGTTGATGAAAACGGAGCATAAAAATAAAAATGATTGCTGGGCTCATTGCAATATACTCTGTCACCAGCCATTTCTCGAAGGCTATGGGAGACTAACGCTGTATCTGTTTAGATCTATGCAAAAACTGACCACAATCCTTCCATTCTTTGCATTTTCGGGGGCACCTAACAGAACCAGAAGAATGACAAGAAAAACAAGAAGTAAGATATTACTGTACATCATGCATAGGTGCATTTCTGAAACAATACAAAAAAAAATCCACACATTACCACCGCAGCAGATTGTATTCCTAAGAAGAAAGCTATTTTAAAACATCTAAAAATATGAATCAATAGGGCGACGTTGCTTATGACACAACATGCCGAACGTGTACTTAGTCAGCAGAGGCTCTGCTACACAGAAATAGTCACACAGAATGTTATTGGCTTAATAGCTATTTAAATGAATTAAGCATGAGCTCATAAAGAGAATGTATGATGAATTCGGCCTTTTTCATTCTGCCATACTCTCAGCCTGGATTCCATTATCATTGCTTGGGTTACCCATTAATTCTACTAATCGGAACAGATATATTTATAAAGATGACCTGCTGGTAAATAGCATTTTCTGCTTCGATTAACATCCATCCATCTTTCACCAGCTTATCCAGGTCAGGGTGGTGGGACCATCTTCTAACCCTTTATCATTGGGGTTGCAGGAGGGCCAAGAGCCAATCCAAGGCAGGCAACACAGGTCACAAGGCAGGGGGACACCCTGGACGGGATGCCAGTCCATCATAGGGCACACGCATGCACACACAGTCATACTCTATGGGCAATTTAGAGATGCCAGTTAGTATACCTGCACGTCTTTGGCCTTTGGGTGGAAGCCTGCACAACACAGGGAGATCATGCACACATGATGTGGAATTAAATTTTACATTTACAGTCAAACCTCAGACATTCGCGAGGTTAGGTTCCAGAACCCGTCGCAAATGAGGAGGATTCGGGGATGTTTGGTAGAGTCACTAAAAATGGTAATATGTGCATATTTCTGTAGTTTATACCCTAAATATGACTCCAGTCATGCTCCCAAAACACTTTAATTTAATTTAAAAGTTAGCTTAATACATTACCTTTAAAAACAAATGTTTGATGTAAAAATAGAGTACAGTATTGCCTAACGGATATTTGTCACACTAGCACATTTACAGTACAGTATACTAATGTTACTCCTACTAATTCATAGAACATGGCATTGGCTGCCGTTTTCTTTTGCATTCACAGTAAGGTAAATTGAGTAAACGAACGGGACTGTAAACTTATTGACGGAAGTCATATACGTAACCAAGGTACAATTCAGGTTCAAGTGTACACAGTATCAGAGCAGCAGCTACACAACAACTTTCAAACAAAGCAAGAATATAATATGACTACTGTTCAGCCAGCAGGAAGCACAACATTTAGAGCAGGGTTATTCAAATCGCGGTCCTTGAGGTCCGAGCATATTTTATATATAAAATATAAAATATTCGCTGCACACGTACCACAACAGTGAGGTTTATGTTCATTTCTCTATGTTTTACAAATTCAGAGAGCCAGCTCACACGGTTTGGTCAGCTAGGAGATTTCAATTCGAGACAAGTATGTACACACATAGACTTGCATTTACACATAAGTAACAGTTTTATTACTTTGTCTGTAGGGTTAGCAAACTACTCCAACGCTTGTTAAAAGCATCCATGTTGGTATTTAAAGTGGACTTCAGCGAATCGCTCATGCACAGTGTGTCCAGAGCTGCGCAGACACAAATTTGGAGTGCAGCTGGCCTTCGTCCACAGAGGCATACAGTGACGTCAAACGCGTCATAAAACGTTAGAGCAGACACGTCTGCTAGTACGCATGCAGAGAGGTACGACCAAGCCTTTAAGGAGCCCTTTGATGCCTTGATGGCTTTGAAGGCCAGTTTGGAGGACTTGAACTCATGCATTCTATATACTGAGAATGTATGTGCGAGGGCCTGGGGGGGCACCTGAGCATCTGCTCATTTTGCCTGAGCGCTTGAAACTGCCCCCCTTGTGATGTTCTAAGTGCCATTCACTGAGGGGACACCCCCCCGCCCTCCGGGTGGCACATCCCCCCGTTCGAACACCTGGCCCCTGAAAGGCCTGTGCACATCACCGTAGTGCACAGTAAAGTGGGTGTCTTCATTGTGACATCAGATAGAAAGACGCTGGCTGCAGCCGAGGTGAAGGACCACGCCTCAGACCTGCTCTGCCCCGTGTTGTAAACAGGAGCTCGCAGACACGACCAGTGGTGCAGAGGGTTTCTTGTTGGGAACAGGCAGACAGAACTGGAATCGGCAGGCGGAATCGGAGTCGTGGTCACGGTGAGGAGAGGGTCAGAAGCCGAGGGTGGCACAGGAGACACGGGGCAGGCGAGAAGGGGAGGTCTGAGGGGAACGGGATGGGAGCAGAGCGGGCAGAAGGAGGCGCAGATCGTCTCATGAAAACACTCAGCAACACCTCGCGCAGAATGCGGGGCAGGACTGGGCTAAATAGGGAGCTGGACATGTGTTATCATCCACGTGGGGGGGCTGCTGCCTCTGCTTTCTCAAGAGGGGGGTGTGACACCCAGCCATCGCCCCCAGGGGGAGGCCTCTGGAGCACACCAGCATGCTTCAGTGCTTCACAAAGTTCCCTAACTTTGCGGTGTCCGTGTAGGAGGATGAACATCTATTCTTCGTTTAGTGCAGTGTGTCTCAAACCAGCCAGTCAGTAATACCCAAAAACATGGACTGTCTAGGACTCCCCCCGAGGATGCGGTTAGGAAACACTGGTTTACTGTGAAAGGTGGGGCATGGCATATACAAGGGTGAGGCCACAGGGAGCTGGCCCCAACTGAAAGCTGATTGGCCCCCAGAGTGCCTCCTCCCCTCCCACCCACCAATTCAAAACATATCACTGGCCAATGATAAAATTGGCCCCTCTGTATGAATCATGCCCGTCAAATACCCGGCACCTTAGAACCCTAGAATCACACACGGTGCCGTGAAAATGCTACAGAGACAAATCACCCAGATGCTTAACAGGGTCATACAGAGGGTCCAATCTTCCATCTCCATTTATCTAGCAGAGGGTTCCAGGGTGTGGCCTAGAACCTATTCCAGGCGGCACCATACACCAGGCAGGTGAACACCCTAGACCTGATACCAGTCTATCACAGAACACACACACTAGGAGCAATTCAGAGATACCAGTTATCCTAACTGCATTTTTAACTAAAGGGGGAAGCCTGCACAGCACATGAAGATCATGCAGACTCCATACAGGCACAGAGGAAATGGGATTCAAACCTCAAACCATGGGCATGTGAGGCAACAGCACCGAACACTGAGCAACAGTCACTTAAATGCAAATACATTAACAGTGCAAGGATTAGAGTGAGTAATGCAAAGAATGCAAATATATCTACCACAAGCTGTTACTGCACTACAGTAACACTGAAGCTGAGTGAAAAAGGCACAGAAAATAACGAGATGTATCACAATGGTGGCAGTTTCAGATCTTCATTTAAGGAATTAGAGAAGCAACAACAGCAGCAGACAGCAGGCACCGCGGATCAGGCAGTGCTAACCTCCCTGTCTGGCTTGTCATCTCTCAGCGCTTTGCTAAGTAGGCGGCGGCTTATCGTCACGCGGCTGATTGGAGGGCTGGGAGCTTGGACGTCAGTGCGCTGAGCACATTTGTGTTTTGCGAGGGTGGGGAGGCGGCACCGTGACGTGGGCAGCGCTGATTGTGATCTCAGCAGCCTCGTGTGTCACGTTGGGAAGGAACAACAACATACAGGATTGCCAGGCTTTCTCTAAGAAACGGACGATCTCTCTTTTCATTCCCCGTGTTTTGTTTGCGTGACTCTTAATTTATCCTCAGCATAAGTGAAATTCTCCCTTTGGTTATATATCACCATATAAGATAAGATAAAATGAACTTTATCAATCCCACCAAGGGAAATTCTGGTGTTAGAGCAGTAGTTATACACAGGATCAGACAATACACACAACATAGTCTGATATACGCTAATATTCTTGTTTAGCTTTGGAAAGTTGAGTGAACAACTTTACGTGAAAATATAAGTCAAACGAAACAAGTGTCCTTTAAACATGGAAAGGGTATGTAACAGTGCATGTCTGACATCCTATTAACTGGTTGTGTGGTGATGTCATAGTCAAATTCTAGGCTGTCCTTTAACTTTAAATGCACTAATTAACTATTTCATCCCATGAAACAGAGCAGTATTTAATGTCCCTTGTAGAAAGAATGTCTCAGGAAACCCCACAATGACACGGGGAGAACATGCAAACTCCACACACATGGAGCCATAGCGGAGACTTGAACCCAGATCCCAGAGGTGAGAGTGACTAACCACTGTGCCACCAGTAGCAGTAGTAATAATTATTAGCTGTTTTGCTAACATACAGGAATGTTAATAGTAATATTAGCTGATTTGCTAACATTCTTTACCACAATTACCCTACTCATCCATTACACTTCATTTCAGCGATATGCATATTTGCATAACAGAAATGCACAGTGTTGCTTCCAAATATGTGAACCCTGCATTTTAGAAATGGCGCCTCGTGGACTGATATGACTGCCGTTTACACCTTGCTATGAGTAAAGCGAGCTCATTTTTTCTGGGGGGACAGCCAGCTTTGAACTTTGAACCCCCTCACGGATTGTTTTTTTCCTTTCTCTGGAGCGTTTTGGTTCCACTCCCCCTTTGCCTTCCGGCAGTCTTCTTTTCCCTCTTCCCCGTTTCATACACCATTTTGAATTTATATAAACCAGATAGGAATGGATTGCCACACACTCTTGTCCAGTGCCTTGGGGCGACTCTATTGTGAAAGGCGCTATACAAAAATAAACTTAATTGAATACACTAGACCACATCAGGCAGTAGCCATGACTACAACCAGGCCTTTCCTCTGCTGGCGTTTCCTGAGCTGACCCCCGTGAAACCAAACACAGCCTACAGCAGAGTGGGGGCTGCACGCTTCTGGCAGGCAGCCTGGTTCCTCACCTGTCTGTTTGCTCCACAACTCCAAGCTGACCAGGCATCTATAATGCAGCAACTGGACTTGGGTAAATGGCAGCCTCCTGCATGCACATCCAGCTGCCTGTCTGTCCCCGCAGCCACATCACTGACAAGAGATGTGCAACTGACCACAGGCACCAGACATCGCTGTGCGTTTGCCCCCATCCTCACCCTGTCCTCCTTATTCTCCACGGACTGATTAAACTGCATTGCAGTACCTTGATAAATTGCTACAGTCCTTCTATTAGTGGGGGAGCAAATATTACTGCCGCTTTTTGTCTTTTGTCCTGTTTTCTTAGTATTTTTCTTTTTCTTTTATTTATTTTTTTTTTTGGTCCAACATGCTAATTCATTTCTTAAAAACCCAGTAAATACTAGGAACAGGAATCAAAAGTAATCATTTTTTACTATGTCATTGTTCATTTTCATTGGTTTTGGTTTCACCCCGCAGCCCTATTTTGAATGGACGGATAGATTATTTTGGTTTCACATTCCTAACGATTTGTCTACATGAGGAATGCACTGTGACATGAGTAACAGGGAGACCGAGTGAGATATGTCAGATATGACAGCTTAAGCATGTTTGAACAATCATGCTGCTGATCTTCATTCACAAAATACACAAAACAACACACTGAGTTCCAGAATCGACAGAATCTATTTATTTTTCAGCTGAATACTTTTAAAAGGTTATGTATTCATATTAATGAAATGGATGAAGCTCCAGAATGGCCAACAGATAGAGCCAGTTTATTATTCGATTTAACCTAACATGATGGTCTTAACCCAATCAAGATCACTTCCCAGACCCACATTCTTTCAGAGGTAAGCATGCCTGTACAGTTAACGAAACTCAATATTCCGATACACTGAAATACATGCAATAGACCTAGCTAGCAAACTATTATGATCGATTAAAGATGGTAAAAACTTAGGCCACCAAAATATCACATACAGACGCTCCTCTACTTACGGACGAGATACGTTCCGAACGGCCGTTCGTAACTTGAAATGTTTGTAAGTCCTTATTCAACATCGTTTTAAGGGTTTCCACAAGTACAAAGAACCGGGATGCTGGGAGTACGCACGCTACGCTGCTGCACGGGGGGAGTAGCGGCCAGAAGTCGTACTAGGCGGAATTGGCTGGCAGAAAAAAAAATGATGTTGCGGACAGGAAACGGGAGCCCAACAAACACAATTTGGACTCACAGTCCTCTTCGTTCATATGTCTGAAAGTTCGTAAGTTGTGAATTCGTTCGTAAGATCATATTTGTCTGTCTTGGATTTATTTTAGGCTTTGGGTTTTGATAATTGTGTCAGTATCAAGAAGCCATGTACATTAGCTCATATTTTTAAGAAAAACTAATGTCCTAAATATCTCTGTGTTACGTCCTGCCCGTCATGTCCGCCTGACCATACTGTCTCCTCCTTAACGTGGCCCTGATGAGCCATGCCTGTTGTTTATTACCCCTTGTTAGCCTTTGTATTCAACATTGCTTTCTACTCATAACCAAGAAATTCCCTGGAAAACCCCCTGAAGTCGGAACTCCTATTTCGAAAGCCAGAAAAATCTACACTACCCCTAACTCAGAATTCAAGATGGCTGCACCCTTTATCAACAGAAGTTAAAACTGTAGTTTTATACTGTTTTAACACTTACATCTTGTTTGTGGCTCATTAAATCGGTCATATACAAAGTACTCTCCACTCTGGACGTGTTGCTGTGGTGTTTTTATGTGCCACTTACTAAGTAATGTGTTATCAGCTGATATTGCTAACAGTGGCTAACAAGGAACATGGCTAGAACTAGGGCATGTTTCAGAAAGCAGGATATTTTGCTTAGCTGGATTACTTGTCTGATTTAATGTAATCTGGGCTAAACGTATGTGAATGAAGATAAAGGCCAAAAGCTGGGGTAAACCAGAAAACTTGCTTTTTGAAACAGGTCCCTGGTATTGCTAAAAGGCTTTCCAACTCACTGTACTGGAATGTGAGTAACTTGGGTGTGATGTCATTCCTGGGTAAATGGAACACGGTACAACACAAAGTACCTGTTTGTCCCATCAGTCCCAGTCGGGTCATTGCCGTCGCTTCTCCAGTCTGCCTGTGTCCTTCCCCATGTTCGCCTTCTTGTTTTGACCCCTCACAGTCTTGTTTGTTTCCCTGTTCCCATTTAGTTCAATGAACCCCTTTTTGTTTGCCACATGCCTGCTTCCTTCATCTCGTATCACGTGACCGAATAACCGGACTCCCAAACAACTCCAGCAGTCTGCCCCTCTGCTCCAGCTTTCACGCCTCTCTGTATCTGGCAGACCGGATTCCCCGAGTGCCTCAGATCCAAAGGGGATCCAAAGAGATTACCAGCACTGTGGGAGGCACCTCACATTCAAGCTGAGGACTTTTTCCTCACTCAACCTGCCGCCGCCTCTCCAGCGCGTGAAGCTGCTCAGCCGCCGCCTCTCCACCACATAAAGCCACTTGTCCAGAGCCTCTAGAGCCCTGCCCAGGGGAAGCTGCTGTCTTGGCCCCAGAGCCCGTCCTCGCCTCTGCTGCGCCTCCAGAGCCCATCCTTACCTTAGCTGTGCCCCCAGAGCCCATCATGGCCTCTGCTGTGCACCAGCACGCCCCAGGAGCCTGGCCCAAGAGGAGCTGCTTTGCACACGCCTAGTCTGGCAGCAGCCGTGTTATCCCTCAGAGAACTCTAGTGCTCGCCTTCAGGTGTTCCGCTGACTCTCACTTCACCATCTCCCGCTCTTCCATTGGCTCCCACCTCCTGCCGTCATGCTGCCACCCTCTTCGCAGCCTCCTGTCATCCCGTCAGTGCCTTCCTTGTCCCCTGCAGATCACTGCCAGGCCGAACCCTGACTCCCCAGTTGCCGCCAGGCCAGGTTGACCCAGGAGAAAATTGAAATTAAATTTAAGTACCTGCTTATTTTGTCAGCCCCAGTGCGGTTATTGCCGTCGCTCCTCCAGTCTGCCTGTGTCCCTCCCCATACTCGTCTTCTTGTTTTGACCCCTCGCAGTCTTGTTTGCTTCTCTGCTCCTGTTTGTTTCAAAAAAGCACTTTCTGTTCACCACACACTTGCTTTCGAGTCCTTTGTCTCGTATCACAGGGCACCATGCATGTAACAAATTCTATAAATTAATTTGTGGTTGTTTTAACATGCACTCATGTATATATATAACAGGGAAAAAAAATGTAAATTGGATGTTCTCCACTTTTTGTGTTCACGTACATTCACTAGACTATTTCATTGTAATTGTCCGTTGGTCCACAAGAGGGAGATGTTGATTTTAGAAAACCAGATGCAGTTAATAAATGGGAAAACCTTTATGAAAAGTATTATAGCTTTGAGATCCATTATATGTATCGTTGTAAGTCGTAACACTACGGTTATTTTCAGAAAATTGTCACTGGTAAAAGGATTACTGCACTTTTTATGAACTCTGTATGAAAAGTCTCTTGTTTACGCTCGGTGTATATACTGGGTTTTATCTAACGCTTAGTGTGTTTACTCTATTATTGTAATCATGCATTGGTCCACAAGAGGGAGATGTTGATTTCAGAAGAGCAGATACAGTTCATAAGCAGAAAACCTTTCGCAAAGATATTGCTTCACAGCCAGCTAAAGTTTTGCTGAATTCAGTGACATTTGTCATCGTTGTGACACCCCATTACATTTGGGGAAACTGTCGATAGTAAGATTTATAGTGTGACAAAGATATTTGAATTTGTCCTGAAAGCCCGACACAGCACGGGAGCTTCTTGGCTCTTGGTTTTCCTTCTGAACCACAGTACACTTACAATACGGCTTATTAAGTTTCCTGCTCATGTACAGGCAG
The DNA here is from genome assembly GCA_026776725.1 of Gnathonemus echidnorhynchus. Classification (NCBI taxonomy): domain Eukaryota; kingdom Metazoa; phylum Chordata; class Actinopteri; order Osteoglossiformes; family Mormyridae; genus Gnathonemus; species Gnathonemus echidnorhynchus. The sequence continues at coordinate 4,886,324 of JAODJU010000033.1, forward strand.
CCTGCGTGTAACGTTTACTTTCCTTGATGTCCTTTCTGTTTGGTGATTTTTGTCTTATCGCTTTTGAGTTTGCGGATAATGATGCACAACTACAGGAAGTATGAATAATCTGAGAAGCTTACACAGTCAGTCCCTACACTTCCCCCTTGACCTTTGCAAGACTCCCACTCACTCCTGTTCGTCCGCTTGGCTTTTCCCAGTTTAAACAGGATGTTTATGCTTCCATGGGGCTGCAGACCAGATCTGATAATGCTCTCGTGCTCCCCCTGGTCCTTCTCTCCTAATCCATCTGGGGTTTCCTCACCTATGCCAGGGTTTCTCACGCCAAGGCGGTAAAAGTGCCACACAGGACAATTTACTTAATTTAATGTTGAACCTGTTCAAACCGCAACAAAGCTCAAGGAAGAAGCAGATGAAGTCACTGCTTAAAAAAAAAAAAGTGCCTTAGGTAATCAGGGACACATAGTGTCATACTGCGGCTTTCGTCAGATGGCTAAATTAAAGACATCATTTCCCTTTGGCTCTATGCGGTTTGTCTGTGAGTTCACAGACTACAGTAATCATTCGTCTGCCCAAACATATGTTCACAAATGTGTCTGAGTGGCGTGAGACTGCAGAATTATACAGGCCGGTGCGTGATAACCCAAGCACTCCAAAATGACTCCAGCAGGGCAAAATCAAAGCGTGTGAAAGAGCTGTCTAACCGATTATTTGTTTTAGCCTTTTTTTTATGACAAGTCACTGCTTCTGGCCAAAAGAGGAACTGAATATCTGTTGGGTGTGTTTGTCAGCAAGGATTTGAATAGAATAGAAATCCACCACATGATCTCCTTTGAAGAAAGTCGGAGAGCTGGTGGTGACAACCACATTTTAGGTGTTAGGTCACTTTTTCAGTTCTAACCCAATGTCCCACCCATCTGTCTCCAGATATTGTTCAATGTCATTTATTTTACACATCAAAATTCCTTAGTGCGTAGCAGTTTAACAGCTCAGTTCTTGTGTTCATTTTGAGGGCACATTAGTCTGACAGATAAATCTAAGCCATGTCTGATCATGCTGCGCTGGTAAGAGTGCATTTCCTGGGTCAGCTAACCGCCGTGCAGCATCCCAGCCGGTGCGCGAGTCTGGCATCTCGCATTCTGCACAGCCGCGGAAGACATTCCTATTAACGTGTTTGACAGGATATGCAACAAATGAGCTCCAAAACCACCTTCGGGGGGTTAAGGGTGCAGATAAATAAAATTACACTTAAAGGAAAAGATCAGTGACAGGTCTGTGCTAGTACTGATAAGGATATTGGTCTGGAATTTATAGCAATAGTTACTTTTACAAGCTGTTCAAATATACACACTATATTTAGACATGGGAGGGTGTCTTTACCTTATAAGCCCAGCATGGAAACTTCTGATTATGGTGGGCATTTCCTGTGGACTGTAATCTGCAAATGAAAATACCAGTGCGGAAAAAAAACCAAACCCTTTCCCATTCTCCCACCCC
>JAODJU010000033.1:4887920-4905557 GCA_026776725.1 Gnathonemus echidnorhynchus
CCCCCCCCCCCCCCCCCCATCCATCCTCCATCTAGCACCCTACTGTTACTTTTTTTCCACCCTCTCCATTTCGCTCTCTCCGTTACGAGAACACCATGTTTGAAGTGATGGATTTCTGGATACTTCCAATGAAAAGAAGGCCTTGATTATTGTACAGCTGCACCCTGTATGAAACACGCCCCTCCGCGTAGCAATATACTCTTTCTGGACACTTTCTTAGGAGCACCTAGCTAGTTCTGGGTAGACCTGAGTTTTGCCTCCAGAACCACTTCAAGAGTAGATGAGTTGGGTGTTCAGAGAAGCCTTTTTGCACACCACTGTTGCACTGAGCTGTTATGTTTGCAGCAGTAGTTTTCCTGATAGGTTTAATGAGCCTGGATGTTCTCCCAGTCACATGAAAATGCCATAGATTGTGTGTTTTTTGTGTATGACACCTTCTAACAGACCATTTCTATAAACTCTAGAAGCTGTAATGTGCGAAAACCACAGGAAAGTGGCTGTTCCATCTGTCACCAACAGTCACACCATGATCAAAGTCACTTAGATCACGCATCTTGGCCGTTCTAATGTTTAGCAAGACAGTAATCTCAAACCTTGGGAAGCTATGTGCTGCAGCCAAATGATTGGCTGTTTGTAAGAGCATTGTGCATTACCAAGCAGGCATACCTAATAAACTGGACACTCAGTGTGGAAATATTTCTGTTACTTTTCTTAATATTCACCCTAACCCAGATCTGAATTTGCATTAAGTGATGCCGTTAAATCTGTTACACCTAAACCAATAATCTTTTCACATACTCTTAAAGGCTCTTTGTATGTGTATGCTAATCTATGGTCTAATTAGCAATTTCCTTTGATCAGTTGTGGTTTGTTTTCATGTAACACTCTTGGCATTTGGGTTTGAGTACCTAAAGCTGATATCCTTCTGAATGGGCCACGAACTATGGGTTGAGAATGAAAAGCCTGCAGTAGACTGTGTCCACTTTTAGAAGGTAGTCAGGAAATGGAAGCGTTTCTCAGAGTGTCCACTCAGCCTCTACGTGGAAGTCCCCCAGTCCACGTGCTTCATCGGTGGAGCTGCCACAGACATCACAGGCGCCTCTCAGAACCATTCCGCAAATAAACTGCATGATTAGCTCATGATTAGTCACAAAGATTAGCTCAATCTGCAAGCTCCTCTACATCACAATGACATCACTGCCATGTGCTCTGGACTTTGTCGCCCTGGTAGATATTCCTCCCCTAAAAAAGGCAAATCCGAGTCACGTCAGGAAAAGGCACAGATTTAAGAACCGCTAGTGGTGATGCAAGCGATTCGTAACACAATGGATGCTTCCTATCAGACACACTGCCTCTGGAACGTCATGTTATCAAACTGCTCGAAACCGAATAAAAGCAAGCCTGGCCCTCGATTCCAAATCCAGGCCATGTTTTCAGTTCTCCCAAGGTCATTAGTTTAATAATTACAGATTGATCACAAAGGCTTCACACCTGGCTCACAGGTAAAGGAAGGCTGGAAAATCAGCAGTGCTCAGTCCTCGAGGACCGTGATTTGAATAGCTCTGACCTGTCGGTACAAGTTAGCTGAATAAATGGCAGTACTAGGGCTTCTCCCTCCTTTGGTTCATTTATGTGTTGTGTATAAGCACAATGTATTTGTTAAGTTACATGTAAGTTCGATGGTTCCTATCAAAAAGAAACTGTGAGCAGCATGTTCCACACGGAAGAAAATGCTGGTGGCTCAGATCTCACCAAATACTTATAGCGAACACTGGTCTGCCAGACCTCAGTCTGAGCATTTCTCATGACCTTTTATAACCCTTATGTCTGTGCTGCGATATCCAATCTGAATAAGGTGTAATATGTTGTGATCAGTGTGAGATAGCGCTTCCCACTTCTGTGAGTTACTCTATGGGAGCTTGTGGACGTCCTGAGCTTCAGAGAGAAGCCACCATGGGGATCGGACTATAGAGATAGCTGAGCTCCACCTGCAGACCAAAGACTGGACACCACAGTCTAGCCCAGTTCTGAAAGCTCATTGTTCCGAGCCCCCGGCCAGTTTATTTTCCCGCTACATTCCCTTCTCCAGCACGAGTGGCCTCTCATCCTTTTCAAATTTCTCCATCAGACCAACACCTCTGAGAACGGCTCCTTCTCCTCCCGCACCAGAGCGTGTCACCCACATCCCTACAATCACCAGCCCCCGTGGGGAGCACAGATATGAGTCCCCCAGCATCTAGGAGATCTCCCCCCCCTCAGCAAAGAGGCCTGCCTATCATTCTCACTATCTGGGCGCAGATGTGACTGCAGCAGCGGTCAGGAAACTTCCTCATTACCAAAAACAGGCCCACTAGAATCACCACGGGTCCACTGAGAGTCACTGTAAAAAAATGCATCTCAGTTTTAAGTAAGTATGACTACTTTAATTACACACATGCTAAGTCAGACAAAAAAGAATGTCTAATTTTCAGGACAGGCAGGCTTTTAGTCCAGCAGAAATATGCATTAATTAATTCATCCAGGCTTCATTAACCACTTATCTAGTACAAGGGTCATGGTGACATTGTTTTAATTATTGATCAATAAGCACAGTTCTTAATGCAGAACCCTTAATAACATGTCACTAGGAAATTCTTGTCATCTACCCCATCCTGCTATCCATGAGAAAGACAAGAGCAGGCTTGGGGGGGGGGGGGGGCACAGCAAATGGCAGCCACCTACATTGCCCAGGGGGGTGGGGGGTAAAAGGCCTTGCTCAAGGGCGCATGGACATGTAACTACCCCATCGAGGTCGGGGCTCAAACCAGCGACCTTCCGATCACAGGCACAGAGGCTTAGCCCACTGAACCACACATCGCCCAAAAGTTAGTTGAAGAGCAAACTTCTGTCCTACATTAATAACACCAAAGAGCAGCACAGTGAAATATAGAGACTGATTTGTAGCTACAGATTCAATAGGTATGATTCTCAGTTTAAAAGTGTACATACGGTGGCGCAAAGCAAAAGTAGATTTTTCTTTGAGTCAGCCGAACGAAGGTCTGTGTTGTTTCAGAATGTGCATCATCTAGTGAACCAATCGGATTCGGGCCCCGGAGACCCTCGGCCAGCCAGCTCGCCGGAGCTGCGGCGTGGTCCTGCTCTGAGGTGTCAGGCAGCTGCTGAGTCAGCACAGGTTCTGCCGTTTCTGCACCCTATCACTGGAATCCCACCGACTGAGGTATCTCCTTCACCTTGCCCTCTCTGTGGCTTAACCCCTGAGGGTTAACGACATCATTCCCCCACGGGAGACAAAAGAGTCCCAAAATACCCGCTTCCTCCATTCATCTCAAACAAACAAGGTGTGGCTAAACGCTAATCTCTTGTCATGCTGGGGACTGAAGGCTCAGTTTCTGCAACTTGAAGGACAGAATCTTTCTAGAAGGTTCGTGAGTCACAGTCCGCTTGTGGGAAGCCCCTGGGCCTGTGAAAGCGCTGCTTCACTGGTAGGTCCGACTGACTCCGCAAATAGACGGTCCAGATGTTTTTCAAGGTTCTCTGTGTGGCCACATGTGCTCGAAGCAAGAGAAGGGCAGGCAGAAGAAATGGAACCAGCTGCTTAGCCGTGGCTCACTATCTTCAGTATATCTGCTATGAGAACATGAGTGGAGGAGGACAACCCTGGATAAATTTATTCGTAGGAAAATAAATGTTTGGGCATTTGGATTTATTAGCCTGTTTCAGCATCATCTCCAGAAAATCCACTACTCTGAAGAGTACGGCTTATAAATAAGGCTGAATTCGATTGAATGATGACCCTGGATTTAGCATTTGCAATGTCAGATATGCCTGATTGTAGATCTTGATGGTTCCCAGGGGAACAAGGCCACAATCTTCACAGACACTCACAGCATGTCACCCATGAGATGGTCGATACTGCACACGTTTGCATGGCCAAAGGGTAAAGGGGTCCACTTTTTGGTCATCACAACAAAACCCACATACCCTGAAAATGGGGCTTTGAACTACACACCTATTGGGCATCTGTAAAATCTCTCACATGCGTGCTATCTGAGGAAAAGAGAGAATTGTAGTAAACTCACCATACGAGCCGAGCTTTAAAGTGGAGCACTTTGAGAAGGATAGCTCAAGCCCACTTGAAATTCTGAAGGACACAACACAGAAATATAAAGAAAAAACAAATCTGTTAGTTTGCAGGCAGCCATGGTCACAGGAGAAAGAAGGCCATGTTTTTACAAACGCACACAGGGACACAGGGCTCTGCTATATGCCTGGGCATGACCTTGGCTGCCAGCCTAAAATGCTTCATGAATCAGGAAGAATCAAAGCACTCAAATGTTTACATGACTGGGATCCAAGTTATTTTTAAGTTATCTGGAACAGCAAAAGCCAGAATGTTATTTTCAGTTTAAAATAGTGATTGCACAGAAAAACAAATGGATGCCATTAAAATGTCCTCATAGGAGCACCAGGGAACGAGCAGTCGTACCGTGAAGCAGGGATTCATTTTGGAGAATCTGTGTTTACAGAATGACTCTCAAAAGTCTTAAGGATTTTGTTTAAGTACCTTTACACTACCAGTCAAAAGTTCTTGCACACCTCAGGTTTTTATCATTTATTTCATAACCTACAGATCTTTTTGTCTTGTTAAGCACTGGAAAGTAGAGTCAACAACTGTAAATGAAAATGTAAGTCAAATAAAACAAGTTTCTTTTAAACATGGAAAGACTTTGTAACAGTGCATGTCTGACATCCTATTAACTGGTTGTGTGGTGATGGCAGAGTCAAATTCTAGGCTGTCATTTCACTTTAAATGCACCTGTTAACTGTTTCACCCTATGAAATAGGGTGGTATTTAATGTAGAAAGAATGTGTTGAATTCTCTCAGTTGTTTTAACTGCTAGAGGAGGTTACTTTGATGAATCAAAGACATTTTCTTGCTAAGAAAGGTACTCAGACGGTGAACATGCTGTAAATTTATTTGCTAGCAAAGAATATTGAGTGTATTTTTAGTAAATATTAAGTACTTTCTACATGCAAATGTAGAAAATGTCAGTGTGTACAAAAATTGGTAGTGTATATAGCCAATATCAAATCTTTCCAGAAATTTCCCTAAAACTTCAAAGTCTCATTTGTGTGCTTTGAGCAGTTTCTAACTTGGAATATTTGGAATAACCTTCTGTGGTACATTAGTGGTTGTATTATAGTTATAAGCACCCATTAATTTTCAAAAATGAGTCACCCAGTCAGGGCCTAGCCTATTCCTGGAAATTAAGGGGGTGGAGGGGGGATTTGGGGTCATCTGAGCAGCACTGGACTGTGGGAGGAAGTCAGACCGTCACTGGACTCAACGCATAGCTGCAGCCACAAGCCGTGTGACATGAGAAATGCTTGTCACCCTTTTGACCAAATGGAACAGTTACTGAGTAAAATGATTAAACACCAATAATATCATTTCATTGGGAATCCATATATACTCATATACGCATTATAAAATTCAGCTATTTCTTAACAAGGGCAAGGAGATGTACAGTAAAATCTGAGCTAAAGGAGAATACATTTTAAATGGGAAAATTGGGTATGGTAGGTTAAGTTTTGTGGCCTGACAGTACAGTGCTCCTCTGGTAATGAAGCGCATTCCCTGATTTCTTGTGCGGAGAAGGATTTTTTTTCCATTTTGGTCCGTAAGTGTTAATTACATGTTCATAGTTTCCGCACTGCATGATGAAATATGTCTCTGTTTCTCTAAGATAGTGGGGTGTCTGTGCCCCCCCCGAAATGACCTTTCTCTCTCCAGCCTTGGCGCCCCATCAATACAGATGCTCTTTATTTTAAGTTTTCCCGGTGCCCCCGTCTCCCTTTGTAAGGCCCCTCATCATCATTCATTTTGCTGTCCTCATGTTTGCCTGCCATCCAGATGAATGTCAGAAACAGACACTTTAGTCTGAGCTCAGCCTGCATGTAATGAGCTGATTGCTTGAGTGAGAGACCACCTCCCTCCCTGCTCCGACACACTTTTAATGAGCCATGTGACGGGCAGTTAGGGAACTGTCCCACTTATGCGTTATTTGGGGGGGGGGGGGGGGGTACCTTTCTAACCAGAATCTTCCTTTCAATACAGAGGATGACCTTTATATATGATTTCCACATTGTGCAATTAAACTAGAGAGTAAATTTCAAGTTTCAATAATTATTTGTCACATGCAGTTATACTGAGTGCGATATGCAAATGTGTGGTTGCTCTAAGCTCCAGTCTGTGAAGACAAAAAGGGACATAAGTTTAATAGAAAAGACAGAGACAAGATATAACACATTTGATACTAAATAATCATAAATACCTGTTGAGGTAGTGCAACAATGTAGGAATAAAGAAGTCTTAATACGTGTGGGTTAAGTAGGCTGCATGTTGGTCTGAAGGCCTTGAACACTATTACATTATGGAGTCATAACATTTAAAAATCTGTAATATTTTAACAATATTCTTAAAAAATATTCTTAATTTTTGTTGGAATATACCATTTTATTGTTTTACTTTGACATAATAGATTCTCGGTTGCATTGTTGCTGAACATTTTGGTAATCTTATACATTTGTACACGGGACATTTTATGGAAGAAATTCAGGATTTTTGCTCAGTTTGTGTGGTAAATTCACCCTCCAGACCACAAGCATGTCAGCAGTGACTCTGGCTGACGGAGATCCTGCTCGTCCCTCCTTGGGATCTTATCTTTCGGGTTTCCCCTGCATTCTTGCATCATGGCTGACTTCTGGCATGGTGACACCGTCAGCCTAGGCAGGAAAACGCCGGAACAGACTCTCCTATCCCACACCTCTAACCGAAGAAATGCCCACATTTCCCCCCCCCCCACTTTGCCAGTGTGCCAAATCCCGTCTCCCGCTCAGCTGTCAGCGACACTCCCCAAAGGTGCCTGCGACTGCCACCGGCAGTGGGCGTTCGCTTTCCAATTCGCACCCCTCGCTCGCGGCCTGGCGCTCCAGCACCGCGCCCAGTGCTCAGAAGGTCCCGCCGCTCTCTGCACCGCGCCAGCCGCGCCGTGGGCCCCCGTTCCTCCCGGCAGGCACAGTCGGTATGGTGGGACTCCCTAATATGCTCCTTTGTTAGCATCTCAGCATTTGTATATTTAATTACATCGCCTTTTTTCCCGCTACATGCTACCAATTTAGCTACAGCATCTTTCTGGAGACAACAGATGCCTTTTAAAACGACTGATGTACCTAAATGCCATAATATTATATATTTATAACATAAAGTTTGCCATCTGCTCGCACCAGCTACAACCACCATCCATATAATTTCCTTAGCTAGTGGTCCAGTACTAGACTGCTTCAGCAGTGCATGGGACAGGCTGTCTGTCCATCACAGGACACACACACACACACACACACACGCACGCACACACACACACCAGGGGCGATTTAGGGACATTTATTCAACTGTGGGAAGAATCCAGAGCAACCTCACTTGGACGCAGGAAAAGCAAGCAGAGCGGGGCCCGAATGCAGGGGCCCGAATGCAGGGGCCCGAATGCAGGGGCCCGGAGGCACGAGGCCGCGGCTTCACATGCACAGCTGCGCGATCTGACAGCAGAAACCATGCGTGGCCCCTTCCTTAGGAAAAGCTTGCTATGCTGCCAGCGGATACAATTACCGGGCAATGCATGGAGCGCATTTGTTTAATGAGACGTGGAGCAAACAAGCATGTATATGGGGGGAGATATGCAGGGAATGTGTGGGTTAGGGACGGGGATGGCTGGGGGGGGGGGGAGCGAGGGCAGTGAGGTGAAGGCCCCAGAGTCCCCCCTCCCCCCCTCCCCACTGCCTCTCACCGCTTTCCCATCCCAAATCCCACTAAACTGTGGATTCCAAACCAGCTGCCTCGCCCCGCCGGCTCGATCGGCGGAGCGCTAGCCAGCCGTGACGTGTGCGCTCACACACACACTCTGTCTCCGTCTCTCACACACATACAAATAAATTAGCGGGCCTCTTTTCCCAGCGGTCTTGGCCCGTCTCGGTCTGTCTCCAGCCCATGCTCCTCTGACCGTGTGCAGTCCGGAACGGCTCAAATGATCCCTCCTGCTTTTCTCAAAAAGAAAAGGCCGGGACACGCTAATGCTAACAGCAACGAGACTCGCTGTGCTTTTCTAAATCACTTTTTTTTTACACTGTTTTCTTTGAGAGAGAGGCTGCGTTGTTCAGGTCGTCCCTGTCTGCGCGTCGCCCTCTCTCTCCTGGCTTCACTCAGAGAAGTCAGAGGGCAGGAGGTATCGTCAACGAGGGCGGTTCTTGTAGATGTGTAACTGCTCCGCCAGATAACATTTCTGCTTGTTTATTTTCCCTGACCCCGTCCCCCCAGGGTGCCTGTCTATCCACTGCTCGCAGAATGTTCCCACTTAGCATGGGAATACTCTCGGAATGGACGGCTGGTTCTGGGATAGCATATGGGAATGCAGCAGGAGTGGAAGAGACTGGATCTGTGACTCCGGGCCCACAAAACCACAGCAAAGATGACGTTTAAATCTGCCAGATCGGTCATCTCTCTCTTCTGCTCCTGTGGTGCATTTAGGACAGTACGCTACAAGACAGGTCCGTCAGACTTCTGGAAAAACAGCAGGAAACATCTGCTGAACAAGGAAAACAAAAGAGGGTGGAAAAAAGCAGATCTGGTGACACTTAACTTGAGGAGGCACAAGTAACTTAGTAACTCAGTTACTACTCAAGTACAAATCATGCACAAATATAGTAACTGCAGGAAATACACGAACGTTATGACTGATTAATGATGAACGAACATGGAATCAGTAGGTGACTAACACTGAGTTTCTGGTTAATTCATACATTAAGTAGGAGTGCACAACTACGTACATTATTTGCGCCCCCTCAAGTAAAGCGTTACCGGAGGTTTTACTAAAGGACATTTCACTAACAAACAAGTAGTTAATCTATTGCAATTTAAATGCTTGTGTATATGTGTAAGACAAATAAAAATACATACAACGGCGCATATTAATAAAAGTGCTCTGCTTGGTTACTTTTATGGCTTGTTTTGTGTATTTCAATCTTGTGCTTCGAGCCCTGTAACACAGTCCCTTTATCCATCTACGAAGCCGTAAGTTGCCGCAGCCTCATATGCATGCAAGATGAATAAAATCAGCCAATGACGTCCGCCGCCGTTGTGTATATAAGTAGTGCCGCCCGTTCTCCGTGATGCGCCAAGCCTATAAGCTGTAACAACTTGCCAGAAACGGCTCCTTTGAAACCCGAAACACCCGCCCTGAACTGCGTGCGTTACCCCCGATTGGCCGAGGGGCATTTGGAGAGCTGCAGGCAGCAGCCTTATTCTGGGAGAGACCGAGAAGACACGCACATACACACGGCGCACCGGCAAAAGTTTGCGCAGGAGCTGGGAAGGGAACGCGAGCTGGGGTCCGCTTTAACGAAGGCGAAACTGATCGAGCTTAAACTTTTTTCCAATCGCATGGAAGGTCAGAGAGTGATGTGTTCGGGAACGATGCAGCCTGCCGGAGACCAGTGAAGACGGGGGACCAGCGGGCGATCGGGCCGGAATGTTCAGCCAGATGTAGTGGCGTGCCGGCAATTACAACAAAACAGGTACGCATGTCACCTGGTTAATAAATTCGTTAAGGTAAACTGTAATTATTAAACCTAAGGGTGGGGTGATGGTGCATAATTATTTTTGACGCAGTCTAATTGGAAATTTATGAGCCATAAATCATGATTGTAAGTTTAGAGAAATCAATGCAAATATGCATTGAAAAATGCTTCATTACGTGCGTATTACATTTTACTTAAGGCATGGGGTTCTCGCGACATGCTTGACTAATACCATACTAGCTTTAAAAAACAACTTTTTTAGTATTTTGGTTTTACTTTGGCAAATTCAAATGTAACGATTATTAGGCATAAATCATAAATAATGAAGGGCGAATTATTGAATCAAAATTTTGTCTTGCTGTCTTTACAGCATGATAGTGCGACAACAGTCTAACACACATTCAGATGTTAAAGTTTAGAGTAGATGGAGAGGTTGAAGTGACTCGGACGCCGTGATTGAAGGATGAATATAAAACATATTAATAGGTAACGTAAGTAAGTTTCGTTCATATGGTTCAGAAGAAACTTGAGAACTTGCTGCATATTTACCGATCGTGATACTTTTACGTCTTAACCCTTTATGAAAAGACCTTTTGTTATTTACAGTGTTAATATTATATATATAAAACCGTATCCACACATATGCTTAAGTATCTTTGTGTTTGAATTCTGCTGACAGGCTCGGATCCAATATCGAAAGATGCCACCGGTGTCAGGCAGAGGAGTTTGCCCCGTATTGGGCAAAGACTCAGTGGCGCCCTCTCGTGTTTGAACAAGTGATTCGGCATGGAGGCCACCATTGAAGAGGGGATGAACCTGGTGATCGTCAACCACTATAACCACTCGGGGAAGTGGGAACGACCACGCGGGACGGGCACCTGCAAGACCGCGCTGGTGCTGATCATCTGCGTGTTGATCGTGCTGGAGAACGTCACGGTTCTGCTGGCGCTGTGCCGCCACAAGCGCTTCCACAGCCGCATGTACCTGCTCATCGGCAATCTGGCGCTGTCGGACCTGCTGGCGGGCGTGGCCTACGCCGTCAACATCTTCACGTCGGGCCGCCGGACCTTCTTCCTGACGCCGACGCAGTGGCTGGCGCGGGAGGGCAGCATGTTCGTGGCGCTGAGCGCCTCCACCTTCAGCCTGCTGGCCATCGGCATTGAGCGTCACATGACCATGGTGCGCCGGCGGCCCTCGGAGACGGCCGGGCGGGGTCGCCTGCTGGGCCTGCTGGGGGCTTGCTGGGCCGTGTCGGTGCTGCTCGGCGCCCTTCCCAGCCTGGGCTGGAACTGCCAGGGCCACCTGGAGGCGTGCTCCACCGTGCTGCCACTCTACGACAAAAGTTACGTGGCGTTCTGCATCAGCATCTTCAGCGCCCTGCTGGCCGCCATCGTGGTGCTCTACATCCGCATCTACCGGCTGGTGACGTCCAGCGGGCGGCGGCTCGGGGGCAGTCGGCCCTCGGAGTGCTCGCTGGTGCTGCTGCGCACCGTGGTCATCGTGCTGGGCGTCTTCGTGGTCTGCTGGGCGCCCCTCTTCCTGCTGCTGCTCCTGGACGTGGGCTGCACCCCCGAGCGCTGCCCGGTGCTCTACCAGGCCGGCTGGTTCATCGCCCTGGCCGTGCTCAACTCTGCCCTGAACCCGCTCATCTACACGCTGACCAGCCGCGAGTTGAGGACCGCTTTCGTCCGCGTGCTGTGCTGCAGCCAGGCTCAGCTGGAGGCCACGCCTCCCATCGAGGGCCCCCCCAACCTGGCCGCCATCATCCCCACTGGCGAGAACAGCAAGTCCAGTGCAGGTGGACCTGGGGCTGCTGTCTCGGGACTGACCAAAAGCAAGATCTCAACACCCCTGAGTTCCAGCCTTCCACACCCTGGGCCCTCATCTCCCACCCTGCTCCACCCCTCTGGTCCTGCTGAACTTCTGTCTGCCGTCCTGGTTAAAGCAGGGGCACTCCCAAGCCTCAGCAAGTTCTGACCAAATTCTGACCAGTTCCGACCAGGGGTGATTCTCAATATGAGTACTTGACCGCATCCTGTTTTCATGTACCTGCTTTTACATCATCTTCCATCACCAAAGACCAGTTCCAATACTCAAAAACAGAAGTGCAGAGGATGGTAAAAATCCCCGGATGTTGTTCTTGCCCAACTCCAAATATCAATAACACACTGGTTGCATCCTCGCCAAACAAGACAAATCCCACAATTCATTGCGCCCCAAGTTTCTTCTTGGGAGGCAAGTTAGCAAGACGGCTCCAGCCAAGGCCACGGGTACGATCTTTGCGTTTTTGGCATTGAGAAACACCCCAAGTTCTGACCAAGTTCCGACCAGATGCCACCCTCAGCCTCCCACAGTCTGAACAACAAAACACACTTTGAATACTGATGGATAACTGAACTTGGGCAGCTTGCTTGGTAGAATATTCCAGAAATTCTGTGAATTTCCTCTGTGGAAATGACACTTTTTTTGTAAATGAGTCAAGAAACTGCTTGCTGTTCACAAAGCCTGTTAAAGGGCTTGATAACCTCACATGAACCACTACTGCGCGTGATACAAGATATATCATAATTAGATATATTCAGGTGCTTTTTCTGCCACCTCTCACCATGGCCAAAGCCTTGGAATGCATATGTTGTTTTCTTAAGTATTATAATAATATCTTAGGGTGACGTTGTGACGCCCGAGCAGTTTATAGGTAGCAGGAGCAGCCATGTGGTACAAAATGGACATAGTAAAACAGCGATTTACTGTATATATGTAAGTTTGAGTGTCCCTATGCATATCATATGTCCATCAAAGTATAATTTCATTTTATGCATATTTTCATGAAAATATTGACGTTCCGGCTATTTTTATGTCCCATTTAAATGATCGAAGGTACAAAATCTAAATCCTTATCTTTTCACACTTGGATTTCTGTTATTTAAAGCACTGCTGGTACTTCAAATAAAGCTGTACATGGTAAATATGTACTTTGTTTTTAGGCAGCTGTGTAGAGAGACCAGTTACCTATGAGCGTTCAATTCAAACTGCAATGAGGTGTAGACGTTTAGTGAGCGGGTTGGAGTCACGAGGGTCCAAGTTTTAGGTGCCTCTAAAGTTCAACAGTGTGTGTTGCTCACTTCAAACTTTACCAGTAAGGTTTTGAAATGGTTTACTTCTGCGTACATTATACACAGAGATGTACAATATATTGGTTAATGTATCGTATCAGCCAACATTCATTAAAAGTAACAATATCGGCATGACGTGTCCATCATGGCTGATATTGCCGGGCGATATTAAAACTTGATCAGTATTCAAAGTTACCAGCACTAGAGTTGAAGAGACACTTGCTACAATAATGGCAACGACTGCATTGGACCATCAGCCATTTTCCATAGCGGGGGACGAGGGATTTGTTCAGTCCCAAATCACCGGCCTGTGGGACGGCTTTATATGGCCCACAACGTGCTTAGAATTCATTATATCTGGGCAGCAGATCAATCTTTTGTTTTCCACAGGAAAAAAAGAAATTAAGTAAATTCTGCTAATCTGCGCCTGCCCACCCCCCCAGGGGTGAACTCGTTATCGATATCAGCGTTATTAGACTATATTATATAGCATGCAGAAGAGCGTCTCAAAGCACAACATGTCGAACCTTGAAGCAGATGGGCTACAGCAGCTGAAGACCACACCAGGTGCCACTCCTGTCCCCTAAAAACAGGAAACTGAGGCTACAGTGGGCACAGGCTCAGCAAAATTAGGCAATGGAAGACTGGAAAAATATTGTCTGGTCAGATGAGTCTCGAGTTCTGCTTCTAATGGCTACTTCCAGCTGGATAACACACCATGTCGCAAAATTCATACCTCAATGAGTTCACTTACTCAGATGGCCTCCACGGTCACCAGATCTCAGTCCAACAGAGCACCTATGGGGTGTGGTGGAACTGGAGATTTGCATCATGATGGTGCAGTTGACAGATCTGCAACAACCGCCTGATGCTGTCATACCGACATGGACCAAAGTTTCTGAAAAATGTTTCAAACACCTTGTTGAATCTGTGCCACGAAGAATTAAGGCAGTTCTGAAGGCAAAAGGTGGTCTAACCTGATACTAGTGAGGTGTACCTAATAAAGTGACCTTTGAGTGTATGTTGATTCTCTAATAGGAAACACACATGCCATTTATATAGGATTTTGTGATTCCAATAATCCATCCATCAATCTTTCACAAATGGTTTATCCAGTACAGATTCTGCTGAGCGTGGAGCCTGTCCCTTAAGGCACAAGAAAATCACAGGGCAGCTGCTCCCACGCGCACTGTGGGCACTGTTCAGAAAGGGGGCACTAATGGACACTGAGTGAGCATGCAGACAGAGCCAGGGTGATGATGACAAACGCTACAAGCCCCGGAGTTCCAGTTACGGCTTAATTCCATGTTTGGGTGTGTGTCCGGTCCAGGTGAGAATGAGTTGCTTCGTCCATTTTGGCAGAAATCGAATGTCAAAGAACTAAACTGAGAATGCATGATCCTGTAAAACAACCAGGTTAAAACCATGTCCTCTCCTGTCACAGAGACGTTAATGAGTGTCTGAGCCGTCACACCTGAACCTGTTTAGACCAACAAGTCCAAACAAGAAAAGTGTGGATTGTCACTCAGCACAGTGTAGGATTTTTCTTTATTTAAATCTGCCTAATTTATTCATCAGAGGGTATTGTACTTAGTATTTATTCTGTGGTATATAAACATTCATAAATTGTGGTTTAATTGTGGTTTATACAAAATCTGAAACAGCTGTTAAAAAAAAAGTGTCAGACCTGTTATGACCTTTTAAATACTTACTATTTAATGCATTTGGAGAAAAATCAATCTACATATAGCTTTGTACTTTTATACTGAGCTAACATGTTACAGTATATTGTTAATTATATACTACATTTAAAATATTTAGCCTTGTAAGCTCAACATTTCCCTCTGGTGGCAGAATTGAAAAACTGCATCTTACAAAGAGAGCTCGTGGTTTAGAAAACAGGCTGTTTAATGTGTTGCCCTGATGCAAGACAGGATATACCTGATAACAGCTCATGTACAAATACTCAGTGACAAAAGATGTTAAGCACCCAGAAGTAATGGTCCGATTTCGATGTAATTTGGTCCACGTGGAGACCAGCGATGGGTATGTAAATGGTATGATTCTGGCAAGTCTAGTCATCAGACACAGAGGACGCCCCATAGACGCATTAGACAGCATTACCAGCACTTGACGGAGTTTGATAGGGGTCACATTGTAGGTTTGTCTGAGGCCAGATGGTTGTATTGTGCAATTTCCCAGCATGTGGGGCGTGGAGATGTCACAGTCACCCGATGTTGGAACCAATGTGCACGTGAGGGCACCTACACACGTCCTGAAGGTTCCAGTCGCCCAAGACAGACACACCAAGGGAGGATTGTCGTATTGTGCAGCAAGCATTACAGAACCGCGGCCAATAAGACCAGCACAGAGCCGGCTGGGTTTGGAGTGGCGTCGTAACTGGGAGGCATGGACTGACGAGGTGTGGCGTCGGACCAGTTCAGTGATGTATCTCAGTTCTGTATTACCATGGATGACCGTCGCTTGCGCGTATGACGGCGCAGAGGGGAGAGGACCAGTGTTGTGGAGAGACACACCAGCGTTACTCCTGGCATCATGGCGTGGGGAGCCATAGGGTATGACATCATGGCGTGGGGAGCCATAGGGTATGACATCATGGCGTGGGGAGCCATAGGGTATGACGTCATGGCGTGGGGAGCCATAGGGTATGACGTCATGGCGTGGGGAGCCATAGGGTATGACATCATGGTGTGATGGACTGCCTGCGTCCTCGTGTGGCCAGTCAGGTCCCCAGTCTTTCCCCAGTCGAACATGTGTGGCATCAGCTCAGACGTGAACTCAGACCCAGTGTAAGTATGCAGGATCTCAAGGGCAGGTGACAACAGCTGTGGGCCAACTCGCCGCAGGACAGGATACAGCGGCTGTACGACTCCCTCCCGCACCGTATCACCTCATGTATCCAGACTGGGGGGGGGGGGGGTGCCACACCTTACTGACGTGGGACCAGCAGCGTGCCCACACTTGTCCATTTGATTGCGATACAGTCACATGACCTTTCACCACATGCAGATTCCTGTCATTTCCACCACTCCGTCTGGATGCTTAACCTTTTCTGTCAGTGAGTGTATTTCTGATCAAGTATATAATAGTAATTCATGGTATGTGGGAAAATAGTGTATCCTACAACAGATTAAACAGCACATTATTGAAAATCTTAACTAGTAACTGGTAAAAGCTAGCTACTATGAGTAGTCCTCAGTGAATAACCATCCGGAACCAGCAGAACAAGACTTTCCATCATTACAGCAATTGGGCGGTAATATTTATAAAGCTATTTTTGCTAGACATAGACATTTGGTAAAGACATCCACTTTCTTAGTGGCATCTCTGATGGCTGGTGAGTGTGGCATATACGGTCTCACCTATGAAAGGACTGTGCTTGCTGGTGACAGAGTGACGTCCCAGACTAGATGCTCACCTCACCAGCAGATGGCGTCTGCCGTAACATCTGGATGTGGCTCAGCGGACCACAGCGATGTCTGCAGTGATCTTAAAGATTAAACCTGTCAAGAAAAGCATCTGCTTAATCATAACCTGTGGTGACACTAATTACAGTGTTAAAAAATAAATTAATGTAATATTACATATTCTATAAAACATCCATATTTATACTGGAACAGATGACTGATTTAACTAGTTAACATAATAAGTGTCCATATCTTGAGGCAATAACGCATTTCCATATGTGCCATTATAGAATAACCCCCCCACCCCACACACACACACACACACACACACACCTCCCATCTGCTTGGTGCCACAAGCCAGCAGGTCCAAGTGCCGAGATGTCAATTCTAAGGTCAAAGGTCACACAGCCAGCTGCAAATCCCAAGCAATCCTCTCAAACATTGCCTCAACCAATGGGAGCATACTTAGGCAGGCTAGGGCCAATCAGAAGCCCAGCAGGGTCAGGAGTCGTAGGGCAAAGGCTATGGCCTGTGCAGGCGGGGTGGGGGGGATGTATACATGGGCTGGAAATTTCACATCTTCTGCATTTTGGGAGAACATTCCTACTCGGTGCGACACACATGTTCGTGTAACGTTCACATAACACTCATATAACGCTTTGTCCCGCACAATGGGCACAGCCCCAACATCTCGTAGATCACAACGGAAAAAAAAAAACACACTAAATTATTGTGAGCCCCCCCCCCCCCCAAGCCGGGTTCACCCGATACCCGCGCAGCGCAGACGGCCGCCGTCACCCAGCCAGCCAACCGACAGACCATCTGCAGGGGATTAGCGCAGCGCTAGCGTGGGGGGGGCGAGCCGGTGCGGCTCCCCCCCGAGCTCCTGGTGCACTGGTGCCTTGCGTATGTCTGCCCGCACGTGTGTGTGAGCACAGCTGCCCGATCCGTTACGGATTACCAACTGCGGCAAACATGCATCCATGCTGCCCATGTGTAACGACGGCGCATCGCGGATGGGGGGGGGCGGGGGTGCATCACAGGTGTCAGTACGCTTAAATGATCCGTGATGGTGATGGATACCAGATCGGGTCTGTCAGCAGCAGCACAGTCAGCCACTTTGTGCTGGAAGACAGCTGATACTGACACACACACACACACACACACACACACACAGTTTGTATTCATACCTCTGAGGGGGCGTCCATTCCCTAATCCAAACAATGACAACCTTAACCATAAGTAACAAATCAATACACAAGACTTTTGCCATTAGATTTTCCATTGTCGTCACAGATTATTATAAAATTGCGTTTCCCCACAATGTAACACATATATGACCCCCCCCCCCCAAACACACACACTGCCTACCCAAAGGTACATAATGACTTACACACTTCCTTTGGGTGTGAATACCGAATACTGAATGTACCCCCACCCTGAATCACAGTGAATCAGACAGCTGT
>JAODJU010000033.1:4913318-4936805 GCA_026776725.1 Gnathonemus echidnorhynchus
TGTCCCCCCCCCCCCCCCCCCCCATCTGATCCCGTCGGAGCACATTCCCGCTTCCGTGGGCTTTATTACCTCATCAGTCATGCGCGCGCAAGCATGAAATTAATTAATCCAGGGGTGAAAGGTTGGGAGACAGAGTGGGGGGGGCATACAGGCATAGAGGACGGCCACGCTGATTTACTGTCACAGCTCAGAGCTCGCTCCAAATGGCTCCATTACGTGTATACCCGACCCACGCGACGCGTGACGGCCCCCCAGCACACCTGCCACACACGCCTGGCCGCTGACACGCGTGTCCACCTGTTACATGTGCGGACGCCAGCGCACAGAGGCACGTCTGCCAGCATGCCACCGTCTGCCACGAATCAAAGGGGGCATTTACCCCGGCGGCTTGGGGCACGACAGCCATGGGAGATACACACACAGGGCTTCTGTGTGACTGGGCAGGCGGGCGGACGGACGGACAGACACAGACTGACAGAGAGAAAGAGAAAAATGCACAAACGCAGACAGAGACACAGACTCACACAGTTCACACAGTGCCTACAATTTGGTTAATAAATTAAAAAAGAATAAGACAGACCGACAGACGGGGGTTATGAAGACTACAGACGCTACCTACGGGAACAAGCAACAGGAGATTCAGCCGCCATCATAATATTCAAAGAGACTGTTGCATAGCAACACAATCAAGCCAGTACACTTATCCTAAGAGGCAAGGCGCCTGCTGGAATCCACACCGCTCTCCCACACTGGCGGCACTTGTCATTCTCGGAAACGCCGGCCCGTAACGGCAGGAGGCAGAGATCACTGTGCTTTCACTGCTGAAAACACACCTTGTTTACATGCAGCAGGCATGTCACAGAGTATTTTTGCAGACCTCTTTTTGCAGACCTCTTGTTTTGTTGGCTCTACACTCCTTTGCACCAATCATCCTTCCCGATTTTCCTTATCGTATTTCTAGCACGAAAGCTACCGCCAGCAATCACTGGTACCGATCACACACCCGGGGCCATCCATCCATCATCCGTCCATTAATCAATCAACCCACGGGGTGACTGTGAGCCTGGAGCCTATCCCAGAAAGCACTGGGGCCATATTCATTTACATGTTAGCCAAGGGGCTCTCATTAGCCGCTTCTAGCAGGACTCAGTGATGTCATTGTTGTTTCTTTCCTGGAGGACATTACCGAAAAAAAGAAGAAGATACAGGGAGCACAGGGTCAATGGAGGTCAATGGATGGATCTTATGATCAGTGGACCAGCACGATGCTTCAAAAAAAAAAAAAAAAAATGTGACTGGAAGTCGTTAGTTGCTAAATGGCGAATTCAGGACTCCATTTAGTCTTGGCGTGAACATGGCCTAATGGAAGAGGAAAGGGGTGAGGCATCAGCGGGGGTGGGGTCAGACAGGTGGGCGTGTACCTGCTAGGGCCTTGGAGATGTGGTCCTTCTTCCACTCCCACGGCTGGTCGTACTCGTCAGCCGGCCGCTCGTCGTCCCGGGGCAGGCGGCTCTCGCGGCCCTCCTCGGGGCCACCCGGGGCCCCCGGGGCCCGCTCTTCGTACGGAGTGTCGTACAGCTGGAATCCGCATCTTGGGTGTCCCCCCCCCGGGCCCCACTGCAGCTCTGGGGACATGAGAATGATGTCATGGCAACGAAGGTGGCACCACCCGTGCGGTGAGCGGCCCGTTCTTCTAAAACCCGCCCTATGACAACAGAACACTCTGCTTGCTGACTGGCACCCGATTCTGAATCTGGACAAGAAACCAATTTGCTGCTCATGCAGAGATACTTTAAGGCTCTTATCTTTCAGGTGGATATGAGCTGAGCTCTTAAGCACAGAGACAATCAAAGCCTCCAACGTCTCTGGTATTACATCAAAATGTGCGATTTTTTGCGTTTTAGTTCCCAGTGTCCCAACACGACAAGCTCAGCAGCCTGTTTATTAGGTACACCTGCTTTCTAATGCAAACAGCCTGCCCTTACAAACAGCCAGTCCCGTGGCTGAGTACATACAGCTCAAACAGAGCCGAGAGGATCAGTCATATTTTGGCTAAGTATCAGAATAACTAAGCTGCTTGATCTATTTTTCAATGTGGTGCGAGACTCTGTGGTTTCAGCATCTCAGAAACAGTCACTCTACAGGGATTTTTATGCACAATGTCATTTCTGTAAATTCTACACGCTGAAATTTACAAAAGCATTCAATGAGTGGCATTTCTATGGTCAAAAACGTTGACTTGTTAAAGTTAACAGGAAAGCCACAAGTGTACAAATTACAGCTCAGTACAGCGCTGTACAGAAAGGGTTCTCTGAACAGCTAGTCTACCCTTGAAATGGATTTGGAGAGGAAAAAGTAGGTCGTAACCAGTTATGTATCTAATGAAGTGTATGCATGGTAGGTTTTTACTAAAACCTCAGAATGTAAATCGAGTACATTTCCTCTCAGTAAATCCACAATGTTTAATAAATGTAACGCTACTTTTAACATTAGCTGCTATCAGAGAACAACACAGGAGGTAGGTTCAGAGAGAAAGAACAAGGGGCAGACAAAGAGAGATAAACTTTAACCTTTAGAGGAATCTCTGCTATTGGGTACCCCCTACTGTAACTATGGCAACAGAGGATGCCCTGGGGATAGACCCAGAGGTGGAAAGATGAGGAGAGGGGAGCAGGGGGCTCGTTCTGATGTTAAGCTGTTCAGACAGAGACACAGGGCCACTGCATACCACTGCTCAGGCCCACACTGGACATTCCAGAGATAGGAGGACATCAAGCTGTAGAAGCCAGTATTCAAGAGAAAAGCGTTATTTTAGAGGACGAACAGGGAGCTCTGGAAGGATTTTCTCCCCAGAAGGCAATATCTATGAGTATAGGAAAACACACACTCTAATACCAATATGGAAATGGCTACCAATAGTGTGGATTAGACTCTTACCCACAGTTAACTATAGCCGCAAACATCAAAAAGGCAGCGAAGTAATGAGAGATGGTAGCCTTCAGCAAATAAATTCAGCACCACCGAATTTAATTAGGGGAACAAATCCTGTTTATATCTGCACACATAACTAGAGTAGCAGGCAAAGCGCGGAACATCCTCCGCTGGCAGCCAGGAGCAGACTGAAGGTTTGGGGCGTTTCAGGGCTGCTTCCATTAACAGCCATATGATGCATCTAAGCTGGCTGGTTTGATTGTTAGCAGAACCTGAAGGACTTTCTGCGATTAGCGATCTAAAAGACTGCGGGCTTCGTGCCATTCTGAGAAAAAAATGACCACGAGCAGTACTGACCGGGAAAACAACCAAGATGGACAACTGGCTAAAAGTAATTCCTCAAACTGATAAACGGCCCAAAAACTGGCATGTGGAAAAATCAGAATTATGACCATTTCAACAGGCAGACATGGCCGGGCCAGAACAAAACAGGAAAGGCACTATAACCATGAACAAGGGGCTGTGCAAAGTAATCAGTGTCAAGATAAGGAAGATTCCAGAAATCAGAAAGGCCTGTGTGCACCTGTAATGACCCTCTGGGCCTCGAATGGCTCCATGTAGCCATTATTCTCCGGGGGCAGCTGCTCCGTATCGGGATCGGACTTGGGATCCGAACGAGCGTCGAAGGGGTCGGAGTAATCGGTGTCACCTGCCGCGGGGGCCGACGGAATCACCTGAGAAACAAAACCATGTCGTTAGACCACGTTCTTTGTTGCCTGGACGTTACTGTGGCAACACATCAAGAGCAGAACGCTGCAGGTGTAAACGGAGAACGTAATTAGAACACATAGCCTGTATAATCTGTGGAAGGCAATGTGCAATATTTTGAAGGAGGGCATTCGTGTAACATTCTGTGCAATGTTCTTAGTGTAGGTGACATGTGTGAGATTGGGATGCATGTGTTCACTGGAATGTCCGAGACAAATTTTTCCTAAGGGAGACAATAAAGCCAAGCCAAGGCAAATGTAACGTAACGTAGCCTAAAGTAACAACCTAAAGCAATGTAACGCAGCCTAATGTAACGTAACCTAATATAACGCAACCTAGCCTAATGTAACGCAACCTAGCCTAAAGTAACGTAACCTAGCCTAAAGTAACGTAACCTAGCCTAAAGTAACGTAACGCAACATACATTGTTAAGATGACTGGCCAGGTCTCATTACAAAAGCACTGCTCCCTGTGACAACACTTTACTTTTCTGTAGCCCTGAGCAATACTCTTGGAGCTAATATGCGAATAAATCAGTCAATTTCACTTTTTTAATAGATGTGCTTTTCAATAATGCCAATCCTTCAGAAAGCGAGAGAAGCCATCTGACTGACACTTACGGTTATATTCGGAAAGCACATGGGAGACGGCCGTGGTGATTAAACCGATCCCTGCAAGAAACCTCTAGCAGTAAACGCCTGGGCTTGGGCGCCTGATGCTTTCCCCCGCGATTTCCAGAGTGTCATTGATAGCAGAGAGCTGCAATTAATTAATAACCATTCCCAGAGTAGAGAGAACAGGGACAAATTACTGGGCAGCCAGCTAATGGGTACAAGGCTCTCAAAGATCCCCAATTCATATTTGAGGCAGAGCATACTGTTAGCTGCATCAGACACAGAAGCGACGGATTCAGCACTTTTCATGGATCTGCCTTATCAGCTACCTTATCTGTCAAGGAACACAGACATTCGGATGCAGCCTGGGCTCACGTCAGCAGTTGGTGGATGTGAGATTCGCTCTGCTGCTGGCGGTGCTGCAGAGTTTGTCGAGCAGGAAGTAACGCAAACCTCGCTCAAGCCGTTGCTCCCGTAGGTAGAGCAGACCTGCCTCAGCATTGGGGTGAGAAACCCTGTCTTATGAGGACCAATGGTGTAAGTGCGTATGTGTGTGCGTGGGGGGCTGTTATGTATATATTACATTGTGGGGACCAAAAATATGTTACTTTGACATTGTGAGGACCATTATGGGGAAGCTCAACTTTATAAAAATCCGTGACTGCAATCTAAAAACTAAAAATGCCAAAAGTCCTGTATTTTGTTTGGTTACTTATGGTTAAGGTTAGGGCTGGGTGGGGGTTAAGGTCATCATTGTTGGGATTAGGGTTATGCCCATAGAAATTAATGGACTGTCCCCACAAAGATGTGTGTGTGTGTGTGTGTGTGTGTGTGTGATCATAAAGATATACACAATGGGAAGTAATGCATGAATTAATTTTTTTACAACTGATATAAAACCATTAGCTCTATTCTTGACTTTGCATTAGGAGAACATACAATTTCTTTTAAATCAATATCACAAATAACTGAAGTGATTATACAATATACCAGTATCATAAACACTTTGCAGTTGACAAGGTAAAGCTTTTGTTTACCTCGTGGGAGCGGGCAGTAATACCCGTATTACCAGCACAGTTACCAGAGAGTGCCCTAAATCCAAACTTCATTCATTATTTATCAGAACACGAAGCACCAACCTAAGATAAGAGAGAGAGCCGTCTCATCTCTAATTAAAAACCATTTGCGTTCACAACCTTCCCATATTATAAATCAGTTATGCCGGGCATAAATTAAGCGCCAGTTAGATACCCAGAGAATAATTCGCTGATTAATGGTTTCCGCGTAGATTTTTAACTCTGATCAGTTATTTTTTTAAAAAATCCATTTATAGGTGATAAAAACTACATGCAGAGCTCCATTTTATGTCTCAGTAAGCACCAACTGACTTGGATGGTATTTTGAATTGTTTAATGACCTGCTGAATGTTTATATATTGGATTTCAAGCGAAAATGTCTATTAAAATAGAAATTTCTGCCGTGCAGATATTACCCAGTTAAAGCACATCTCAGCATGAATAAGATGACCAAGAACTTCCATTTCAAGGATCATTTCATAAAGTTAAATTTGTGTAGAACTATTTCTATGACGAGGAGTACCATTTACAGCATGCACCGTTATAATTTCTCTCTCTAAATTGCTTTGCAAATGCACCATGCGTAATTGCATACGTGTGTAATTGAGGTTCCGTAATTACTCACCGGCACGGGTGGCTCCTCGATAGATACAGCGCTCAGCAGTATTTTGCTTCTGCCCAGGTCCTGCGATTCCACTTTGATGAGTCGGTGTTTGGGAGACAGGATCTTCATGTCCAGAGTGCCAGACTTCAGCGGGGATCCGAAGCCAGGCTGCGCCACATCCCCCGCTCCGGATTCACTCCGAGCTCGTTTCTCCGACTCTTCGTACGGGTCTTCGAAGTCCAGGCTCTTCTGGATGCGATAGGCTTTGAGTATCTCGCTCTCGGTGTAATCCGGTTTGGGTGGCTGGGGCGGCACACGCCTGCTCCCGAAACTCAGGTAATCTTTCAGCCACTTTGCCATCTGTCCGGCGAGAAGCGCACGGCAGCCCCCAAAACGTAAAAGGCAACTCGATCGGGAAAAGTCTGCACCTTATTTCAGCAACCCGGCATCAAAGAATTTGGATTTCTTTGAGGGAAACACGTTGCCTGTATTTTAAATCTGGGGATAAAGCGCACAGGAGCTTAATAAGCACGAACTGGCTACATCCGTGGGATTCTGAAGTAGTCGGCGACCGCCAGTAAATCCGGCTGAACGTTCCTCCCATGCAGTCAGACTCCCATGTGTTCATAGATACGCACCTCGCACACTTTCATACAGTCCCGACAGCTGGCACCGATCTGCGGATCCAGTAAATGGGAAATGTCTAGACTGACGGCTTGGGAATGACTTCGAAGTGCATCTCCATATACTTATTAATAACAGCTGTTTAAACGTTCCTGCCAAAAAAAAAAAAAAAAAACGATAAATGTTTCTTAAATGTAATCCGTGCCACAGCGCTCCATTGTCCCCATCTCCTGTTATCAGTAAGCCTGTCACAACATTTGCCTCTAGCCTTTTCCTTTACAAAAGGTCCCCTTCTTTCCAAGCCGATAACGGTTCTCAAAGAGTGTAGCCCTGACGTTTCAGACAACTAATTGCCATTCATTTCCCCCCGTAATTAAAACTATTATTTCGGTTATCATTAAATGTTGATAATATGGTAATGTGGGCTATTACCTGGCATCCTTATAAATTACAGCGCTCATTCCATAGTTAGAAACCCTACAAATGCCAGACTGTAAAAAAACGAGACGTAAAAAGTACAAAAATGCTCGTTAAACAGAGTTGAACTAACAAACTGTTAAAAGTTCAGACTTCACGTATCCCACATAACACAGTTTTCTATAATGGGTTTACAATAAATGTCTCAATTTAATGCTTTTACCAACCTTTTACAACCGCGTCCGATTTGCTAAACTTTGCTGCCGCGCTCTTCTGGACGAACTGCGTACCAGCTGTGATGCAACGATACGAACGTAACTATCAGAAGATTGCAGTTTTAAAAAAGCTTTCAACAGCTTCCCACAACACTAAAGACTCCGAAATAAGGAAAGGCCCCTCTCCTTCCCGGGGAAAGACAACGACCAAGCTATCGAATATTAGTTAAATCACGTTTCAGTGCTTGCAAACCGATCCTGGGTTAACCACACCAACCTTCACGCATTTCATTGATTGACACTCCGCTCCTCCATTCCAGATGTCCTAATAACAAATTCAAAAATAGTTTTTTATTTAATCTGACTATTAAAAATAGTTTTTGTCCAGAGGGGAGTGTAAAACTAGCTCCCGCAAAAGTGTGCCGAAGCCTGCAAGGAGACTAACTGCCGACCTCCGATGCAACACGAGCGGGGGTGAGAACAAGCGAGACCACCCCGTTTAAAGGAGAGTGAAAGCGCCAATGGATACCTCTTATTCTTCTTCGCCGACATTTAATTCGTACGGCTACAGGCCTATCACAAATACAAAAAGAAGAGCGGAGGGGCATTTAATTTTCACGCTCGTCGGTACCAGTTGATTCGTTTCAGGGACAAAGGACAACTGCGATGAAAGCCAAACAGCCTGGCCCTCTCCCATCGGGATCAGCAGCGCGCATCTTGGCGGGCGGCTGCCAGGAATAGCTGCTTCGAAAAACTAAACCCCTTGGATAACAGCCACGGGCTCCATGTAGAAATCGCGCACGAATTCTTAATGCAAAAAAAAAGAAAGAAACTTACAGCTGATTATTTTGTGATTTCAGTGTGCCTGTATGATTTACAGTTGAATCATTTGAGTCAATGATAACCTATGAAAATGTAGCCTTTCCTTCCCTGAATTATTTACAAATGTTGTGTTCTCCTCTATATTATATATACTATTTATATTATAGTGGGCAGTGGTGGCTTAATGGTTAAGGATGTGCACTTGTAATGGAAAGATTGATTTGAATCACTGACCAGCAGGTCACCAGTGAGGTACCCAGAGCAAGGTACCGCCCCCAAGCACTGCTCCCCGGCGCTGAATTAGCTGCTCCATGCTATGTCACATTGTCACATATGGGTTAAATGCAGAGGACACATTTTGTTGTGCGATGTGTCAGCAATGACAATTAATCACTAAATTCACGTATGTATGTTTTGTAGTTACTGATGTAAGTAGAACGTTAATGTTAAAATAGATGCCGATTTCATTTACGATTTCTTTAAATACGAACGCAAATCCATCTAGGGCCAGAGAAGGGATGACGTATAATGATGGATGTAAATGCGGAGATTCTGTAAGTTACTGACAGCAGACTGGAGATTATTTCCAAGGCTGCCATAGCAGAGGAGACTTTCGAATCAGACAAAGACATGAGGTTCCGATAAGTCACCAAAAGACTGTGTGTCTAGGATTTATTTCCACTCTGTTGTGTCAACACAGACGGTCCCTGGGCCAAGGACTGGGGTAAAGTTGTGCTGGCTTGGAAGTCAGTAAACAGAAGATCAAGAGATAAGACAGTAAAATGGTGGCTGTTGAGCAGGACGGTTCTGGTGGAAAGAATGGAGCATGGGGTAGATTACAGCAGAAAAGTGGAATGAACTGCAGGTGGATGAAAAACCAGCCTGCTGCCCACTTTCTGCAGAGAACGACTGATGTAGTGAGGTTGTGTGACTAGGGGGGTATGAATGTTGCAAATTTGACACCTGAAAACAGTTTTCAAGAGAATTGGAACAAAACTTTAAGCAGAGTTTCTAAATATTAAGATATGCGGTGTTTTTTATTTTTAGAAATGAAAAATCTTTCCCGTTCCATTGTGTAGCAGACACAGGTCTGCATCACCACAGGTGTCATCGATATACTGTTTTATAAGTAACTGGCAGATAAGAAATGCAAAGCCATTGTGCTGCCTGGTGGCAGGACTGGGTCGATGTACAATATAAGATGAATGTCCTGTTTGCATCTGGTCCAGTGTGGACCTGGGGGGAGGCTGCCATCTCTCTAGGGCTTTGCTGCGGCTGCATCTCCTTTGCCTGACTGCTCACTATTTTGACATTTGTCGGTTGGTATTAGGCTGCCTTGTGCATTTTGACGCTGCTACGGTGTGGATGACTGGGGAGTCTAATCCCCAGCCTGGATCAGTGCACGGCTTCATGAGCAATGGGTGTCCTTTTTTGGAATCGAGCCTCAGAACTGTTCTGGGGGAGGGGAGGGGAGGGGAGGGGGGGCATGAGGCACATTGTTATGTGACTAGATCAACAAAGTAGCTCAGCAAGCCTTTCCCACACAGGCTGCAAGGAAACCGCTTTATTATGCAGACTGTTGCATTCCCTTGTGTATTTGCTTAACTAGCAAATAAGATTTAACATATCCAAAAAATAAACAGTCCCGACCTGTCGGTATGATAATAGGATTTAAACAGTTAATGCATTCAAATTTACAGTCGGGGGCAATTAAGAATGAAAAGCAGCACGCAGTGTGTCATGAGGAACAGGATAAAATAATAAAGATGCTAAACCAGATGTAGGATAGATGAGTAGCCAGACTTCAAAGGTGAACATGCATGTAGAGCAGTGTTTCCCAACCCGGTCCTCGGGGACTCACAGACAGTCCACGTTTTTGCTCCCTCCCAGGGAGCTGGGAGGGCGCAAAAATGCAGACTGTCTGGTAGGGAGCACAGAGAGAGCAAACATATGGACTGACTGTAGGTCCCCAAGGACCGGATTGGGAATCACTGCTTTGGAGATTACCCACTCTGGTTCTCCATCACCAGTATCTTCTGAACTGATTGCCTGGCACTAGCGAAGGTCAATATCAACAAACACTGTAACAAGACACTCTACGAGAGCAGTTTTCTTGGCGTCCTCCTATCTCCATATCTGCAACTGTCACTTGAAGTTTTTCTGATAAATTTTATCGATGTCACCGCTTAACAGCAGTGTGATTCACTTAATTTAGATGCACTTACGTATGTATGTAGTGGTGTTTAAGCATATACAGGCTGCGGAGAACCAACTCTCACAAGGCTCGATTGGCAAGTAGAGGCAGGCATCGTATCCCAAAAAACATTTCAAACTATACGAATGACTGAAAATTACAAATAATTGTATGTAACTGTAAGCCAAAGCAAGAACAATAACTGGAAAATTGAGAAAAACCAGTCGAACATCAGTATTTACTGTCTGAAGCCCGCTTGAGGAAAACATAGATACCCAGGTATGATAGATAACCAATTTTGGCACCTACTGCACATGGAAATGGGCAGTTTGTCTGGTATGTAGAGAGAACCAGATTATTCATCTGTCCAGATGACAGTGAGGAGCTTTGAAAGGCGTTCAGCAGCGTGGTGGAGAATATCTTTGCTGCCAAGCAAAGCACTAATAAACAAAATGATCTCTTACAAGGTGCAATTTGAGCAGCGAGTCATCCTGAAGGTCGGCGATATCTATTTCCAGATGCATTTATTGTTGCAGCTGTCCCTGCCTGCACTGTTTTTTCTTGCAATTAAAGAGCAATTCTACTGAAACTTGAGAATTGTGTTGTAACTTGTCCTTGTTGACGTAGGAATCTGTACCAAGAAAATAAATTTTAAAATCCTGTGCATTTCCATGTCGTCTCTCCTCCAGCATGAATCGCCGGCTGTAGTTTCACTGACATCCATCATACGAGATACCGTACATTATCTGTTCATACACCTAAGGAACCTACAGAACCTAAATCGCAAATTGAGTCCCACATATTTTCAAAAGTCACACACATCAATTCAATGCTGACACTGATAAGAAAATTAGATGATTTTTTTTCCTATAGAACTGAGGTGCTCCCCAGTGAGAAGGAAATGTTCCTAGTCGAGGATGCATTTAATACAATTTCCTTTGAACTAGCAGGACGTCATGTTGACTTTCCTATTCTGAGAGCTTGTGTCTGCCAGTAGGTCCATAACATGCAGCAGACACAGTGGGATACCCTCAGTACTTGACTACGCCGCTTCTGAATAAGTGTTGAATAACGATTCAGTCCATGTTGATATACCATCTGTGCTGGAACAATGAGCATGTAAAATGGAATCACATTTGCGATTGTGCTGCACAGCTACAATAGATGGACTTCTGCAACTCTGGTCACTTCTTAATTCCATAGCTTAGTTTTCCTTTAAATGTTAAATATCAATAAATGGCCCTTTAAATCAAGGCTCCCCAATTCTGGTCCTGGAGGCCAGAATCCAACACAGTTTGTAGATTTCTTTACTCAATCACACCCGGCTCAAACATTAAGATTTCGGAAGTCAAATCTGCAAACTGTTGGATTCTGGCCCTGCAGAACCTGAAATGGTAAACCCTGCTTTAAACACTGCCGGTTCTAAGGGCGTAAGTGACATTATCTTTATTAGAAACACCTTCATCCTGATGAATACCAGAAAAGGTGTTATTTTAAATCTCAAACTCATTTGGTGTATTTGCAAGAATGCTTGTTTTTTCATGAGCATTACATCTCTACAGGCACACATAATCGCCAAAGGCACAAATGACGATTTCACAGAAATGATGGCACCAAGTATTTTTGCTCTCCACCGCTTGGCTCATTTTCCATGTTGTATTGTACTGTACAGTAATGCTGTCCTTGTGTTCAATCTGGTATGTTATGTTGCATTTATGATGGATTATGTTTTTAACACCTAACTGCAACTAAGTTTCCCTGAGTGGAACAGTAAATTTGAAAGACCGTCATTGACTGATTATGGCTGCAGGTCAGCACAAAGAACATGAGGCTATTCAAACTAACATTCAGATGAATAAGGTTTAAACTGATTGACTGATTACTGATTAAGTACATCGGATGTATCCTATTTATTAGAAATAAAGTGATGCAGGGCACTGGGACACAATCCCAAAGGACACTGAAAACCAAGCACACGAAGGCAGGAGTTTATAAAATGCTATGTAAAAATGACAATGTTTGGGAACCGAATATGCCCAGTTTACCGCAAGAATCCTCTAATATATGGCTATATATTTGGAGCATGTCCCATGATCACCAAGGCCTCTGGATGGATCCATTAGAGAATCCTAAAGACGCAGCAAGAAATATTTTATCTGGTTAAAGTAACCAGACAGGAAACCCTCAGCATGTAGTCATCGCTGAGACAGCAACTGTTCCCCTCAACGAGCCAAATGTTAAACTCAATGAAGCATTGTTTCACAGATTTTTTTAAATATACAAACACACACACACACACACACACACAGTACTTGAGGGGATGCATTCATTGCAAGGTTTTACCAAATCCCAGCATGCAGCAGAGTTTATATTAATATAAATGGGAAATGTACCAGTTGCCATCTGGTCCTCATGAAGAACCAGTCCAATTCAGACTGGATGAATTTCTGTACAATGTGATTAACCACTTCAGCGCGTCATGCATTAACACGGAAACCGTATGGTCACACGCGCTGCAGCGTGGAGCCGCCGCCCTGCTCTCCGCACACGCACACACAATACCCTGATTTGCATGGCTTAATTAGCTGGTTTGTCATTTGTAAAAGCTTGAGGGTGGGGGGCTGGGGGCAAATGAAGCGTCTCTCACACATCCATTCACACACTGTCAGGGTAACACACCAACTTGCACACCCCCCCATCCCGTTGCACATGTGACATGGTACACAGGCAAAGGACAGAGCACAGCCCCAAACCCTCCCCCCTTGCCAAATGCACTTTATATGCCTCTTTCCCCCGCAGTCCTCCCCTGATAATGCACACCGTGGTGTCTCAGGCAATAAAGGGCCCATTAAAGCTTCCCCACAAGAGTCATGATCTCACCCCTTCCCTGGAGATAAAAGGGGGTGGGGGGTTAAAGTCACGCAGACTCCCCCAGCTCCCCGAGCACCATCTCCGTCCTGCCATCAGAGGCTCGAGGGCCGGCAGAGGAGGCTGTGACTAAGGATGGACGCAGAAAATGTGTGTAACGGCAGAGGAGCGAAGAGGAAAAAGGCAGGATGGCAGACCGGTGTGTCACAGACTGACCGGCTACGAAGCAGCAGTTCACCCATAAATTCAGGGCAGCATCACAAAGTGAACATTAAATAAAGACAAGATCACCCTTTCCAGCAACTGGTTCTTTAAACACATTTAATTAAGAACAAAATTAAAAAAAAAAATGTCAAGTGGGCTGCCCCCCCTCCATCTTGAGAGATCTGCGATACAGGTGTGCTCGGCGTGCCCCCCCCCCCACGCCGATTTCTTTGTGACAAAGAAAATGTGCCCTGGAGCCGAGAGACGTGGCTCCCTCACTCACTGTCCTCGCTGTCAGAATACGCCCCCAGCAGGCTGAGCGAGGAGCTGCAGGCGGCCGGGCCCGGTGGACTGGGGTCAGCTGGAAGAGCTGCTTCTGTCAGGCTGGGGTCTGAGTCGAGGAGATGGGGGGGGGGGGGATACATGAAAATTTTAGACTGACTGCAGACTTTAAATATAAACAAAGGCATTTCATTTATACCAAAACATCAACTGCTATTTTAACCAGATTAAAATTCCCACAGCACTGTCTATGCTTTATTAAGCCAGTGTGGAAATCACACACATTCACCACTGAGTAAAAGCACCAGTAAATCCAGGGAAACTTATACATCCCTGCAGCGTGTGGTTTGTTATGTAAATGTTCCCCCTGGTGGTAATCTGGCTGTACTGCATCTGCTTTGTCTAAGGACCGTGACTAGAAATGGATATATATTTTTTTTTAAATCATGGGGAGCGCTGAGAATCTCTTTCGAAAGTCTATTTACTCAGTATCTGTCATATAACCCTGGGTTCCAATAGAGGGATGTGGTGAAATTGAACTGAAATATGCTGAAGAAATAATTCTATCAAAATTAATTGAATGCATTGTGTCTTCCATTACATTTATGGAAAAAATGTGTAAACAGAAATCAAGAGATACAAGCATCCCATTAATGGGTACCTGACATAAAATCCCAAACTGGCTACAATATTTACTGCACTATATCAATTTTAATAATAAGACCCATTCAAACACTGACACAATCTAAACACCGAAAGTGTATTGAATTATCATCATCGGGATATTAAAATTCACAGTCAGCTGAATGTGACACAGTTATTTTGCCATTTTCATTGTCAACATCACTGCCGTGCTGAGAAACATCTCTCTGTAATATACAGCCTGTGTCACATAAAATATCTGCGTGAGTGAATCATGCAGTGTTATGCTAAAGAAGAAATACAGTTATTCCGATTTTGCATCATACTTCTATAGATGATTCTGTAAGCCCAGGGAGTGCTGAGAATCGCCCAAACCTGGCTGAGAGGAATTGACTGCTTGTGAACTGGGAGCTGTGGGTGTTTGGGTCGAAGATCCTGCTTTCTTCCTCACTACCAGCGCCCCCAGTAGGCCGCCACCGAGCCCCCCAACACTCCTCTCCCACGTCTCCACTCGGGAACGTTTCACCCCTCCCTTGGAAGAATTCAACACCTGCAAAAACATGG
This sequence comes from Gnathonemus echidnorhynchus, assembly GCA_026776725.1. NCBI lineage: Eukaryota > Metazoa > Chordata > Actinopteri > Osteoglossiformes > Mormyridae > Gnathonemus > Gnathonemus echidnorhynchus. The sequence continues at coordinate 4,928,144 of JAODJU010000033.1, forward strand.
GCGGGCGAAGTGGGGGGGGTGAAAATCTGGGTCTGATGATACATTTCAATATCTTCAACCAAAACTATGTATTCGTGGTTTTCCTCATTGTATAGCCCATTTTTTAAAATCTATATTTGTTCATCACTAAACAATCCAATATCCCATTTACAAACAGACAATGTTTTTGCTCGTAAAACATTATTACTGATTGAGGTGAATTACGCTTCATAAAGCTCGTCGTACTGCAAAATTGTATTTCATCTGTCGGCCATATTGAGAATGAATTTCTTTCTGCAGACGCCACCTGACAACTCGGCCCCCCCTCGGGAGATGCGACAGCGTGCAGTACGTCACCGGGGGCGAGTTTGGAAATGAAGTGCCGCATACTGGTTTCATTTCCTGGCTAATTCAACCCCCAAATCTTATCACATGCCCGAACACCTAGCCCATTCTACAAATATGCCGTTATCATATTAATATGCCTCTCAACTTGTATTCTTATGCAGCTGATTGCATCTTACAAAATATTTACTGCAGCCATTCAGTTAAAGCTATTTACCTGGGGGCACAATAGCAGTACTCCATCTGAAGCTGAAGCTGGCGTTCGTTTGATTTACAACGACGGGTTCCTAACAGTCTTGCTAATCACCAGCCCTTATCCTTGCTGTACAGTGACATTTGGTGCCTCCGACTGCACGCACGCTGCATAAATTCCCCATTCCTGTACCTTGGAGTCCACATGCCCCTGTGCGCTGGTGGTCAGGATGTCCGTAGGTCTGTCGCCGCCCTGCTGGCGGACCGTCCTCTTCGTCTGCTCCCGCTCCTGATCGGAGTCCGAGTCTGAGTCCCGCAGCCTCTTGATCAGGGCCTTATCCAGCATCTCCCTGTCACAGGGGAAGGCATGTCAGCCGTCAGCCGGGGCTTTGACAGGACGTACATAGCGAGGTGCTGCATTAAGGCACTGACTACGGCCCAGGAAAACCTCAGCCTTGACATACAGTTGTCACTCATAGTTTCATTCATTTCTCAATTTATGGGTATGTGCCTGTGTAAAACATGCAAAATTAAAGTGTTTCTGTAACAAACACTGTCCATTTCATCTGCGGCCTGACCCCCCCAAAGGGCACCGACCTCAGCCAAACTGCTCCTCTCACCTGGTCTCCCTCTCGTCCTCCTCCTTCTGCCTCTCCTTCTCATGCTGCTCCTCTTGCTTGTAGCGACCCAGCATCCCCTCGAAGTCCACCTGCGCCTGTCTCTGGTTCAGCTCCTTCAGCTCCTGCAGATTCTCCAGAACCTCCATCTCCATCTTGGAATCGCGTGTCCTGTTCTCAAGAACCTGGGGGGGAAAAAAAAAGGGCAACGACAATTCAGTGAATTCAGTGTTAAAAATCTAGGGTTATTGCTGCTCGGTACGAGGCAAAAACGGCCTCTCACACACACATACAATCACACGTCACGGGCAACGGAGACAGCACATCACCTAAACTCCAATCTGAAGCAGAGAAAACCACAGTTCACACACTGAGCCACAGTCCCCATGGATAATGGACCCACACAACAACCTAAGAGTCACAAAGGGTAACACTCATAATACGCGATTCCACAAAAACCTTTGATAGCCCCTGTAAAGGTGACATTCTATACTTGGGGTGCTGGGTGAAAGTGATGGCACCATGAAGCTTAGTCCAATGACAATTAAAAGCTGCGCCAACGTACCTTCATAGGGTTATTAAGCTCTTCTTCCTCTCGATCTCTCTGCAGTTTTTTCTCCTCTTCCTCAATCAGCTTCTCCGCTTGGAAGTTGCGCGTAGCACCATGTTCCATGGAGTAGTCTGTATTTTCAGGGTCGGTCTGAAGGGGAACACACACACAAACCTGTTTGTTAGGACATACAGTACATCTGCAGGGCACATGACAGACAGGAAGAGCTAAAGATCCATCGCCTGTACGTTGCTGGTGAGTGTCCCAATTGCAGAGAATATTTCACTAATGAATCACATGCTAGACTTTAGTATAATACGTGCAGAGTAACACAGTAACAGCAGATTAACACAGTATTTTCCAATCCGGTCCTCAGGGACCCCCAGTCCACGTTTTTGCTCCTACCGGGAACAAGGAGGGAGCAAAAATGTGGATTGGCTGTGGGTCCCCGAGGACCAGGCTGGCAAATACTGGATTAAAACATTAGTTCTGAGAGCAGCAGTAGTAGTCTTACCTTGAAGGTGATTTCAGCCAAGCAGCGTGTGCACTTAATGTAAAAGCGGAATATAGGCAGCCCCAGATAGAGCTCATTCTGAACGGTCTCCTTACGGGCATTGAACTTCTTTCCTTTGTAGATATATTCGCCACATGTCTTACACCTGAGAGACAGTCAAAGTTCAGCATCTTTCATAATGCAAAACAACAAACCACTTGCTCCTTTCTATTACTACTGATTTGTTTACAGGATGAACATTGCAAAAAGAATATTGGTAAAGGGGAGAAATGTACAAGTGGGGCTGTCACTTTCCAGCCATGTGGAAGATTAAAAAAAAGCACTGACACTTGAATAAACGATTGTCTAGTATGTGTCTAATCTGTGTTATGTTTTGTTATTTTAACATCTTACCTCATGTTAAAGGGCGCCATCAACCTCACGACATACTGCCGATCTTTCGGAAGTTTAAGTTTGGGGATTTTTGAGGGATCGAAATCCGGTGGATAGTATTTCTACAAGAGGAAACAGATTTATACATTATAGCGACATACAGTATTTGTTATGGCGAATACCTGACATTTTCAACACAGCATTACTTACAGTTTAAATACCACAAAACACTTTATGTATCAGAGTGCAGCTGAATAATGAATTAGGAGACACCTTACATTTGCACAGCAAGGCAATAGTAATAACTTGCCGAAAGTTCTCGGCAGTAGGGAGTACTTAATTTCAACAAAATCAATGCAATCCGATTGAGCGGAAAGAAAATACAATACTTTCGAAATAAGTTTGTCCTTAATGAATAATTTTTACTCTTCAGCTGTCCCAAGAAGCTAACTAGCTAAAATGCTAACTAAATTCTTGCCAGTTAGTTAAAAATGATTAAGCTAGTAATTGTAGCGACAGACGTAAAGAAAAAAAAACTTACATTCAAAACCTTCCTTTCAGACATGACTTCGGCAAAGCTGAAAACGTACAAAAATAAATAGTGTATTTATCTGAATAGCGACACAACTACGCTAGAGCACACTTCCGGTAATACTCTCGTCACTTCCGGCTAGGACATCCCGCCCCCTTTCGATCGCTGTTGCACTAGTATCATTCATTTTATTGGCTCACGATTGTTTTCGTGTTATGCTGTACATTGTACGTTTTTCAATGACATTTTGCTGTATTTTTATGTATTCGATTGTTTCAGAAACACGTTATATAGTGTTTATAATAATGATTATTATTATGATGATGATAATAATAATAATAACAATAATAATGTTTAAATTATTAAATAACTTTAACTAAAATTCGGTTCAGAACCCATCTTTGTTTATGAATGTGAAACTTCCCTAATATAATTAAAAGTTGTACCAAAAAGACATATCCCTGTCCAATGCTGTTGAAAAGTACAATAAAATGTCAAAAACTTTGAACACTACGTTACAATCTCCTATCTTATAAAATGTTCAACATATGTACAAAACATCTTCGTATAAATCCAGTCATAAAAAATGAACAATTGTTTCCCTTGCTAAACCACGAAATTCATAAGGATCATCTTAATTAACTACCATTAGGTATAAATACGAAATACATGACGTAGCTTCACCTGTCAGTCAGTGTAAGGGCCGGCCCCTGTCTCCTAGATGATTGGTGGAAGTTGGATCCTGGGCCAGGTAAATCCAACAGGCTCGATCTCTGACTCACTTGAGACGGGACACTCACCAACTCGGCGAAACGGTAAAGAAATATCAGCCAAGCATTTCTTACGAGTTTTAAACATAGCAGGCGTTTCTATATTAATGCATCAATTGAAGGTAATACTAAATTGCAAAAAATTTTAAATGCAAAAGATATCATGTGAAAGAGAATATATTAATAATTATGTTGAGTATCAAATATGACATACAGTCAATTAATTTTATTTCTCTTTTCAGAGTGTGAAATCGAGCTGCTTTAGAAGACCATGAAAAGCCTAAAGGCCAAGTTCAAAAAGACAGAAGTAAGAAAACAAGAATTTCTCACTTGCATAGTAATCTAGGGCATTTCAATGAAAAAAAATGACAAAACAAAAAATTGCATGTGTACTTTTTAGCTTTTCATTTTCTGAAAGTATCCGCAAAGTCTTCCTGTAGCCATCTCTTCTTAGTCCTCGAAAGGGAGCCCCTGATGAGTTTGTCCAGTGTTGGGGGGCTGTGAGCTGGGTGTCTGTAACACTGAGCAGCTGCGGGCCACTCTAGCTAGGCCTGCAGACCGAGGGGGTAACCAGAGACTTCTGCCAGGCCTGAATTATTCATAATGTGGGTGACAAGCCGGGAGCTCCCACAGGGGTCTGGGGTCGGCCATAATAACGGCTGATTGCTTTTGCCACTACTGCACAACTAAAGCACTAATCATCGCTAGTCAATCAGTAGCTAACAGGGGCTCAAGCCAACTGCGGGGATGGTAGCTATTATTTATGTAGAACCATCAGCCATAACAATAACAGTATTACCCACTATAAATAAAACATATTTATAGTTTATAAATAAAACATTTTTCATGGTGGGGCAGTGTTTGGTTCAGCAGGTTAGGACGCGATCAGAAGGTCGCCTGTTGAAATCCTGTGGTTGGCGGAATGATCTCCTTGGCAGGATTTTTTTTTTTCAACTTTAGGTTATAATAATGCTTTTGCAAGCATAATTTCAGTCCTCATGAGTTCAAAGGTAAGAGTTCAAATCAACAGCTATTCAAAAATGAAAATTCATGATTTTTCATTTTCCTGAAATGACGTGTCTCAGCGTCATTGTTTTAATATTTTTAACAGTCAAGAAAGTGTCCAAACGTGGCAGAAAGCTTTCATTACTATCCGAAGCTGTTATATTTTACATTCTCAGTATGCTTTCTCACTACAGCAGTTATAACAATAGCCTCATTCGTGTCTCAGGTTACGGTGGCATCCTTTACCTGTGCAGAGTGTCTCCTGTTCCTCTTTATTTTGTGTGGCGTAGGCCTTTAAAACCCTTGGGACCTGCCCTGTTTATGTAGATCACCTTGGTGTGCCTATGTCTTCACAGCCCCGCGCAGGGACTGTAATTAATCATTTTCTGACAGGAAATCTGGTCTTTGTATGAAGGGGAATGGCGAACGGCGCCCTCCTCCTGCAGGTGCGATGCTGCTTTACTCAGCTGGACTCCCCTGGATCGGTCATCTTCCTTATTAACGGTGTTACCCGGGCTCCGCTGCAGTGCGCCTCATGTTGCGTGTCTCCTTTGTTGCACGGAAATGCAGCCTTAGCAGGAGTAGTAGCCTTGAAATGACTTCAATTTATTAAACTTTATTGCCTTGAAATACATTGTTACCAGTGCAGAATCAGCCAAGAGCATGTTTAAACCAAACACCGCTTCTCCTTTCACCTTTTGACACTCTGTTCTTAGTTTACATATGTGCTGGCTTTTAGGCTGGCTTGTACTGTACACAATGTCATTGTAATACTGGTAAGACTTGTGCAGCTCAGATGTGCTTTACTAACTAGCATAGCAGTGGACTGATCAGCTGGAGCAGGTGGTTATGCTGCCGGGACGCTAACCTTTCCTCTTCTAACCCCAATTTCACCAGCTATATTTGTTTCTTTGTTTTACTGAGCTTCCAGGTCAGGATAGTAAAAGGCTGAGAGAGCTTAGCCCAGATAGAGCTGTAAGAGGGAGGGGAAAATGGACAGAAACAAATGTTCAGGCTGGGATTGGGGGGGAGTATGAGGTGACAGTATTAGGTTATGATGTGAAAAAGAAGGACACCAAAGGCGGGACTATGTGTGAGTGTGTGAGTGTGTGTGTGTGTGTGTGTGAATGTGCTGATTGCAGTATGCGTGCGTAGCTCGGAGCAGCAGGACAGCTGAGCAGGGAGAGTCGGGCTGTGAGGAGCCAGTGTGTCTGCACCTTTCTGGGGGGACATCGATGTATCTGTCAGAACGTGTAGCATCCAGGCCACAGGACCTGCTTGTATCCATGGGCCTTCCACGCCTCCGCATGTCTGAGTCTCTCTCAGACCAGTGACTCCTCCCGGGAGCCTTCGGGAGGGGTGGGCGCACTTTAAATCGCTGCCTGAGAGTTATTTCGGGCTGTGTGAATTTTGCTGCGGGTGCACGAGGGCCATCTCTGGGGTTATGATGCGTGCGATGGGCAGAGACTCTTTGAGGAGGTCTGCGCAGGGCTCCGGCCGCGTGCGGTCGTGCCCATCCTAGTCTGCGGGCTGCGATGCGTGTTCTCCCATGAGCGCTGGGCGGCGCCGTGGCCAGGAACCTGCCGCTCTGTGTCCGGCGCCCCCTCTCTATGGATGCCCGGTTCTGGCTGTGCCTCATGAAGCGCTTCTGCCCGTGTCTCTGCAGACTTGCGGTACGTACCTCCCTCTACGGGCCGGGATCTCAGAGAGGACAGCGGGAGGCAGCCATGCGCAGCGATCTGGCTCCTGATATTTTCCTTCTAACCGTAGGAATGTCACGTTTCTAAGTCGAGCTTTGTTAGACTTAGTCAACCTTGCGGACAGAAGGACTGACAGCCATGGGATGGCTGCTGGGTTAGACTTGGTGGGTTGGGGCAGAAAATGCAGACCTCCAGATTAATTCATGCCTCCAGCTGTTTGTGTGCTGTGGTGCTGGCTGGTGGACCGACGTGGACTCAACCTAGTTGCGTGTGAAGTTCTGACCTGGTTCTGAATGCTGCGCTCGTGCTGTCTCAGAGCCAGGACTGGAGTAAAAGCGACGAGAGGCTGTTGCAGGCGGTGGAGCAGAATGACCCGGAAAAAGTCGCCGCCCTGCTGGTGAAAAAAGGACTCTGCGCTTCCAAACTAGATGGAGAGGGGAAGTCGGCGTGAGTAGATGCATCCTAATTCATTTAGATTCTGACTCTGTGCGGTCTGGATCGAGGTGGAAAGTTCAGGTCCAGAAAGTACAAATCCAGACCAAGATCTTGTTTCAACCAACAAGTTGAGTACTCTGTGACTGTGACTCTATATACTTAACTGGTTGGTTGAAACACAGTCTTGGTCTTGATTTGTAATTGGACCTGGAAATTCCACCTCTGGATCTCATCACCCAGTGACACTGAGAATTTGAGCTCACGTTCTCCAGATGCTGCAGCATACGGCTCTCTGATCTTGTCAGGTTCCACGTGTGTGCGGCTCAGGGCCGCCTGGACTGTCTGGAGATCATCCTGTCCCATATCGTGGACGTCACTGCCACAGACAGCGCTGGTACGTCATGTGACCCAGCAGTGGTCACACACTGGCCGCTCGTCTTGATGGCCGTATTACATACCTCCCATTCGACCTTCTCAGAGGAATCAGAGGAACAGATCCTGGTTCATACAGCCCGGGATGCAGTGAAGTCAGCCTCACTGTTTTCACTGTCTGGAGGCACATATCACAAGGCAGGGGACAACCTGGACAGGATGCTAGTCCATCACACACACACACACACACACAGTTTAATGGCACTGATTAGGAGAAACCTAGACAACATGCAAACTCCGCACATGTAGAATGGTGGGACTGATACCCTCAGCCATTGGATTGGTTGGAGGGATGGAGGGGGCGACACCCTGCTGCTGTGATTGGTTGGAGGGATGGAGGGGGCGACACCCTGCTGCTGTGATTGGTTCTTTCTCTGGGAGGGATGCCCTAAACTAAAGACATATTCTCACAATGGACCAACATGAGAATAGCGTCAAAGTTTGCTGTGATCATCTCCACTGACTCCAAGGAGAAACAACCAATCAGTGTCCCTCCCACCACCTCTCCCATCTAGCATCTACCATGAGACAACAGCGTTACCTTCCCCCCCCCCCGCGTATGACTTTTGCTGACCCTGTCTTTGCTTGCATTGCTTTTATCTTCCCCCCCTTTTTCTTCTCTCATGGAAAAGGTTCCAACGCCCTTCACCTGGCAGCCAAGAACGGACACTCTGAGTGCGTGAAGAGGCTCTTGCAGGTGAGTGAGTAATTCAGACACTCCTCTTGTGACCTTATAATGGAGTCAGAGCCGCGGACAGACAGCCTGAAATGTGTTCGCGGGGCAGCCGGAAGGGAACGTGTCCAAACCGCAGGCATCTGGCTCAAATCACACACACGATGCTCTTGGTAGCTCCATCCAGTGGGGGCGACTTTAGCTGGAACGGTGGTGCTCCTATATCGACGGACACAAAGGTCTGTTCAATCCTTTCATTTCCCTCATCCTGCTGCTGGAATAGGAGAGGGTGCCTGTGGACTCCACAGACAGTTTTGGTAGGACAGCTCTGCATCATGCCGGTGAGATAAAACTTTTATAATGAAATATAATTCTGAACCCAGTACAGAACACTCTGACCTGAGCCAAACCCAGTACAGAACACACTGACCTGAGCCAAACCCAGTACAGAACACACTGACCTGAGTCAAACCCAGTACAGAACACTCTGACCTGAGCCAAACCCAGTACAGAACACACTGACCTGAGCCAAACCCAGTACAGAAC
>JAODJU010000033.1:4936905-4957939 GCA_026776725.1 Gnathonemus echidnorhynchus
ACTCTGACCTGAGCCAAACCCAGTACAGAACATTTTGACCTGAGACAAACCCAGTACAGAACACACTGACCTGAGCCAAACCCAGTACAGAACACTGACCTGAAACCTGTAAACTCTCTTTGTAGTGGTCTGTGGTTGCCTGTCCTGCACTGAGATTTTGTGGGATTTCAAGGCGTGTCTTGATGCTCAGGATGGGGTAAGTGAAAATGTATGCTGACTGACGACTTGTCTGCTTTAATTGTTGTCTGATACATAGTGATGTCATTGATGTAATTAGCACATTTACGGTTCCTGTAGTGGTTTATCAAAGTAATGCCACCTGATGATTGCTGTACTGTATATTAGGTTGCATGTTTTTTGACAGGCCATTTAGTCATTACCAGGAACCTTGTGACAGGGGAAGTGGCAGCTAGGGCCTGGATCATTTAGCAAACCATGTGACAGGGGAAGTGGCGGATAGGGCCTGGATCATTTAGCAAACCATGTGACAGGGGAAATGGCAGATAGGGCCTGGATCATTTAGCAAACTTTTTCTAGGTTACCTGTGGGTGGGGCAGCAAAGAAAAGTTTTTTGGATGAGGAGGGAAGATATGGCAGCGATGATGTATTAGAGCTGAGCAGGGAAGGAGTGCAGGAAGGTGGTTGCTGTCCCGCAGAACTAGCGTCGATGGCAACAGGTTACTAGGGGCAACAAAGTGCATTTAATACATACAGCAGAGAACGACAGACATGAGCGTAGATAATGGTTACTTTTCCCTGCTGGGAAAGGTGGTCTTAAATGGGCATGTCCCAGCTCTTGCTGTTTAGCCCTATGATGGTTTAGCTGGGTGGGTCACCAATTGATCATGCTGATGCAGCCAGCTAAACCAGGTAAAAAAACCACACACTGATCATATCACTGCGCAGAAGATATATCAGAAGATATCGTGGGGGTGCTTGTGCTCGTATCTTCTGAGCAGTGATATGATTGGTGCGCGGAGTTTGGTAGATAAAAAGAGAAGAAAATAGCCTTTCTGTAAGGAAAATGGTAGCCTGATACTTATCAGCAGATTACTGATCCTTTTATTAAACATTTATATGTACATAATCATACACTCTGCCTTCAGGACGGGGTCACGCCACTGTTGCTGGGTGCACAGATGAGTCGCGTGGAACTGTGTGCCTTCCTATTGGATCGTAGGGCCATGGCCAACCTGCAGGACAACCAGGGCCGGTAGGGAGCTGCCCTCACCCACCAATCACAGCGCATCACCCACCACTCAGAGCGCGTCACCCACCAATCGTAGCGCATCACCCACCAATCACAGCGCATTAAAGATTTAAATTCAATTATTTAGCAAATGCTGGCTAAAGCGACATACAAGTGAGGGTCAAACAGAGGGTGTTTCTCAATATGCATACTTGACCATACTTGCATTCTTGCACACCTGTTTTACGTCATCTTCCATTACCGAAGACCAGTTCCAATACTAAGAACAGAAGTACAGAGGATGGTAAAAATCCCCAGATGTTGGTCTTGCCCGTCCCCAAATATCAAGGATACATCAGTTGCATCCTCGCCAAATTAGACCAATCCCATGATTCATTGCACCCCAAGTCCATTCTTGGGAGGTAAGTTAGCAAGAGCGGTCTTGCGAAGACCATGAGTACGATCTTTGTGTTCTTGATATTGAGAAAGACGCAGTGGGGTTAAGGGCCTTACTCAAGAGCCCAAAAGCGGCATCGCTCAGCCAGTCACAGGATTTGAACCAATGACTTTCCAAACACGGGTCCGAACGCGCAGAGCCTCACAGTGCAGCCAGGACGGCTTCCTCATTAGCAACTCTGAGCTGAAGAGGGTGAACCTTAGTTCCCTGTCAAACTGACAGTCAGGGGAGGTACGTGAAGAAACGATTTGGCAGAAGGAGGTTCTTCTCAGCGGTGCCTCTTTATTTTTCCGTGGGCAGCTCAGGTAGAACCGGCATCCCATTCCGGATATTCCGCTGCCTCCAGAGCCAAGCTCACGTGTAGAGGAGCCCGTGTCGCCACGCTAGTAGTGATGCCCTGTTGCATCCCTGCCTTGTCCACCCCCCCCAGGACGGCGCTCATGTTGGCCTGTGAGAGCGACAGCGTGGAGACGGTGGAGGTGCTGCTCAGGGGTGGAGCCAGCCCTCTGCAGACCGACGCCCTGGGGCAGACTGCCGCCCACTACAGCGTCGCTTCCGGCAACCGGTACATCACACGCCTCCTGCAAGACGCAGGTAACAGCAAGCGGGGAATTCCGGGGTGCCGTCGCGTGTCACACGTCCCGTCGTACCTCCCGGGTGTCTCTGCTTTGCCGTGGTGGTGGGATCATCATTGCATGACAGAGCATTTATCTACAGCTTCGAGAACCTAACATTATCACCCTAGTAAAAATTACACTGAATCGCAGCTCCATAAACGTTAGATCCGATGTAGGTTTCAGTTAGCGACATCCATCTTCACTGCGGTTTCTCTTAAATGTGTTTAAAGAAAAGTAGTGGAGAAAGGATTCAAACTTACAAACTATACTGTTTACTTCTGTGGGCAAAGATCTTCTTTCACTAAGGCGGAGAAGGAAATATGCCATCTGATTTGGGTTTTTAAATGACAAGTCACCCTCCTGCTGCACACCACCACACATGTGATGTCAGAGTAAAGAGCTAACTGCCATATTTAGTATGAGAGATATGAACAAAAATGCAATGCCCAGAGGAGAAAAACAAGATTTTGGATGTCAGATGGACATAACTGTGGCAGAACAGAGGTGGCCGTTTCAGGCCCAGAAGGTAAAAATCCAGACCAAGATTTTGTTTCACCCAACCAGTTGAGGAATCTGTCTCTGTGGCTCTTTATTCTCGACTGGTTGGTTGAAACAAAATCTTGGTCTGGATTTTTACCTTCTGGACCTGAAGTGTTCATCCCTGTGGCAGACACTGGCAGTTATTCATAGATGGAGAGCTGCTGGCTTTAAAGTTTTCTGAATTTATCTGGCCAGAAAATATTACATTTATAAGTGTGTGTTAACCCTTCCTGGACTAATTGTTGCATCGTGTTGGAGAATTTGAGGAACAGCAAAAGAATGCGTTTTGTTTGCATTGTTAAAAAAGGGAACAGACAATGTGCTTTTGGGAAGTAAGTTAGAGGATAAACGTCCCACTGTCTCCTTCTCCCCCCTGCATACGTAGCCAAGGAGGGCGCAGGAGAGGAGGTAACTGCTCACTGCTTTGTAATGCAGGTAAATCAGATTTCATTACCACTCACTGCACACTGAATTCCCACCTCGCTGAGCTTCTGGTATCGGGGAGTCTCGAGTCTCCTCTCGAACCCCAAGCTGCTGAACGTAGCCTTCAGTGTGAGTAACACCACAAGCTCATGAGCTGATTTTAAAGAATTCATATTGTGCAGAGATTGGGACTGTAATCTGTTGGATTTATTTACTGTTTTTTTTGTGAGGAGTTATTCTTTAATATCTTGTGCTGTAATATTAGAGCGGCCCAGTCAGCTGTTACAGAAGCTTTGCCTTCACTGACCTGTGATTATCTGCTTCTGTCCTGCTCCTCTCCCCTGTCACTCGTGTGTTTGTCCCTTATTGCAGCCTCCGCTGCCCCCTCCGCTGCCTGGGCGCTCCACACCCCGCAAGCGGAAAGCCCCCCCTCCGCCCAGCTCCCCTTCTCAGGTACAAGGTCTCTCTGTCTGGGGCCGCAGCTCATGTGCGGCTCACACTGTGCCAGAGGTGGAGAGTTCAGGTCCAGAAAGTAAAAATCTACCTCTGCACTGTGTATCTATAAAACACTGAGCTTGAATCGCAGTGTTGTGCCTGTATGTCATTCATAGGATGCACCATAAAATCTGCGGGATGTATTTAGTGAAAGGGTCTCCTAACCAATATTGCAGGGCTCTTCAGCTTCCCCGGAGCCACAGAGGCCCTCTCCGGCTGCTCAATCCCCTGACATACAGCGCCCCCCTCAGGCCAGCCTTGTGAGTGACAGCATGTGCATAAGGGCCATCAGAAAAAGGAATGAGAAATTTTACAGGGTTTGATTTTGGTAAATTGTGAAGCTTTTGCATTTTTTTGTCCTAAAATCAGTGCATAAGTGAACAGAAACTACTGACTTTAGGGTGAGGAGAAAAGAAGAGGTTTTAAGAAAAGACCTGCTTAAGTTTTTTTGTAAATAATGAGGAAAGCAGTATGTGTATTTGTGAACAAATATTGGTTTGTAAACTTTCCGTGAGTAAGACGGAGGATGAGGAGGTGTTCGAAGAGATCCGCAGGCTGAGGCTGGAACGGGGACGCCTGCTTCAGAAAATCAAAGGACTGGAGCAGCAGCAGCATAGCGCCCACTCTGCACTGGAGGAGGTACTGCACGCCCAACTCTTCACACAGAGCCTGCATATGTGTGTGTATCTTTGGGGTCTCCATGCACCCTCAGAACCCCCGCTCCTCTCGCCCAGCTGTGTCTGCTGAGGGAGCGGCTAGAGCAGGCCGAAGCTGACCGAGAGCGGCTGACGGCAGAGATGGAGGAGCTGAGAGGACTGCGGACGGCCAGCGACTCGGAGGACATGGAGGACATGCTGGACTTCCCGGGTGGGCAGTGCGTTTGGCTCTGTGGGAAGTAGGTGTGGAGGGTTGGGTCGTCCGCATCTTATCAGCGACTGGTGGTTTATTCCTGCACTTCCCCTGATTACCTCGTCTCTCAGGAGGCAGAAGTACTTACTGGGAATTACCTCTAAATTACTTAGTTGTGTGAGACTGTTGGCTGTAGTTTGCTTCTCAAAAAATTTGATTTTTGACCACGCTAAACGCCGAAATGCCGCTTCCTGTCTGCATCCCAGGTGCGGACCGACTGCTCTCTAGACGTTCCCGGGCTTTCGACCGTGAGTCGGAACCAGGCCAGGCTGACACCACCTCCCAAGGAGAGTCTGAGTCCTCCTCCGCCCCTCGCAGTCGGAAGGAGCTGGAGGCTCTGGTGGGGGAGCTCACCGCCCAGAATACTGACCTGGTCCTCAAAGTCAAGGTTTGGATGCCCGTCGCCCCTAGTAGACATACGACCACACATGGAAGCTGGTCCCATGGGACCAGAAGGACTATCCATCCATCCATCCATCCATTTTCTGCACCCTTATGCAGGATCGGGGGTCAGTAAACAGTAGAGCTCCACTAAGTTTTTTCCAGATATAAATAGAAAGCCAGTAGAGAGTGGGTTGCAGGCATTTTTCATAAAGTGGATTGGGCTTTCTAGAAGAGGAGATTGAAAAATGGGTCAGAAAGACGTCACTTGCAGGGAGCGATATCTGGAGACGTGACTCTATCCAAAGAGAATTATGGCTCCGGAAATAAGGTCATTGGAGCAGAGCTGGGCTGGTAGGAGGCATGTCCGGAGTGTGTAGCTGTTGTCAACGGCTCATGGGGTCCGCTGTTAACGGCTCGGGGTGTCTTTATGTCACTGACACTTTCCCTGGCCGGCAGATGCTGGAAACGTTCGAGAAGGACGACACCGACATGCAGAGCTCCGGGCCGGACTTCGTACCCACGGTGCTCTATGACTCCCTGAGGAAGGAGTTCGATGAGCTGCAGGAGCGCTACTCCCAGGCCCAGGCTGCGGCCGAGGCCTCCAGCGTGACAGGAGAACAGGGGTACATACGACTGCCTTTGGCAGAAAACATTGGCGTGAACATTTTTACACCTGTGTCCACTTTTTTTTGGAGCGTACTGAGGAGAGCTTTGTCTCGCTGTGTTCAGATGCACTCAGGAGATGGAAGGCGAGCAGGGTGAGGAGGAGAATGGCAAGGGGGCCACAAAGGAGGCTGAGAGTGCCGGCAAGCTGAAGGAGAAGCTGAAGGAGATGGAACAGCGGCTGGCTGAGACCCAGACAGAGTTGGAGGAGCTGAAGGAGCAGGTTCAGGTGGGGGTCTTCTCCGTGGAACTCAGTGAGGGCCAGAACCCTGGCATGCAGCATCTGATGGAGCGGGTGAAGGAGCTGGAAGAGGCCCTGGCAGAGAAGCAGAGAGAGGAGGATGCCACGATGAAGAGGCTTTCGGAGAGGGTGCGCGAGCTGGAGTCCACCCTGGAGCAGAGGGAGGCGCAAGGGGAGAGCAAGGGAGTAGGTGACAGAGAGCAGGAAGGAGAGGTGGTGCGTAGGCTGCAGGGCAAAGTGGAGGAGCTGCAGGCTGAGCTCCAGGAGTGCGTCCCCCGGGTGGAGCTCGAGGAGATGCAGCTGACCATGGGACTGCAACTGGAGCAGCTGGCCAGGGAGCGTGCAGAGGCCTCACTGCGGCTAAACAACGCACTGTTGGAGCTGGAGAAGCTGCGGCCCCCTCCGCAGGGCGACGGGGAGGAAGATGAGGACGAGGAGGAGCATTCTGAGGGATCGGATCCCTCCATCACATCAGGCAAGTCTCTCCATGTGTTTCCGTGCGTGGCTATGTGACAGCCAATAGGGAGCTCCAAAGTCAGGAGTGATGAAATACCTTCTATCCAATCAGATCGCTCTGTTCAGATGTCCACCAGCAGCACCCTGGCTGCGGTGAGAGAGGAGCTGGAGGTAGCGCGACAGGAGGCGGCTCAGGCCCTCGACTGCCTGTGTGCAGAGCGGGAGGGACGGGCACAGGACGCCCTGCAAATGAAGGATGCAGTACCACTGTCCCAGCACCAGGAGGCGCTGTCCGCACTCACCAGTCAGCTGGAAGAAGTTGCTCAGGAGCTCGAGGCAGAGAGAGAAAAGCATGGACGCACTCGGCAGGAAGTATCCAGGCTGGAGGCGGAACTGCAGACCACAAAACGGGACTTTATATCCAAAGAGGAGCACGAAAAAGTCAAGGTGCGTTCCAGCACATACCACTCAAAAGTATGGACACACCTTCTTTTAATGCATTTTTCTCTATTTAAGCTGTAAAAGCCCCCAAGGCAATTAAGTATCAAATACTGTCTCGCAAATATTGCAGCAACCAAGAGTAGTGTTCAACATCTCAAAACTTTCCCAAATTTTAGAGTGTTCAAAATAGCCCCCTTTTGCTTCAATGACAGCATTGCAGACTCTTGGCGTTCTTTCAGTCAGCTTCCAGATGTAGCCGTCTGGAATGCTTCTCCTGCAGTCCTGCAGGAGTTTCCACAAGTTCTGGGCAGAAGTTGCTACCTTGCTCTTACTCTTTGATCCAACTCACCCCAAAGCAGCTCTGTAGGGTTCAGGTGGGGGGGGGGATTGTGGGGGCCAGGTCATCTGTCACGACAATCCATCTCTTTCCTTGTTCACAAGATAATACAGCCTTACTTAACCTCAAGGTAAGCTTAGGGTCGGTATCTTGTTGAAAAACAAATGATTTTCAGTAGGTGTGTCCAGACTTGTGACTGGTACTGTAGAAGTTGTGCTTCTATCAGGTGTGGTAGCACATTGAAGCACAGAGCCAAGGTTTATAATCTGTGGGGAGCTTGGAGCTGACGTACTACCTGCATATGCCTCAGGTTAGGAAAAGCAGACAGTTCATTCAAGACAAGGCTAAACTTTCACCATGTAGTCAGACGCCTTCATGGTGAAAGCTGCCGGCGTACAGTGGAGCTCCATCAGCAGGTCCTGCTTCCTGCTGGGCTCTGGGGTCCGGTGCGGTTTCTGCTGGGAACCGTGGATTCCTCACTTGAGGGCTTTGGATAGACAATTCAACAGGGAGAGATGGGCAGGTATTCGTGGTGGAGCAGGTGACTGATAAAGGGGCGTGCAGGTGGAGAAGATTCAAAGCAAAGGTGGGCTTCTCAGATGGATATTTAAAAGCTTTTGGACTGCCAATAAAACAGTCTGTTCTTACATCCTTAAATTCAATATACTAAAACATTAAAAATATATCCAAAATAACATTCAGAACAGAAATAATCTTATAACAACGTATAATTCAATTTTGTTTATTGAAGATACAAGAAGCACTTAATTGATATTGTCATATAACCTCTGGTCTCCTTCTTGAACCCCACCTGCCAGACGGCGCTACAGCGCTCCCTGCAGGACAGTGAGAGCAGAGTGCAGGCAGCCCAGGATGTGCTGAGTGAAAAGGAGGCGGAGCTGAAGGAACTTAGGTCCCAGAGGGCGGCCGAGCAGGGCATGGTGTCCAAGGAGGACCACGAAGCCCAGCGGGTCTCCCTGCAGGCCGAGATCAATGCCCTGAGCGCCCAGATGGTGGAGCTCACACGCAAGCACGAGAAGACCTGCACGGAGGTGCGTGGGGAGCGGCGCAGAGTCCCCTTCCGGCCTCCCGCTGGGAGGCTCCTCATGTCACCTTCATCCTACCTTCACACCTCCCCACAGGTGTTTCAAGTGCAGAGGGAGGCCCTGTTCAACAAGAGTGAGCGCCAGGCAGCGGAAGAGCAACTGGTGGCCACTCAGAAGCAGCTGGTGGACCTGCAGGCCCAGTCCAGCCACGTGCAGGAGCTGCACAAGGGCATCCAGGACTCTCAAGGCCTGATCAAGGAGAAGGACCGCAAGGTGAGGCCAAGGAGCAGAGAACCTCACTGAGAGAGGCTGCCGCTCACTGTGCACCTTGGATTGCCGAGCGCCTCATTTCCTTCCTCTCCCCTAGATCACGGAACTGTCCAAGGAAATATTCCGCCTCAAGGAGGCCCTGGGAGCTCTCTCTCCCCCTCTGGGCCTGTCCTCCTCAGGCTCCTCCAGCCAGCAGGTGACGCTGCAGAACCACGTGGCCGTACTTACGCAGCAGCTCCAGGTGAGGGCAGCAGAGGACGGTTTTCAGAGCACTGGCGCATGGAGGCAGTCACGACCTACGTGGGCGGCACGCATCAGTGGCTGTGTGTTGGTTTCGTCTCTGTGGGGGAAGAATAGTCCCCGTGTTTTTTAGCTCGTAGATCAAGCATGAAATGTGATCAACAATTTTTGTTTAAAGCTGCGGTAGAAAAAGTGGTAACACTACTTGACGGGGCAAAAATAATGTAGTATTACGCTATTACTTATATATATATATATATATATATATATATATATATATAAATTAACCACAAACTCACATACTGATCTCATGTTACGTCATCATTAATGAATTGTGACGCAGGTTTTATCTTAAGCAGTTACTATGTTTGTTACGATATCTGTTAATTCTGTAAACCTTTGTGAACTACTGAAGGAACAAATCATGAAAAACACAAGTGAAATACCGATCTCACGTTTCTTCATCATTAATGAATCGTGACGTATCTTTCATCTCAAACACCGACTATATTCGTTCATGATTTTGTACTTCAGTAGTAACTGAGTTATTACTAAGTATTTGTGCCCTGTCAAGTAAAGTGTGACCTATAATTTGAATAGTCTCTCCTGCCTGAGCCCCGATTTCTCCGTTTGCAGGAGTGGGAGCAGAAGCACCGGGCCGTGGTGTCTGTGTACCGCGCTCACCTGCTGTCAGCTGTGCAGGTCAGTCAGCAACCGTGCAGGTCAGTCAGCAGCCATGCAGGTCAGTCAGCAGTGCAGGTCAGTCAGCAGCCGTGCAGGTCAGTCAGCAGCATGTACAGGTCAGTCAGCAGCCATGCAGGTCAGTCAGCAGCATGTGCAGGTCAGTCAGTAGCCATGCAGGTCAGTAAGCAGCCATGCAGGTCAGTCAGCAGCCATGCAGGTCAATCAGCAGCATGTGCAGGTCAGTCAGCAGCTGTGCAGGTCATGGATGGATGGGCAACTCACTAGATTCTTCACCTTGCCAACATACAAAATTGGTTTGGATCCACGCAGTCTAATTATTATCAGCTATAGCTGTTTGAGTCCGGACTCGCTCGGCCTGCGTTTGATGAGAGCTGCTCACAGTGTCCGGGACGCTGTCATTTAACAGCACAGCGTGATGGTAGGTCCTCAGTATCTGACCTGGCCTGTGTCCCTCAGGGTCGAATGGACGGGGAGGTGCAGGCCTTGTTACTGGAAATCCTCAGGATGTCACAGAAGGAGCAAGGCTGAAACGCCCCCCCCCACCCCCAAATAGACCTCCTCCTACTGAAAACCAACCTTGTGCCGCAGCGGACGACTTACGGCGTAAAACCGTTAGATGGAATGTATGAGTTGTCGGACCCGAGAAGAGAATTCTGATTCATCACCCCTGACAACAATAATGCAACGAGGTGTGACAGTCTTGTCTGAATCACTGACAGTTAGCGATTTGATGCCTTCATTTCCAGCCACCCGCCTGACTTTCTTTTGTATTACATTCCTACAATAAAGAGAGATGATGACCTGCACTTTTATTTTCTTGTCTGAATGTGTGAGTCACCTTGACACGGTCACGCATAAACATAACACCAAATGAGCTGAGATATGTAAAGACCCTTAGCCTTCAGATGAGCTTCCGTTTGAAATACTGATGCTGGTTTTGTTCAACACTAAAGGGTCACACATATCCTAATGAAAAGGGGTCACACAGCCGGGACTGAGAAGCCACCATTTGGGTGCTAAAATACATCATTGTGATGACATTCCTTATCCACATTGTTTTTGTAAGTCTGTAGAGTACATCATAAAGCTATTTACAGATTCTTCTGATCGAAGATCATCACCTGCTCACCAAGATCACCCAGTCTTCAAATGACTGACATTTTCAGCTTTTTATAACTTCCTGTATCTTACTTGGAAGTGGAACAGGTGGAACTCTCTATATTCTTCCTGTTTTAAAGGTTTTCATGGAAAGACTACTTGGTTGCAAAATTCTCAGTGACAACTGCAAATCTCTCCACCAAAAAAAATGCTATTTGGAAAACCTTCATCCCAGAGAGAACATGAGGAGTGATGTGTGGGTTTATCTAGTCTTGTTGCTTTTCCTACTGAGATGGACATTTGTATAATTCTGAGCACTTGTCAGAAGTTGTGTGGGGTGCTCTGGGTCAAGAGGATGTGGGCTTTCAGCACAGGTTAGTCCTACACACCTTTCCACCTTCACCCCCCAGGCTTGACACCTCAGCGCCTTGTAAAGTGTACATGGTAAAGGGTTCAAACGACGGCTGAAATGAAAGGTGACCCACTTTCATTCTGTCCTGAGAAAATGCTCACGCACATTTTCACAGCAAATTAAAAGGAACTTCAATATAGACCTTCCATGCAGTAAAGGGGATGCCAGTTGTAAGGTTTGCTAGACTGCAAGCAAACTGACGTCATTTTCCATAAGTAGCATGTGCTGCAGTCAATCATGATGCGAGTAGTGTACACATGCTATACAGGGTTTTGATTGGCAAATTTGTTAAAAGAGCAGCTCAATTGTGGTGGCCATCGCATCGAAATGAGACAGACAAGAGCGAAAAACAGCTCCAGCCTGACCTTTTTAAACACACAGAAGACGTTTCCCTTCTTTGGAAGAGTTTTATTGAAAATTGCATTTCTTTCAAAGAGGAGCCAACGCAAGAACCTCCTGAGATGGCAGGCAGGTGCACAGAGGAATTTTTTTTGGAGATCTGCGTTCAGCGCAACACGGAAATGACTGGCATTCCTCCTTCCCTGGCCATGTGCCGAGTGACCTCCGGGTCAGCAGGACCCGTCAAATAGCAACTCAATAGCTCAGTTGGTAGTATCAAATGCTAGTGATGGACAAAATGGCACTTCATGAACCATTTGCTGTATTTTTTGACCCCACTAGATGGTGCTCTTGGTTTGCTTTGGGACATACTTTGTGCCCTTTTTTGAACAGAGAACACCATCTAGCGGGGTCAAAAAAATATAGCAAATGGTTCATGAAGTGCCATTTTGTCCATCACTAGCACATTCCTGCTGGACGACCAGCAGCCCGAATGTGGACTGCAAAGGAAGGCAAAGCCAGCATCTTGTCACCATTTTTCCAAATAGGTGCAGATGAATAAATTATACAGGACTTTCTAAATGAAAGACACGTTTACCTTTAATCAATATAAATCTAATCGTTAGGAATTCTGGGCAAGACCGAGCTTTAACTCTGCCATCACCACTGTCTACGCCAAACATAAGATGCATACACATATATCCAAATACATGAGGAATTTTACTTTCTGTTCAACATAAATCATTGCAGATGGGCACGGAGACCATTAAGGCACTGTTCTGTATTTCTCAGGGATACTGGATACCAGGACTGATATTCTGCATTAATATATACGCTGACTTGATCTGTTTGCTGATTCCTTGACGGCACACAGAGACAAGCTTAGCCACAAGGTCTCGAAGCTCACAGTCTGAGAGCGTCTGGGAGAGACCTGGTCATAGGACAAGCAAGATGGAACAATGACACTTAAAGAACAGAGAGTGGAAGCTGCTTCCTGTCAGCACCCCGGATCTGTCCTTTCTGGAAAACTAAGAGCGAGCGGAATGTGACCAAACACAATACCAGGCTGAAGTTTAAGAGCACTCCACAGGACCAGCATCAATAGCAGGAGTGTCCCGCTTCACGTTCGCTGTGCCACAGTCACGACACGCTAGGAGGAACGCGCAGGGCTTGGCTCTCCTCCATGCGAGCAGAGGGGTCACGGGGGCTAGCAGGAAAATGAGAAGTCCAGCTTCACAGAATCTGGATATTGGCAAAGTCGTTGTGCAATACTGGTCAGAATTAATGGTCATTTTTCTTTTTTATTGGGAAGAGAGTCAGTAAATTAGGAAGATCGTACGGGACTCAGTATGTCGTCCTGAGGTAAAGCTAAACATAATGCTGCCATAAAATAAACAGTCCAAAGTGGCTAAAAAACTAAAACACGGCTTTCAACATTAACTTTCAGGTGAAATTCAACAGATTGGGAAGTTTTACGCCACCAACAGAAAACTTCCTAACTGGTTGTATAAGGCTGACCGTAAAACGGGGTTTGTGTTTCTCGCCAGAGGAAGGTTCTTCTAACAGCATCCAATAGCATAAGCTGTCAGTAAAGTGAACCTCCAAGCTATAAGACCTGTGAGAAGAAGCAGGTCATCCTGACTCAGAGGAGCCTTACAGGCAAGCTGACGTTGTCGCAGTGCAGGGACACGGACGGATTTTCTCACTCAGAGTCATCCACCACATCCGGCTTCCCGCGTCATGGATTCCTGGGTAAAAATGGCTCTGGGCTTAAAAAACGAATCCCTTTGGACGAAGAAAAGCAATACAAAGCTGCCACAGCTCCAATTCGACCGGTTCTCCAGAAGCAGCTTAAGACTTCTGAGATACAATTGAGATCCACTCGCATCACTCCAGATCAATCAAATCAGATCAGGCCCCAAACGTACGTTCTCAACAACTGGTGCCATTGGCGCCCCCTGGGGGAGCTCGCACCATGGGGTACGTTCTCGTAGGTGAAGCTCCATGTTAGTGATTGGGACTGGCCAAGGGCGTGCATAGGTCTGCTTCTCAGGGTCCATGGTGCGTTCCTGCAGAAGGGGGGAGCTCCAGAGCTCTGTTCACATCCTGCAGCACGGCGTGAAATTCTCTCCCTCAGCTACTGCTTTTTGTTTATTTTCAAATCGACGTCAGTTCCATAGAGCCGCTAGCAAGACGAGGAAAAAGTGCAGAAGCGAAATGGATGAGAGGTTCGAAGCGGAGCTGGGAGACATTGAACGTTGGGGTGCAGGGCGTAAGTCAGAGCGATCTGTCCGCCCCGAGAGCGCCGCCCCTTTGGCCTGTGCACTTACCACCACGAATGTTATGGGGGGAGGGGGGGGGCGGGGCGAGTGTCACTGTTTCCTACAGACCACCTGCTGGAGGTGTAGCTCACTCTCTGCAGCCACGATGGGCAGCTTGTTTTTCAGGTGGTAGTTTATGAGATGGTTGATGCTTTCGAACAGCATGTCCTTTGTCCGGACCTGTCAAGGCGAAGGTGTTAAAATTGTGAGTTAGCAAACAGCCGAAATGCAGCTGTGACAGATGAAAGCTTCCCCCTATGCAGTGCCGTAGGGGATGCAGTTTGACTTTTCTCATGCAGAAATAACTGAGTGCGATCTCAACTGAACAGCAGGGGACGCACTTCCTTCTAAAGAAGTGCACTCAGATGTGCAGAGCAGTAACAGGGCCATACATTCAGGCAGGGTAAATGCTTCACAAATTTACCATGGTGGACCCCAAAGTCCAGGGCCCATTCCAGCCCTGCCTATGTGGGTCTCTAAAGTCAGTACCAGTCAAAAGTCTGGACACACCGGCTTGTAATACATTTGTCTCTATTTTAGCTGTTATTCACCTTTTAGGTAAAAGGCCTCGAGGCAATGAAGTAATATTAATTAGATATTGCAATGACTGAGATTTTCTCAGATTTTAGACTCTTCAAAATTGCTTCGATGCTTTGACTCTTGGCATTTTTTCGACCAGCTTCCAGAAGTAGTCACCTGGAATGCTTCTCCAGCAGTTTTGAAGAAGTTTCCACAAATTCTGCACTACATTGCTCTTACTCTTTTATCAAACTCACCCCAAAGCAGCTCTATAGGTTCATGGTCGGGGGGGATTGTGGGGGCCAGGTCATCTGTCACGACAGCCCATATCTTTCCTTGTGCACAAGATAATACAGCCTTACATAACCTTGAGGTGAGCTTAGGGTCTGTATCTTGTTGATAAATAGGTGATTTTCAGTAGGTGTGTCCAGACTTGTGTCTGGTACTGGATGTCTAATCAAAGGCCAATCAGTTAATCAAAATCTTTTCCGGCTGAAAGATGGATCCTGTTTAATGGGGTAAATGTCAGCAAGCATTCTGTAATACAATAAGCTCTGGGTATCTGCTGGTTCCCACGGCCTCGCTCACCACGCCCTCGGGGTCCACGAGCAGCAGGTGTTTGGGCAGTCCGCAGTGCATGCCTGTCAGGACGTATTGGCCCGGGTTGGTGGCGCTGTCGCGCACCAGGAAGTCGCCGTCGCGCGCCAGCAGCTTCTCAGCGTCGCGCCGGCTCATGCGGCCGTGGTACCAGGGCTCGCGGCACAGCTGCTCCTCGGTGGGGGCGATGGGGGCGCGCCGCCTGGGTGGGCTGGGCCACTGCTCCTCCAGCACGGGGGCGCCGCTAGCCTCGTGTAACTTCAGGGCGTCCTCGAAGGGTCCTGGGGAGTCAGGGGCGTGAGAACCAGGGCTAATGTGGGAGATGTGTACCCCCTAATATTTAATTTGGCTTCATTCACACCACCCCCCCACACAAAAAATAATCCTTTATGTTTAAATTATTAAGCTGCCCCCCCGATATCAAATTCTCTCTCCATGGACGTGATGGGTGGAGACTAGAAATTATGCGGCGATGAGGGGGTTGTAACCCCCCCCCAATAATCAAAACCAACCAATACAACCCCCTGGACCCTGAATTCCTCAACACCCCCCCCCCAACACTCAACCCAAAATTGTGCCCTTGGGACAGACAGCCAAGCAAGCAGCAGGCCCAGTTCTTTGGGGGGGGGGCTGCTGGGGGACTCTATATATAAATCAGTGTCTCTGCTCTGAAAGTTGGCGTGTATCAGTCATCTCATTTTGCTATATTATGTACAGAACCTTCAACCTTGACAGTCAGCATGACTCCCAGACCAGAGAAGGCAGGACTCACTCATGTCGAAGATGTCCTTCTTGGGGCTCTCGGGACAGCAGGCGTTCCTGCCTCTCTCGGCCATCGCTTCCAAACCTTCCAAGCTCTGAGTGTTTACATACAGGTGTTCCTCGTAGTCACGGCTACCGGGACCGTGGCCATCGGCACGCAGGTACCCGTCCGAGGTCAGGCCTGCACAGCATGTGGCAAACACCCGTCACACACATGTGTTATTGCATTAAAAACCAAAGTCATTCAAATATCCAGTATATTCAGCAGGGATGGAAAATCTCTTTCCACTACAGACACACTCAAAATGAAACCACACTAAAGTACATGAGAGTAAATGAAAAAACTGTTACTGATGACTGACCATAGATATATTTGGCATTATACTGGATAAGCGGCTATGGGAGATGCTTGGATGGGTGAAAGAATGTACTGCAGTACCAACACGCACCACAAGGGGTCTCACCTGAGCCACTATTAATCTCCGTGTCCCAGTGGACCTCATAGCACAACTGGCCAGGGGGGTGGGCAGTATCTCTTCTTGAGGAAGACCCTGACTGACAAAGCAGATGTCCCACAAATGTTAAAATGCTAAGTCGCTGCTGGCTAATCTGCTGTAACAAATCAGCGAGTCAGCTCATATTTAAGGCTCAAGGAACCGGGAGCGTTGATTTTAACGTCACCGTCTAACGCAGCTCAATTCCTGGATAAAGCAGTCATGCATCTGATAAAGCTATCGTGACACTTTGAACTGGCCGCAGCTTATTTTGGTAAAAGTACGAAATGTGTGTGCAAATACAGCCATGTGTAACCAGTGAGCACCAGAGACACACCTGCGCTGCCTTGCTGGGGGGCTGGGAGTGAATGTGGCCCAGGAAGGCCCCAGCGGGTCTCAGCCTGGAGTCCACCAGCCCCCCGACCGGGGGCTCTTTCCCCGGGATGCTGTTGTAGTAGTCGTGCTCCGAGGCGTCCTCGTCGTCGCCCCACGCCGATTCACCAGTCCTAATATTCCTAAGCCCCGCGGACAACGAAAATAGTCTATGGATGCGGCCCTTTGCTGCAGCCTTTCCCAACCTGGGCCTCGTGGACACACAGACAGCCCATGTTTTTGCTCCCTGACAGGGTGCTGGGAGGGAACTGTCAGGGGGTCCCTTGGAAATGGGTTGGGAAATACTGCTCTACTAGATATGTGATTATGTAAGACGGATGGCTGGCTGGATGGATGGATGGTGGGTAAAAAGCTTAAAGTATAAAGACCCATACTAAAGCCGTGATAACTTTATGACAGGAGAGACCATTAGCTTGAAGAGCTACGTTGGTCGACTAATGCTAGGAGTGTCTCCATAAACCATGCTTTTCTGTTTTAACTGTATTAAATGCATGTAAGGTTACTGTATGTATGTAGGCTCACACATGCATTTACCAAAACTGACGTGTTTACATGTCGGCACACAGACAGCAGCTGCCGTGGGTGCTGAGTGTGGCGCCCTCACCTGTCCAAGGCGGAAATGGCCTTCGGAGGGCTGTGCAAATACTGCTTGAACTGCAGCTCGAAGGCCTGGCCGATGGTGCTGATGACACTCTGTGCCAGGCCATCGCAGCACTCCAGGATGTGGCAGGCTTGGAGAGTGGGGGCCAAGAAGGGTGTTGGTGAATGTAGTTTTAACCATCAACTACGTTTCCCTTGATGCTACGGCCAGGCAGGGCAGACTCACCTCTCTGATTGACAGGATCTTTAGCCACATAGGCCACATAATCCGGCGTGTCCTGAAAATGAATTCAGCCAAAAGTTCAATTAAAATCGCCCGGTGAAGGCTGCCAAATTGAATTTAAAGCCCCGTGAAACGGTGCCGTGGCTGGCCTTCCTCACCGTGTCTCCCCCGGAGGCGAACGAGATGGACTGCATGGGGTGGTGTGCAATCACCTAGTCAGAAAAAGACAAACAAACAAATAATTCATGCATCAAATGAACCTTTTTAATCAACCGGCTGGTCTTCATGTTCGACCTCAGAGGGGACCGTTTGCCTCGACGGGGACGATCACTCCTGCTCGAGTAAATTCTGCCTGAACACGCACAAAGAAATGGAAGCGTGACATTTCGAAAGTACAGGACGGAGTGATATTATGTGAAAAGTAGAAAAGTGTGGAGCAGAGCTCTACACTGTGAGAGATGAGATGGTACTTCATTGATCCCCGGAGGGAGAGGAGGATGTTACAGCAGCGCAGAATCTGATTGCAGAAACAGAGAGACGCAGCAAAAGGGGCAGAATGAGAGAGAATGTGAAGGTACAAACAGAACATGAATAAACAATTAAAAAATAAAATCTACAGATGTGAATGAATCATTTATTATAATGATGAAAACTTTAAAAAAAAAAGTCTTTGAAAAATACTTACTCATCATCAATGGGCAATTTGTCTTTATTAAATCTAACCAGCTATTGTCATTTGTCATCTGTAGTGTCACCATGAATATGTTTAATGTGTGAAATATAAATGACACTGTCTAACCATGTACCGACGTATTTAATATTCAGCTCAGTGAAGCAATTAATGTTTTAAATGAAAAATGCACGGCAGTGCTGTAATATAAGGAAGGAGAGTGGAATATAATTAGTCTTTGCAATACATTATTAACAGAGCAATAACAAATTTCTCTCTATATAAGCAACAATCGGGCAGATAGAGCACAGGGAGATCCATAATGAGTAATATGAGTCAAATATGACTTCAGCGATTCCTGAGGGACGTGCTATTATAAGTGACATTGTCATTTCTTTTGTTTCACATCATTTCCTCAATTTGGCATCGCAAGTCATGCCACTGCCTGCATGTCCCTCGCTCCGTGCGTGACACGCACACCAAAGGGACCCGGTATTTACGCACCCTCATGTTATCCACACGCCCACCTCAACGATCTAGGGCAGGGGTGGGCAATCGTATCCAGAAAGGTCCGCCGTGTGTGCGGGGTTTCGCTGTAACTACCTAATTAGATTCCTAATTACAGGACTGATTGACTGAAGACTCCTCACACCTGGGTTTGGACAGCTGACCTACAGGTTATCCCAAAAACCTGCACACACACCGGATAAGATTGGCCCCCCCTGCTGTGGGCAGTGTGCCTGTTTCACAGAGTGATACGTCATGCTCAGTGGGGTCCTGGATGCATCTGCTCAACAGCAGGGGTTGCTCTAGAGCAGTGTTTCCCAATCTGGTCCTCGGGGACTCACAGACCACATTTCTGCTCCCTCCCATCTCCCAGCAAAAATGGGGGGAGCAAAGGAGAGGGGGGGAGTCTGCAAGGACCGGATTGGGGTGGGGAACCTGGTCACTTAGGCCATCAGTCAAGATCCAAAGTGATTCTCATTCTCTGGGCCTCCACAGGACTAACAGTCGATGTACAATCATCATTTCCTTGACAAACAGCGTGATTCCGCTATTCAAATGAGCGGCGTGAAGCGTAACTTGCCTCAATGGAGATAATCTACGTGAAATCTAAAGAAGAAAAAAGAAGGTTGGCCTACAGTGGGAGCCCGGAAATCCCCATTTCTACAGTGGATGTTAGTTTCTCCAGCACTGAGCCAGGATCTCTCACGGGGTGCTGACCTGGCGTGTTGTGGGGATCAGCAGGCTGAGGCCCTCGATGCAGATGTTCACAGCCACACTCATGCCTGCAAAGCGCAGGTTGCACTTCCCCATGATGCACTGCAGCGCTTTGCTGTTGGCCTGCGATAATACATAATAATAAAAAAATATTATTATATTGTATTATATATTGAAAAATGTCGGTTCCCCGTTTCGTTCACAAAACCAGGCTTAGATGAGCTGGTGCGGAGAGGTTCTCACCTTCTTCTTCCAGGCCCCTTTCACTCCAGGAACGGCTTCGTAG
The DNA here is from genome assembly GCA_026776725.1 of Gnathonemus echidnorhynchus. Classification (NCBI taxonomy): domain Eukaryota; kingdom Metazoa; phylum Chordata; class Actinopteri; order Osteoglossiformes; family Mormyridae; genus Gnathonemus; species Gnathonemus echidnorhynchus. Next base: position 4,956,254 of record JAODJU010000033.1, read on the forward strand.
AGTTTGTTGATGGCCTCCCTGCGGGGCAGCAGAGTCACGAGCGTCAGATCAGAGAAGGACGGCGGACAACGGCTTGAAAAAGATCTGCCCAGGGACACATCAGCCAGACTGCAGTGCCTGACGGTGGCGGTGTGGAGAACCCATGATGGAACCATCCAGAACACAAGGGGGCATGTGGAGTTATTTGGCCAAGATATACAGTAGTTAAGATCAAACAGCAAGTTCATCTGGTATGACAGTGCAATGAGACTCTACTTTTCAGCAATATCTATAATAATCATTTCCAGTCAGCCACTTGTATAAGACAGCGCCTAGCAACAGCATCCAGCCATAAAAATGTTCTTCCTCAGTGCAGCGCATTAGCTAAATAATACATCCCATTAGGCATCTCTTTCAAATGAGGGAGGTGGTGCTTACATAGTGCCAACTCCATCGCTCTCGCCGAAACTGAACTCTAAAACAAACTTTCAAGTTGCGTGACAATCGCTAGGCAGCAGGTGTCAGAGCTGCGGGAACAGGTCTGCCCGAATGGTTACAGGTTCGAGTGTCGCGAATCTGGACTAACATAATCAGTTGGTAAGCGAGCTGAACTGGTAAACTACAGAATCGGGGGCGGCAGCAAAGAGGAAATTTAAAGGTAGACTCGGTAGCCATGGGGAGAGGCTGTCGCTCAGACTGATAGAACACGATCGATGATGCTCTGATCTGAGCCAGCATCAAGAAACCGGGGGGACCAGCGACAGCTGCTTGTGTCAAGGACTCAGTCGGGATCAAGTGGCTTATAAATATTTAAAAAGCGAAGCTTGTCCTCTACGTTACGGACTTTCAGGTTTGTTTTTTTTTCATAATCTCATCCCCTGTGAAGAATGACAAATAAGACAACAACCAGCTTCATCTGCTCATATTTTTCATACGATAATAAGCACCACATAGAGGATGGGTGTAGGTCTTCTGAGTCTGGGAATCACATCAAACCCTGGAATGTGGGGGTCGCGTCCCCCCCCCACTTCGTGCCTATATGTTTATCTGCATGGTGAGACGATACCTGGTCTACAAACGACCCTCACTGTGCTGACCCATCCATAGTGAGAGGCTGAACTGTGTGTCATCATTCCCAGATCTGACTGCATCTTCTCTGTCATCTTCTCCATATCAAAAGAGTTAAAATGACTGATCGAATTCCTGTGTCATAAACATTACGCTGATCGTGCTTGTCGGTGTGGTGGTATGACTGTCAGAATCGATTTCATTCCAGAATTCTCCCATCCTCAAGCAGCTAAACTGGGATATTCCTGCTTTGAAGTCTGCATATAGTGCATATAGTGACATTATAGAGCAGATTACTGTGTATTCTGGTGAAGCATTATTTTATAGTCAGTGAGCTGCATGCCATAACGTTTGTTCTTTAAGCAGGACAAATATGCTTTCACATTTACTGTTTTGTCTGGTTGTCTGTTTGGCACCCCCCCCCCCCAGCCCCACCATACAGGCATTTTCCACCATCTTTCATCTATCTGTATATGACCTAGTGCACTGCAGCACAGCCATTAGAGAGCATCATCGATAATATATATCTCTATCTCTCCATCTCAGCTGCTCTGCCTGCACTTAGCGCTTGCTCTGCCCGCAGCTCACATTACGGTATCGATCGACTGGGGGAGGGGGGGAGCGGGGGAGGGGAGGAGG
>JAODJU010000033.1:4958039-4977708 GCA_026776725.1 Gnathonemus echidnorhynchus
GGGGGAGGGGAGGAGGGCGGGTATGGTTTTCCAGCACATCATCATAAACCTCCGTGTGTGCATGCTTGCACGTTTTCTGCGTGTGCACACAAGAGCACAATGGCTACTCGGAAGATCACCTCTTTGGAAAATAAGAACTACTGAAAAATTAAACCGACAAAATGTAAAAGACCCTACTGAAATGTAAACCCACTTTAGTGCAAATCTTCATCTATTAAATATCTATCGTCCAAACATTCGTGTTCCCAATGAAGACCCCATCTGGGGAAGATGCATGATAAACTGACAGAACATTGACACTAATTGTACTCAATTATTCAAGCTGTATTCAAGCAGTAAAATCTAACTAGTGATAAATCTACTGAATCGTATGAGTCTGGGTGTTTCACACACGTCAGCATTTGACTGAAAGTATATAATTTTTTTTTATGGAAGAAATCTGATCCAATTTCTACCGGACCCATAAATAAGAGTATTTTTGAACAGTTTTACGTTGCCTCGCAGAACTTATGCATTCACTCGCAATTGTTTTTGCAGAACGGAAATGTTTTGGGAGGGAACGCAAAATTATTTTAAAATAATTATTTTATGGGCTCTGTAGATTTCACAGACAACAGAGAGAGAGTGGGCCCCGACTCACCTTGTCACCTGTGTTCTAGTGTTGAAGTCCAGAGATCGCATAGACTTCAGAACCTCAATGCAGCCCATGTACTGTAAAGAAGGGGAAAATAATGCTTTGGTTCACATCCGTTTGGAGATATTTTGTATATTATTATGCCGTAAAGTTAGCGTGAAATTCACTTTCTGAGACCTTCTAATGTCAAATGTCAATCAGAAATGTCAGCATGCTAAAACCGCATTCTGAAACTGAATCCTTTATGACACAACTTTAGTGAATTGCACGGCCTCAGATACATGCGCCAGTACAAATGACTGACACTTGGTCGTAACTGAATAATGCTTTGACTTAATGTCATTCTAGACAATAATTATTTTCTAGAACTCTCGTAGAATGACGTCATGATTGGCAGTCTGAGGGGCATAATTGTTTTTTGAATAGATAAGCAATGATCCAAGGCATTAAGATGTCAGCTTAGCTCTGCGTTAAGTGCCAGGTCACAGATGCTGGGAGTTTTGTGTGAAGATGTGGGAATCTTTATTGACTGATTCAGTGTGAATAAAGAAAGCAGAAGAGGTATCGCGCCAAAATATGTACAATGTTTATATAATGGGGTGATTCACAGATGTCTTGCACTGAAGTATAAAGACCCACATTTTAACAAAATCATTTGCCACTCTGCGTTTTCTCAGTCCAGTCAGCACGGTTATGAAGTTGCCCAACCTGCCCCTTGCTGAACAAATTTAATCGAGCAGCATCAGGAAGGACCGGCTTAGCTATACAGTATATCCTCACACAGTGTCAGCAGAAATGACTAAACTACCTCCATGACGCAGAAGCGCGAGGATCGTGTGATGGCCAATGGCATTTCATGTAGTTAACCAGTGTTGATATGGTCTCACTTTCACGACAGACACGGCACACAAACTACATGAGCATGCTGGTAACCCTTAAAACTACCTAACAACCCAGAACCTGCAGATGCTGTAGAGCATGTTGTGACAGTTTCATTGAAATTATGATGCGTTTTTCTTTCGGTGGAACTGAGGATTTGTCGGAACGTTGTGGTCTTGGCCAGCGGCACGCCCACACTTCAGCAAAAAAAAAAAAAAAAAAAAAAAGACGTCAATAAGCACATCGATAAACACCAGCAAGTGCACCAATTATGCTAATATACTACCATACACTTACTCATAGCTGTCCCCCACCCGCCGGTAATGTTTACCAAAGGCTTTTGTGGGCACCACCCCCCCCACCACACAACTGCAGTTCATAAACAAATGCATCGGCTGTAGCCAGAAGAGAGATGGGACTGGTCAGCACACACTGAAACGATGCCTTATATCGCTTTCTATGCTGGAGTGCGGACAACACACACATATACTGGCCGAAAGGCCCTCCAAACGATTCATATCCTTGCAAGAGCACTGGGCATTTTAACAAGATTAGAACACAAAGGGGAAGAGTTACATTGGGAACACATGTTCTGCTTTTCAAAGCCCTTATTGTCTGCCTCCACCCGCAGCCTCACACCGCCATCAATATTCATCAATTTGCACTGACAAACCAAAATTTAGTAGCCCAGTTTGCAACAGCAAGCAAATTGCCGATTCAACACTAGTGCCAAGGGGTTTTCAGGCAGGTAGAACCGGATGTTCTGGTGCACGCTTAATCCGGTGAATACTGGTGCATGCGCTAAGAAGCGTACACGACTCGGAGCCATGCAGCGAAACCGTGCTCTTTAGGAAACAGCCGTAAAGGAAGTCAGTTTTATGAATTTGCTTATCTTCAAACAGAAGTGACAGAAATAGAGTGGCCCCTGCGCGCGATGAAAGTCCCCGATCACGACGAGCTTTCTCCTGTTTTAATCAAGATAAAAGGAAGCGTGAAGCAATCCTCGCCGACTGCCAAGCGGATGGTTTTTAATTTCACAAGCGCATTGCGGCGCAGTGCCGGGGAAGTAACGTTACGATGCTGGGGCAGGTTTCGCTGTCAGGAAGCCCGAACGGAAAGGTGACTTATGCCACGGCGGTGTGGCAAAGTTAAAATATACATGGTTGCAAATTATATGGGTTGCACATCGGGATTCCCCCCCCACCTCACCTCACCTCACCTTTAAGAATTTTGCTAATACTTAAAGAAATATTCTTACCCTAAACTCATAACGCCCAGACAATATTTAGCAATTTTAATACGTCTTTATATAAAGAACACTAGAGTGCGCGATTTGCGCCCGTTTCATCGGCGGGGACAATAAATTATTATTATCGCATATCAGCTATGAGAAAAACCGCCCGCTCCGCCCCGCTTCTTCCCCATAACACGTGATATAAATGAGTGTAATTAAATTTAGTTGAATGTAGGAATGAATGGGTCTTGCGTAATGCAATTAGACAGCGTGCTTTGGCGCAAGCCCGGGATAATAAGGATCCGTATCGGTTTGCTGCCAGGGTCAATGTGGGGTTGCAGGGGGATGAGGAAGATCATTGATACTGACGTCAAATAGTCTGAATTTAAAATCCTGCATGTGCTATAACCAGGGGCAGATTAAGGTGTACAGAGGCCCCTAGGCTACAGTAGTATGTGGGCCCCCCAACCCCGCCCCCCTATATTTTTTACTGGCCAATGGGGGCCCCCTTGCAGGCTGGCACACGTGGGGCCCCTAGGCTTAAGCCATATCTAGCCTGTGCGTTAACCCGCCCCTGCCTATAACCACACAGTAATGCTCATTTTCAAATATACAAATAGAGGAGTGAGGACAACAATAATATATTTGTGTAACTCTGTAGCTGACACACAAGGTAAAAGGTTGCAGTTGCAGGGCCTGTGTGTGCATAACCTTGCACTGGTCAGATAAACATAAAATTAATGAGAAACCCACACAAGTAATAGCTAATACTGGAATATCAAGCAGAATATATATGTGCACTATTGTTGTATTTGAAGTGATTGTTACATAATTCAAAGTCTATTTCCTGAACTGTTTATCTGTGTTTGCCTGTATAGGTCAGCTCTAGGAGGCATTTAATCTAACAGAGTGGCAATGAAAATACAGAAAGTGCACGATTCACTCACAATTATCACACAATTCATCCTTACACCGATACGTTACAAAATAAATGTGCAATGATTTTACATTTAAGTATTATGACACGGAAAGTACGACTCCCAAACTAAAACGCAAACTCGCTAAGCAGCAATGTAATGTACGGATATGCCGGTATTCTTAAAGCTTGTTTGCGTTGTACATTTCAGGTTTATGAATTTCTTTGAGGAGGAGAACCCCAAGTTCAGTCCGGCAGGGGGCACAGCGACTAAAAACAACACAGCACACATCCATGAGCGTAAACAGCCAAACACAGGCGATCTTCCTCCTCACAAATACAAACATAAGCTGCTCTGAGTTACGAGAGCGTATGACGGGACGCTAAAAAAGTCGTGTCAAGCCCCAAACCTATTCCAACACATGCCTGAATTAGGAATTTTTTTAGTGAAAGTACCACGAAAGTGAAAGCACAGGCACCTGAGCGGTTTGATAGACTCACCCGGACGATGTAGGAAGCGCCGGGTCCTGTGATCTTCTTGTCTGGATGTAGCCATCCCTGGGAGGGCTTGTGGATGAAGCTCCCCTTCTGAGTGAAGTCCTCCCCACCCACACGGATGCCGTCCACCCTGCCCCTGCGGTTCATCCCCGTCCCCGTGCTGCTCTCGAGTGCCTCGGCGCCGGACGCTCTGGGGGCAGGCGGGCTGCTGGAGCCCGCGGCGGCTCGCTGCCGGGCAACGGCCTGAAGGGAACACGGGGCGACACATACTGGGTCACAGGAGTTGAGGACGGCAGCCAGGCTGGCCACGGGGCCACTGAGTGGCGCCCCGCCGGCCCCCGCCGGGCCCTGGGGGGGCCCCTTGCTGGAGTCCTTGCTGGAGCTGGAGCTGGAAGGACTCCTGCTGAGCAGGGAGTTGGAGAACTTCCACTGTGGCATCTTGGGAATGAGCATGCAGAAGGTAGTGGTCCCATCCTGGTCCCCGTCCACGCCGGGGGAGTCGGCCAGGGCCGGAGCGGCGGGGGGGCCGGGATTGCGACCCAGGGGCTGCAGGGGGGGCAGCGGCAGGGACGGGGAGCCCGAGGGGACGACCGGAGTGGCCACCACTTTGCTGCTCATGGCTAAGCTCTGCATCAGGTCGTCGGAGGAGGTCACAGAGTCGTTGCGAAAGCGGCCATACTTTGGCTTAAGTAGCATGCCCGGGGGAGCAGCTCAGCGTGAGGACTGGTAGGGGAAAGCGCTTGGAGGACGAGGGGAAGGGGGAGGGGGAGGGGGAGAGGCGTTTCGGAAGGAAAAATTATCTTTTTAATTCGCAAAATCTTCCGGAGAGTGAGGTCTCCCTTGTCAGTCTTGAAGGAGCAGTCTCCCAGTCTCTCCCTCTCGCTCCTCTCCACTTTGTGCCTCCAAGCCTTCCTTTCTTCTGAGCCTGGCTCGCCGGTTGGCTGGCTCCCTCCCCCCGACCTGCTCTCGATGATGTCATCTTGTTATTGGTAGTCTATTAGCCCTGCCCTGCTCTGCTGCTCTCGCGCTGCATTAGCTAACGCACATCTGCTGACTCCGCCCCTCCGGCACGCGGCAGATGAGACGCACAAACGGGAGCCTGGGCAGGAAATAAACCGTGTCTAATTACAGCAGCTAATGGGAATGGAGTCTTACTAACACACAGGATGCGATGGGCCTGCCCTTTAAAAACCATCAGCCGTCCAGCGTTTAGTCATTTGTGTACAAACCAGTAAACACGTTACATCACCATACTCAGTGATACGTATGTGTTCTATGACTTGAGACTGCGTATCTGAAAAGCATCATTGACCCCATGTGACTGCTGATGGTGTTTTTGTTTTGGCACATAACACACTAAGCGTGGTACAGGCTGGCGACTGGGCGAAATTGCAGCGAAACAAAAGCACGATCATTGGAAAACGTGCCGGAATCGATCTGCACGACGGCCATCAGTTTCAGCCGCCGTGGCCTGACGCGATGCTTTCAGACGATGTGACGGTCTTGATTTGAACGCTGCCTGCAGGAGTTTCAGAAGAAGCCTGAGAAGGAGGCATCGGTTTGGGCTACTGAGGGTGAGAGTGCAGCCTGGGCCCACCCAGATTCCAGGATGAGCAGAGAAACCTTTACAGAAGTGGTGGAAGTTACTGCAACATGTCAACACTACGCATTTGCTCCGGGCCCGGGGGCAGACCCAGCGAGCCTCAGCCGTGAACTGAAATTATATTTTTTATATTATCAGAAACAACAACAGGAAACATTTTACAGCACGACATTTTCGAAGCCTCCGTGTGGGTGTTTGGTCTTTGAAATAAATGTTATACTGTCTAAGCCTGATTTGCATACAGCCCATAATCAATTGGCCCATGATGTCATGCGGGAGACACATGAAAGGCGTTAGGTGCTGATTTAAAAAGAAACGCTAAAACATTCAAACATTCTGGGTGTCTATCACATACAGCGGGGTGTGCATAATGTCAGGGCGTGCGACTGTGTGACCAGGTTCAGTGCAGTAAAAGACAAAATTCGATATGGGTGGGAAATAAGTTCCATAGACGAAACGACACTACGACTGACAAGATGGAAGGAAACGGAGGAAATGTTTAGAGCGTGTGCACTTCACCAAACAACAAAAATTGCTATTTAAATACACTGCCGCCTTAAAGCTTACATTTCTGAAATATCTCAGAAAGATATTTAAACTACGAACAAAATAATCCACTGGATAACAATAGTTTTGTTTGTTTTTAAGGGTTACTGTAGTAATATTGCCATACAGTTCTGTGGTAAACATTGTCATGGCAGCCATTTTGAATTAGCTAAAGTGTAAGAGATTACACCACCCTGCTGTTGGTGTAATCATCTTGTTTTATATTTATACAGAATTTCCTTCTGCTCACCAAAAATCTGATATGAATCATCTACACCTAAACTACAGCTTAAGGTAATTAACAGAAATCATACATATAAAACATCAACATTACCTGTTTTGAGCATAAATTCATTGGCCAGCTCATTAGGTATAGCTGCACGTTACATCACCATACGCGTGTTTTAAGACTGCGTATCTGAAATGCATCATTGACCCCATTGTTGTTATAGAAACCACGAACAATGGATTTTTTTGGCCCATAACACACTGAGAGAGCCACAGGTTGGGCTAAATTATGACGAAGCAAAAGCACGATCATTGGAAAATTGGAAAATGATCGTGCTTGGGTGATAAAAACACACGGGAACAATGGAAGACTACTTAAGGAGAATTACTACTGGGAAAAGCCTTGGGCCTTTCTCTCTCCCTGTTACCTGTGTCTCTCTGCCTCTTCTTGAGAGCCCCCAGAGAGCCATCAGACAAGCCCAATGGGAGCAGGGGAGCCCCAGGCCTGACCAACCCCCAACCCCTTTTTGTAGCTTCACTTATGTCAGATCGGCTTTCAGCTGGACGGACCTCAGAACTCGGCCCCCTTGGTGACGGCCGTAAGTGGGTTAAGCAAGATTTGCAATGTGCGCTTTTCTGGGAAACTGAACGTGTGAAACTGCCATTACAGCACGGGGACTTTCAACTTATCTGCATTGCGATAGATAATTATACCAGTCTCCAGGTGGTATGAGAGGATCGCTCACCCACTTCGCGCTGATGGGACACAAACCTCTTGGAGAGATAAAGGACTTACGAAAAAACTCAGGTTTATTCATCCAGACATAAAGGGTTGAGAAATCTGAGTTGAAAAGTAAAATAACTTAAAATAACTTGCACCAAAATTCTTAAATAGCACATAACAAACATGCAGTCGTCAAACTAAAACTAGGTTATGTGCATAAAAATATTTAACATCACCCTCAAAATAACCTGAAGATTTTTCCTTCGCCTAGCATATGAAGCAAATGATATTCGTACAGAAGTTCCTTCGCCTCACCAATAATCTGATATGAATCATCTACAGCTAAACTACAGCTTAAGGTATCTGACAGAAATCATATATATAAATCGTCAATATCACCTGTTTTGAGCATAAACTCAGTGGCTGGCCTGTTTATTATGTACACCTGCTTTCTAATGCAAACAGCCTGCCCTTACAGACATACAGCGCACAAACAGAATGAAAAATAGATCAAGCAGCTTAGCCAATGTGGTGTGATTACTGGTGCGAGACATGGCGGTTCCAGCATCTGAAAAACAGCCACTCTACAGGGATTTTCATGCACTACAGTGTCTAGAGCGGGGGTCACCAACATGGTGCCTGTGGGCACCAGGATGCTCCCAAGGTCCACATGAGTCGCCCACGGACCTGTTCTAAAAATAGCACAACTCACCAGTGAGCAGCGTCTAAAATTTAATTTTATCCTGTTGCTATTCTTCTTTAATCACATTTGAATTTATATAGATTTGAAAATGACAATATCTAAAAAAAAAAAAAACCCATTTAAAACATGTTTATTATACATTAAGTTTAGATAAGTTTAGGAGGGTGTTTCAAACTGATAGCCCTCAGTACCTGTGAAGTAACTCTCAGTTTCAAAAAGGTTGGTGACCCCTGGACTAGAGTTTACAGAGAATGATGTGACGAACAAAACACATCCAGTCCGTGGCATTTGTGGCCAAAGACACCCTTCTAAAAGGGGAGGTCTGAGGAGAACAGCCAGAGTTTTAAAAGTTAACAGGAAGGCCGCAAGAGTGAAAGGATAGCAGTCAGTTTGACAGCGGCATGCAGAAATGCTTCTTGAAACAGTTCTTCGACCCTTTAATTGATTCCGGAAGCAGAAGCAGGTCCTACCTGGCGGTGGCTAGGTCTAGTAATCTATCCAGCAGCCGCTCAGCTAACTAAATGAGTAAATAAGTTATAGACTGTACACTTATACACGACAGCGAAAAACTATTCCAATTTGAATGATTAATTAATCTTGCTTACAGGCCTGTGCGTTGCATATATATTTCCCCCTTAAATACACTGCTTTTAGTTTCAGTAAAAAATCTACATCATAATGCTAAAGATAAAAGACAAATAAACCAAATATGGTATGATTAAAATATAGCACAAAAGTGCTGAAAGGTAGCACAATCCATTCCTCTCACTGCATGATGCAAACAAATGGCAAAGTACACAGCAGATTTTACTCACAGATTGAATGTGCAAGGTGCAGTGCATCATATTTCTCCTTATTATAATATCAGGGCATGAGTAATGGTCCACAATGCAGCTTTCCAGACAAAGGGGAACTTTATTGCCAAAAACAAACCACCAAACCAACAAAACTAAAGAGACCACGAGGGATCGAAACAAAGGCAGGTAGAAAATACTGGAAGTAACTAGGACTAAAACTGAACAACAAGGGAACTCAGAGCTATCTAACAAACAGGGAAGGAGTTTACAGCGAGGGGCATCAACAAGGACCACAGGCAAACATGCTCTAACACCTACAATAACCGACAGAGGAGCAGGGCATGGACAGGCACATATATACACTGGTAATGAGGGCTACACAAGGAGCAAGTGTGGGACATTAACAATCAACAGATTGCCAGGGATTCAAACACCAGGAAATACATGGAAGACAGGACATACGTATAAGGCTGGGCTAAGGCAGGGTTATCCAGAACAAAGACACTAAAGGCAAGGACTTAACTGTGGTACATGAACAGAAGGAACATGAAAAATTCCAGGACACAAATATTGTACGTGTTCAAAGTAAAAGTCAAGCTCATGATGGTATGGGATGTGTGACTTGTAGCCATACACTCAGCACATTCAGCCACGCAGTGATCTCAGGACCAAGAGCAACCTAGAGGATATTAACTGTGGTAAACCTTGGGGAGCACAGGGAGCAGAACGGGATGACCAGCGACACCCACTGGCCAAACAGTGAAACAACAGGCAGAACAGAACAAGACAGGCACCGATCCTGACACTTATGCAATAAGAATATAAATAAATTCTAAAATTCTGTTGTCATATATTTATCTATTTATTTAGAATATTAAAAATAAGTTCTTAAGGTTGCCAAGATCTTGAATTTAAACTGCAGTTGTATTGTGTTGTTACTACAATCACAGGTTACATTATGTTACGGCGAAAAACTTGAGAGTAACCCAGCGCTCACACTACTTGTTAGCTGTATATTATGACCACCACTTCAAAGAGTCCCTCCAAACCTTTCACAGAGGTTTCAGAATGAGGCCTCCGATAATTTTCTCTATCCATTTAGTGTACATTAGAATTACTGCTTCTAGTGTACATTAGAATTATAATAATCATATCACCCATATCATCATCACAGCGTATTAATTCATCTTAAAACTGGAGAGACGTCTTAAAATAGTATGGATTTACTTTGTCTTCTGTTTCTATTTTTTTTTTTTTGCATGAGGAAACGTATAAAAGAAGGATATTAATTAGTCTGGAGGAGAAATATGTAATAGCTACTGCCACATATTCAAAGTTAAAATTTCATCAGAGAGATTTAAAAAAAAAAAACACACAACAATCCCATACAAGTGAATAATGTGCGAAACATAACTCACCAGTATCAATGTATGATGGTTTATCTGAGCTGGTTACACACTGTGCTCTATCTTTAAAATTGCAGTTACGTGAATCACACTCACTTTGAGTGCGTAGTCTGCCGCGTGCGCAGAGGCTAACTCTGTGCGGGTAGGACCACTAACCATGTGTCCATAGATCAAACAATCGCTCTCCTGTGCAGCACAGCAGAATGCCCCTGTCACACTTACCACAGGGCCATGGGTCACACCCTCTTTAACGCCAGCATCCAATCACATGATCACCGGCATCCAATCACATGATCAACACACTTACTTCCTTGTTCAACACAAAAAACTGCAATTTTTCTTAGAAATGATGTAACATGTTTGATGTAGGCTAACGCATGTTAATTCTCAAGATGAGTGTTAACTAGACAAGAAATCAATCATTCCACTATATTCTAATCATTACAGGAAGAGGTAACTATGTGTTTACTGAACTGCTTAGTACAATTGTAATAAAATACCCAGGGAGTACACTAGCAATTAGTACACTAGATATCAGACAACACATCTGGTTGTTTAAACTGACCAATGGTACTCAGTTACAAAAAAAATAAAAAATAAAAAATCAACTTATTATTCTAAAATGGAGAAATCGTTTTTATACAGAAATACTAAAGAGACTGCTGTCCAGACTCATTTTGTTTTCTTTTGCACTGGCACATCAGCAAATGCATGAAAATTCACCATTGTAATCTTATTTTAATCTCCGCAGGTGGCCACCAAAACAAGATTCAAAACTGCCCAACCACCAATGTAGCGAGATTTGTGTGGTTTATTTTTTTGTGCATAGTTTGTATAGCATCAGTTTTATAGGCTTGACAGGTGGGTAAACATTCCTTCTGCCTTCACAGAAACAGTGTGGTTAACCACCGTTGACATTTAAAACTAAAAGTTTATAAAGTAGCAAAGTGAAACAACCAGGTCAGTGTATGTCCATGACATGATTCTGGTAAGGCCATGTTCGACTTCGTTCTTGATCAAATTACCTGGCTCCTTTGTTCATCATTAACTTTGTTTGCTTAGCTCAGTGTTTACATGGAACCAGAAAATGTATTAATTTGTGCCTATTAATATAAATGACGTTTGTTGTAAAAACCAAAAGGAAAACACAACAGAAACAACAGTAATTAGTAAAAGAAATCAATATATATAAGTATTTATTTAGGTATGTATTCGTTAAATGTGACTGAATTAATTCTTTTAAACTTTTTGTCATGTTCATATTTTCAGACCAGCTTTACCACATATTGGTCATTTCCCTCCGGTGTTCTATATTCGTTGAAGGCTTCTAGTTTATTTCAATTTTCTTAACAGTTACAACAAAAACCACACAATATTTTTCATATCAACTGAAATCAACATAACATACATTCTAATATTTTTCATATAGGACTGATGTAGTAGTCAGTACTTATTGAAACACCTTGTCCAGTGGACCTATATACCAGCGAGTAAACGTCAGTAGTGACCTACATTGAAAAGCCAGCGAGCTTGAAAAACCGGATAGCAAGAAACAAAATCAACAAGGTTACTGGGTCATGATCGCCGTAAATTCCTTTTTCTAATGCATTCCACCTCATATTGAATATACTTGATTATCGCATTAAGTTCCCGAGCTGGCCACCTTGCAGATTATTGTCAGCGTGTGCATTGCCTGTGTTTCATCGCCGGTAAAACGTCCTTCTCCCGATTTAATGCAGCCACACGCATGCATGCACCCTGGACCCGGTCCGTCCACCTTGGGAAGCGGGTCTCCGTTCTATATGCGGGTCTCCGTTTTAAATGCAAGTCCGGCTTCCCATCACATGTACAGCTGACTGCTAATGGCTACGTCCATGAGTACAACGGCGGTGATTCAATTCCGATTTCAAAGCAAAAAAAAAAAAGTAAGAGAATAAAACTCCAACTCGAATAAACACGCTTGCGCGGCGTTTCGGCTCATTATGTATAATCATGTCGCCTTTCATTTCGTTCCGTTTACGGTTCGTAACGAAGCGGCTCCGTTCTGCAGGCGAGGCATGAATAAAGTTAAAATGTCACCTGGGTGTTTCTGCTGTTAATAGCTAATATTAATAGCAAAGCCAAATAACGGTGCATCAAAGCAGCAAAAAGGCTGGTAAAGTTAAGGACGCAGCGGTCCGAAGCGATGCCCACCTGTAATACGCCGCCGGGACAGAGATGCCAGTTTGCGCCGGAGTCTGAAGAGCGGGCAAACGCGTGGGTGCGCAGCGCCCGATCAGTCAGGGCTTCCGATGGCAAGGGAACCAAGTAACGGCTGGTACTTTTTACTTAGGCCTATTTATAATTCGTGATGCACTTTTTTGAAAACATAAGCTTTGCCTGCTTTTCCAAGAGGCGCTTACGTATTTTGCTCTTGATTATATTAATTTCACATTTTTGCGCATGGTCGCAAGGCCTGTTTCTAAATAGTGCAGAAAATCCACAGTTTCTAATTAAATGACAGTAAGAAGTATGAGGTATTGTGGTAATGAATATACAGAGTATTCAAAGTATGATATTGTTTTTGATAAACTTGGAATAGTACATTTACAATAATACATTTCTCAGAATTAACCATTTTAATCCAGAAAATATAAAAAGATTTTTTGCACCTTTGTACAATTTTGACCTAATTTTAACAAAATTAATGATTATCGAAACCATAGTGCCGTTTTTCTTCTACTACAGGGCCACATTGTTAAGTAGATATTTTATTGCATTAAATGTGAATTGCTATCATGTGTCTGTTTATTTTTTGAGTGACGTGCGCTTTGATTTGCTCGCGTTTCCGTATTAGCGTAAGCAGCCCCTTTTTCTGTCTTTTCTGTGTAGACATTATGAAAATGTTACCAGAAAAAAAACCCCAATACATCTTATCTGACACCACCTTCACGATTAAACTGCCTTTTAAATTGCGATTGGGACCAGAGAAACAGGCGTCTCAAATGAAATATTAACAAGAAAAAAGATTATGAAACACTACGGGAAACAGGATCGGAATCTTGCTGAGGTGGAGGGACCGGCAGGTCAGTCCAAAGTGTCTATCACCAGCGGGGTGACGAACTCAGAGTGTCTGATGCCCATAGAGAAGGCTGGGGGGCGGGGCTTATGCACCATGACCTTTTCGGGGCTGTGTGAGCCGGGGCCAGGCTTGCAGGTCCTGTCGCGGGGGAGGCTGTGCCGGCTAAGCATGGAGAACGCTGGCCGCCTGGGCAAATAGACGCTGGGATCGGTGCTGTTGTACCTGCCAGGACCCGGGGTCTTGGCCAGGTCTTGTGACGCCCCCCCGGACTTGCAGTGTCCTGATATGGTGTAGCTGGCACTGGCTGGCTTGGTGGGCACTTTAGAGCCCATTAGTGAAGGGAGGCTGTACTTGTTAGGGGCTGGAATGCTGTCCACCCCGCGGTAGCGGGTTCGAGAGCCCATGGTGTATGACGGGGGCCTCCGCTGGCCGTTGACAATGGGAGCCGCCTCAGGATTGTAAGAACCGGGTCCTGGAGTCTGGAAGTTTGTCACTACGATAGAGACACGGATTTATTCTTGTGAAAAGCAGATTCTGAGGGCCTGCATTTTCGGGCACATGTATTCAGTTATATGCTTTGAATACTGCAGCAGTTTGATTCAGTGAACTGGAAGAACTTGCTCAAACCTCATGCCCTGCCCATGCATGAGTGTCTGTCTTACAAAATGCAGCACTCATCCACCAGTTAGCCTATAGCCTAGCTCGAGTTGAGAGGACTGCTCTGTCACTGAGCATTTCCTGGTTTTTTGAAACCTACCTTCGAAAGTCGGTCAGTAAGAGCATCCAGTTTTTCAGAAAAGGAGAACAATGATTGTTTCAATAGGTACTTTTGCCATCGCTGGCTGAAGTTACACTTCAAGTGCAGGCCGCTTACAAAATCCAGCTTCAAATTTTCTAACAGCTTTATGTGGTAAAACAACTCGCTCTTAAGAAACACGGAAATCTAGTTTAATGTCCTTCTTCGTGTGCATACTGTGGTTCTTAAAGCACTGGACGAAGGCACTGCACCAGATTCCATGAAATAAAATTGAGAAGCTAACAAAAGTAGACTTACCACAACAGCTCATCCTGCCCAGCATTGAGTACGCGGGGGTACCGTCCCTCCCGAAGCGAGTTATTTTTGCGTCAACATGATATTTAGGGCCAGGACTGGAGTCCACAGAGAACACTATGCAATACACACCCAAGAAAGACACACATGAGTCATAAAAAAATTCACAGGACTTTCAGAAATCAACATAAAAATTCACGCTGCTCATCTCTTTAGTTTCACAAAAAAATCAATTTGACACACCACTCTATTTTTCCGAATATAGATCATTTTATGAATATAAATGACTATTTACGAACTGGACTTGGCTAAAAATATGCAGTTTGAAATCCAAGCACTGTACAGTTTGAAATCCTAGGGGAGAAACTGTAGCCTAGACAAAGATCATTGTCATTCAAGAACAATATGTGCGTTGGTTTTAATTCATATGACCTAATTGGTCAAATTAGTATTAAATGACTGTAAAGTTCATTTTCGTAAAATGCGGTTTTTTTTTCTTTTGGAATAGAGGGTGAACAAAGCAACAGTATTAAGGTGTTAAATGCAACGAAGTTGTTTGTGGCTTTTTACAGAAGTGTCAAACTGCAAATGTAAATACAGTAATAGGGACTTGGTAATTAAAGAGGTTTACAACAGCATTCCAGATGCCTAAAGCTCTAGACCCGATTCAGATGATACTCAACTGCTTCAGTAAAATATCAAGATCTTTTAACAGGTGTCATCACTGCATACCGTGGAGATAACGTCTCAAAGGAAAAACACCGCCAGCTCAAATCACCTCCGCCTAAAAGAACTCAGGACGTTTAAATCTTGTGTTGTTGTCACCCTCAAGTGGCCGAAGACTGACATTACAGTTTGCTGATATAAATGGGAAGGTTATAGATTTTATTGCTAGTCTTTGTTCAGGTCTTACGAAGGTCTTTGCTTATTTTTCATTTGCAGATCTTAATGTTAAGAAGGTGGAAGAAATAATCAAATTTTAAAATATTTTTTTTGATTAAACGCCCTCCTGACAGCTTGGTCGCACTCACTGTGGTTGCACATCCTGCCGTGGAAGGAATATGCAGGGCTGGTTGACTTCGTAAAATCATGCCCCAGGAAACCGATAGTCGGAGGCAGGGCGTAGCGGCCTGGACCCGGGCCTGCCGACAGGATGAGCCGCTTTAAAGGCGCTGGCATCGTGGTCACATGGCACATTTTAAAAACGCGCGCAAGAAAAGAGAATTTTGCGCCCGTGTTCATTGGAGCATTTGGGTTCGTCGGTATTCTAACGGCACTACATGAACTAATGATCAAGATAGTATGGAAATACATTAATACAAAGAATTTGTCAACTAAATACCCTTGGTTATCAAAAATAAATCCAAATATAAATTTAAATTTCACATAAATATACTGAACACATACATTTAAATTCCAATCTGTGTAAAACGCAAACATAAGGTTAGTATACGCAGGATACTGTAGTGAGTTGA
The DNA here is from genome assembly GCA_026776725.1 of Gnathonemus echidnorhynchus. Taxonomy (NCBI): domain Eukaryota; kingdom Metazoa; phylum Chordata; class Actinopteri; order Osteoglossiformes; family Mormyridae; genus Gnathonemus; species Gnathonemus echidnorhynchus. Next base: position 4,973,795 of record JAODJU010000033.1, read on the forward strand.
ACCCACTCTGGTCTAAACTATAACCTCTTACACCAGGGTATTCAGAGTAATCAGCACATACTGGGATCTATTTTTTAAAAGCTAGTGACTACTTAATAAAATTCCGGAGACTTACCCTTTTCTCTGCCTGCAATATTAGGAGGATTCTTCTCCATTTGGTCAGGAATGCAAGGTTATTTGAAGAGAAGCGACTTATACGTACAGACAGGACGGGGGGGGGTCCGCATTCAGTGAGCCACACTTCTGATCAACTGTCCAGTTCATATGTGCAATGTACTTACTACAATGCATGCATTAACGTTTATAGACATCAAATGAAAAATGAACTGAGGTGTTATGATGAATCTCATTGCAATGATTCTCCTCAGCGAGAATTTTTTAAGATTCAAATGACTGCAGAATCAAAATGCATCCACCACTTTTTTTACCCCAATATGTATTGTCAAAAACTGAAGGCAAGAGTGCAGCGTCTTGACATACCGATGGAAATGAACGCAAAGAATGCAGACTGGCTTTCTTGAATGATGCCAAAAACAATTAAAACCGTTGACAGAGATGAAGCCATCTAATGCTGGTTTAAGCTCCGAAATTCAAGCTTCTGGCCAAAGAGCCGAAGCAGACAGTTCACGCTTGATCAGCAGAATGTCATCTTCTAGGTGAGGTATCAGAGCTGGCCTCGTATGAAGTGAGTCGGAGATCTTCAGTCTGGCCTGTGGAGGATGTCTTTCCTGATTATCAAGCATCTGGGTCTTTCGGCGTGATGCATGAATTCTTGGTGCTCACTGTCAAAGATTCACCCTCTCTCAGGACTACAAAAGTAGAGAACTAGTTACATTCTTAACAAATGTAACTGAGTTCATATTAAAGTTTTATAAGCCCTAATGTGATACAAGCACTTCTAAGAGCCCCTTGGTGTCACAGTCCACTGGAGGCTTCCCATGAAACAGCTACTTTTCAGGTGACTGTCAGGCACAGCAACTGTGTCATCACTCAGGTTCAGTCTCACGTAACATAATCTGCACTGAAGTAGTCCTTCAATTCGGAGAACCCCCCCCCTTTCCTGTTCGCTCATCCCATCCAGTGTCTGAGGGGACAATCGCCCCTCTTCCGTACACACAGACCGTACTACATTCCAGGCTCCTGGTCCTCTGGAATTCCATATTCCTCTCTCGGTTTTGTAAAATGACGAGAAGACCCAACTGGAGACGAATCTGGAACATTCTTAGGATGTATAACTGATTAATGCTGCTCAGAGAACTCGCTGGTAACTCAGTTCTGCAAGGTGGGCAGATGGGATCCCAGAGCACCGGATCTAAATGAATAAAAATTTCTTGTCAGACCGGCCGTGTGCCGTCAGAAGCGTGAGTACCTGAAGACACGGCCTACCTTTCTGACCGACACACGAGCATTAATGATTAACGGGCTCTGCAGGAGGCCGGCTAGGAAATCCAACTCTGCGTTATTAACGAGGGCAAACGGAGCAGCTGACCCGCGGTTATGCTAGCAGGGGTCAGAGTGTCAGGTTACTAATCACGCATTATTGAAAGCGTGAATCAGCACTGGCGCATGGCGCATCGGACAGCTACAGCCCAACTTTCACCCGCACATGCCTGTGAAAGATAAGAACCACGTTCGTGAGTGAAGGTTCTATATAAACCAGGTCGCACACAAGGGTCATATACACAATTTTATGTTCGTATTTTTAAGAAGCACTATAGTCGCAGTTGGGGGGGGGTTACAATCTTTAAAAAAAAATCTTAATTTACAGTAATTAAAGACTTCATTTGCTTTCATTTAATTGTTAAAAACACTAGGTAATATAACAAAATAGCTTATACAATGTACAATAAAGTCCATGTCTGGCTTTATGATTTTGAGCAAGACCGTCATTAAATAAAAGTATTTGAACAGATAAGCTGTACAAGGCTTTTTAAAAAGGACCCTTGATACAAAAATATTATCTGAAGATTCTAATATGTTGTGGTTACATATGGTCAGCGACGTTGGGCTGGAAAAAGTGAAAATAGGGACATAACGAACCAAACAAAAAAATCAAACAAAGATGCCAGGCTAAAAATAAATACCACAAGGGAAAAAAAAAAACAAACAGACATTTGTTTTAACTCAAGTATAATTACAAACATAAATACTTGTTCGTTTACTCTAGAGATTATATGAAACATCATACAGACACAAAATAAAGGGACGCTTGCTGGTGAGGATAAGATGGGGGTGTAAAAGACGGGCGGAGTCGTCGATTTGAGCAAACGTCTCCCGCCCACACGCTCTGCTCTCGCCGTGCCTCTCACTCCCCCCCCCCCCCCACCCTGTTCCTCTTCGCTCTCCCCTCACCGTGGTTTATTTACAAGCACTGTACAGCTGAGGAATGTCTTGCGCTGTGGCCTGGGGGTGGGGGGGGGGGCACTTCTGTGAAAAAAAGAGCAGGACAGGACATAGCGTGAGGGTGCAACTCGCAAGCGGCTGTCTGACACCATCATGCCCTGCCAAAGACAGACGCGCTACGCCTACAACAGGCATGCCGCGAATTTAGGCCTCCTAACATACGGAACATCAGTTAGGGAGACAAACTCCACATGCGATGTGATTGTTCGATCCGATGCGTTATTAGCATAATGACCACAGATAAACAAAATGTGAATAAAACTACAGCTACTTTCAGAGTCTTTGGGGGGGCGCTGGAGTCAGACTCCAAACTCTGAGGGGTGTAGGACATGCTGGTGTTTGTTTCAGCTGCAACCTCAGCAGTGGTGGAAAGTTCAGGTCCAGAAAACACAAATCCAGACCAAGGTTTTGTTTTAACCAACCAGTTGAGTAGAAAAAGAGTCAGTCACAGTCACAGAGTACTCAGCTGGTTGGTTGAAACAAAATTCTGGTCTGGATTTGTACTTTCTGGACCTGAACTTTCCACCTCCGCACCCCAGAGCCTTGTCCACTTAAATGTGAATCCAGCCACCCCTGTGGCAGGCGGTGAGAATGCAGGGCCGCACCATCGCTCAGGGCTGTCCTTGGTGTCCACTGGGTGCAACAGGCTGTCGTGGGGTCCTTCCGTCTGGCTGCCATCGTCCTCCTCTGCAGGGAAGGGCTCGCTCTCCGTGCCATATTCATAGAAGTAGTCTGACACTTCCGCTAGTGACTCATGCTCCTCTTTTCCTAGAAGGTCACATGACAGTGAAAAATACACTGACAAATATATGCTAAAAATCACAGTATATCAAATGATCGTATTATTATTGCCAGTGTTGGGGAAGTTACTCACAAGAAGTAATCCAGTACAGAGAGAGGTGGAAAGTTCAAGTCCAGAAAGTACAAATACTCAATTGGTTGGTTGAAACAAAACCTTGGTCTGGATCTGTACTTTCTGGACCTGAACTTTCCATATCTGTAATGGATTAGCAACTTCCCAAACACTGGTTATTGCTTGTTATCTTTGCAGTCCATCTAACACCTATAACAAATTGTCAGGATAATTTTACCAGTCTCGCCTGTAGGGGTCAGAATAGCCCAAGAAAGCAGAGCCGGGCCCAACACAGATGCCTACAGAGCCTGAAATCTATCACTGGGGGTTAGTCACTTACTCGTCTCTAACCTCCAGCATAACAGCAACCTTGGTTTAGCGTGTGTGTAAACAATAGCAGCACAGTTGTCAGTCGAAGAATTCCCCGAGATGTGGTATTTCACGGCGATTGTATATCTGCTTCGTTACGGACTTGGCTGCGCGCTGCCCTGCACCCCTGCTGCCGACAGCTGTAGCGGCTTTTGAATCTAATGGCTCCCCCGCAGTGCACATTCTCGCCCCCTGCGAACTGCAGGATGGGAACAAGTTGACACAGGCAGAGCCACATGAAAGATGCTTTGGCGTGGCTGCAGTACCCCAACCCCCACCCCACCCCCCC
>JAODJU010000033.1:4977990-4989066 GCA_026776725.1 Gnathonemus echidnorhynchus
CACACACACACACAGATCATGTGTGTCTCCCTTTCCAGAATAAACAGGCATCTATCCTTTGGAATACCAGCACCTCAAAATTAACTCTTCGAAGCCTTCATGCCCTGTGGCAGAACCATTTTACTACTGTATGGTAAAAATTCAGAAACCTCACAACAGCTCTGAATGGCAATTAAAGATCTGGAGTCGAACGTTCTAGATGTTCAGTGAAATGTCCTGCCAGACGACTCAGAGAGATGAGAGCGTGAGCCTTTGAATGGGGCTCTGGTGATACGCACAAGCACGCAGTAGTGATTACTCGGCTGGACCCCAGCCCTCAGTTTATCAGGGGCTCTGCTCTTCACTGTCCCAAGCCAGTGGGGGCAAGTCCAAACAGCCCTGTGTGGCAGCCCATGTAATCAAGCCTGGGAAGAACTTCACAATCAGCAGGCCTGGGCGGGAGGGGCTGTTTCAGCCTCGCCCGCCGTTTGGTTAGCATGCTACGGGGAGGGGGGACACTGACACTCACGACAACATGTCCAAGAGCTATAAATATTCTCACACAGACTGATGTGACTTCCAGTCTTACATTTCGGTGCAAATGGCCCACAAAGCTGTTAATATGCAACTAATATTGTTCCAGTTCTGTGCGCACCCAGACAAATCCATATTCTTTGGGTTATATGCAAGAGCAATGCAACTGGTCCCACTAGCTGGGTGTGTCAGCTCCCCAGCAGCTAAGATGATCTAGGGTGACACTGATGGGACAATGTAGTGCCAGGAATGGTATGAGGTCACTAACGTGTACTATGATGTTATTGGAAACTGCACTATGAGGTCACTAAGGTGTACTCTGACATCACAGTAAGGTGTACTATGAGGTCACTGTAATGTGAACTATGATGTTACTGTAAACTGTACTATGAGGTAACTGTAAGATGCACTCTGAGATCACTGTAAAATGTGCTACTGGCTCTTTTCCACTCCCATCAAGAATCAAGCTGTACCACAGCCATACCGCGAAGAGATGGTTTCTCATTGCAGATTAGTACCCAAGCTGTACCCATGCTGACATGGCCCTGCTTACTAGTAGTGCTGAAAGCATGATTTAATCTAGCTGACTGTGTGTCCATCATCTGATTGGTCAAAACGCATGGAGACAAGGAAAAAACAGTGTTATTCATTATTAGTAGTATCATATAGTGCAATGTATTGATACATTCCCGGTGCCTCTGAACTTGACAATTTCGAACCATCTACTTGAAGAAATTGATTACGAATTGATTCAGAATGCAAATTTATGCAAGCTAATGGTAATTCCACTAGTATTCAATGCCAACATAACATGATTCTCACAGACATGCCAACAGAAATGAGTAAATAGTAAATCATAATGTACACAGTAAACAAGCATCCTTTCAGTTTTACATCGCTGCTGCTCTTCAAACCCAGATACCCATCGTGGAGTGGAAAATCAAAGTGTTCTGGAACCGGGCCGAAACCAGTGTCTCTTCATGGCACGGGTCGGATATAGCCAGGTTCCTGTTTGCCAGTGGAAAAGGTGAGCTATGAGATACCTGTAAAGTGTACTATGAGGTCACTATAAAGTGTACTATGAGGTCACTATAAAGTGTACTATGAGGTCACTGTTAGGTATTTCCCACTGAACTTAAGGAACCCAATTCCTCGTTCCAAATTCCTGGGCCATCTCTAACCATCGTGTGTCGCTTTTCCACTGCACAACAGGAACTGTGATCTCTAAATAAGTACGGGGGATGCAAAAAGTCTTGTGGGCTAAACATCACATGTAATTTACAGGAAACTATGCTGCCACTCCAAAACAATGCAGGATGAACAGGTTGTTCCTTTAGTTACTAGGGGGACTGATTGTGTGGTCTGAAAATATCACATTTCAGTTTTACAGCATCTTCATACTTCATTATTAAATCTGGTGAGAAGAGAACAACCTTTTGTTTTCCACAGAATAAAAAAACGATGTAACAATATTTCCTCTAATAACTGCCAGCAAGTGTTACCATCAGCACTGTGATATAAGGTAGAAGTATGTTGATAATTGATTGGATTTTCCAATGCAGAAATATGGAGATAAAATAGGTATTCATTTATGCATTTATAATCAATCATCAAAAATTATGACTATTAGCCCCACCCAGTAGTTCTTGATCCAGTGAAAAGCACCTACTCCGGAGTAGGGACTAAAAAAAGGTTCAAGAACTACCTCCAAAGAATTATAATCGTGTTCCTGCAGCAGGAACATGACAGAACTGGAAAAGGTTCTGGTTCCCGAAAAATGTTACAAAAATGCCTTATGAGGTTACAGTAAGGTGTACTATGAGGTCACTGTGAGGTGTACTATGAGGTCACTGTGAGGTGTACTGTACCTGTCTGTGTGGCCTCAGGTTCCTGCACTTGCATTGGCCTTGTCACTGGCTGCCACTCCTCAGCAGCTGGCTCTACTGCACACAGAACACAGACAGTGTGAGCATTCAGTGAATATGCAGGAGAGAATAGACAGTAAGACCTATCATTACACACAGGAGCCAGGACAGCGTGTGAGATCCTTCCGTAGACCTACCAGGCACTTAAACAGTAAAACCAGTGACCTGGCCAGAGTCCCATCCAGAGATGAGTCTCTTCCACAGCTAAAGCTGTCCTCACCAGAGCATCAAAAATCATCATTAATAAATAATAATAATAATATTACTCAGCAATTTACTTCACGCAGAGTCAGCAGTATTGGGCATTTCAGGTGCAGAAGTTACAAATCCAGAACACAAATTAGTTTCTACCAACCAGTTCAGCATAAAGAGTCACAGTCACAGAGTACTCAACTGGTTGGTAGAAACAAAATCTTGGTCTGGATTTCTAACTTCTGCACCTGAGATGTCCAACACTGAAAGTCAGTGGTTTGATTCCTGTTTTCATGCAGATGTTTGATGGGGTAAAGGGAGCAAACGGCAATTTCAGGGGCCTCTTTACTCAGCTGAGCTGCCGCCATTTTACCAGCGGAGGAAAGTCAACAGAAACACAGAAACAGAAACAAACAGGCGAGACCCACTGACCGTTATTAATGTAACTCCCCAAGCCCTCGGAAAAGGTTTCCCCCAAAAACCAAACATCTGTATACACGATTCCCCGTTCTGGAAAGACGTTCTTTTTTTTTTGGCCCTTGCACTTCAGAGGAATGTGTCAGGCTTTTCAAAGCACTCTGTCATTTGGGCTGCTCTGTAATACTGCAGTGCCGGGCTTGGGGGGGGCGAGTGGGCTGGCCGCCTCCCACACCTGAACAGCTGTTTTCACACCGAAGTCCCCCCACAGTCAGCTTTCCAGGAAGCTGGGACATGACCGTGCCCATGGGGGGGGGCTTGCCTGGGCACATTCAGCACTCCCCTAATTGCGAAGTGCCGGCCGGCTATACCCAGCATGCATTTGGGCTCTTCTAATGCGTTTCAACCCCAACAGCGAGTGGCTAAACGCTATAATGCGACAGCCAGCCTTTAAATGTGGGAGGAAAATCAATTGCAAGCTCCCTCTTCCCAAGGATCAGGGGCAGCGACTAAAAGGTGGAAGAGACCTTTAAAAAACAGAAAGACTGTCGGGATCCACTGCTCAGCCATTGCATAAGTATCCGACACAGAACACTGTGTTTCAGATGCGGTCCGCATAACAAACGCGTGTGGCCCTCAAATGAAGACGCTCCTCAAACACAGCGCTCGTTTCCAAACAGCTTCACAGCGTCGTCCTAATGCGCAACACATTTGATTGTTGTGGAAAACATGATCTTCTCACATGCAACTGTAACTGTTGTTTATAGTCTGGAAGAGTTCGTGACCACGATGTGTCACTGGACTAATAGGAAATTATTTGCTGGGTGAAAACAAAAATGAGGGGAATTATTTGCAAATGTTCCACTGTTTTTTTGTTCAATAACTAAAAATAAATATACATAGTCAAATACGTGTGTGTGTGTGCCTATCAAAAACAGAATTTGTTTTGTATTTTTTAAGGAGTAAGATTGCTCACTGACATTTTTCCCCATCTCAGGTTTGCAGTTATGCTGCACTGGAAGCCATAAATCCACCAGTGAAAGCATGGCTGCACATGGGAGGATAGTCCGTGAGGTCAGTGGCATCATCCACCAGGTGACAGGACCAGTTCTGGGTGCAGTGTCATAACCAGCTCAGTGAGGACTGCATACGCAGACATACTCTGGGGGCACTGGGCCAGGGGCATCTGCTCGATGCGGGTCCCGTTGCGGCAGGCGGCCGCCTCCATCTGGCACCGGTTCTGGTAGAGCTGACCGTCGGAGCCGCACACTGGATCGCCATCATACCCGCAGTCCTGGTAGCAGGTGCAGCGCTCAAAGTGCTTCTCTTCCGGACAGCCAAAGACATCGTTGCACTGATTCCCCTGTGCAAATCCTGGGCGGGACAAGGGGAGCAGAGGATGAGGTGTTCAGCTTCAGTCCAACATGACACCCCCCCCCCCCCCATGCTGACAACCTTTCAGGGAAGTGAAGAAAGAAGATTTTAAGGCTTAGGGCAAAGCTGAAGCTTCCCTTGTTTACACTTGGGTCTGCCTGATCTGTTTGAACAGGCCAGCAGGGAGAATACACTGCTGGGGTGTCCGTGGACTGCCGCCCCTCCCCCACGCCACATAATTACAGTCCACGAGCTGCAGCTTCTAACGGCAAACCCCGTGAGTAGCCGGCTGCGCATTTCCCCCCATCCCTGCAGGTGGCGGGAGCAGCTGTCAGCTCCGCACGCGGAGAGAAAGACCCCCCCCACGGGATGGAGGGTGGAGAGAGTGGCTGAACCTCCCGGGGGTCATCAGAGCAAGAGGCCACAGCTCTCCCTCCGTGCCCCAGGGCCTGGGCATGGCCCCCTTCCACAAACACCAGGCCCCCCGCTTGAGCAGCCAGCTGCCCAGGGGTCACTGCCTCACAGGCAGGCCAGGAAAACACTGCATCAACAAAGCCCTGGCGACGGGAGCAAATGCCGCCGTTTTGTTGTAGCAACATCAGTCCCCCTGCGGACGCGTGCGTACATCAGCAAAGCACACAAACACAGGCAGGGGGCCCGGTATGCATTCCTGCGCAGGCCCGTCCTGTCGTTTGCTCCCCCGGCGACCTCCTCGTGTGCGAGCGAGCGCAAGGCACGGCGAGGGCTTCGGGCCACAGTCACGGTGGAGTCTAACAGCGGCTGATCCGGCGGGCGGCTGCCTTACCGATCCACTGGTTCGCAGAGCTTTCCACCTCGTTGCAGGTGGTGCCGTCGCACAGCTCGCGGGCCAAGGGGCTGTTCTCGCTCACGTTGTAGAACCGCGTGGCCTCAAACGCTGGGGAGGAACCCAAGCAGACAGAAACGTCAGCCACGCTACACGCACACGAGTTATAAAATGAGAAAAGGATGTTTTCTTGGCTAGAAACAGGGGCCTCCCTATTAAAACCTGACATGACCAACCTGGTTCATAATAGTCGTAGACCTTGACAGGCATGGGCGCCGTCTTCCCCACAATGTACTCCCTGACGGCCTGGAAACTGACACAGGTCATGCACTGACTGGGGATCTGTGGAAAAGGTCAAGAAGGTGAAGCTTGTCAAGGATGGAGGCTTGAGTTCAACTAGATATGGCACTGATGCCATACCCACTATCGGTTTCAGGCCGACACTGGCAAAAAACGCGGTGGAGCGAGAAACCATGGAGAGAGTTTCCATCAGAGAAGCTCTAGCCTGAAAAACTGCAAAAATGCTTGTAGTCTTAGTGCCACATACCGTATACAGAAGTGAGGGTCACATGATGCATGTGCATCAGAGCTGTCATGCCGGCTATGTGGGAACGCAGTTACTGATACGCTGAAGGAAGAAAACAGCCAAACTGCAGAGTATGTAAGGCTAATTTATTTATTTTGGTACTTTATTGATCCCCATGGGGAAATCGTCTTTACGGCTCCCCCAACTTGCTCTTTGGAGAGTAAGCTGGCCGCGAAGGGCAGCCACCTGGGAGCTGGGGGTTAAGGACCTTGCTCAAGGACCCGCAGACGTGCTGAGGCTGGGTTCGACCTGACAACCATCTGATTACAGACACACAAGCTTAGCCCACTGAGCCGCATGCTGCTAATGCTGATTTTTAAGTCTGAACGCAGTAAAATTTATACAAACCAAATGTCTACAGAAGTGTATAATTTCTAAAGTTGAGTTAATTGCTACTTAAAAGATGTATCTGTGCTGCGATATTTTGCATTGCAGACTTCATATTTTGTACTGCAGACTTCTGTACTTTTTGACCTGAAATAGTTGGTTGGGGTAAACCGTGATATTTTTCTGACTGATTTGTCTATTGTATTGCACAATTTGCATTGTAAGAAATATTTCTGCTAATTTTGGTGAAATTAAATAGAAGCAGATTGGTGTAAATCAAGTTGGTTTTGGATTTCGTCCTTTAGCATACTGCCATAGCTTCTGCTTGAGCAACATGACCATTATATTTTTCCTATTCTTAGCAAACTCAAACGGCTGCTACAGCACTAAATGTAGGTAGTTTGCCGTGTTAATTGAAATGTATTGATACAAATGTCTCATTTAATGCTTAGTAGTTAATGAAGGGGAAAAAATATTAGATTGCTATCAGTATTGAGAGACTCAACATTTATATAAGCTCATGGGGTTTTGAAATGGTCTGATGGGGGCAGAAAGAAAAATGATTGGTTCAGAGAGATAACCAATCAAATTGTAGAGAAGGTGGGTCCAAGCAACTATGGGAGGCAGGACCAACCAATCAAATGATTTTTCATTCTGCTCTCAGAATATTTTTGTGCAAATAATACTCCCACAAGCTTTTTATATTGTGTCAGGATTGGAGCAGAAAAAAATTATATTGTGCCATCTCTAGTTTCAACATTGGTAGTGACCAAACCAGCCTGAACCCCTCGCCCCCCTAAAGACACACGGTCCTCCAACAATATTGGTCAGGACATGTCCCTACCATCCATACCTAATTCTGAGCCCTTGAGGAATGTTTAGTGTCACTCAGAATGAACGTGTGGTGCCAGCAGCATATTTCGGCTGACAGTTCTTGTAATTCTAACCATCATAGTCAGTCTTAAGGTTGAGCCTTTGGTTTGGACATCACTCAGTTATTCTCCTTCAGAGAGGCCGGGCCAACTCGCAGGCAGGGGTGTCAAAAACACAACTCGAAGGAGGACAAAAAGGAACTTCGCCTCCAGGCTCCAGCAGTGAAGTCATCCTTCATTTTGCTGGGCTTACCTCGTCGAAGTAGAAGAGAACCTTCCTTCCGTCCACTTCGTACCTTTTCAGGCCGACCCGCTTGTCCATCAACAGCTGAGAGGGCAGCGTGGGAGGGGAGAGAGGTGACACAGCAATGAGTGACGACCCGAAAACATGTGTCACTGCTGCACATGGTAAGTATTACAACAATCCAGCGTTCATGTACATGTGTCTGAGGGAAAGAGGACGAACAGGTTTATTCTTGCCTATGATCGTTTCTGTTCATTTAAGGTGGGGGCTAAACAGACGTGTTCTTCCGCCACTTCACCAGAACCAATTTTACCGCCATTCATGTCCCACCACAATGACCCCCCCCCTGACCTCATCAGTGCCACAGGAAGATAGTTTGACGGGTGTTAATAACACTTAGTCACATATTTAAATACGGTCGGTTTTCACCTCCATGTAATGCGCCCTGACTTTCATTCCAGCGCTTGTATCGCCAGGGTAACCAAACACAGGAATAGTGGAGGCAGACTGGGGGGGGGGGGGGGGTTACCGTGCCATCGGTCAAGGCGTGATGGAATAAGCAGCACTGCGTCTCATAAAGCGGGGAATGCGAGCAGCCAGGGGCAGTAAAAGGTGCGAGCGGAGTGCAGCGCGAGGTGAGCTTGTTAGCATTCATGTCGCGGGTCGGGACCGGAGTGGCGGAGGCCCAGAGAGTCAGGAGCCGGGTTCTGTGTCCCCCCCCCGCCTCACAGGAAGGAGGCTTTATGAAGGGGGCGGGGCCAGGACTGTCGGCGCCCATTACTCTGGCCGGTAATGAGCAGCTAGCAGTTGACAAGAAACCGGGGAGGCGACCTAAGCTAACCTCCTGCCCCCGTCAGCGGACGTGGCTCCACTCCCCCGCGGCAGCAGGAGGTGCAGGGGAGGGCCACCCCACCTCAGCTAGGCTTCCCCTGGCCCTGGCTGCCATTGCTGCCTGCCTGGGGTATCACTGGTCCACAGAGGCTCTGTGCATCCCTACCCCAGGAATGACACTGGAGCAAGTGGCCTGGCTCCCGCGGCTCTATAAATACAGCAATGAATGGGGCCTTGAATAATGTTTACTGCCACTAGTGCTGGGTTTCGGGCCGGCAAAGACACACACACACACACACACACACACACACTGCTATGGATCTTCTGTGTAACTACCCACCCGGCTCCAAAGCTGATTACGGATTACAGATATACAGAGATCCAAACTGCCCATTACAGAGTTCAGGTACGGAGACAGGCTTCCTCTCCTCCGACCCCCAACCAACCACGGCCCCTGCACCCCCCAGGGGCACTGGTGTAGATCGGCCCCAACATCTGTCACTTGCAGTAGTGGGAATAAAAACAACTACAAAAAGAGTAAGTGTGTGTGTGTGTGTGTGTGTGTGTGTGGGGTGGGGCAGAGAGAATCGTTCAGCCGGAAAGCAGAAGGCCGACATTCCACGACAGGCCGCCTCCGTGCAAATCGCCTCCAGATGACTGTGCGATGTGTCTGTCTGTCTGGGGGGATGAGGGACTGGGGAGGGGGGGGGCACCCGCCTTTGTAAACACGCTCCCTGGGGTGTCCCGCTCAGAGCCCCGCTGTGGTTTTCCTATCACCTCAGGCGCCCAAAAAAAAGAAAGCCTCTAACTGAAGGTGTGTGAACATGACCGTGCATCACCACTGGGGGGCGCCGGTCCCTCTACTGCAGCTCCAGTAGAAAGGAGGCACTGGGAAACGCTGCTTCTAACCCATCCCCGAAATTTACTACGGCATGTCGCTAACATACATTGCCACTGGGGGGCACCGGTATGCTGGCATCATGGCTGATTACCTTCTCTAAGCTCTCCACGTTGGCACGGAAGCCAGACAGAAGTGGCACCTCTAACACGGCCATGTTGGAGGAGCCGGAGTGAAGCCACCTAGGGGGACAAAGAGGGACGTTTTCTCAGCGGCCCGAGGGCTCAGACAGCCTCATACTGCAATCCAAACAGACCAAGCGGAGAAAACATTTTCCCAAATCATCATGCAGCAAAACCCTCAAACAAAAGGTAAACGGATGAAAAGGGAACGTGTGGCACATGCTGATTGAGGTTCTTCTTCACACAGCTGCGGTTATTTACAGGCCCAGCAGCACGCTGGTGTCAGATGCTGCCTCTGTTTACACTAACCAGTGAAAAAAATGTGTTGTGTATCATTTTTCTGTGGTTCTGCGGGGTTTGTCAGTATTTTTAGCCAGCGGGAGGAGAGGCGGAGATGTTGGGACACAGAAATAACCTCTCCTGCTCGCTCTACCTCCTATGATTTTTAATTTAGCTGCATTATAAGCTGTTACAAGACCAATTATGTTCATTACGGCTGAGCGTTTCATCCCCCTGTCAACACACCCCGCCCCGCCTGTCATTACCGCATGCCGCGCTCATCTGGCTTCCAAACCTTCCGCTCGGCGCTTTGATCTCGGCGCTCAAGTCGCCCCGTTAGCAGAACGCGGCCGGATTAGCCTGTCTGAGATAAGCCCTGCCCACCTACGCACCTGGCACACACGTCCAGCATGACTCGGTAGTCGAGGTGGTCCTGATGGGCGCCGGGGTCCTCGTCGTCGGCGGGCGCCCGGCGCCGGCGGCTCAGCTCAGAAAGGTTCTCGACGCGGGAGTGGGTGCGAGAGCGGGAGGCCGCAGGCAGGTGGCGCTCTGCTCTTGGTTCCTTCAGGGCCACCGTCAGCTGGAAGGCAGGTTTGACCACAGGGTCGGGGACGCTGTAGGACACGTCGATCTGGGGGGGAGAGGAGAACCAAAACGGAGTTAATATAAAGCTGGGTCATATTTCCCCTAAACACACGCAGACACACATGCACAAGCATGCACACATACACACAGGTGTGTGCGTCTAGATGCAGTGGGCCTCAGGGTAAGAGTTTGAAAGACATGTGGGGGGTTAGGAGCAGGGGGGCAGCAGAAAAGCAGACAGACAAGCAGGCTGATAGACAAGGAGACAGACAGACAGGCAGAAAGACCAACAGACAGGCAGATAGGCAAGATGCTGGCCCAGGCAAATCCCAGGGCTTACTCCTGCCTGCTGTTACTCTGTCTTTAACACCAATCTATATCTCCATCCCCATTCCACCCACTGTTTTTGGGTGGGGGGGGGAAGGGTCAAACCTCTTCTTTACAAAACCCACCCTGCTTCTCAGGTTTAATTCATTTGTTTTCTCAACGTGCTTAATCATTCATATTCCAGATGCACACAGTGACACACAACACACTCAAGGTCAGAAATGCTTCACAGGAAACAAATTTTCAAACAAACAGGAAGAATCTAGAAAACTTGCCTAGAGAATTTAAGCCACGAAACACATAATGCTCATTATAATAGTTTCCTTTGCTTACAGGGGTAAAGTTTTACAGCTAGTGTTCAGAAAATCCAGATGACATTTAATTCTGGGTCAGGGGTTGGGGGCTCATTCAGCCCGCAGTGGTTTTTGTACCCTGGCTTGAAAGAATCTTTTGTTTTTAGTGACAGGGGAAAGGTACTGGGGAAATGAGATGGCATCCTATCCTTGGGGGGGGGGGGGTTGCCCTAATTGTAAATGAGTGAATCGCATTCAACAATTGCTTAAGTTTTTCCAGATCACTGTAATTTACAATTACTTGTGTACAAGTCGAAGGCAGCAGTAATATTCGCATCCCCCCCCCGAAGACTGAACGTGAGCGTGCTCACTGGCTGACGGCGTCATTACCTGCAAGAGGCAGCAGCCCTCTCCCTTGGCACTGACGAAGAGCCCCGTGGGGATGCTGGGAATCTGCAGGGGGTGGGGGGTATTCAGGGTGGGGGA
>JAODJU010000033.1:4989170-5026522 GCA_026776725.1 Gnathonemus echidnorhynchus
GGGGCTCCTCGCTCTACCTGACTGACAGGAGGCGCTAAAGGGGGGCAAATTAAATCTACTGTTCCCGTAGCTGAGTGAGAACGCTCCATTTCAGGGTTTTCTGATTCACACGAGCCACCCCTTAGAGATAAGTATACTTCTATAAAGCTCAGCGATACAGCAAAAAACTAGCTGGACATCGAGAAAGAAAACTAACAAGTCAACACACATGGATAGGTCACCACATGTGACAAATATTTCCTATTTTGTTGTATAATTACTTCTCTTGTTTTGGCATCTTTGGCAGATGCAGATCCTTGCATTCAGTTTAAAGGCAATTCCAGCATTGTGGATTTTATACTCACATCGGCAAACGAAATACCTTGGAGGCTGGACGAGCCAAGTATTAATGGGACAATTTGCGCATCTTTTCATGTAACCTCTTGGGTTGAATATAGACAAATCCACAACATTCAAATATTATTTTGCATCAAACAAAACTTTGCATGGAATTGCCCTGAATTTATCACTGTTATGAATGGTGGACTTTGCACCTTAATGAGCTAAAGGAGCCAGCTGCTGTTTAACCCCAGACGGGAGGCCACGGCCCGTCCAGCGGGGCTCCTCGGCCTCTACAGGTTCACACCTTGGCGCTCTGCAGGATCTTCTTGTTGTCTCTATGCAGTTCGAAGGTCTCCTGGAAGTCCAGGTTGGTGGAGGCCAGGGAGATGGTCAGGTTGACTCCGCCCGTGTATGACAGGATGGCATATTCTGATAAAGCCTGCAGGGCCACACAGGTGTCCTGGAACATCAGAGAGAAATACAAATGCAGGTGAACAACAAAGAAATAACATCCATCCATCCATCCATCCATCCATCCATCCAATCCTTTATCCAGGACAGGGCTGTGAGGAACCTTATCCCAGGAAGTAGAGCAGAGGGGACAAACACACACACACACTCACACTCACACTCACACTCACGGTAATTGGGTGCCACAAACAGGAAGTTCATCTCTTTGGACTACAAGAGGAGCAAAGAACATGCAAACTCTACACAGAGACTGGGGGCAGGACATGGACCCCCGCTGCTGGGGGGGCGAGGTGACAGTGCTGCTCTCTGCCAGAATGTCATATACCTCCTGTACTCTGTTCATATGTTTATAGTGCAAAGAGTGAGTGGTACGGGGCACAAGGATGAGGGACACCCTGGATAGGATGCCAGTCCATCACAGGGTACACACACACACACACACACACACACACTCAGATACACAAACACACACACACACATTTGTATTCATATTTTTGTGGGACCATCCATTCATTCATTTCTATGGGCATAACCCTAATCCCAGCAATGACACCCTTAACCCCCACCCAGCCCTAACCTTAACCATAAGTAACCAAACAAAATACAAGACTTTTTAGTTTTTTGATTGCAGCCATACATTTTTATAAAAATTGAGTTTCCACTTGCCGGGATTGACTGAAATATAGTCCCCACAACATCAAAACATAACAGGTTTTTGTCCCCCCACCCCCCCCCCCCCCACCCCCTACACACACACACACACACACACACACACACAGACACTATGGACACTTAACTGCATAACCCTGGTCTGTATATTAGAGCCCTTCACAACATAGTTTTTTAAACATTTTAAAGTGTGATATATACAGCAAAAGATAGTTTTCTCTGTAACAAACATCGCTTTGTGTGATGCCAAGTCAACCAAAATAAAGTGTGCTTTATGTATTTAGTACTTATTTCTCCTGAAACCTGCTTCAAAATCAATTTTAAATTGTCTTCCGCAATACCATATTAACACAACATCTGAGCCACCTAACCCTGGCAGGAAGTGCAGGCCTGTGAAGGAGACGCCATCGGCGTCGCAGGGAATGCGCAAACACATGCGGGGTGGGGGATCACCTGTGTAGAGGAGAAACCACCAAGGGAATTCCTCTGCTGGGAGAGCCACTTCACCACGGGCAGGGCGGATGCCACGTCCCCCAGCAGCGAGTAGGTCAGCAGGCCGTAGGCGGTCATTTCCACCTCCGCTGACACGACTGCGACAGAACAGACACCAGAGCGATGGTCACTGACGGCGTGACGCGACCTGCTTTCAGTAGCACTTAAAGCCGTGTTGAATCAACACAGAACTTTGGTCGGTTAAATACAGAGAAAATGGAGCGTGAGGCTTCTGTTCCTGCATCTTTACACTGCAAATGCATGCGATTATGTTTCACTATAGAAATAAAAGCACACTTGCGGGTTTCCTTAATTGGCTGGAAATACGGGCGTAAGCAGAATGCAAATGTGATAAAATAAAGGCGGGCAGCACAGAGAGACTCTTTGTGGCACCTGACTGAGACAGGCCATCACTGAAGCCCATGAAGGTGTCCTCATCTGTCACCGTGCTGCCTGTCAGGCTCCAGTGGGTGAAACCATCTGGGTAGGGGGGCAGGGTGGGCAGGGTAAGGAGAGACGGAAAATCAAACATGAGGTGCAGAGAATGACCACATGTAGACGACACTGCAGAAGAAAACTCGCAAATCCAAATGGAGTAGAGGGCTACGGCAGGCCTCCTAGGAGACTGGACACACACACACACACACACACACACACATGTGCGGTGCATACCCTGTGTGATAGCCATGTGGTTGAGCCGCCGCAGGGCGAGGGGGGCATAGGGGCTGCGTAGAAGCGCCAAGGCGTAGGCCGACAGAGCGGCGGTGTACGGGTCATCGGCGGAGTAAGCGTTAGCCTCCAGGAAGCCCCTGGCCTTGGACACTGCCCTCTTCTCCTCCTGGAACGGGGCAGAGAAGGCAGAGAGAGGGCTAATTCCAACAGGAAGGGCACGTCCCCGCAGGGAACCAGGCAATAGGCAATATCCAGAGCTAATTAAGCATGTGACACAACACACACATCACCTTAAGAGGCCATTAATCAACAATCCCCAAACAGAGCACCAATGGGCCCATTAAGCAGAAAAGAGTCAGTGAAATTGCACATGCAACCTGTACAATAACCAATGTTTGTGTGTGTGTGTGTGTGTGTGTGTGTGTGAACTAAATGTCCCTCACAATGTAATAAAAACCTGTTATTTTGACATTGTGGGGACCATTTCTCGGGTCCCCACAAAGATCTGTGAATACAATCAAAAAACGAAATGCCAAAAGTCTCGTATTTTGTTTCGTTACTTATGGTTAAGGTTAGGGCTGGGTGGGGGATAAGGTCATCATGCTGGGATTGGAGTTTTCCCCATAGAAAGGAATGGAGAGTCCCCACAATGATATAAGTATATACCTGTGTGCGCGCGTGTGTGTGTTTGTGAACAAGGATGATTAAGAAGCAGAGGTCAAAGGTTAGATGCCTGTAAATGAGATTCTGGTTTTCAACAGCAATGAAAAACATTTGTAAGTAAAAATCTGAGAGGCAATTATGACAATTAGATGGTGCGAGTCTGGAGATGGCTTCCATCCTGACTACACAAGGCAACCTGCTGCAATTCATAATCCTCTAACAATCCGTCCGTCTGTCCGTCTATCCATCCATCCACTTCTTCATATCTCCATATCAGTAGCAAGTTTGGTCACTGCTTTAAGATGCGCTTTACTATGCTGATCTTGTCTGTCCTGATTTATCCCACAAGATAAAAAATGAGCCACTATGCCTAATTTCCAAACTTTCTATTATCAAATATCATGGTCCTAATAAACTTTCCAACAGCCAGTAAAGCAGTCAACCATATTTTTTTCCCCGATGGATGGATGGATATTTACCTTCTGGTTAGCTATCTAGTGTGATTTGTGTTCTTTTGTTGGAAGACTTTGAGATATTTTCAAGTGGAACAATTTAACCGAGAATCAACACAAGGTGCAGCTTGGAGCTCAGATTTTCATAACCAAACAGCCTACAGAATGTTTAAATGTTACTAGCAATCCCACATTTAAAAACAGAAAACAACAATATAGCTGCTAAAATCTTCCTAATTCCCCATAACTCAGGAATAATTCACCTGTCTTTAAAATTTTATTTTGAACTTTGGTCAAGCTACTCAAATTATCTTCCAAACTATTTACCTCGCTCGAGGCATGTTAAGTTGGCACTCTCGTCTGTCAGGACCATATGTTACAACTAGAGTTACAGCTATAACAATGATAAGATCCATCCTGTCAGATTTGTTATTTCTAAAAAATGATGAACATACCAGAGGATCGAAGAGAGGAACAAACCCCCATAAAAACTGATGGAATGGGAATGTAAACAAGGTGTGAGTTTTGCAGGCTTGGACAGCCCCGCAGGGCCTTCTGTATAAATCTTAGGATACGGATGGTGAGGATGATTGAATTTCCGACAACTTAGCATAATGGAATACTCCAGAAGTGAATCCAGAGCGTGTCCTCTGTGGATCGGGGAATGCAAGCTGAAAATCGGGGCTCGTCAATCTTTAATATGACCGTGAGTGAACTCGTGACACCTGAAGGTCGCCTCAGTCCAGTTCTCAAGGCGTACAGCACTGACCTGAGCTAAGGGCGAAAGTCCAGGCCAGGTTTTGCAACCTGCCCCAAGGGAATATCAGAGGGTTTTCTGGGGGGGGGAGCCTGAGAGGTGAATCCCTTACCTCAGTAGATATCCCAGTCTCCAGGAGGGCCGTCACCACATATGCAGTCAAGGAAATTTTCCCATGAATCCCACCCTTCAAGAAGATGCACATGTTGGTCACTGTCATGTGTCACTGGCCAAGCTGCATTTCTGTGGCTAACAGCAAAGAGCCTGCTCTTTATCTCTCTACAGCAGGTTTCCCCATCCGGTCCTCAGGGACCCACAGACAGTCCATGATTCTGCTCCCTGCTAGGGAGCTGGGAGGGAGCAAAAACGTGGACCGGTTGAGGGTCCCCAAGGACTGGATTGGGACACACTGCTCTACAGTATAATCTGCAAGGGCATAGAATTGGATATGGATGATAGGGACATATTATTACAGAAAAAATTAACTTGCATGATAAGTTCAACCCCCTCTGCCACCTCAAGAGCAAAAGCGGCTTGATCCTCCCACGTGCAAATCTGTCACGTAAATAACATGTGCAGTCAGTGACTTTCACCGATGCTGAATTCACAATGAAACTGAAACTAAAATCCGGACCTCAGAAGCGCAAGGAGCACAGAGAGAGAGAAAGAGGGCAGGCGACTGCGGGCAGGTTTCATTCTGACAACAGGTGAGCATAACATGCTGAACAGTCACAGTCAGTGTTGAGCATTCCAGGTCCAGAAGCTACAAATCCAGACCAAGATATTGTTTCAACCAACCAAGTTGAGCATAAAAACTCAGTCACAGAGTACTCAGCTGGTGGGTACAAACAAAATCTTGGTCTGGATTTGTACTCTCTGGACCCGAAATGCCCAATACCGAATACGATTCAGTAATGCACATTAGATTTGAGGGGGTTGAGGGGGGGACCAGGCACACAATTGTGTTCTTGGTCCAAAATGCAAGTGTGTTTTGGAGGACAGGGGTTCGGGCTGATTTGGTCCCTACCCATGTTAAAACCGAACTTGCTTAATCTGAATTCTCTGTTTGCTGCAGTACAACCAGACTGTAAAAAAGATAAAATCATCAGGCAGATTGGCTGCTCGGACAAGCTGTTCCACTATTAATTCTCCTCCCCATCATGCATCTGTCCTCTGATTAACGGCGCCCAGGAGAACCTGGAGGTCTTTGTTGAGGATCTTGCCCATCGCTGGGAAGGAGCCCTCCTCTCGCTGGTGTCTGATCAGCCAGGCCTTGGCAGCCTGCAGCTCCTCCGGGTCGATGAAGATGAACCCGCGTGACTGAGAGAAGGACTTCAGGACAAAGGCCGTTAACCTGACAGAGGGGGCGGAGCATAGATTGACACTGCGGTACCCGACAGCTTGACACTGCGGTACCCAACAGATTGACACTGCGGTACCCGACAGCTTGACACTGCGGTACCCGACAGCTTGACACTGCGGTACCCGACAGACTGACACTGCGGTACCCGACAGCTTGACACTGCGGTACCCGACAGCTGGGATGCCCCAGTGACATAGCGGAGTGTAAACAGGGAACACAGGCTCACATTCCTCATCCTGACAGAATCCACACACAAGACAGCACCGCAAAAAAATAAAAATAAAAACATGACGACACCACAG
The DNA here is from genome assembly GCA_026776725.1 of Gnathonemus echidnorhynchus. Taxonomy (NCBI): domain Eukaryota; kingdom Metazoa; phylum Chordata; class Actinopteri; order Osteoglossiformes; family Mormyridae; genus Gnathonemus; species Gnathonemus echidnorhynchus. The sequence goes on from JAODJU010000033.1 coordinate 4,995,333, forward strand.
TGGGCTAATAAACACCTTAATAATCAGATAATGGCCCCCAGAGGAACCTAGGAGTTTGGCAAGGAGTGTTAATTACAACATTATATACCATTGCGGAATTATCCTCAGAGCGGCCAAGCAATGATGCAAGGTACTCGTGAGAGAAGGGAAATAAACATTCTTTAAAATATATACATAAAATGTGTATTTTGAGAGTTTATAGCAGGAGCCAGGCAAAAGTGGTGGGGGGGGGCAGCATAAACTGGGGTATTAAATCTTCTCTAGCTGGACCCTGGATGTTATCTTCCCCCTGGGGGAGGGCAGGAATGGAGCCTTGAGTCTTAAGGAATTTTTATAATGTTAAGTAATATTGTGTCACTGGCTTTAAGAGCAAAGCCCTGGGAAGTGTAAAGATGATTTAGGGCACAAGGAAACACAGGAGACACCCCAGCATCCCATGCAAGGCGCTGAAGTCCCCCACTGCGCCAGTGCCTCTCGCATCCCTCCACTGTAAACATGGCCTGCTGAAGTCTCCCACTGCGCCAGTGCCTCTCGCATCCCTCCCCTGTAAACAAGGCGCTGATGTCTCCCACTGCGCCAGTGTCTCTCGCATCCCTCCACTGTAAACATGGCCTGCTGAAGTGATTCTGAATGGAATTCCTCAAGGAGGTAGATTTTTAATTTTTAATTTTTTTTCTTGTCATTATCCAAAGAGATCTGCTTGTATTTGGCATTTAACGGCCTTTTGACCAGCTGCAGTCCATTTGCCGTAAAGAGACAGCAATGCTTAAGGGGTTAGGGAATCACAACGGTTTTCTGGGAAAAAAAAAAATCCCCCTGTGAATGATGAATTGCACGGCATTCCAATTCCCCTGGCTACCAGTTGTTTTGTCAAGCACTTCAGTCATTAATATTTTCATGCTGTGTGGTGGAAAACCAGTGAAAGGCGACTCTTTCGGAAGACAAATTATAATAATTAAGAGTAGCTGGAATAGCCTCTGGTCTGTGTTTGCGGGGTTTGCCTGTCCTCCATCTCCCAGCGTTGAAAAACATGCCCTTAGGTGAGATGATGACTTTAAGTTGCCATGATTGTGTGATTGTGAATGCGAGTGAATCCCCTGCTATAGCGTCCTGTGTCTCCTGGGACGGACTCCAGGCCCCATGCGGATAATTTAGAAAGATGGATGGATGGAACAACAGCCAAGTTGAGTATGTATGACAATCCAGGTGTAAACTGCATGAATGCAAACAATAAACCGCCCTGATCCGACTGTACCGATGCTAAGGAGTCATGTGACCAGGTAAGTCAGTTGATGGCTTGATGTTACAAAAGTTCAGCGGCCTGAGAGTGGAGCTGCTGTTGTGCCAAGGTACTTAAGCTGAGTTAGTAGAACAAGAAAAACAGCAAACACAGTAAATACAATGGTTCGTAATACCAAACGTGAAAACACTGCTCGGCTTCTGCAGTTTGTCGGCGCGAGGTGCAGTACAGTATGTAGCTACTTTTATTAATTACTGCGTTATCATTTTGTACTTTATTATTATTGTTCTGAATTACCTACAAAAGACAGACTTTGGGAACGTATCTCGTTTGTAGCCTGGGGACAGCCTGTAGTGGCAGGAGAGCAGCTACCTCCACACCCTGTAGTCCTTATGACAAACACCTAAATGAGACAACCAGAGCACAGCAGAACGACCACACACCAATGGGATCTAGAGACATGAAACTAGCCTGTCGGGCAGTGGTACAAATCAGATCAGACTTGCCGTTTAACTGGATGAATTAATTCCAGGATGAAACCAGCCCTCCGAAAGCCAGTTTGGTCCTGCTGATTTGTAATAAGCGCCGTTTCCCCATGACCAGCCTGGACCGCACCACTCGTGCGGTGTGACGGGGGGGGGACAGCGAGCTGGGCTTTGAATGGCTGGGAGCTAGAGGATCACACCAGCATGTGGCACTCATTGGAAGCAGATGCCCCCAGTATGTGGCTTATGCCGGAAGAGGCGCTTCCAGCTCCATTAGTGGCCCAAGCGCCCGACATTTCTTGACAAATAAATATGTTCCCTCATGGCGTTTGCACCATTCTGTGGGAAGAGCGCATGGGTGGCCCACAAAACTCCTGCACTCCCTAGAGCAACAAGGCCTGCCGAGAGTCTTTAACATCTCCAAACTCAGGTGACAGCCGGTTCCCCATTCCTCTGCTGCTACAGCATTTCCCGGTACAGCTTAGCGGAACGACTCACATTATTACGGCGCCCTCAGTGTTGTTGCAATAAAATATGACCCACGCTAATACTACCTGTGGGCCGTAAACAAAAGGCAGCCCGTTCTTGAAAATTCAACTCGTCGCTAACGCAAGAATAGAGCAGCGTTTAACGACAGCCGGCTTATGGGCCTCGACGTCCGCTAGTGACGCGTTGTCCAAAGGCGCTAATCCTCACTGAAGCTGTAGCGCCTGATGTTTTCCTGATGCGCATTTTCCTTCACCGCACCTTTGCTTAGCACAACTTCCTAAATGTATCCTGAGCCATTAGCGAGAGGGGAGGCCAGACACAGGCCGGTACGAACAGGCGAGGAACGGCGAGCCGCGGAGGGCTAACGCTAACCCTCATGAACGCTAAGGCGCTGGTAGCGAAGGGCAATCCCAGGCATGACGTAACGGAGGTACCGCCATGCTGACTCGTCCCACGGGGGGGCCATCCGCCTTTGCCCCTTAACAGCAAATAAATCATTCCAGCCCAAGTCGCCCGTGTCACAGAGCTAATTACAAGTTTGCGTTTAATACTCTGGAGTTTACTTAGCCCTGTGTTTTACAGCGAGAGCCCCCATTAAATATAATAACACCTCCCCTGGCTAATAAATCGCTCAGGCACATGCTCCACCATGAAGTCATTCGGTTCCGCTTCAGTGTCCGAGGAGAATACAGAACTTTCCTGACCCGGTTTATGTCAGAGTTCCAGGTATTATGAAATACATGCAACATCCTGCTCAGGTGTGTAAACAACGTCTTAAAACAACAGTTTGAATGGAAAAAGAAAATGGCAACGCGAAGTCAGAGGAGAGTGAGGAGCCCTCACTGCATTTTTCTGTCTCTAGCAAACGGTAGTGCACCAGATGTGCGAACAGTCTAAAGCTGTATGTTACTACACTTCTAATCTATTAAGATGCTAACACTACGTTTTTTAGAAGACAATGCATTAAAATCTAAAAACTTACTTGAAACTTCATTTTCCTGTTGCTACACAGAATCCTGTAAGAAGTCATGGATAAAGGTAGCGTGACCAGATAATCCATATCAGGGAGGACACTTTGAGCTACTTCAGGTTTTCACAAACTACTTTAAACCTGAAAGGCTCCTGGGCTCGGCTAAATAGTTCAGTTCTTCTTGCGCTTCAACTGGTTTGTTCCCTTGATTGAAAGAATCACATTAACATTAGTGACACGTGCATGATTATAGGAGACTGACCAATCAGCAAACAGCAAGAACTCAGTGCTTGATTGAAATCTAGGTCATTTAATAGAAATGTTAGTTTTCAGATCACTGCTCATAGTGTCCTTCCTGACATGGATTGTCTGGTCACCCTAATAAACGAGCTGGTTAAGCTTCTACTCCTGCCAATAACAACATTCCTTAACCAATCAGATGTGGACGTAGGTAGGATTAGACCAACCACATGCTGCCGGACGAGTCCCTCTCGCCAAAGGCGCTGTAGGAGCCATCCTGCCTCTTATAGGTTAGCTGTCTCTGGTAACCTACGGCAGGAGGAGAACCAGTCAGATTGTACCGCTGTGCGAATTGTCAGAATCGGGGCTTGTGAGTGTGGCCATTTGAAAGTCCAGGCTGGCCTTCCTGGTACCTTGCAGCAGGTAGTCTGTGGCCTCGGCCGCGACCTCGGGGCTCAGCTGCTGGGTCTTCTGCAGATACTTCAGCACGAAGACGTTGGGTGCGAAGTGGATCATGTTCTGCTCACCGCAGCCAAAGGGGAGCCGCAGCAGGTTGTCCAGGTTGTTGAGTGTAGGGCCCATGACATCCCCTGTCAGAAAGGAGAGCGATGCCATGCTCTGCCCAGCTCTACATCATAACACGCCACCATGGTATCACTTATAACACTGTAATCAAGGCTTTCTTAAGCTATTTCCTGGCCGACTATCAATGCCATCTCGTCTCCCAGGACGGATTACAGTAAATGCTCCTCCAATTCACATCCTAGTCAGTCTGCCGTCTTTGACATGCCTTGACATTTGGGGGCACAACTCCTTCTGCTGGCATCTGGCAGTTCTCAGTATATAACAGAAAATCAAGATACCCAGGCCAATTTACACTTTCCAGTTCTCCTATAACTTTAAGAGGCTCTTCATCTGGAGGACTTCTGGTGCACATTAGATTCAAACCGTATACTAAACATTACAACCAAGCCTAAACACAAAAGATAAATTAAGAAAAATTTGATTCTTATCAGTAACTGAATCATTTTGATACAGGCCATAGATACGTCAACCGGAATTTTAAGTCGTTATCTGGCTGGGTGACGGAGTGACAGATATGTTGAAATCCTCACCGATCATGGAGGCCGTGGCCCTCTCTGATCCGGGCACCACATTGTGCGGGACCCCCAGGGTGAACGCCTCGTTGTGGTTCTCGTCCACGTCCTCCTTGCGCCAGATCTTGAACTCTCCCACGGAGCCCCAGCCGGTGGAGAATCCCACATGCCACACCTGAGCCAGCAGGTGCCCCCCCCACTGCATGATCACCGTCTCGTTGGAGGGCTGGACACCGTGGCCAACCTGGCATGCAGAGGTGGGGCACAGTTACCGGCTGTCCTCTACCGATCCACCTCTGAAGCAGCAGTGCAGGACGGCAGGGCCCATTATACGGGCCTGAAGGAGACAAACAGGCCAGACAGCGCAAACGGCAAATCGGTGTGTAGACCAGCCTGCTGGAAAACCCAGACTGCTGCTGGGGTAGTGAGGCACCCTGTCCTGGCCAACGGAGCGGAAGCCTAACAGGATATGACAGCTTCCAGGATACAGTAGGCCGCAGCTGAACAAATACACATGCATGACAGCGAATCGGAAAGGATCCACCACAGCCATCATTCCAGGCAATAAAAAGCCATCGGAAGCCAATTAGACTTTGTATAAAAAACCGTCTGATCCACACTGGGATTTACAAGTTGCAGACTCCTTGTAAAAGCCGGTGACAGGCTCTGCCAAATGCAGCCCACACCACCTTATTATTTCAAAGACCCTTTTGAAAGTGAACCGGATTTACAGGTTACCACTTTGAACTTCATTCACCATTTAGTTAAACCCAAGAACACTTAATACTCAAAAAGGATGTTGGAGACAGTTCTAAAAGCTTCTTGTCACTGTAATTAATTACATCCGACTATGTTCTGCTCAGTATCGTTTCTTTGTTGGTCCCTTCGGTACGGCGTGCGTGTTTTTTCCACCGGCGGGTGACAGCCATCGGCACGGCTCGGCGAAAGTGATCATTGACATCAGTACCCACACCTCCTTCCACATGAGCTCACGGCCCTGGCGCCAGCAGACGGTGCCAAGGCCTCTGCTGGGCACAAGAGGAAGTCCACCAATTCTCCTTTGGCGACCAAATTTCCGACCTGGAAGGATGCTGACCGGCTCATCTTTCCGTCTTAGTTTTAATCCCTAATAACTCGGGTTGGGAGTCAAATCGGGTCAAACAGAGATGATTCTTTAGATTATTTTACTGCCCCCTGGAGGACTAATAAATCCCAAGTTAAATATATCGTCATCTGCAGTCTTCAACTCTGAAGTAGATCTGGTGCTTACCGCTAGAGTCGTGCCACAAGATTTGTCATATAATTAAGCCTTTTTCTTTGCATCCAATGAATGAAACTTACCAATCACAGACAGGGAAGACTGGAGATAAATATCAAACTGGGTGGGCTTTTCTAGTGGATACAGTAATCATCCTACATAGCTTATACTCCCCCAAAAACCACCGGTGTTAAGCAAGCCACTTGAATTCGAACGGAAAAAACGCCTTTTCTGTTGTCTCCCCTACAGCTCAAATGATGACGTTTATGTCTGCCGTATCATCTTCAGAACTTTATGGCGGAACCATATAACGATATTTTGAGTCATACAAGAGAATATAAAACCTTTCCAGTTTCGTCTTCATTAGTTCTTGATTATGTTTACGGCGTTCCCTCACCATCGCGCTGAAGACTAGATTGCAACGGGGAAATGTCCGTTGTTACTAATTATTAGCTATTATCACTCCAAGAACGTGTTGTTTGCTCCCCAGATACACACCGCCCTCGGGGCAGATCTGATTCCGCCCACTCCGTTCCTCACCTGGACCACGCCGCCCTTCCAGCTGATCCAGAAACTGCGGAACTCGTCCCAGGAGAGGATGCCGGGTGTGGCGGCGCTGGCCACCGGGTCGCCCATCTTTCCCAGCGAGATCCAGGAGCGAGTGTTCTGCCTACCGCCCAGCACTATCTCCACCATCTCGGCGCTGTCGTGGGGGCTGGCCGACAAGGCGAAGTGGGCGTCGTTGTGGGTCTTCACCGCCGCCTCGAAGTGCGTCATGCGTCCGGGCTTCTTCACGTACTGGTACTCGTATTTGTTGGGTGTGGAGATGTGTATCCTTTCTGAGGGTGGCAGAGGGGTCCACCATGACGAGCCTGAAAGGGCCCCCTGTACGCCTCTTTAGGACTCTTTCTGCTAAACACTCATTTTGATATCGGCATGTCACTGTGTTATTTTGGAAATGCAATGTTTTCATGTAAACAGAGGCTCTCCCAAGCGCTAAATTTAACACAGGTAGCCACTATGACACTCATTTTCACTGTAGTAAATGCAGGTTTGACGTAAATATAGAGAAGTGCTAATATTTGATCTCATTTTCACCCAAGTACAGTGGAAGGTATTACAAGAACAGGAGAGCAGCCAAAGGCTTTGACTGCTTTCATTCAAAAGCGCCTGGTGACTTTTACAGCATGTCCCCCTCCCTCAGCCACAACAGCGGCTGCTTTTAAACAGACTATTTCATACCTGCTCTGCACATGAAAATGCGTTTCCCTAATGTGTAATCATAAACAATCTTCTTTAAACTTTTTACTCGAAAGGGCATTCTAAAGTTCACACGTAGAAATTCATAATCGCGGTAGTGCTTGCCAGTCAAGTGCCGGAACACATTATGAGGGACTAACAGATCGACGCAGTCCGATTGAGCTTGAAAGCTCAGCAAACAATGTCAATTTTGAAAAGATGTTTGCCAGGGCAGGGCATTACTGACCGTTGGGGCAGAAGAAGACACTGTAGGTGTACTCCCTGGGTACGCCCTCTGGCTGTAGGGAGGAGACACAGCACAGTATGTTTTCACCACGTTTTGTCACTGTGCATCACTGTAGTGACATTAAGCATTCTTATTCCACATGGTCCAGGTGGATAGGCCTGCACAGCTCCCCCATTGCCCCCCCGCACCTCCACCAGCACACTCCGGCGCACAAAGTCCATGCCGATAGGTGTCTTCCGGTCCTCCATCTCCTCCGGTCCTCTGCCAGGTCTGGTGGCCTGGAACGCACCACTGCAGCACCCTGGTTCACTGTAGGCCACGGCACGTGCTGCAACAACAGCGTGTCTGCACCATTACTCACTATTAGTGTTTCTCGATTGCTCTGGCACATTTCGTGAAACATATGCAACATTCTCTGGACTATAAGAGCATTTCTCAAAACAATTCATGCATATAGCACAACAATATGGTTTAGTTGCAAAAGCCTGTAACTTAGCCAAAACAATTCTCATGTCTCAAAGGCAAATAATTCCACCAGAGTGTCAAAATGCTTAGATATACTGTCAGTATGAGTCTGCAACTGAGCTCCACAATTCTGAATGATAGACGGTGTTCACTTTCTCATCGTCACTTACTGATCTATTTTTTTTTATTCATTTCAAAGACACCAGTTTCAACATTGCAAGGCTTTACATTACAATATGTAACGTTCACTCACATGCATATGTAACTTCTTCAGATCACCAAACACAGCACAAAAGCAAACAAAAAAAAAAGAGTCATACAGCACTGTCCAACAAAAACGGCAAAACGGCGATACAAGAACAAGAAAACAACAATAAAACCGTGGACTATGCTGTTTCACTGCAATTTATGGAATATATCATATTCAGAACTTGGTTAATTGTTTTGCATGTGGTGACTAACACGATGATCACACACATATACAGTTTTAGGTGTAAAATTATTACAATGGGAAACTGCATAATTTATTTTGACCAACAAGAATAAAACATCCGAAAATAGTGCCAAATAATGACAATTTGTACAAAAGCATTTGCATGCATGTACCAAAACATTTGGGAATTTGCATGAAACAACGAGAAATGTCACTTCTGCACAGCAGAACATCATCATGGTGTGGGGATTACACTTTCTTTTGCAAATTGTTACAGCTTCTCTCAGTCGCTTTGGACAATTTCTCTAAACAGTTTTGAGGTTCTCTCAACTGCTCGTGCATTTCTCAAAAGTTTGCAGCGCGATAATTTGGATAACCAGCCAAGTAAGATCAAAACCTTTCATACATGTTTCAATTCAACTTTCTTGTCAGGCAATCAGTCAATGCCACCAAAATATGAAATCTCTGAATGACTGCCTGGAGACAGACCAGTCAAAATGTTTAGTCATGTTGTCAACATGAAAATATATTATGGAAGTATTTTATGAATTAAAATTGATCAACAGATGCTCAATTTATGTAACTCGCATTTCTCTGTATTTGGAAGCTTGGAAAAAATGAATTTATATGTTATAGTAAGAATATACGCAGTATTTTAGGTAGTCTGTTTCATATCATAGGTTGTCCTGTTGCTTCTGCTGGTCTGACCACATACTTTCATCTACATCACATGTGACATTCTCCCTTGCAATACATCGAGGGAAAAAATCTTCTTGCATGCCTCAACCACCTTCTAGAAGATTCTGCAGGGACATCATCACAGGCAACATCCATTGCAGTGCGTAAGGAAACGTGGTTGGGTGGCTGATGACAAGCAGTTTCTAATTTTGTCATCCTATAAAACCTCTATTTTGGAACTATTTCCTTTATCCTTAACTGAATTAACATTTTTGCATGTGATGACTTACACCATACACAAATGACCAAATGTTTTGCAGAGCAGAGCTAAACAAAATCAGGAGCATATAATTCATTTTGGCAACATGACTAACGCGACTTTTGGGCTAATTCGAAGTGAATATACCTAATCCTATAAAAAGCAAAACTAAATCATTCGTGAATGAATGAAAACAATGAGAAATAACAATCTGTTGTGAGACATTGATTTAAGGGTGTGCAGGTTTACATATGTAGTTATGAGAAGATCCATTTTCAGTTGAAAATTTGTCCAAAACAATTGAGAAACACTAACAAAGTTAACACCTGTGTCGGTATGCTTATAGCAGCAATACTAATTAATAACAGCAATGATACACAATAGATATACAGATTATACATAAATAAAATATTGATTATATCATGAAGGGGAGTAACCTTCTCCAAAGCGGTTATCTGCCTGCTCCACACCATCTCCAACATACATGTCCCGCCCTTGTGCGCATCAGCCAATCAAAATCCTCCAACTACACTAATGACACTTAATCCACAGTTTACACCACTTTCAGTACATGGGCTCATTCACTGCTATACATTTCTTAGAAAAAATGCAAACTGACAGACAGACCGATAGATTTGCCATTTATTTATGGTCAAACATGCAGCCAAGATCCTGTCTGTTCTACACCGGTAATGACATATCCAGGCAATTTTGTTGGACAATGTTAATTTTGCCCAGAGTGGTTTTGTCTTCACTGCTCTAGCTTTCAAAAAGCAGAGGTGGTTAAGTGGTTATTTCCAAAGTAAATCTTAAGAATTCACAAATACTTTATTTACCCGAAGCTTTTATCCAAACCGACATACAACTGAAATCAGTCCCTGACAGCATCCCCACAACTACTGGTGGTTAAGTGCTCAGGGGCCTGACGATGAAATCCATCTGCCGACTGGGATTTGGAACCAGCAACCTTCCGGTCACAGGCACAGTACACTTGCCCAGTGAGCCACACCTCGCCTGCATAAATGCTGGACTTTCTGCCGATGGTCACTTCATATATGCTCACTGCTACCCAGCTTCAAACACACCTTATTTAAACAGTGCAATACCTGTAGTTACCTGGAACACAGAAGCGAGAAAACATCTGCAGGTTCTACCAAGATCACTGGATCACTGGATTTAAAATTCAGAGCGCTAACTGCTACACCACAGACCCTAACCCTACATATTAAAAAAGTGACATACGCAAACACACATACGCACATGAATTTATTCCATCTGAGTTTTTCCAAATAGGAACTCAATCTATGTGAAGCTTAACTTAAATTAAGTAATATGACATACAAATTTTATGTCTGAGCAAGACTGGGAGACATACAGCCATAATTATATGGTATAAAAGATAACAGTATCTTCAAAAATATGGTTTATTGGATTGATTCTTAGAGAAAAATACTCCACATGTTGTTAAGTACATGTAGATATGGACTAAATCAGCTACACTTCCACAGGTTTAGCACAAAGAGAGTAAGTGCCTTTGTGTGTGTGTAGTGAGAGGGAAGAACTCAGTTCAGGGGCAGGAAAGAAACCACAGGAGCCCATTGGGCTGCAGTGACCCATAAACCAACCCGCATGTCGCTGAATGTCTCAGCACAGCCCTGCTTCCAGACTCACTCAGCAGCCGCTCGTTAGCGTGTCACATGATGCATGACACGGCACAGCACAACACGGCACGGCACAGCACAGCACAACACGGCACAGCACAACACGGCACAGCACAGCACAGCACAGCACAACACGGCACAGCACAGCACAACACAACACGGCACGGCACGGCACAACACAGCACAGCCCGGTCACCCCAGCCAACCCCAGCAACCAGTTACCTTGAACTGGCCTCTGTTTTTAGGCAAGGTACGTTTATTTATGCAGCATATTTTCAAGCACAGAGGTTATTCAAAGTGCTTTAAATAAAATAAGATCAGATAAAGGCAATCATTAAATGTAGTATTTAAAAAACCACAAGACAATTAAAAAAAAAAGTAGTAATTAAAAATTACTAATAAGACACCAAGTAAAGGTAAAAAAAAATTAAAAAGTAAAGGAAAAAGCATCAATACTGATGCTAATCAAATGCATAAAATGTGGAATAAAAATGTTTTGAACCTGGTTTTAAAGGTGGCAACACCTGACACGTTTCGGACCTCTTCAGGGAGTCAGTTCCAGTTATGAGCGGCGGAGTAGCTGAATTCCAATTGGCCTTTGCTTACTTTACAATATGCACCATTCGTTTGAGAAAACAGGATGTGGGTTTTCACAATGTCAGCGACTCTGCAATAATGTAATATTAAAAAAACCTCACCTTCTTATCAATGCAACCGCAGCTCATTTAGCGATTACCTCAGTTAGCGACCCTTCGAACACACAGCGGCAAAAATTCATTTTCCGACCGATGCGCGCATTTACGACCAAATTTCGTTCGCCTGATGACGATGCATGCCAAAGTGGGAGAGCTCGTTGAAAAAGAATAAACAAAATTATGTTAAAAATGTCCCCTTAATGAAAGATAAACGAAATTGAGTAGGGAATGTTGAAGTAAAGTTTTAAGCACTGTAGTGATCACACCTAGGCTACCGTGATTTTCACTTCATGATCATTTCGCTTAACGGAGCTTAGTCACTAAACGAAGAGTGGTTATATATCTTGTTTTTTTTAGCAGGCAATATAATCTTAGCCATCCTAATGAGGAATCAACACAGACAGAGATGTTTCTTCATGTCCCAGAACAGTGTGGAAGCAGGTGAGCGAGTATGCCGTACCCGTGATGTTTGACGCGCCCAGTTCAGCGAATGACAGGACGATGGATGTGGGGGTGACCTCCCCCGCTGCAACACACTTCTTGCGGGTCAGGTAATACTTTCCAGGGTGCCCCACAAACTTGATCCCTTTGGGCACAGATACCTTGACATAGACCTGCAGAATAGAGTTGTGGATTCAAAAGATGGTCACTATGATAGAAAATGGAAATATGGATGGATGGATGGATGGATGGATGGATGGATGGATGGATGGATGGAGATGCTAGACTATCACCATAATGACCTACAAAAATATATATTTTCTTGTAATAGTAGGTATAATAGCATATAAAATCCCAACTGCTGACTTGGTGGTCAGACCACAGTAGGCTGTGAAGGACGTGTGTCATCAGTAGAGACTAATGCAGCAGTATTATATTACATATACATTTACCCATGCGAAACAGAAGCAAGGACCAAACGTAATTCAGCCAATTTTAAAAATGAGAAGTCCTTCACCATTACGGATTTATTTAACAGAGATTACTACTGACAAAGTGTGGAAACTATGAGTTGGACTAATGAGTGAAGGCCAGATTCTTCACTTTTCATTAAGTCCTAGGGATAATTTATTTAACAGTATCGGATAATACTGTATGTACTGTGATGTTTGTACAATAATATTCAATGGACTGTCTGAGGGTACAGAATAGAACTCTCATAAGATATTTTACAGAATATGATAGAATTCAAACACAGCATGTCATTATCATGTTTGTATAGTATGTAAAATCTGAAAGCTACACTCCACAGTCCAGCTAGCAGCTCACTGTTATCATGATGAACATGCACACATTACATCCTTCAAAATCAGTAATGCAGAAAGTAGTTTGTTCTATTTTACTGGCAAATACTTGAAATGAATGGATGTTGAAGCAGGCCACACTTGTTTTAAAAAGAATGCGTGAAAATCATTTCACAAGCAAGCATTGGTGTGACACACTGACCCCTTAAAGTAAAACATATAGTTATGTCAGTGGCTTTAACTCTTTCTCCACTGCCTTTCTCCCTCTCTGGCACCTTGACTCACTCTCTCCCTCACCTCTGCACAGGAGGGCAGGTAGTTATAGACTGTAAGGGGCACTTTGGTCTGCTCCCCGCGGATGACGCTGTACGGCAGAGTGAAGTCCACGAAGAATGGCTTAAATGTACGCAGCTCCGCCCTCTGGGCCAGGCCCAACCCCTTTTCCTCTGACAAGCCAATCGCCTCGGTCACCCAGGTAGTGATGGAATCGGGAACGTCCAATTGCAGCTCAGCTTCTCCAGTTACATTGCTGCAACAATAAAAAATACAGATAATGTTAATGGTTCCTATTACTCTTCCTTTATTAATCTTCGGGGTGAGCCCTTCCGTAGCGCCAGCGTTTCCCCAAAAAAGCCTCATTCAATAAGTATTTACCGAAAGTTAATGCATGAATGAAAGTATAAAAATGGCCTCTTGAAACTTATTAAATTTTATCCTTTAGCCCAAGCTGACCATAAATTTACTAACAGAACTGAAACTCAACTGAAAGTTAGTGACCGATGCATTCAAAATTACACTGCAAATCGTACATTAAGGCATGTTTACGTTCAGTGTTAATCTCAATATAAAAGTTCCGGGTTTTGGCATAAATTACGTCAATTAATTGTTACCAGAAATACCCTTGTGTCATTTTAGCTAAATTAATTTTAGATATCTAACCAAAGGAGCTGGGGTTGGCACATATTTTCACTCATCTGTTTTTGTGTCGTTCATTCTCAGCCTCAAATCTCATAAAGGCCACTCCTCCTTCGCCCTTAAAATGTCTTTGTCCCCTTTTAAAAAGTCAGTCCCTTCCCTCATCCTCCCATTTCCTCTCCTTGTCTCTCCTTCAACCTCCTCTGAGTTCCTGCTCCTCTTCCAGATCTGGTTTACCCGCACAATCTGCTGTAGTTGCCCCCCCCCACTACACATTGACCTCCACTATCCGCCCCCCACCTCGAGCCCACGGCTGCTCTGCTGGGACCGCAGCAAACAACCAGTAATAATGTTTTTATTCTCACACATGAGAGCACTTAGGCTTCTGGGTAGATGCCATGGGGTGGGAAGGGCAGTAAGCGTTTGTTTACAGCACCATCTTCAAAACGAACTGGCCCGAGCAAACAAAACAAACGTGCATTTTCAGAATACCACTAAAAGTATAAAAATACTAACTGTGCAAACTGAAGAGCAAATCTCCGAAATGTACTCAGTCCATGCGATACATTTTCGGGAAAATCTCTGTCGGACGTACTAAATTTTGGAAATTTAACTAAAGATCTTCATTGGATTACATGAGGACTGAGTGAGGTTTGGTTCCCAATACTGTAACATATAATGAGTGAGTGAGTGAGTGAGCTGTATATAATGAGTGATTGAATGGAAATCGAGTATATTGTCCGGTAATGAACTTCAGCGTTGCCGAATGTGTCGCAGTGACGTACATATTTGTTCTTTGATGTTATTATTTCCGATACACCAATGAAGTCAGTTAACAAGCGTTTGAGGCTTTGCTGTGGGACGACATGGAAGAATGAGACACCTGATGTTGAGGCAGTTCCACACCCACGTCTCCGGGAAAAACGTGCGTCTGCGTTTCTCAGCCCTGCGAACAAAAAAAAAAAAACAGTCTGACAAGCTGAGAAGCACCAAATTGCACAGATGCTGTCCGCTGATCTGTCAGCTACGTAGCTGCTAGTCAGCATGTGATTCCCTTTGCATAGAAACATCAGTGCACGTTCTCCCCTAACTGCCTCGGAGTAACTGAAATTATCACATCCGAGGAAAAAATACAGATGTATTATACATATTGGTCTAAGCTAAACGATAATTCAGTGTTATAACTTATTGTAGAAAATGACAAATGTCACATTAAACTGATAGGGTGGTTAATCAATCTGTCGTCTTGTTATTTTGGGTTAGAGGACAGAAAGATATAAATTATAGTGCAATTTCTGGAGTATTCTGTTTACATAGTTACCGAACCAAATATTGTTATAGCGATGGAGTGCTTGTTTAAGTTCAACACGCCAGCTTTGATTTAACTGCGGGACTGAGGGAAGTGTGTTGGACGCGTGTGGGGGCCAGGAGACGGCGGCGGGGAACCTGGGCACGGGGCGGGGGGGCAGCGAGGCCACCAGTGTGGCTGTATGGGGCTGGAAGGCCGGAACGGCCTCATCGGTGTACATGCCCCCGCTCTGCCGGTGGGTTAGGCTCACCAGGTCAGTCATCACTACCAGGCCGGCTTCCTGTTTGGGGGGGGTCAGGAGAGAAATCTCTGTCATCATAAAGAAAGGCGCCCTGGTTTACTTTACATTACTTAAACCTTGGGGAAAAAAAATAGGCAATCCAATATCATGATTATTTAAAATAATAAAAAAATCCATCCATCCATCCATCTTATCCAGTACAGGGTCAAGGGGGGGGGGGCTGCAGCCTATCCCAGGCGGTATCAGGGCAAAAGGCTGAGGAGCACCTCTAATGGGACGCATGTCCATCACAAGGCACATAAACATATTTACATACATAATTACACATTGTGAATAAGGAGGAGGAATCTGAAGCACCTGGAGGAAATCTGTACAAATGTGACATCATATTAACAGAGAGATGGTTGATAGTTGCCCATCAGAATGTGATTTTTGGTTAAGGTTACATCTTGGCCCGGTTTCCACTTTCTTTGGCAGCATTTTTTGTTAATCTCTGCTTCTCAGCAGGATCTCGCACCTTCTGCTCAGCTGGGATCGTGGACTCCGGTGGAGAGTCTGGAATGTCGGCGTGCACGAGACGATGTCGAGGCTTCCTTTCGAACGGGCCCCTTTCATGCGTGCAGATATTTTCAAAAATCCATGTGCGTCTCGCGTGTCTTCGTTGTTACTGAATTTATTTGTATTTGACAAATAGCTAAATGTACAAAAGAGCATTCTTCCTCACTGCCACACATATGGCTAACAGACACGTGAACTTAAGAGCGATGGTCAACAGTTATCCCAGATGATGGAGTCTGCAGGGATAGAAGACCTTTCAGATGTAAATGATCATAACGATCATGACTGCTTGTCAAGAAATTGGAATGATGGTTCATGGGCATCAAACGAAAACAGCGGCACAGCACAATCATCCTCCAGAACATGTAAGACAAAAGATCTGAACACAGAATCTTCCACGTTACTATAAAAAGACTGCAGTCTGTCAAATCCCTATGTAATCAAAATGGAACTTAAGGAAATCAACAAAGAAACCGGCATATAGCATTAGCTCAGTGTACAAGGCAAATAGCTAGTAGCTAATGCTATCAGCTCATTGTACAAATCAAAAAGAGAAGCCAATTTATGAAGTGTAGAGATCGGAAGAGAAACTTTCCCAGCAGCGATGTCACTGAAATAGTTCCATATTTTCTCTGCATTGATTCATTTTGAAAACTGTGGGTACACATGCTGACCGTGAAAGAGACGAGCTGACTAAGTACAGAAGACACCAAAAAACAAGTGAGGATCCACGACCTCATGTCCAGTCCCAATAGAGACAAAGAGGTTGAACACCACGCTCCATTAAAAGGAAGCTTTCCATCTGCCAGCATGCGACAAATCCACGGCCAAAATGTGGCATCGAAATTTAGTACGTGATTTTCAGAGTCTAGTTATTCGGGGGAGTATGCTGCTCTATACAGAATAAGCACATGAGAAGAACAAGGAAGTTTAGGTGGTTCTGAGTGTATCATGTATGATGTGCAGAATGAAGTACTTATGACATGTATCACAAGTGCAGGTTCAAATCCCAGAATGGACTGAGTCGTTATAACGTTAATTACCTCAAAACACCTGCAGCTGTATTAATGTACATAAATTTATATGGGATAAATGCAGCAGTTAGGCCAACTATTAATGTAGACAAATAGATTAGCTTTCTTCAAAGGGCTACAATTATGCTGCACCTCACCAGAAAAAAGGAGGAAGTCTTTATTACAAACCTTAAGCACAAATATGGTTAAGAAAGCTGCAGATTATTCTATACTACAATTCTAAGGAAGCAGGGGTCGACATCCATGATGACATGATATGACGCACGGCTAATGGCAAAAGCTAAGTACCCACACAGGAGACTTACACCCAGGAACTAATGCTTACATCCCATCCACTCACGTAAGACAGGAGCGAAATGATGGAAAATTGCATCAACTTCACATGTTCCTTTAGAAACTTGGCAAAGTTGTGGTTAGTCCTCAAAACTGCTAGCAAGAGTGACTTTAAAAATGTTTACCAAGTAGATTTAAGTAATTCTAGGCCTGATTGTTTTGCTCGCTGGAAGCTTTAAGTTAACTGGCTATTTTACGATGACTGATTACAATTATGTTTTTATCAGATTTGTAAATTCATATTTAAATTAAATACAAATCTATTTGTCTTTTATAATCCTTGGTTAAAAAAAGAAATTTGCCCAAGATTACTGATATTCTATCCAAGATCTGTATTTTTTGTGAGTAACACAGTCTTTGGTGAAAGAGCCTCGGAAGCAAACAGCAGTTTGTCACACGGCGAGAACGACAATGGCTATTGCTGATGGGCTATTTTGCTCATCAGAACATTGGCTTTGAAAGGAGGATTATATGTGATGATGAACCACTGTTGGAATTTAAACAAGTTTGACATCCGAAGTAACAGAGATGACACACAGTCCATCTGGCTAAGCGGCGGCTACTTGATGGATGGACTGCAAGAACAGACTCACTGTGAAGGCAAAGCGGGCGTCTTTGGTGATGTCCCAGTGCCAGGGGAACACTGACGAGCGCCTCTTTCGACGCGATGACAGTCCTGGCCACCAAAAGTGTCCGTCGTCCTTGGGTGCTCCAAAGGCATCAGACACGTCAAACTCAACAAGCTCCCTGAACACCTAAAAAGAGCAGGTCATGCACTGAGAAGATACCTCACTAGCCTAGATAACCACTGAGATCCACCGCTTTCGTAAACTGCCCCGAATAGAAATATGGTTTCAGTGAGGCCTTCTGAAGGACCTACCTTGTCTATGCTGAGCTGGAAGCCAGGTTTGACGAGATACAGACTCTTGTCCACGGCGGCCAGACAGACACAGGATCCCCTCTCACCTTTGACCCGCAGACTGACAGGGTCACCTGGCATCGACTCGTTGGTAGAGAGAGAGACAGACACCTGCACGAAGGCAGACATTTCAGCTCACATTACTACGGCTTTGCCAGGTACAAGACTGGGACTCCTTCTGGTACTTGAATCCAGAATTTTCTTTGCTATGTGTCCACATTTTAACTGCTACCTGCAGCCCCATATTCCCATACACATAAATAAACATGAAATACTGGTGTGTAGTTTGAAATACAATCAAAGACGACATGGAAAGTTAAGCTCGTTTGATTGGAATTCAGATTTACAGCTATAAAAATGAACATCTGGGTGAGGAAGCTCTTCCTTGTCAAACTACTTTTTGGGGGCAGCGTTTGGCTCATCGGGTCGGGATGCTGTGCTGCTGTAATTGGAAGGTCAATGGGTCAAATCCTGATGCGGATACAGTGATTTTACTATTGGACCCTAAACAAAGACCTTAACCCCTAACTGCACCAAAGACTGTCTAACCATGCCTGCTCCAGAAAAAACATGTACATTGCTCTGGATAAAAGTGTCTGAAAAATAAATGAAATGCTAGTTTTGTTGTCTTTAATTACTCCGTGCATCTTCCTTTCCACATAATCAGTACGGAGCCGAGTAAGGTAACATAGAACCATCCATCCTTCTTCAAATCATTTGGTCAGGGGCACAGGGGGGGTTGGACCCTGTCCCAGGAAGCACAGGGTACACGGCTGGGGTTTTATCTGGGCCGGATGCCAGTCCATCGCGGGGCACACAGTCACACACTACAGACAATTAAGAAAGACCTGTTGCCTAACTGCATGTTTTTGGACCGAGTGAGGAAATCGGAGGATCTGGAGGAAAAGTGTGCATCACAGGGAGAACATGCACCCTCCATACGGAGAGCAAAGGTGGGATTTGAACCACCCACCCTTAAGGTACGAGGTCACAGCGCAACCCACTGAGCTACCATGACAGCGTGAAACATACAACCGTTCTTTAAAATTAAAATTACAGTAGAAATGATTCAACCTGATTCTCGAAGCTGGGCTGCACGGGAATCTGCAGGCTGTCAGTCACTCCCTCCCCGTTTTCCCGCACGTAGTACACCAGTAAGCGACTGAGCGGAGTCATACTGGGAGTGACAGCGAAGGCCAGAGCGGAAACGCAGACGTCTGCCTCACTGTGTGCCGAAGAGGCTGCTGAGGCTGAAAAAGGCCCAGAGAACCAGAAAAGTGCGCGAGATGGAGCCATAAAACGTAAAATAGATAAAGTACAATAAAGCAGACAAACATTACTGTTGAAAAAATGCCAGTAAATTCTGGCATCTAATGAGGCAAAACATCATGTCTATACAATACAAGATCAGTGATGCCATACGCTCTACTGATAAGTTTGTATGTCACCGACTTTAGAAACTCAGCTTAGCCTTTTTTGCTCATTGTTAATTTAAGGCAAGACAACTACCAGCTAGCTAACGACATTAACCATAATTCATTCCGACTTCTCTAATACTGACCAGAGCCACTAGGGGGCAACGTGGTGTGGATATTTTTGTCAAAGGTGACAGTTGCTCTCTTGGCACGATGATTGGTGACATTCGCCAGCTGTTTACCAGACTGTACAATGTTTCCGCGTGAAGCTATCTCATAGTGCAGTGTGAAGTTACAGGGGCAGGTAGATTTCAGAGCGATCTCAGCCTCCTGACCAACCTAAATGCAAAAAAACATACAAATAAGACCTAAAGCAAACTGCATATCAAGACAGTTAGTGAATATCACACATATTAACTAAAAGACTCAGTAAGTTGTATGAGTTATATTGTTTGCCCAATTATTCTTCCACTAAATTCACATTTAAAAGTAACGGCTTTTGCAAGGTATAAGATAGAGCAGGAATATAATGGTAGTAGTTTAAGAACCAGGAGAACATACCTGCAGAGGTCTACTAGGACTCTGTAGCTGGATGTGACACTTGCTGGGTGAATACCAGCTGCTGATTGACAAGTAATTAGGAAGGTACTGGTCTCCAGCTGGCTTGCCGTCAATTGCCGTGACCTTGGTCTGTAACGGAAAGGAACAGTCGTCTCAACAATCAAATAGCTGTGACACTAACCAGCATCAGTGATCTTCATCACATCTCCATCTGTCTCATGGATCCACAGGAAGCTGTATTATGTAGATCCTCAGGAGGGAACTGGCCTCGACTATTACAACTCAAACCATGTTATACTGTGAGCTTCACATTAAAAAGGAAAGTTCACTCCTCAACTTTGTAGCCAACAATACTCAGTTTCCCACTAAGCTTTTTGGTGTGTTCCATGTGAACTTCCAAGTTCCTAGTTGGAAATTTCAACTGGAACGGCCCCTAAAGTCGGAGTTCTGACTGGGAAAATCGGAGGAACCTCTGCAACCCCGACCTCAGAATTCAAGATGGCTGCCTATATACTATTTAACTATTTAATTCTATTTGTGTCTCATTAAGTTCAATCTAACCGCTATCAGTGGGCATGTTGATACGTGTGTTCGTATGTACAAAATACCCCGTAATGCATTATCAACTGCTAACAATAGCCAACAATGAGCCTGGCTAGAACTGGTATCGCTAAATGGCTTTCCAACTTCTTGTACTGGAATGCAGTTACTGTGATGTCATTCCCAGCTCCGACATCCGAGGTAAATAGAATGAAGCGTTAGAGATATTAATAGGTAAAGAGCAGCCTGGGATGGTAGAATGAAGCCTCATTGGAGAGTACTATAATGCTAAATTATTTAGACAAATTCTGGTGACTTAGTCGATAATCCCACCTTTCTACTCCATCCTAACACACATTCACAATGTCCTTCAAATCCCCCACCGCACCCTGACACCCACTGACCTCCAACCAGACATACTGAGCAGCCGTAGGGATTGAGGGAATCTCGAAAACGGCCTGGCCCGATCTGGACGTCAGCTCGCTGGTGTACACGTTGTCCTTGGGCGTCAGCTCAGCCTTTACTCTCACCTTTACCCCGTCCGCCGAGCTCCCATCTGGGTAGGTCACCTCCACCTGGGCCACAAGGGGACCCGGGACGAGTGGAAAGGGAAGACCAATAGAAAAAAGGAACAAGTGACATCACCACAGTCTTACACACCGAGCTGTAAAAATCTCAGGTTTTATCCTTACTTTTCATTCCCAAATCGCACAATTAGCAAGCTCTGTTTCATCAGAACAATCCTCTGTAGCACACGAATGAGGCTACAAATGCTACAAAGAGTTAAAGTTCTTCTACCTTGCCTTTGTAGGGTAGACCAGGTTTGAACTGCTTGCGTGTGTCCTTGGAGTACTTTATGTCGATCAGCTGCTTATGGACAGGTGTCGAGTCATGGAACATGGTCTGCCGTCCCCCATCCACACTGTTCACTGACGCCCATATGTTGACCGTGCCCCGGAAGTGGTCAGCCACATCGACGGGCATCATTTCCCGTACGCAGAGGTCAAAGGTCACAGATCCTTTGATCTATGGGCAGTAACAGGAGAGAGGGAGCAAATGGGCCAATCTATAAATCTATTAGCACCTCAAAGTCAAATGAACTTTCAATACATGGGAACAGGGTAGATGTTTCTTCAGCTCACGTCCATGGTCTTCACCACTGGATGGCCCAGTTCATGGCGGTAATATCCCACTCCGTTCACCGTCATGTTCACCGTCAGCTTGCCCACTACTGGTTTCCCAAATGTGTACCTGAGCAAGAGCAGAAGACAAACAGATATACATCCCAATGCTAACATTTAAAATAATGTATGATACTTATTAGCCTGTTCAGTGTTCATAAGCAAACGTACCCTGTATGTAATAAGGGGTACTCAGGAAACACAGGACAATAAACATTAAACGTCATTCACAGGACAGAGCCGTAACTCACCTGGCATGCACTGTCGCCTGCTCACATGCGTTCAGGTCACGGATGTATGGGGGCGGATCGATGATCAACTCGAACTTGGGCATCACTGTGAAAGAGTGTCATACATAACAATGCTGGCATGACTACACAGTCAACCGTGAATTTTGGGTCAACGTTCTCCTGTAATTAATTTTTTTCTCGATCCATTTACAGTTCTCAGAACTTCCCATGTGACTTCGAACCTGTGTCTGTGATACACTCAATCAGGGGTGCAGGAAGCGAGGGAGATGGGGGGCATCAACCCCACAATATTTATTTTGGGTTCATTCATCTTCCCAATAAATACACCTTTGAATTTAAGTCATTAAGTTCTGTTCTCCCCCCTTCCCAAACTGTCTCCCATGCCATCACACCTGATGCGTCATATAAGCTTAAAAAAAAAGTTCTGGTTTGTCCAGTTGATTGTTTACAGAGGGGGACATTTCAGGTCCAGAAAATAAAAATCCAAACCAGGATTTTGTTTCAACCAACCAGTTGAGTACAATGTGATTGTGACTCTTTATGCTCAACTGGTTGGTCGAAACAAAATCCTGGTTTGGATTTTTACTTTCTGGACCTGAAATGTCCGCCTCTGATTGTTTGTTTTCCTAACACATGGTTGGAAGGTGGGATTTCATGTGCAGCATACTGTTCACCTAGTTTGCCACAGGACCAAGTCATGGGCTCACCATACTTCTGCACCTCAAAGGACTTGTTGTAAGTGTGTCCCTGCATCTCCACGAAGATGAGCCACTCGCCAAACACCGGCTGGTCCGACAGGGGGAAACTCACGTTCACAATTCCTGGAGGGACAGAGTGGGCTCGGGTCTTTTAGAAGCGGGAAGTCTGCGAGGCCCAAATTAACACGCTGTTCCCAAACGACGAACGCTGCTCAACCTCCAAGCAGAGCACTGAGTGCGAATTTCTTTAATGAATGTTAAGCTGAATTAATGTTAGGCTGAGCTTATTAAGCTGCACGACAATAATGCATACAACTGTCTTTAGATAAGAGCAAGAATGAACAAGTTAATTTAAAATCTTTAACTCAGAATATTCTAGTAATTTTTATTACCACAACACAAAGGTTTGGGGTCTGTCCACTGAATCATCCGGGATCCTCGTGGGTCCTAAAAACAACACGAATTGTAAATGTTAAGTCCTAAGTTTCAAAACAGATAAATCCCCTTTTTGCCACCTTTCCAGGTAAATTACATCCTTGATGTAACAGGCTGACCATGTGATCTACTTTTAGCCACACAATGTGCACTTTCAGCTGCTGACCTATGACCTACTTCTGACCTCATACAGACAGAAGGAGGGAAACTAACATCGTCACAGCAGTCAGTCAAACAATTAGGTGCACTTAAGCAGACACTTTCCTACTTGGAACAGTGGGGGCAAGGCTGTGGGCCTCACACTAATATAAATTTCTGAGAAGCTATTTAAGCAATTTACACGGCTTTCCCGGGCTTTCTCGATTCTGTGTGTGAACTGCTACACTGGTATGAGTCAACAGCTTCAGACAGTGTTTCCCAATCCAGTCCTCGGGGACTGGATTGGGAGCTGGGAGGGAGCAAAATGTGGACTATCTGGCATGGAACTCAGCGGGAGCAAAAACATGGACTGACTCTGGGTCCCTGAGGACCGGATTGGGAAACACTGCTTTAAGAGCCGCAGAGCAAACTGAAGTCAGGAGAGTGTATGCAGTGGGAGAGGACGGCCGTCACAGGGCGATCCCTTCATTTCCTGGTGGATGGCGTGTATCCTGGTACTGAAGCGACCGGCTACATAATCTCCAGCCGCTGCCGGGTGGCGGGGAACCAAACCCCCCCCCCCCCATCACCCAGGGTGGTCCCCGTGACCTCCACTCACCACAACGTAAGCGTCCATCTGTGAAAGAGGGGAGGGGTGAGAGGGCAGAGGAGAGGGGAGCCCAAAAAAGGTGGCAAACATCAGAAACACAGAGAGGCGCCACGGACCCGAGCCTCTGTCCCACAATGGGCCGTCTGTGAGCGGCGGCGCCGCACTGAGCCAGCGGGGAGTCTTTATGACCCCCCCATCAATAAGCACACTGTCTCCTGGACCATCTCCACTCCCTGCAGTCACACAGGGTGCTTAGAGCTCTCCGCAGAAGCCCAGCAGAACGGAGCCTCTGGCTTTCTTGCACAAGATTAATTAAACTCCCACACTGCCCATCGCCCCCCCGACCCCCCACCCATACAAGATGAGGTTGTGCTTCTTGCAAATAAACTATCTGCCATAATTGGTGTGACACCCTGCTTCACAAAGAGCTTCACAGCACCTACAAGTGATAACTTACCCATAGCGACATAGTGCATTAATGCTTGTTTAGTCTACGAGTCAGTACACACTCCTACAGCAGTAATATTTTAAATCCCCAGACAAACAACCATACTCCTGCCGCAGTCACTCCGCATCAGGCCTTATAAGAGGCAGAATGTGTATTACCTTGTCATTCGCTGGCCTCAGGTCTGGCATGACTGAATACACATTAATAAGCACTGGAGAGAAAGAGAAAGAGAAAAAGACACAGTTACCCATAAGGCCTTGAAAATTTGTAATGTTTTGTTGTCCGCTGGTGGAAAAAAAAGCTGAAGCTTGGTGAAATGTTCTAGTGAAGTTGTGAAATGTCCAGACAAGGCTGAGACCTTTCTGCCGGGGTCTGTACACCGGCTTGTCCGTCTGGATGAAGACGGCTGTGCCTTTGCTGTCCACCGTCACGGTGGTGTAATTCTGAAAGACGTAGCCCTCCTCTGTCAGCTGCCGATTGCCCCACACCTTCAGGTGGGCCTGTCCACGCAGCCCGGGGGGCACCTGATCACGGCAGAGTGAACCAAAGCAGTATCACGCTACTGTTTCACTACACACTGTCCAACATCAGTGATTCCCAACCTGGTCCACGGAGACTCAAAGACAGCCCACGTTTTGGCTCCCACCAGGACTGGGAAGGAGCAAAAAGATGGACAGTATGGGAGTCCCGAGGGCTGGCAGGGGAAACACTGTCCTACAAATTGCACTAATCTGAGACAGGTTTTAAAGGAGTGGGAAAAAATATATCTTTGCATCAATGTATTGTGACTATTTAAAGCCGCTTGCTTGCTTGAATGAAGTTTTGTCACTTCTATTGTGCACACAACACAGAAGAACCTATTTATATCATGATTCAAATGCCT
Organism: Gnathonemus echidnorhynchus; assembly: GCA_026776725.1. Taxonomy (NCBI): domain Eukaryota; kingdom Metazoa; phylum Chordata; class Actinopteri; order Osteoglossiformes; family Mormyridae; genus Gnathonemus; species Gnathonemus echidnorhynchus. The sequence goes on from JAODJU010000033.1 coordinate 5,020,502, forward strand.
CGTCGCATTTCTGCTATGTCATAATGAAAATATGTGACGTGTCAAAAATTATTATTTTGAATATGCTATCTTTCACTGTCATATAAGTGATTCACAATCAAATGAGACTTTACTGTAATACATTTGAAAGGAACATCACACAATATGGGAAATATAAAACTCACCTTCAATTTGATTGTGCCTTTGTCTAAAGAAAAATATACAAAAATAGATTAACTGAAATACAATAAATTATATACCCAGTCCTTTCAGGTCACTATGTCTCATGCAAAGTGTTGCAGCAGATCATTTCCAGAATCCTCAGATTGCTCAGGTACAAGATATGATTGGAATTTGGAAAAGCTGATTCCCTTTGTAAACTTAAAAAGGCTGTATATTAAAGACTAGATTAAAGTAAGAAAGTAAAATATGCATTATTCTTCAAAGTTTCTGGATGATTAATGGCCATCTATGCTTGTTCAATGCCATACTGAGGCAAAACAAGCTTTAACTACCACTGCTAAAGTCAAACAGAGACACACAAGAGCCAAGATAGGCATACCAGCATTTGCAGTACACCTTAATATAGCCAGTAATATCGGGCCAAACCCTTGAGCTTAACCTGGTTTTAATCAAAGGGAGCAGAGCCAAGACTGGAATTCCACCATAGAGATGGGAGGTCAGATGGACAGATCCAGTTTTCCGGTCAGAATTGGACTCACCGCGCACAGTGCCATGGCTGTGGGCCACGGCCTCGCCCTTCACGGACAACTGCACCTGCACACGCGTGTCAGCCACGGCGTTGAAGATGGTAACGCTCAGAGCTTCCTCCACACCCGCCCGGAACACAGAGGGAGCAGCGATCAGATACCCCCTGGGAAGAAGGAGACGGTGTTGAGTTAGTGTTAGGGTGTAACCTGAAGCGTCCAATGAGAAGGTCCTGATAGAAGAGAATTGATTAAGTGGATGTCTGACACCCCACTGCCTGTTTATTGGTCACACAGAAACATTGTAGTACAGTCGCACCGAGGGGTGGGGGGACTGACGTATCACACCTCCAGGGTCGATTGCCTCAGCCTACGTGTGCAAGATGTGTTTTGTGGGTGTCCTCCAGGTATTGCAGTTAGTCTGGGTTTGTGTGTGTGTGTGTGTGTGTCTTAATCCCAAATACCCCAATTGCCCCAGGGACTGGCTGACCCTACTGTCTCCTCTACACCAGTTCCATGAGTTGGCCTCCTGAGATGCTTTTCCAGCTGTCCTGAAGAAGGTCCCACATATGCTGAGCTCTCATTGGCCACTTTTCCTTCACTCTCTGGTCAAACCCTTCCAAAACCATTTCTGTTGTGTTTGGGTCAGGTGGCCAGGTCATGTGATCACTCTCCTTTGTAGGAGACTTGGTGTGTCCAAACGTTTGACTGGTAGTGTGCATGAGTGCGTATGTGTACACAACTATGTGTTTCACACTAAAAGGATAAAATTATGTCGGCTCTGCCGCCATCCTAAAGTAACCTAATTATGCTTTCTGCAACAGAAACCATATTTCAACCCTCGAGTTATAAATTGAGAGCAGACAACAGATGTTAAAAGAGGAAAGGTCAAAGGGCAAAGGTCACCATGTTCTGGATTCAGAAATTAGAAAGAGCCAGATTTTTATTGTTGAGATGTCAGTAGGTACACTTTGGGCCTGAGATCTTACTGGGGTAACAATGATGTCCATTGTATTTCAAAGGTACATAAAAGTATATCAGTCTGATTTGTTCAAAACAACAGTCTCGTGTATATAGATACTGTTGCCTTAATTCTTGAATTTCACTACCTTGTGAGGAACTAAGACCATCCACCGACAGCACAAAGTTTACATTAAATCATTGCATATGCAGTGATTTAACACATGACTGTTACTAGAACACAGCACTGCAGTACAACTGGGCCATGGATCTGCCACACAGATGCTGACAGCAATGAAACAGGCACAGAACCTAAGACCCCTCTGCATGATTCACTAAGCATGAGGTCAGGTGGTTGGCATTATGGTACTGGGGGTGTCAGGAGCGATTCAGACCCTGACCGTTGGGACAAAATCCCTGAACATTAAGACTGAGAGAAACCAGATCGTGTGAGAACACCTAACACTCCCATTTCGATTTCTAAACTAGCTCCTAAGTAAGTGAATATCAGGTGCTGAACCCCACGTCTGTTTTTAACACTTACGGACTGACAAATTTGCAGTTTAAGTGCTACATACTTTCTGTTACTTCTCTCATCTGCTACGCTGTAGATCACACACATAAAGCCGTCTCCTCTAATGAAACGCCGATGTTCTTCTGGAAAGGTAAAGCACGCATGCTTCATACCCAATTTTTTTCCCCCAGCAGTCGGTTGTGTAAAACACTTGGCAGCAATGGCTGTTTCCCTTCGCAATTAACGCCACAAAAAAAGCCCCCGGAGCTGGATATTAAGCTCAGGCACGCTGCTGACAGCGGCGGCTGCGATCGCATCAAAGCGCCCGAAGTCAACCCCTTCAGTGAGCAGCGGGACCGGCGGCTATGAATAGGGAGCGCAGCCTACCGGCGGGGAAAAAGGTGTCAGAAGCTAAATGCACAGGGAAAGACCAAAGAAATGGAAAAGGGAAAGACAAAAACCTGGAGAGAACGGAAAACGACAGTACATGGAATACACAGAGACACAGGCACAGACACGGCCATGTTAATCTAATAATCTTACTAGAGGGAAATGATACACAAGGTCTGTCGGATAACTTTAAATCCAAACACTTCCTTAAACCCATTTTAGCGTTTTTCATTATTTTCATGCAGACGCTACGATTCAGAGAAACAGGCAGGTATACGTGTGAACTTTGGGGTCTGTATTTATAAAGTTCATTAGTGCTTTGAAAAATAACGTAAAATTAAATCGTGGTTTAAGTGTCATGGTTCGTAAGGTTAAAACGTTTGCCCGCATGTTTCCAACAGACCAAGCATGTAATGTCTGTGATACTTAATCGTTTCATGTTTCATGCATATTTCCACTTATACATAAGACGACAATCGAAATATACAGCCCGTCAGATACCGTACTTGCTGGGTTAGACAGTACATCTTAAACTTAATATTACCGTCTTCTATATAGTAATGTATGGAAAGGTAAGTCGCAAATATAATAATGCACCCGTTACTCTGATTTCAAAAGCTCTAAAAAAATGAATTAAGTTATATAAAAGACCCTGCTCTTTCAAACAGGCAAACATAAGCCGAAGAGGCTTCTCAGCGCGTTTTTCTCCGACTTGCTGCTTCTCAGCTAACAATGTCTCGTTTTATGCATACATAACCCTACATACGCAACACAGAACACAAAAACTCAATTAAGATGCCTTTTGAATGCTAGCAGTGGTAGTTTAGTTGAACTTGATTGAACACGGTAAGGCAATACATTACTATTCTCCAATCTAATAATCAATTACAGGAAATTAAGTTACATTGTAACTCATCTAAGAAAATAAAACAATCGATAATATTACTCACTGCCTTTCTTGTGAATAACTTTCAGTGACAATACAGATGGAAATGAAAAGAATCCAAGATGCTCGGCGGAACTTCGCCACTTTCATTGTAATCTTCACTTGGACGTAGCGTGGGACGCTGCAACTTCTCCGTTCTGAAAGGCGCCTGATAATAAGTGTTATAAAGGCGAGACGCCGAGGGGTGCTGAAGCGCGCCGCGCTGAAGCGTGTTTAGAAGAAGCGAGCGAAAGCGGCCGCTCGATTCTCCCCTTGTGTCAACGAATATGGATCAAGTTTTACCCCACTTTGAGAAATCCTGTTCCTTGCAGGTTTTTTGGTAAACTTAACTTCACTGAACACACACACACACTGTCTCCCCTTTGGCGTGCCCGATTCACCCGCCTCAGTTTCGCTCTCTCATATTTCAGCATTACAAATTATTTGCGTCCACCCCCACAAATGTTCCTCTATATAAAACAAGTGATGTATTTCTTAACAGCCTGCATCTCCTGCTCGTGGAGACATCATTCTGTTTTCTTTTGCAGGCGATCTCCTCTTTGAAGTTTCTAAGCTTTTGTTCCTACAAATGGTATCGCGGCTCGTTTCCCCTTCAGTCCGTTCCTTCCTAAGCTGCAAAACGCCTCTTTTTCTGCTCCTACACTTCATGCGAAGTGACCACTCGCAAAGTGAAGAGTTGATTTAAGTTGATCAATCAAATCAATTATCGCTTTTAGCCACCGCTTGTAGTTAACTACAGTGTAGGCCTATATAACAGAATACATTTGTTTGCGTTTAAAGCGAATACAGAATAACTGAAAATGACAACTGTATTTCATTCAATTGTGCATTTAATAATAATCTAACAAAGACTTTGAGAGAGATCAATTACATTACACAATATAGTGACAGTTCAATTCATACTTAAAATGAATTGCAATTAACATCGTATCAGAATTTAAGAGCGGTGTTGTGATTCGTTATTGAGGAGCACAATTTCGTTCAAATACAGATCTATGGCACCATCATGTGGCCGAAGAGCATAGCATTCAGTCACGCTCACAAATAAACTGTATATTTGACATTAAATCTCGTCTTTAGGACTTCTGCTTTCTTGTGTATGTGTGTGCGCACGCGCGCGCGTGTGAGTGTATTATATTAATTTTACATTGTGGGGACGTCCCCACAAAAATATTACAAACCTGTGTGTGTGTGTGTGTGTGTATATATATATATATATATATATATATATATATATATACTAAATTTACTCGACTTCTGCTAATAAGTGTTTCATAAAGGACAAAGAGAAGACTCAACACCATCTCTTACACAGCTTATATGTCCCCTAAAATGCTTACAAGTGAACTCTACCGGGCGCCTCAGTTCATCGTAAGCACTTAGGTAACAGAAATACAGTGGATTGACAGTAAGTACCTACCACCAAACATACTGCATAATTTAAGATGAGCACAAAAGTTAATAGTCCTTAACGTTGAGTCATGGACCTTTTTACAGAACCTGAGAACATATATTTATGTTTGGTGCAATGCTGGAGACAGAAAAAACCCTTTCAAGCTGTGAAAAAAATGACATTTTACTTCCTCTTGTAAAAAGTTCTAGGAGAACACCTGTGCCCTGCAGCTTTTTCATAAAGTCACGCGCCGTCTCTCTCCTCAGTGCTTTTCACAGAGGTGCGGATCGCTATGTCCTTATTTCTATGAGCTTCTCAATGTGAATACAGGGTGACCGATTTCGTACACGCAGGGCTGAGCCCCTGTTTGAATCTACTTCCTGAAATTATTGCCATCCTAATTTGAATAATGGACACTTAAATAAACCAGAAAATCCCGAGAGAATCTTTACTTAACTTTTCATAGTTACCCAATGTATCCATCCATTTTTCCATCCATCTTTTAAACACATCCAGTACGGAGTCACAGAACATTTCTTAGTTTAGCTCAAAGAAATATTTTGTGATCTCTGTTTATAATTGTGTGCAGTCAGTTTCATCATGTCTGATCAACTTCTTCCTTTTCCATTATCCCTTAATTTTACGAATGAAAGGAATTTGTGCTACTTTTCACTTTTATCCTGAAATAGAAGAATTCTCATTGGATCTAATTGGTAAAGTAAAATATTATATGCTTTTGAGGACTACAAACTATTATAGGCCTGAGTAAAACTTCATCATTATGAATGCTCAGGGATTTTGTACATACATACATACATACATACATACATACACGCACAATTGTGCCCAAAAGTTTACATACACCGGAGCGTAATACGCTCAACTTCCATTTCGATATAATTTTCTGTTTAATTTTCATCATTTAGTGTATTCCTACAATAATTTCAACCAATCTTCATTTCCATGAATGATTACAGCAACTCTTTCACTTTCAGTGGTTTTATTTACAATGCAAATATTGAAGTTACAAAATTACACTGAATAAAAATATAAACGCAACACTTTCGATTTTGCTCCCATTTTGCATGAGCTGAACTCAAAGATCTGAAAATTTTTCTACATACACAAAAGA
>JAODJU010000033.1:5026622-5059511 GCA_026776725.1 Gnathonemus echidnorhynchus
CAACACAACTGGGCTCCCATGCCAGACTACCAGGTCCAAACTACAGGTACCATGCTTGCTAACAGCTTGAAACACTGATCACTGAGAATGAGAGAGAAGTTCATTCAAATTGGTGGGTTTCCTTTTGTGGACCTTTTTAAGTTCATTCTACAGATTGTGTGATACTCTATTTCAGATTTAAATCTGGGCTTTGAGCTGGCAGTTCCAAAACATAGATTTCAGTCTGATGAAGCCATCCTGTGACCAACTTGGATGTATGTTTTGTGTCCTTGTCTTGTTGAAAGGTCATACTGTTGGTCATTAGAGCCAAAAAGTTCCATATTCATTTCATCAGGCCAGAGAACACACACCCAGGAGCCTTTATCTTTATCCTTGTGCTTTCTTGCATATTCCAGCCTCGCCTTAAGGTGGTGCTTTTGACAAAGGGGTTTTCTTCATGCTCTGCAGCCCCTCAGCCCATTACGATGTAGGACCCTCTGGACTGTGGACGCTGAGACACGGATTCCTGAAGCCTTCAGTTCTTGGCATACTTGTTTCTTTGTCATCTTGGGATTGAAGCGGACCTTTCGATCCAATGCCCTCTCATTGGTTAGTGTCAGTTTCGACTTCCGGCCTGATCTTCTAAGGGTCTTAACTGTCCCAAACTTTTGATATCTCTGTACAGTTGTCTGGACAGATGACCTCATTACTCCTAGTTGCCTGGCTATGGCACCTAGAGAGTTTCCCAACTTCTGAAACTGTATTATTGTTGCTCTTAGGTCTTCAGAATGTTCTTTTCCTTTTCCCATGTTGGATCAAGTAGAAATTAAGCATTAGCAGGTAACTCTGGCCCTTTATGCAGCCCTGGTTGCACCACCTGAGCTATTACAAGTTAATTGCAATCAAGAACCAATAGGACACACATGAAAACTATTTGGGGATGATCCACGCTGTTGCAAACACAACAAAGCACCAGATCACCCTGGTGTATGTAAACTTTTGACCTACTAATTTTGTCGCTTCATTAACTGAACTATGAATAAAACCATTGAAAATGAAAGAGCTGTTGAAACCAGTCATGGAAATAAAAGAGTTTGGTTGACATTATTATAGATATAAATAGAGTAGAATAAAATACTATGTTACCACACTCATAAGTGACTCTGTAAAAAGTTATTACAAATGTAACTTGAAGAGAAGAAAAAACTATATTGCACATGTTAATAATTCAATAGAATGAGCAGTATGTGAAGTATAAGTATGTTGCACTGTATAATCTTAGTTCTATTGCACATGTGGATAGACTCCAGTTGGTTGACATTTATATAAAATAAGGAACATATATTGCACTGTATCATAGATAGTTCTATTGCATCTGTTAAATTGTCATCAGCTAAGGCATTGCATGTTGGTTATTGGACTGTTTTGTAATTGTAGCAGCGGTAAGTTATTGAGCGAATTCTTGTGAGGATGCGTGACGGAGGGAGGAGTTGTAGAGTCTGGTTGCGGTGGGGAGCAAGGATTTTCTGTGGCGTTCAGTGAAACACTTAACGCTGGTGAGTCAGCTCAGTCACCACACTGTGTAGTGGGCAATAGTTATAGACACAGATTGTGTGATACTCTATTTCTAATTAGTTGTTGTACATTATGTGATGTCATTTAAAAGTGTGATTTGTATCTCTGAGCATTGCTGCATAACACTCCTTCTCCTTTTACGTGATACTTGGCTAAGCGTCGCTGCATGATATTCACACACACCTGGCTCACGTTCGCTGAGACGGTCTCTTTGACTGAGTCTCACCTTTACACAAACAGAATGAAGTGCCTGGGTATGTATTTCATGGGCTTTTTTGCAATTACTCAGACATGTCAGGAATATGAGTTCCTCCCATGCACTAATTGCAAGCCTAGATGATGGTAGGGTGGGATTTTCTACTGATGTTTTATGGATGCTCACATTACCCAAGTGCTTAATCCCAGAGGCGTCTTTCAGGACTTGTCCAAGGTTGAACCTTATAAAAAAATAAAGTCAGACTAGAACTTATGTTTATTTTCCCACTTTATGACAGATTGGTCAAATTCTATCTGTGGAATGTAAAAAAAAAAATCCCTTTTTGCCAAAGGTTAAAATCCTGTATAACCGCCCTCAAGCCAACTCAGTAAACAAGTCCAAACCCCAAGTATCATTTCCTATGTGCTGTGGAGAGTGTTAGCTCATGTTGGCAGCTGTGATTTCATCAGTGGTTTGCATTCAATGTGGAGGAATTGATAATGTTGATGGGAATGTTTTTGACAAACCTGATCAGCGAAGAGATGTTACCTCACCTTACACAGTCAGAAAAAAGGGTACCGTTCTGGTACAGCTTTGCTCCCAGAGGTACAAATAACATTAATGTACCCCGAATTGTACAAAAATGTTCCTCAGAGTCCATTTCTGTACCATAAGAGGTATAGGTACCTTCAGCTAAGGTACAATTGGCAGACCCTTGAGGGTGCAGTAATTGTACCCTCAAAGGTACAAAATGGTCATTTTTTCTGACACTAGACTGCAGTCATCTTCCAGAGATACAGTAGGCTTGGGAGTTGGGAAGAAGTCTGCCTACAGAACTAAGGGCAGAAACCCATGCAGGATTCTTGGAACTCGGGAGTTCCAGTCTCCCGAGGGTAGCAGAGCTTTCTGTGATTGTGTGTCAGGTACTATTTCATCAGGGATGAGCATGTGAAAGTAGGCGAGACACTTTGGGGAATATAAGGACCAGCAACTCCTGCTCTCCATAAGTGACCTGTGCACGCCAACAAGATTCGCAGCCCAGATTTGTGACCCCATCCCACCTTATGGCTCCCCATATCCTCCTTAAGCTGTACAATGAAAAATATTTTTAAGAAGCTTTTCTATTTCTCTGTTCTCTAAGGCTACCGTTTTTTAAATCCTGTTTCATCCCCTATCTACTGAATTTTAAGCTAAATCTTTTGAAGACTGATTTGAGAGTCTCTCAGGATGACCTGCAGAGAGGAAGCTGCTGCTCCTGGCAGCTACAATGTTACGTGATGCACTTTGTGCATATTAATTGTAGGGTGGGAGGGGACTGGTTAACGACCAATGGGGATGATGCACATCTCCGTTCCACGAACCCTACCAAAGGCATGATTATTCTTGTGATCTTGGCCATAAAATGCCTGAATTTTATCTAGCCTATCAATTTTGACTACAGACTGATTTTGTCCATTTTTTCTCTCAGTCAAAGTAATTTTCACGTTTCTCGGTTAAATTGCAATCGTACTAATTAACGTACCAAGTCAACTCTGATAATAACATTTATTCATTTTGCATGAGGTTTTTTTGGGTCTTGTTTCGTCTGAATAAAAGCATATGGAAAAATGCAAAAAAGACGAAGCAATTCAAGCATTTCAAACCAGCTTCCCTAATATAAACGGAATACATGTGTACAAAGTACACGATATAGGATCCAAAAGTATGGTAACATACACATTTGAACAGAATGGATTTTTTTAACAAAATACTTTTATTTTCCATTGTGTGCCCATTAAATCCAACCATCCTGAATGTCAGCATTAATATTAAAACATAAATCTGTGTAAAAAAAACCTTAAAATAATTACAAGAGAGGAGGCCTAGGAAGAACCATGGAGGACGACAGCCAGAGAGCGATCACCCTGCTTCCTGTCCACCAGTTCGTAAGAGCGTGTGCTCTGCCTTTCGCCCGGTGGCGGCTCCACGTACGAGGCTTTGGAAAAGGACACGCGGTCTCCTGTCACGGAGACCCCACAGGCCTGGCAGAGCCGGGCCGCCTGGGCCTCCTCCAGGGCCAGGAGTCGCGCTAGTTCCCGCAGCGGGAAGCGGCAATTGCGGCTGCTGTGGCCGTAGCTGTAAAGCAGCAGCAGATGGCGGCGGCTGGCCTCTAGGTGGCGGTGCAGTGCGCAGCTCTGCAGGAAGTCCAGCCGCCGGGCCAGACGCAGGAGTCGCACAGGGTTGTGTTCCAGGTGGGCGCGGTTCACGGAGAGTGCCAGACGCACCGCGGGCGCCGCTCGCACCTCCTCCGGCAGCTCCAGGGCGTGCTGCAAGGCACGGGTGGACCCTGGAGACACGGCAAAAAAAACAAAAGCGATTAAAGGAAGATTTATTGTCATTCGGCAAAACACAGGTTAATGAGAATGGAACTTCTCTGGATACCTGCTACAAGATGATGGTATGGGGTCATAATAAGAACAATATATAAACAGGAAGTAAAAAAATGTATACAAAATAACAGTAAAATGTACACAGTACGCAATATAGGACCCAAGAATATTGGTGCAGCAGGAAGTAGACAGTAGCACAATGTACAGTAATTATTATTGTATGTTTTCAAAATTTTAATACAATGTACATAAGTAATGAAGGCAGCAATAGTAGCAGTGATGATTTATGTCACGTGGCACAGAGTTATTCAGAAATAGTCAGAGTTCAAAAGCCTGACAGCACAAGGATGAAAACGGTTAGTAAGCCTCGTAGTTGTGGCTGGATTAAAGGCAGACTGCAGCAAGAATCTGCAGCTGGTCAAATCGCATGACTGAAAACAAAAAAATGCTTATTGAGATCACATGCAAATCAGAAAAACTGTCTGGAAAAGGGCAGCGCAGGATGAGAACATAGTGCATAGTGCATTTCCCCAGACATTGCCTGGGCTGCTGGCTTTGCTTTACTCACCCAGGTTGTAGAGCAGGCTGAGCGCCTGAAACTCCTCCTGGTGCAGGTGCTGCCCGACGCAGTAGCAACTCAGCAGCCAGCTGAGGCTCTCCTGCAGGTGCGTGTCGTTTATCCGCGGGTCGTAGAGCCGCAGCGGCTCTTCGCAGAGCCTGTACGAGGCGTAGAGCAGGAAGCGTACCATCCTCTCCAGCACGGCCGCGCACTCGGGCCCGGACACCCGCTGGATGATCATGTCCTGGCGGACGCTGCGCAGCCGGTCGAACACAAAGTCATACACCTGCAATGTAGACAGGGGGCCAGACTTCAGAGTGACGATACAGAGCAGCATCACGCCCAGGGATCCCCCTACTTTGTCCTTCCTGGGATAGACTCTGCAAAGTCTTGAATATGCTCACAACTTGAAATAAAATAATTTCCCCTAAATTAAAAAACTAATATACATGTACATTCTTAATAAGAAATTATATACTATCAACATAGCCTAAAACAATCGTCAATCAAAAACTATTGGTAAATTATGGTAATAGCAAAATTCTGAGTGCATTTCTGAAATCAACATGCAAATATTACATAATAGACATGCCTTAGTTGTTCGGTGACAAAGTTTTTGTTGACCAGTGTTATCAAATAGCAAAGGCTTCTAAGAGATTAGGAAGGAATTAAATCCTTAGCTATCTGGATATATTTTCTTGCTGTTACCTTATACCTGTTTGATAAAAATAAGGCTAACGCACAAATGGCAAACTGGCTTGAGTGACTACTGCCTAGACATTTGCATAAAAAATAATATATTACAGCTAAAGTACAATTTTTTTCATCTATACATTAGCAAAATAGAACTTTAAAAACTCCAAACACCAGCCTCCGTCCAGGGTTGAAGTGACGGGGACAAGGCAATGGCATTGATCAGGTAGCAAACAGTCTTGAGCAGCACGGACGGGGGGCGCAGGTCGCGGGGGCGCGTGGCATCCTTTCCCGCGGCGGGTCGCGAGTACTCCTTTACGGCACGCGCGGGATCTGCCCTCGGCATTCGGTCCTTTTCCGTGCCCGGCACCATTTCAAAGCGGTGCAGCCGCTTCTGCGCCTCCCTCTCCCGACGTTCCCGCTCTGGACACATGAGCGTGCAGGTGCCCCTGGGCTCCATGGGGCCATCCCTCTGCTCCTTCTTCTGCGCCTCCCTGCGGCAGTCCTCCTTCCGACTGCACCCCCTCCCATCGCTGGGGGGGTGAGGTCCCCTAGGCACAGGACTGTGTGACACCACAGAAAAAAAAAACATCACGTCAATCGTTGGGTTTGATTTCCATACTTTGTATTTCTAACATGTAAATTGAATTTTGAGTATTTGTCTATATTCAACCCAACAGTTTCATCAGGGGTGGTCAATCTTATCTAGAAAGGGCCATTGTCTTCAGGTTTTCGCTGCGACTCCTTAATTAGAGGAATGATTGGCTGAAGAGTCCTGACACCTGGGTTTGAGCAGTTGACCTAACCTGCATACGCACTGCCCCTTGGCAGATGAAACTGGCCACTCCTGGGTTACATGAAAAGATATGCAAGTTGACTCATTGATACTAAATTTGTGCATGATCTGAGGCATTTTGTTTCCCAAAATGATTTTAAATGTCATATCCATAATGCTGGAATTGCCCTCTGTCAATTTTATTAAATTACCGCTACGAAGAAAATTAATTTTGAGGTGTACCATTCAAAACTACACATCTACAAACTACACACCGGCAAATGTAAGAGTTTAGTGTTAAAGTCATAACGCCATAGCAATAGACCAGATAGTACATAAATGTAACAAAAAAGTGTAATACGAACCGAGTGACTCTCACGTGAGAAATCGGTAGAAGGGTCAATACAAAATAACGAGGACGTCTTTTAAACAATGGTGTACAATACGGTTCTCAGAAAAAAATGTATTACTTATAATAGCGTGACACTGCTGCATCATTATAACATGCATTTAAACAGACAGAGAAAACATTGTGACGAAATTTCGTCACCTACAGTGACTATTCCTCTTTAGTAAATATCGAGCGACCAGTCACAAAACGGTAACCAGCACGAGACAACCGAACTACCTTGTCAACCGCGAATTAATAAACACCAAAATTTCGTTCACTATTCGTACATGACAGTACACGTTACGATTTGTAAATAAAGAACCCAGAATATTCCGTAAATATCCTTTACAATTTGACAAAACGCTATCAACATATACTCACAAGCTATTCTTAGGTTCCCTACTCATTGGCGGAATTCCGTCAAAATACGAAGGCGCCAATCACAAGGCTGGATTTATGCTTATGCTACGTCACTTCCGAGGTACGAAAGCACGAATGGGGTTTACGTAACAAAGAATCAAATAGCTAATCTGTGCGACATACTAGCATTCGTTATATATTATACTTGCGTATCCTTCATTCGATTAATACAAGATTTTTCTATCTAAATGACCAATGACCATGCTTCTAACCCATTAACCCCTGGAATGTTTAGCAATGCATTATTTCTGTACGTTTTTCTAAACAGATTGTCATATATTCAGAAAAACTACAAAACACAAAATCTATTTCTACATTCACAGGAAAAAAATGCACACGGTGGTATATTTTAAACATTTATTTATTTAAAATCCACGTGCTAATTATGCTATTTACAAAAAGTGAGTTTAGTTATAAAGGATGGAATATATTTGATCCCATCTGCCGGCTCATTGCTTTAGAAGGGAAAGTGCTTCTGATTTCAACATCCCAAGTCTGTCCTCCTCCAAGGTCCGCTGGACTTCAACTGTCTGTTGACTGACCAGAGCGGCGAGTTCCAGAACATCCAGGAAGACTCTAAAAGAATCACGTCCGTCAAAAGAGCTGTCAAAAACTGGAAGTGAAGAACTCAATCTTTCAACCTGAGCCATAAACCCACTCAGACCATAAAACACAACACTTCTCGTGTCACTACAGAATTCTCTGTACTGATTTTTAAAAATAATTTCCGAATTTGTGCCCCCTCTCGTGACGCACGTTTCACGTAACTCGGGTAATGACCAGACTGGCAGTCTCCACCACCAAGCTGATAAGGATTTCCATGTCTCCGTAGAACAGAGATTGAAAAAATCCAACAGTGCAAAACTGACAGTTACATGGTATCTGAGTTTTACTCAGTATATAAATAACCCAATTATCTCCACTAATGATTTAACAGGAAGACCATTGAACAGAAAAAAAACATTAGGCCCTTTAAAAAGTTATTACTCTGCACCTTAAGGCCACTTATTGTGAGACGGGCCTTATAGTCATACCATCTATATACAGCTATAGTGGCATGAAATAACATTTTCCTAGGAACAGGGTGCAACACACAGCATTTCAAGTGCAAAACAGGGGGGCTGGACACAAGGGTTTATATGCATAGTGCAATGTGCATGTAAATGACACATACAGCAGCATAAAGGGGTGGAATACATATTGTATTGTTATTACTTATCTATTTATTCATCTGCTATTTTTTTGCAGGCTTACCTCGAGAGCTGCTCATCAAGCCCCTGTATTGCACCTTTGATCTCCCTCAGAAACCTGGAAGCCTGACCTGACTGAGATACTCCACGACACCTCAGCAATACCTTCTCACTCTCCTTCAGACATTCTTCTGCCTTATCTGCACAACCAAGCGGAAATGTCTCCAGTGAAGTAAAGTATTAGCAGCATATCATAAAAGCACGTGAAAAATATATTCTAACCTAGAAACTCCCTTCGATCTCCCTCAATGTGGAAGTTTTTCACTGGAAGCTCATGGCGAGTTGTGTCCACCGCAGTGGCAAACACTTTGTACTCCTGTGCAAACTGCTCCACTTCCGCCTCTACCGGGGTCAGTGCTGCGACCTGCAGATATATCAAGACCGATTTATCAACCACAGATTGGTCTTGAAATCATACTTTTATCTGAAAGACTAACAGCCAACCTTGAATATCATATCAAACATCAGCATCGTCGAAATCCCTTCAACCATCTGCAACTCAGAAATATTACCTGCATGTCCAGGAGGTCGTGGAATTGCTTGCACTTTTCCCGCTGCAGCTGCTTCCACTTCTTCTCATGGAGCCTCTTTCTCTTCTGCTCCTCTTCCTCCATCACTGCTAATATACTGCCTTGTGCCTCTTCTTTCAGTTTTTGTGTATTACTCTCCATCTGTGATTGAAGCCAAATCATCCCGGCAAAAAAAGGTCTTAGGAAGGAGGATGGGGCATTTGTGGCCGTTGCACTTCAGAACCGTCTTCCCAACTTCAGCAAGGAATCTTCATCGACTGAAGAGTTTAAGACCAGACTGAAGACTAACTTCTACTTTATAGCAACTCCATGTCCTTCAATATGGGTGCTGCTCTCTTGACAAGAAGCACATGCTTTCGTTATGCTGCTGGTTATTGTTCTATTTTGTGCTTTTTCTTATTAATTGTATCTCAATTTAATTTCTTATTAATTGTTTCTCAATTTTCATTGCTTTTCATTCATTTTGCTGTGGTTTTGTTTCATTTTTATGTTGCTGATCGTGGAGCACTTTGGCTATGGCACTATGGTTCTGTGGTAAATCTGCTATATAAACAAATGGCCATTGCCATATATGGAACTATGGATTTTCGCTCAGCTAAAAGCACGGTAATATACATAAAACCAATAGATATTATACCCAAAATGTCTTACCTTGGCTGTGAGGAAAGTCAACATAAATGTCTGCATCTCCAAGAACTTCTTGTCATTTTCTGGGTCTGCTGTATACTGTTTCACTGTCTTTTCTGTATAATTTAAAATAACAGACTGGTTTATTTTGCTCACACATAGTTAGATGAACATGCAAAGGCTTTGGAAAGTACACTTGCCTTTAATAGCGGACATGTCAAACTCTGGGTGAACGCAGTGACCATCTAATACTGTGGACTGTAGGATGCTTCCTCCCAATTGTGAAGGCTCCAAAATACTGGATATCATTGCTGCGGGGAGAAAAAAAACCTTAAATGCACATACCTTTATTTTAACGTTATTAGAATATCAGGAGGGTGACTTGCACATTTTCCAAATTCTGCTACAGTGTAGCATTTTCAAAAAAGACAAGCAACAAATTCCTAATGTATAAAGCAAAAACTAACAATGAACCCTGAATATCACATCAAACATCTGCATCATCAATATCCCTTCAGCCATTTGCTACTCAAACACGTTACCATAAATGCACCTAAGTTCTGGCTTTTCTACATACAGCAGAAAGTGCTTTAAAGGCAGAAAGTAAAAACAAAAGATAAATCAAAACACAGTAGAAAAGCAAATGAAACAGTGTAGTGTCTTTCTTACATCCAGGAGTATTAAGGGACTGAGGAGCAAGGGAACGTCGAGGGGACATCCCCAGGGAGAACTTGTGACCACTCCCCATTTTGGGGGAGGCAGGCCTTGGTCCCACAAAGGTGGACTCATTGAGCACAGTGTTCTGTAAATACACATATTAACTACTTAAGACCACGTCCAAAAAACAGGCCCCTGAAAAAACTGCAAACGTTTAATCAGTTTTATTTCATGCTCAGTGAGAGATATTAATATTAATTATGTTTATCTCAGTAACCGAGCTGTCAAAAATAATAGTCAATTTACTTTGCAAACAGATGAAAATATAAATATTATATTTTTAAAGGAACAGTTGCAGGGGATGTCCTTTGACATCGTCGAATGCATCATCGCCTAATAGCAACGCCTCCAAACGTTACTATAGCTACTGCTACTTCACATGGGCGACATGACTGTTACCTTTGCGGGCTGCTTCCGGTCAACAGCTTGGAGATAACGGGACTTGACTATTCTACCGGAAGCTGTAAAATGTGAAAATGCACGTTAACACTGAGAAGGGCAGCTCCATTTAAAGATATTTAATACAGATCATTAGTGTATATATATTATATATATATACACCCATACCTTTTTTCTTCGTCGTTCCATTAAAGCTGCCGCTGCTGTTTTCACTCCCACCCTTTGAACTAAAGCAAAAAAATTGGGATTAAAAACAGCTATAAAATGATTAAAGGATAAGTAACAATTCATAAGTAATGATATGCCTCCGAATTTACATATGGAAGGCAGTTCAAGGTTAATATTTATATTACCATTTAAGGCCAAAACAGATTATCCAACCCCACAGTCTTCTAATCGCTAATCCATTACAGGGTCCTGGGTCTGATTATTTCGTTAACAATTTCACTTGCTGTAATTTCTACGCAGTTCTATTGTGTTTTTCAAAAATTTTGGATAAGTAAATCTAGCGTACCACATATTTTCAGCTTACTCTAAACTTCTTAATACTCACTATTTTCGGTAATACCCTTTTTCAAAAAAGTCCATATGGCTTATTTCTAGTGGGAAAACATATTATTGGACTGACTGGTTTTTCTGCACTTGTACCGCTGGAAACTCACTTGTTTGAATCCCCCAGAGCGGCTTTCAGAGGTTTGTGGACCGTTGAAGCTCTTCTCGCCGCCATCATTTTTCGAAGAAACCCGCCGGTGCAACACGGTTATTTCCGGCTGGCAGCAAACCACTTTAGCTCTGGAAAAATATGCTAGTTTACGATGCGATTTATACATATAAAAAGTTTAAATGAACTAATAACCTAACAACCGATAATATATATACGTATATACCCAGTATAATACCACATGGCGTACATAAAAAATATTGCTGCATATATAAGATGGGGTGGTTATTACAGCATAATACTCAATCGGACAGTATTTAGTGACGGACAGGAACAGGAAGTTCAGCAAAGCACTTCGTAAACTAATCTTTACTTGTTTTCATTTTTTATTAGTTTTTTTTATTTCTAGCGTATTGCGACGCGTGGCAGACAGAATTATTTTGTAACATTCTGTGAACATTGGACATTGTCGCTTCTGTTGGAGGGTGAACAATTTATGGGTGGAAATATATGTCATTTTTGGAATAGTCTGGAATAGTTGTCATGGTTAGTTCATTAAAAAAAATCACGTCATATTCTGACTATAAAATAATTTGTTGGTTAGTTTTGTTTTCGATGAAATTGGCAATGTGCGCCATTTCATTACTACTGTTAGTGTCTTATTGTACTGTAAACAAATGTATAAGTGTGATTATTTCGAAAACAACTGGGCGTTGCATGGAAATACGAGTTATTGGTATGTTACATTTGAATGTTTTTTCCCCCAAATTCTAGTCAGCAGTGGAATTTCAAAAGGTAGTGAAACGATTCTACGACCTTCAGGATGAACGAGCGCAGGCTTACAAGCTTTTCGAAGAGTAAGTTATTTTAATATAAACGGAAAATGTTTTGAGTGACGGTTGTTATAAATCGTTGCTACGTTCTTATCTTGCAGGGGTCATGAGGCGTATTTGAGAACCGGGCCCCACTATGATTTTGAACATTACAAATTGCTGGTCCACGAGATAACACAGGCCTTTTCCGGGATATCGAAGGAAATATTAGAAATCAAACGGCGATTGCATGAAGACTTCGATCGCCCCGATCTCTCCGAGCACGTTGAGAAGCTGCAATTCAGAGAAAAGACAAAGCTGGAGCAGGTGTGAATACATTTCGCTTTGCAATATGCTGGTATCTTCTGGAATAAGCGGGGCTTACTAAATACAATAAAGACAAAGATATCAAGTAATGTCATCTGAATCGACAACATCACGGCATCGGAAATGTTTAAAGTGTTGGACTTAAAAAGTTCTCTTTGCTTCACAAAATATGTTGCATGAAGTACTCACTTTTGACTGACTTGTTGCCTTTTACACAGTGGACAGGAGATTGATTGTCCTGTCTCTCGACTAAGTTCACTTTTCAAAACAGGGCAGATCTTTTTTTCCCTCTGGTGTCACTTGAGCATGAACTTAGCGGTTTTTCAAAAAATTATTATAGCGTTTGGCCGTTATTTTCTTTTATTTGGAGGCAAATCGTTTTCATTGAGCTAATTTTTTCTCTCCACCCGGGATCTTGCTTCTAACGGATGAAGCCTGATTTTTGATAAGGTTATGCAGGGTTGCCGACTTTGGTCAGCTGACTGCCGTGAGATTGTCAATTCGAGACAAGTCTGTACACACATGCATTTACATGTATGTAGTCGTTTTATTATCTTGTAAATAGTCTGTAGGGTTTGCAAAATACCCAACGCTTTTGATGTAGCTAATCTTTGGTTTACAGTGGAATAGTATAGATTTGTTGTAAGATTTCTTGCCTGAGCGTGAGATTCTGAAAGCGTAAGTGTCACGCCAGATGCAGGAGATTTGGCAACCCTGTGTTTATAAAATAGGTGAAGTTCATGAAAATTGCTCCAAGGTGTTACAATTACATACCTTTATATAATTTCAGTGATTCTGCCTGAAGAAATAACATTGTAATGTAAGAATGATTTTCAGCAGGAGGCTAATGAGCTGGTTTCATCTTCAGGGGGGAAGTTTCATATTAACTGATCTTTAACAAGAGACACTTGGCTCTTCCTAGGGGTATTCAAAAATGACAGAGGAGTCTAGTATTAACAAATTAATCATTTCTCACTTTGTATGGAGCCAGGTGTCCTGTGATAGCAGTTACGAGATCGTTTAGTGTACAAAGCCCCCCCCCAAAGCATAGCAAAACGTTGTAAAAATATTGTAACATTATCATATCTTTTTTCTTTTGTCTCAATGTCTGATTACAGACAGCCAAGCTGCAGTTGGCGAAGCAAAATGCCTTGGAGCATCCAGATGATGAGGACTGTCAAGAGAAAATGCAGGAAATCAGACAGCAGTAAGAGCCGTTTCAGTCCTCTCCCCTTTTTGTATTCTCAGTATGTTTCCCAGTATGAGGGGATTGGATGTGCCACTTGACCAAAGTGGAATCTTTATGCCTTGTTTACCATAGCTTTAGAGGCTTGTTTGGCTCTGTCAGCCAACAGTGCAGTGAGTTAAATTAGCAGATGTCATTGGTTTCAGATCATGTGACACTGTACGGTTCGGATGTGTTTTGAGACCTGCTTTTTTTTTTTTTTTAATCTGCTTTTGTTCTTTTCTTGGTAAAGCTCTCCATGCTTTGTCCCATGTCTTTTAAGTGTGAAATGCTTGTGCTGACAAGCAAATGATCTCATTCTTCCCCAGTATTATAAAGAACCAGGAGGCATTGGGTGAGATCCTGCAGGACTTCAAATATGACTCTGAGGAACCTGAATGATCTGAGTCCTCCTGCTTGGGGGTGCCTCACGGACAGATGGAAAAGACTGGACTGCAGGAGCTTCCTCTTTCATTTGTCTGTGTTACCCAGTCCAGACAAGTACCATCAATATAATATAACCCCTCTTACTGTTGAGGTTCCCTTTAAATTTGAAGGGCATTTTTTTTGCTGTCAGGTGTCTGAAAAAGAACTGAATTACTTTGCAAAAAAAAAAAATCCTAAATGTTACTTCAGCCAACCATGGTTGTGGTTATAATCAGCATGAATATATCACGATTGACCAAAACAGTTTTTAAAAACATTTTTTATTGTTTTATGAACAATTATTTTGTGTAATTATCGTAATTGTTGTTATTGCTACCTACACATAACTTAGAGATATAAATGTATTTAAATATGCTGATACAGTTCAATACAAAAATAAAAGCAACAAAGGTGTCTACAGTCATACAGTCACACGCGCAGTTCACACAGTTCAACAGAATGATGTGAATTCCACCTACTAAGCACCCTCAAGTGCCTCCACATCCTTAGGTCAGGTCAAAGCTTCCATGCGACCAAGGACCCACGATTCATGAAGCTACTGACTGCCTGCATCATGGTGTGGAGACCTGCCCACAGTGCTGGGTTTCGTTTAGACAACAACAAACAAGAGTCTGCTGGCAAATGGAATTACACACGCGAAAGTCCTTGTGCTGAACAAAGTGCTGTTGGCCGTTGGTTATTCTCCTCCTGCTGGTGGAAAACAACTCGGGCAGGTTGGCGATTTTCTTCGGTGCACCTGATCCTTCTGTGATTTTTTTTTGGATGGGGGTTGGGATGTGATACTGTGATACGAAGGCACCTGAATGATGTGACGATGCCCCCCCCCCCCATTTCCTTATTTCTGGGGTAGAGAGGCTGCGCTGGTGGCCACAGGATGATGCCACATGCTTCCTGGTCTCCATGCGTTGTGTTGCTAATAACTTACTGATGCTACATTCAGACTGGTGGTTCTTTCAGTGCTCCTGGATGAAGATACATATTTTTTAATCAAAGAAATCCACTTGGGGGGAAAAAAATGCAGGTTTTGGTGAGAATCCTTCCAAGGCAGTCGTACGGATCTGACAGAAGGCAACTTTCTGGTCACAAATCCCAGTCTGTTTGAAAAGTCCTTGGTAAACAGCACCATGAAGTGCAGGAAATTTCCATACAGTTTTTATTTTTTTTACCTGGAAGTTTCCCCCATGTATTCTTGCAGGAGCATGGCCCTGGTGCACGTCAGAATACTTTATGTCTTGTATTCTATTCTATTTTGCATTTAAAAAAATACATATTTTGCTTTTGTTGTGAGAATGCTATGATTTATCGCCTTGTAGAATCTGTAAGAAGGAAACACATTTATTTAAGTTATTTTGCTTTGCCAAGTAGTCTTTAAAAGGTCATTTTCCCTCTGGATTTTTCATATATATAGTAGTTGTGTGTCCTATTTGGAAGAAACCAAAGCAGGATTATTAAACTCATTGTATGTAAGCTGACAGAATCCCACCTAACTAAATATGTGATGGTATTTTGACTAACAGTCCACTCCCCAAGTAGCACAATAACCGCTGATTTGGTTCATGGGGTGAGCGGCGGATGTGGGTTAGCAGTGATCTGCACAAAGAGTTCAGTCCTTCTGGCTGCCATTTGGGCTGTGTTATAACATGAAACGAGAAGTCAGCGTCACAGAGAGCAGCCAAACGCAAAAGGAATACATTAAACTCCTCGTTAATTACATTTATATGCATCTTTCTCTTTGTTGTGGTAATTGACAGAAGATCGCAAATCTCTGCGCCATTAAAAAATGCAATAAAACGAGAGTGCATGACTCAAAAATGCATAAGTAAACTTTCTCTGTGTTCCAGCGGAATAAAGGCAAAACCACTTAATTACCTGAACATGACTCTGTCTCATGCCAAGGCAAACAAAAGCAGTTCTTGGAAGGGTGGTCTGCCCTCTAGAGGCGGTGCGTGCTTTATATGGAATTCAGGGGGGGACTTAGGATGTATAATGAATGTATATAAAATGTATAATCCTACTAATTTTGGGGTTGTGCAAATAATGAATGTGCAACAGAAATGGAGACAAAGAGAGGGGTATCCTTACCTACCTGGTTGCGTGTTTTGTGGGACTTCTGTAGCCACACGCGCCACTGGTCATACAGCTTGATGCTCATGCCGCTGCAGCCATAGGCGTGCTTGCGCACCCAGCCGAAGAACTGCTTCAGCTCCCGCCGCAGCGTGGAATTCTGCTCCCCGGACTTGGGGTCACATGACCCACTCAGCAACCGCTCTGCCAAGGCAACAGGGGATATCAGCGAGCGCTGAACAGCCAGAGACAGAAAGTTCCGGTCTAGAAAGTGAAAAGCCAGACCAAGGTTTTGTTTCAACCAACCAGTTGAGTATAAAGAGTCACAGTCAACTCAACTGGTTGGTTGAAACAAAACCTTGGTCTGGATTTGCACTTTCTGGACCTGAACTTTCCACCTGAACAGCAATGATCAGAAGACAGAATTTAACAGTTCTGATGGTCTGTACAGCTTCGCTGTCTTAAGAACATTCAATAAGAGCAGCATTTAAAACTGAGTCAAAATATATAATAATTTATATAACATAAATTAACGCTGGCTGAGCTAAAGGCTCATGACAGACATTTCCTCTTCTTTGGAAGTAAATAGCATGTAACCCATTATCTGGTGTTATGTCTTCAGATCTGTTTCTACTTAATTTTCATGTCCTCTAGTGATATTCTGAACCTGAATGTAGTTGGCTGGCTGCATTTAACCATATCTATCTTTGAAGATTTGGAGGGGGAGAAAAAAGCCAATCAAGCCCCCCCACGGCCTTCTGCCATGTCTTCTTAAATTCTTTGAATCTGTTCCTGTAAGATTCCAATCACGTTTTGTTTTCTTGTTTCGCCGGGGTCACATGCGGTTTGTATTTCCTATGTACAGCATGGTGCAGCTTGGACAGCATTTAAAATGTACTTCCAATGTCTGTCATAACATTTGGCCCTGTCTTGAAGAACACAGATAACTATTTAGCTGTCACTCAAGAGGCACATGAGGAATCTATTTGCGGAAAAAAAAACCTTCAGGACGGAAGCCTCGCTATAAATAAACGGCACAATTTAATGCCCATTTTTCATTACTGCATGACCACCTGTGCTGCGAGATCTGCGGGGGCCCCTCTGTGCCCAAACACAGCCGAAAGTGGACTCCCCTTTACATTTTCCCAGCCCGTTACCCAATAGAGGCGGCAGATATGTCACTGCATGTTTGTGTGACGATATCTGATGAAGCGAGACGTTTCTCGTCCGTTGGGCAGCCGTAAACAATGCAGCATGAAGAAAATCTGACTGACTGTCATTAGCATTTTATCCATTTACTTAAACAAAAATAAATAAAATCCACAGCATGCAAACTTCCAAAACTAAATCCATGTACCACTTCTGACTGAACAAACCCTTGTAGCAAATAAGAGTAGCACAATCTACTCTACTGTCCATGATAGCAGTTCATTATTTTAAATGGAAAATGACAATGTTATACTTAGGAGACATTTTTATTTGAAACAAAATCACTTGTGGCTCCATTGATGTTTTGTTTACAATTATTTAAATCCATAAACTATGTTAAGTTAAGTTTGTGTTGGATACTGAAAAACAAAAATTATTAAATTTTCTCTGATTCAGCTATGACTCGTATGGTTAGATATTATGCAAAAGTAGTTACAGGTGACCTCAGAAAGAT
Organism: Gnathonemus echidnorhynchus; assembly: GCA_026776725.1. Taxonomy (NCBI): domain Eukaryota; kingdom Metazoa; phylum Chordata; class Actinopteri; order Osteoglossiformes; family Mormyridae; genus Gnathonemus; species Gnathonemus echidnorhynchus. Next base: position 5,044,302 of record JAODJU010000033.1, read on the forward strand.
TGTTTTGTGGGATAAACCCTACCTATAAACATGAAATAAACCATTCAAAGTGCACTAACGTCTGGCTCATCAGCAGCACCACACTGACCTTGTGTTTTCATGTAGTCTGTGGACGTCATCGTGCTGAGTTTCTCGGATAATGAGCTGGCATTAAGGCCAAATGAAATAATCCAGACAGCATGGCTACGATAGCAGACTGGTTGATTTTCCATTGCGACTTAGACACAGCTGTTCCCAATGCCCTCCACATCCACCAGGATGCTCTATAGCTAGCGGTTGCGCTATCGACCGTGGACTGTCCCATCGTTTCACGCCACGCGCCTCCCTGACAATAGGAGTTCACCTTTCTTAGGCGCCGAGAATCGCCGGTTGACTCTGGAAAAAGCACTGCTAATTTTGCCATGACCTAATTCGCATTAAACGTGTTCAAAGTCAGCCAAGACCACATCAAAGACTGAAAGCACGACTGGGAGAAACTCAAGTTTGGGGTGACTGCCCTTGCTAGCCAACTCCCCAGCAGCTTCCAGAACATCACAACATTTTCGACCTGATGAGTCCGATCCTCAGGAACTCACAGATAGTCCATGTTTTTGCTCCATCCCACAAATTATTCCTATTATTAAAATTACTAATCATCACAATGTAATGCAATAATGTTAACTGTCTGTGGGTCCCTGAGGATCGGATTGGGAAACAATGACCTAATGTCACAATGCAACCTCTACCGCGATTGGCCTGTTCCACTCACCGCTGTTGGGTGTAGAGGCTGCCGTCGGGTTGCTCCACTCGCTCCAAATGCCAGCTTTCCTAGAGCCATAGATGCCCACGGGGTTGCATCGTACCTGGACAAAGTAAACCGTGCCAGCCCTCAGACCCGCCAGCCTGCAGGAGGTCTGATTCCCAACGTCATCCACGACCTGGCAGAAGACAAAACACTGACAGTGGGCTGTGGAGCGCCGCAACCAGAAGCAGGCACCATTAATTGTTCACACCAATATATACGCTCTGTCCCACTAAACACTCAATTCATAAGCGTGCGCACACAAGCTTGCAATCAAAGCCACATTTCACTCTGCACATTCAGCAGGCCATCTTGCCCTGGACTGTCTCAGACAAGAAAAGACTTATTGACTTTATTGGGAGAACAAAACATTACTGCTCCGAAACCCACTTTAAGGGGTCGTAATTCACTCCATGATATTAAAAAGAAAAGCCGCGTTGAGGAGATTTTTATTTCTTTAATTAGTTTTCTTAATTGCAGCAGACAGCTTATGGGTTACAGAAGTGGAGACTTAGTTTTCCAATCAACTGAGGAATGTCATAATCCTTTTCACTTCGTTTTATTTCATATAGTCGCCCGACTTGCACCCATCCTTGCGAATCTGAGTCTTGAGCCTTATTTACAGCTCCCGTGCCGAGTCCGGAGCCGTACCTTCCAGTCGGAGCTGTCCTCTAGCCGGTAGCGGATCTGGTATTTGGCTTGAAAGAGGAAGTCTTTGAGGGCGGGGGGTGTACCCCAACGTACACTGAGCTGGTCCTCCAGCTCCCCCACACGACTCACCAGGATGTCGGCAGGGGGGTCCGTGGTCACTTGGGAGGAGACGGACGCAGAAGTTTAGGACACACTTCAGATCAGGGGTGAAAAACGACGTCTAACGAAGCATATAGTAACTAATTCTCTCTATGTCAAATACACAATCCATGACATCATATCTGTGGAATGCACAAAGAAAATAAGCATATAATTTTTACCATATCCTTATAAAGTCGCAATATAAAAGAAAGCTATAGAGAGTTGGTGGAGACAAGGAATACATTTTTTCCACAGCGATCAAAGATAGTGGATTCACAGAGCTTGGTCTTTGTTTGGCATCTTTATCTCCTGCACCAAAACATTTAACAGAGAAAACCTCGTTTTGACCTGTGCAATCGCTGTCTAAGTGAACCTGAGTGCTTTTTCTGAATACCACAGGCAAAATCCCTGCATAAATCATAATTATAAATGCTGTGCTCTTGTCCTCGGTTCAAAGCCATCCACTGGTTCTCTTTTGTTCGCCATACCGCCCCAGATGGAGACATTGCCCTCAGCCCCCAGGTCGATTCAGCCCTGCATTCCCCCTTGAATGTTTAATTCACATATTCCTCCAAATGCCACCACCCCCTCTGCTGTGCCCCTTTGTGTTTTTCATGATTATGATTGTTAACCAAGTCAAAGAATGCACAGTTATTAAAGTAACTCCTGTTAAAGCTACCGATCCTGTGGTTAATAATATGAAACATACCCGTGTTTCAGGCTTCAGTATTGGAGTTACTGTTTTATCCCTCTGGGGAAAAACACTTCAGTAATAAGTCCAGCTGAGACAGAAACCCTAAGATGAATATTCTGAGTAGAGCAGTGATTCCCAACCCGGTCCTCGGGGGCCCACAGAAGCTCCACGTTTATGTTCCCACCCAGCTCCCTGCCAGACAGTCCACATTTTTGTTCCTACCGGAAGCTGGGAGGGAGCGAAAATGTGGACTGTCTGCAGGTCCCTGAGGACTGGATTGGGAAACACTGCCCTAGAAGATGACATAAAGCAAGAATTCCTGTGGGCCCCACGCCACCTGCAGGACTCCCATGGGACTGGACCGAAAATTAGAAATACAATCCGGGACGGGTCTGTACAGGATTAAACTCCGCAGGAGCGTACAGCATCATTTCCACAATCATCAGGCGTAGCAGACTCACTGGGTTTGTCTGTGTTTGGCATCTTACTCTCTTACACCAAAATATTTAGCATAGAGAAATCCTTGTTTTGAGCTGTGCAATCGCTGTTTACAGAAGCATAAATGGGAGGCAGGAGACTTGCAGATAATAGGACCAGCTACATTTGGGGAAAAAGGTCCCGTCTGGGCCTGAATCACTACAAACAAAAGTTTTAGCGAGTGCTGATTTCATGATGCTAATGTGATACTTTTCTCTCTTAGCCTCTTTGTCCTGTGTCAGGATGTTACTACAGGTGACTGAAGACAATTTGCAAACCCTGCTAGGACTATATTCTGAAAAAGACTGAGAAAATTCAATAAACTCAACTTCTGATACTGAAAGGTACAAGTGACTATGACTCTTGCACATTATGCGCAGATACTGCAAACTCTCTGTATACATATTACACTCTTGTACATAGAGTTAACTTGGCTAATACTTAATAATTGTACTATAAAATATTATATTATTTTATATAGTTTATTTTCACATAGTTTATATTTATACTTAAATGATTACTATGTACATACATATACACATACATAATTACATATTTAATTATATCATTACTAATAATCCATTATCATATAATTATTATATACCCAAATACTAATCTAGTGTTTTACTTTTCTGTATATGCCTAGCTAAATGCTGAATGTTCTTTGTAATGTCCTTTTTCGTAATATCTTATAATAGCTCCACCAAGGCAGACTGTTAGGAAACATACTGGGTCGATAAAAAGATTATTCTGATTCTGATTCTGAAAAATTCTAAGAATACTCAGCTATTCCTCCGCAGCAACAGTCGTTGGCAATTTGCACTTTATCAAATTAACTTATTTTACTGAAATACATGCATTCTCGATATATTTAAAGCACATCATCATCTATTTTGCAGTTTATTTTTCCGTTAAAAAGTCAAATACGATACTGGCTAGATTTGTTGTATCAATCTGCCTTTTGATTTTGAATTTTATTTGATTGATTTTCTTACAGAGTATCAATATAAATGTACATTATTTACATACTTAATTTGCATAATTTACTTGTTCTGAAAACTATTTTGTTAAACTAAAATGATGCATAGCTAATGGGACAGGAGCAATGGAAAACTGAATTATAGGGATACAGTTTTAGAAATCACATCTATGGAACGAGAGACAATAAGGCAGGATAGGACTAGATTGATTTCTGTTTTTATTTTTACAGTATAGGAATGAGACAGGGAAAAATTTTGATGGGACAAGACAGGACAGGACTGAGAATCCTCTCACGTATCATTCTGCAGTGCCCACTTGTGTTTTTCTGTTTAGGGAGCTGTTGCTAACATCCTGCTTTCACTGCACACTGCACACTGCCCACACTGGTGCATTTACTGGCTTTATCAGAAAGCCTCTGGGGTAGGCAATCAAGAAAACATTCCAGAGGTTATTGTTTCTGTTACTAAGGGAGCGAAGATGATGTGAGGGTGTGTCACACATCTGGCATCCCACCTTTCGGCTTCACCACCCCCACCCCCCCATTCCGTCCGCCAGCCTGCAGCCTCTTCGCAGGGTGTGGCTCAAGGGGGCCAAGTCTCAACACAAAGGTCACCTTTAATAGCCTTTTTTTCCCATCTCCGTTCCCAAGGACACTCCTAAGGTTTCCGCGATGCCTGCTTCATCTCAACCCTAATGAACACGCCTGATCCCAATATTACACCACATGTAGATTTACATTTTACACAATAAGCAGACGCTTTTGTCCAAAGTGACTTACCAGGGAGGCGAATAGCACGTTATAAACATCTATGCTGTCGAGCAGTCGACTAGGCATAAGTGCAGCTAGACTGAGCTTCCAGTGAACGTTCAGGTACGAGTGTAAGCAGGATAAGAGCAGGAGCTACTCAGCAACATCTAACAAAGCAAGAACCTAATAAGACTGTTCAAGGACCAGAAGTGCAACATTAATAACATTCAGGGAACAGAGAGAGACATCAGGCTAAAAGAGGATTTCATGGAACAGATGGGTCTTGAAGTGTTTTTTGAAGGTACTCTGTTATTTATTTTGATCAGTTTTACTTTTTGTTTTCTTTTAACTTTTTTCTGATCACTCATAAGAATATATTGGTCTTTCTGAATGAGTTTAACAGGTAATCCAAATATACAGAGCAGAAAAGTTAAATGATCATTTTTTTTCTGAATGCTTTCATTAAGGAATGAAACCATGGTGATATTAAATTTGGGAATTCAAATTTCTAGCCATAACGGTGTTTTATAAATCTGAAAAAGAGAACTGTAAACGGAGCGGAAAGCGCAAGTGTCAGAGCGTGAACGCGTAATCCTCACGCAAATATCATACACTTATCCTTCCTGACTGCAAGCATACTTTTGATCCACCCTGTATGTTTAACATATCGCTGAGACTTCTATGGCATTTTAATTTATCTCAGTTATTTCTACTTCAATCAGGATGGTTAACGTTTTCACGGCGCTGGGCTCTCTGGAGGGGACATGGAGGTCTGATATCACACGAATGCACGACTGCGGCCTGTGAGAGCCCGCCCGCTCTGTAATGCACCACGGCAGATATGTGTGTTCGTTACGGCTCCACACTCCCTCCCGTCGCGCTTGTCACATGGTGCCTTTGTGCTGCAGGCTCCTTCTAACAAACAGGAGCTACTGGGCCAGTATGCACACACTTACCTACATCTAGGATATCTAAGGTGATGACATCAGAGACGGCAGCTCCGAGCTGGTTCGACGCCTCCACCCAGATCTCGTAGGGTGTGAAAAGGGCCAAGTCACGTGGGATGTAGCACGTGTATGGATGCCCGATGTTATAATCCTCACACTCCCTTTCTCGGCCGTACCACCTGAGTGATACAAAACCAAACGTTACTGTCAAACTTATCTACAAATGAGTACTCAACTGCTCAAACGAGTACTCAACTGCTCAAACGATGCTCAAATGTTACCTATCAGCCCTTGTAGTAAAGCCACTGTAAATGAATAATACAAAAGCCATTTCTAAAATAGTTTACACACTAATTTATATTAATAAATGAAAGATAATTCATTCTCTATGGTTGTTGACAGGAAATTATGTTTGAGGGAATAGACAGAGAGAACAAGCTCTGATTCAGGGAGATCTTGAAGGGGTTTTTGGAGCCATACCTAAGCTTGTACTTGAGGGTGTATTTGGTCCGTATGAAGGTCTCTCCTTGTCCCCCAGGTGTCCACCTGCATGTGAGGTCCTTAGTGTTCCTGGACCAGCAGGTCAGGTTCACTGGCTTCTCAGGAGGCACTGAGGAGAAACGGATCCAGATTTCATTCACCTGGCGTTTCGTATCGCTGAGAGGATGCCAACGCTTCATGCCAACTCACTAAACGGGACCACATAACCACATGCCACTCCAGAAACCTATGATCTAATGATACAACCTAAACCTCAGTATCTTAAACTACTGATGAGATTCTTTGCAACACCCTGTCATTAACATTCCTAAAGGGTTTATTCCACGATCCTATGACTTAAACTCAGATAACAAGCACAGCGCTCCTTATAAACCCTGCCACTAGCTGAGGTTTTAATCCACCGCTCTGGCCTTAGCAGGCCTGATTACATTAGTGAATGGAGAATGAAGCCGTCTAGCCCCTGTCCTTCTGTACGCGAAGCTGGTATGTTTCATATCATCGTCACTCATGCAAGGTTCAGCTGCACCTGCAGCACATTTGCTCTCACATAAGGCTCCATCACACGCCGCATATTATATGCTAAATTCTAAAGTGCGTATCCAAGCCTAAGTTACAGCGATAACCTCTTCAAAACCTGAATCCTATTGATCCATCATGTTCAGTCGATATTAATTAATGCACATTCTAGTAGGAGCCACAAAGTGGTGGGACTCTGGATTTCAAATTCAGATCCTGAATCAGATTCAGATCCTATATCTGAAAATAGAGAACATTAATTGGAGTCGGAAACATGGGCGCTGAAATGTGAACGTATAATTCTTATGTAGACGGTTTGCCGATGGGGGACATTTTTCCAAGCGATGATCAGGTTTGCGTGAATGTGAAGGTCTGTCCGCCTTTCTCCGCCACAGTACCACGGCCCACTAACGGACCACGGCTTGAGAAATCTTGCTCTAGACTCTAGAGAGTCACATATACCAGCCGTTTACCCTGCCCAGGGCCGCCTGGAGTCTCTCCCAGGCAGAAGAGGGCACAGGGCAGGGGTACAGAGTGGGCGGGATGCCAGCCCATCGCAGGGCACACACACAATCATACATGACAGGCAACTTACAGGCACCAATTATCCCCACCGCATGTTTTTGGGCAAGCAGGGGGAAAATCCACAAAATACAGGGAGAATATGCAAACCGCACACACACACACACACCGCAGGATTGGAACCCCAGTCCCTGGAAGCGTGAGGCAATAATGCTCCCCAGCATGCCACCCAAGAACGGGAAGTAAACAATGTATTTCCAGACCATTAGCACAGCCTGCATGTTGTATCAAATTAAGTGCTACATCGAAACGCTTCAGCTGGAACTCAGGGCAAAGACGACATGAAACGACAGTAACTTCCGTCCCGATCCCAGACTTACTGCCGACGTAGAGGCAGGAACCTGCCAGCACGTGACCCCCGCTGTTGTGACACACCAGGTTGTCACCTGACTGTTGCCGGGAGCCGTTGAGCTGGTCGAGAGTGACAGTGAGCGCGGTGGGACTCAGCAGGTTGTAGGCGCTGCTGGGCAGACGTCTCCCGTTTAGCGTCCAGAAAAGGGTGCTGGCGTGGATCCCCAACTCGGGGCTGATGGAGCAGGTCGCCGTCAGGCTGGAACCAACCCGCAGCGCCGGATCCTGGGGGGAGACGGCCGCCACCTCTGGGAGACGGGTAGATAAGCCAGGGGGATTTATAACCCGCGGTAATGATGGGAGATTTACGGCTCCTATGCTGAGACTGTCGGGAGAGATCACTCGAAAAGGTCGCGCGAGGTTCTTCGTCAGACCCATAAACGCTTTACCATACCGTGATCTCTAGCTGCCCTCGTCCAGCTCGACATTAACGCCGGCGTGAAACGTGCTGGAGACACTGTTGTTGTCAGGGGTTATCATGTCGGGGAGACTTAAGGGTTAATGTGAGAAAGTTTATTAAGTTTGTTCTTGGTGGGTGGGTGGAAAAGCTATCTAGCATATGTGCCAAAATGCTGAATTTGCTTCAGCTAGCTACATTCATTTACTGTTGGCGTTCATGCGTGGTAACTATACACTCCAAAAATGAAATATGAACACAAAGGAAATTAAATGTTTTCACATAAAACAACAAATGAGTGGTGGTTTAGATTCCAAGGCTTATGAGAGATTAGAATGATGTATTTCAGCTATTACTGAATATAACCTCCATGAACCGTTTTAAACATTGAGACAATTATGGCCTAAATAGATACAGAGGTAAGAAATCCTTCAAGCTCTAAATACCCCTAGCAAATTATTGTTGCAAACAGTAAATAAAAGGCTTAACCAAATGCTTATAAAAAATGAACAGTGATAATTATAAATACAGATAAATACTGATTATTCCACAGGTCTAGAGCTTCACGTGTTTGCAGAATTCATCAAACATGCAAGAATTCAGTTCAATGAAATAGGATGCATACGATTTTAAAAGCACATCATTAGGTTTGGGGGATTTTAATAAGACTTTAATATTTCCTCAAAATGATTTGAAAATTAAAGGACTTTTTTCAAACATTAAAATCTAATGCAAAAATAAGACACAATTACTCAAATAGTGTAAGATTATGCAAACTATTCAAACATCACTTTCACCATCATATGACTTTTGCTTTTGAATATAGAAAAGTTCAACAACTGACATATTATTATTTGGATTTTCAGTGCGATCGAGAGTATTAAAAACATACATTTTTATTTCTAAAAAAAGAGCCTTTGCCTGATTTATCCACAAATACAAATGGGCATTTTTAATGAATGCAGTTCATGCTTATATGTTACTCAAAATATCAAAGAAATAAGAACCTTAAAACGAAAAGAACTGTTCTGAGTAACAGTAACTAAAAAATGTTTTAATTACAATAAGCAGTAGTGTAAGTAGTTATAAACTGCATAACTTACGTATAGCAACTGTCTTTTTGATAGAGTTTGATTTACAATAAAGAATCCAATAAAATAACAAGAAAACGTACAGTGCAAAAAGTGGCTACAATGTTAAAGTTACGTAGTAAATTACTGAATATCAATATCATTAATATTTTGCATTAATTTCTTTCAGCATACACATAAAAATTAATTACAATTATTTACTAAAGTGGGTCTGAAATATATTGACTAATTATACTGAAAAATGTATAATCAGTTTAGATTTTTCTCAAGTGTCATCATGTTATTATTAATATTGCATTAGAGATGTTACGATGTAACAGTAAAAATCGCGGCTATTTATGTCATGGCAAGTATTCTACCACCATTTACAGTGAGAATTTTATTTCGTAGTTTATTGATATGTTGTTTCACGTGAAACATTTAATTATATTACACGTTTTCTATTTACTATTTAATACACAATAATAAATAACGGGTAAGCATATTAGCATTGTATTTTTTATATTTGGCAACAGCAATAAAAATGATGCATAACCTCGACCATCTTGAGTCATAATAAATGTTAAAATAGCAGAGTTCAGTTTGTGGACGCCTGCTGTTGTTTTATATTTACATATTCCTGACTAAACTTAGTATTGCGAAGATACTTAACTGTCAACACATACAGGCGTTACACATAGCTATAGGATGAAGTATATCATATCGTCATATTAGCATAATTTCCATATGATCACCGTTGGATTCTTCGGGGAGATGTACGAATGTGTCTTTTTGTGGGAAATCGACATTTCCTCCTGCTATAGTTGACTAAAGTAATATCTCCTGACAATGCAAAGACAGCAGTCGGCAGTGAGCTACGGCTGTCCTGGGTTTTATGTTCTGTACTTACGTGTCGAAGAAGATAGCACACGAGGAACAAACAGGACGAGAAACAGTAAGGTGATCATATTTCAAGTACTTTGTGACTTTTTTTCTCGTTTGCTCCTTTGCAGTTTCTTTCCTGTTCCCTTCACACACGTTTGCAAGACAAAAAAGGCACTAATCCGCCGCTCCGGGCACTTGGTACAGTTGCTCGTCTGATTGTGAGTCGTTCGGCAACTTCACAGCGGTTTTATTGCGCTCCGTATGCCCTCCGGCCGTCCGTGCCCCGCTAACGTAATAGAAAGTTTGCGATACCTAGCGTTTCCCTGCAGTTTAGGAATGGTTTGCTTTGGTGCACGCCTCAACAGCTAAAACATACAAGTTGATACTTTTCAAGCCCCTCCCAAGCCTTCCCACACAGTAACTAGTCATTTTTCTTTCTTTTCATTTAGTAAATTCCTTGTTCCTCCCTTTCCCCTGACTGGGCTGATTTTTAGAATAATTGACTTGTGCATTTTTCCCGTATCCGGTAATATTTTCGGTGCAGGCTGGTGGGTGCGTGAGTCACTGGATTTCGCGAAATCCGCGGTACGAAGGACTCTGACAGCCACAGAGAAAGATCTTTCATGCTGAACGACGTTGCGTAATTCTTCTTTCATTGTGGTTTTAATGAAGAAACCTTTACCCCAGGGTAACGAGGAGGTAGTCGGGAATGAGCTTTTATCGTGGCGCTATATACGTTAAAAAACAGGGTAGAAATGTTATATCCTGTGTTAAAACACCCTGGGCTACAATAACATACATACTCAGAATCAGAGAGTCGTCGATTCTTTTGTAATTGTAGATGCTTAATTCAGACATTGCCATAATTTGTTTTTCATTATTAGGTCAGAGTGTTATAAATTTGGCGTAATCTAAAACCAATTTTAAAGAGCACAGTCAATCCTGTAAGCATATACAATGTAATGCAAAAAAAAATAATAATAATATCAAAAGAATGTACCTCCACATGAACCTGCCAAGGATAAGTGGTTGGAAGATGAGATGGAAGAATCTATCGAATATTATTTTGGCTTAGTCATGCTTTTTGGGGGGAAAAAAACTATTAATTTTTGACGACTCGGTTGCAGGTATAAGCTACCTTTGCATGACATGAGAAGGGATACTTAAGTAAATCTCTTAATCGGTGTTTTTGGCTGTTCGGCTCTGTCCGCTTAGAAACTTGGGGGCGAGAAAGCATCCGGCCGGGATCACAATCAGGAGTGACTAATGTTTGACTAACAGAAGTGGGTGCCTCCTACCAGTAGCTGGGGCAGTGACTCATTTCGGTGTCTAGTCTAAGTGTGAATGATGGACATATTTATGTAACGGAAAATAGGCTCCTTCAGCCCCTAAGATCACAGTAGCCTGCTTTGTTACGCCACAGAGTGTATTGTTATAAGGGGGACGCCTAGCCGCTCGCCCCATGCTAAGCGGGAATGTGAATGAATGGAGGCCTATATGTGACACTTGCTGACCGGATACAAGCTCTCGAGTCTTTTGTAGCCTGACTAGGAATCCGTCGCTCTTCCGATCACCCAGATGACATCATAACGTCCTGGCAACCTTTGACTCAGTTTTGGTGCCCACTTTGCCATTTCATCTTACAAAAACCTATATATAGTTCATTATATTATCTAGACTGACTTGAACCTTGGTCAAAGGTGTGTCAGCTATATAGAAAATCCTTTGCTCTAGTGAATTGCATCATTGGCTTTCTTCTGTATTTAGTACATTCCTGGACACGTGGTACCATGAGGTTTGTTCCCAGCTATTCTTTTACTTGGATAGTACCCCAAGTATAATTCATACCCCTGCAACAGATGAAATGGTGCAACGCATTTATGTAAGTTTGTTGATGGATTGTGTATTTTCATCCATTCGGCATCCATAACCACCCATCTCCTACAGGTTTGTGGTTCATGTACTTTCAGGGAAATGTAATTATTTTTTGCAACAGAATGAAGGGTGAGAAATATCTCTTACTCTTTATATCCCGTGTTTTGCATTTAGTAGCTATACGAAGGATAACACTGTGGAAAAAGTCCCCAATGAGGCTTTTACAAACGGAAAAGCCTCTTTCAGGGTGATTCTAACCATTCCTTAACGGACAATTTTAGATCCTTCAGATGTTCAGAGGTTCTGTTCAAAACACAAATGTTTAGTTACATTTAGGTCCTGAAATTAAGATGGCTCGCCCAGTGTTGATTTTATAATCAGCCAACCATTTCACGGCTGATTTTGATGTATGTTTGGAATCACTGTCTTGCTGGAGAGCCTGTATGCAGACATATGCTTGCCTCTTGGCAAAGGCAGAAAGGTGTTCCATCAAAGTGTTGTGGTTCTTTCTGGAGTTTATGATCCAGTCTTAACAAAGGCCCAACTGCAGTAGGGTAATGAATCCCAAAACAACAAGGACATGTTCACTATATTTTACAGTGGGCATTAAATCTGCCTCTTTCTGCTGCCAAACAAAGCACTAGTGTACATGTTTAAAACAGTTAGTTAGTCTCCTCAGATTGTAACATTTTATTGTCACTGGTTTATCTCTCTAAGATGAGTGAATTCAGGTCACTTTTTTTAGCCAATTTCTCTCCAAAAGGAACTTTTTATTTTCATAAAGTCAGTCTCTGTGGATTTTTTTTTAAAAACTTTGTGATAAAATACAAGATTATTTTGCAGATTTCCAACTGTTGCCCATGAATTTCCTCAAATGGTTCTTCAACCATCTGTCTGAAAGCACCAGGGGAAACTCATGCCCTCTACCTAGGCAGGTCGCTACTGTTCTGGTGGCCTGAAAATTGTCTCTAATTGAAAACAGTCAAAGGCTGCATTTAGCATTTTATCAATTAATTTTTTTTAGCTATATCCTGCAGAGGTCAATGACCTTTTTCTCTGGTCCCCATAGAGTTCTCTGCTGACGCTAATGGGCTTTGGTAATGGTTCTTGGAGGCAAATATGGAATTCCTTAACTTTCCAGACTTTGCGTGATTCACTGTGTATATCTTGGTTAAGGGAGATCAGGAGAGTGGATAGTTCCAATGCAGGTGTTTCCCAGACAAGAAAATCAAGCCATAAAAATTCTTACCAAATGCATGTATCCAATTATATAATTTTCCATTTTTAAAAGAAAATACAGCCCACTACCTTTTATGTTTGTTTTATATATTTCTTTTGTTGACCTTTCTCAACGGATCAATAAAAAACAAAGAGCACTCTGCATAAACAAGCGTGTGAGTAGAAGGTTATTTTTTATCTCAAAAGTTTGTCCACGCACATGTATTTAAGATGTGGATCACAGAGAGTGGAAACATGTGCAGTCGAACCGCTTTATAAATAAACACAATTTTACCTTTGATATTAGTAAAGAAAACAACACAGACACACACACCTTTTTTTAACCAAGATTTGATGTCGTCCCCAGTCTCACTTTAAGTTATGTAGTTATATATCACATTTAGTTACAATTAGTTTAAACACAGTGCTCTTCCCAGTTTGGATGCTGCAATGAATAACAAAGGATTGATTAAAAAAAGATCTGAAATAATGAAGACGAATAAGGAATTCAATGCTAGACACGAAAGCAATGAAATATATAAAATTATACATCACCAGAAAAAGTAAAAACTCACAAAACAACATGACGCAAAGGAGAAACATACTATTGGAATCTACTGATTTTCCCTATGATATACAGAACAGCAACATTTGTTTTGTAATCAGTCTTATTAAAAAAATATGCATGTCTTCCCTGAACATTCAGTTTAAGCCAGTTAGTCTTCATCCCACAAAGATGGCACCACACACACAAGGTGGATTCTGAGAAGTTTTTTGTTTTCTTTTTTTTATATACATTTACATGCATACCACTCATTATGGGTTAGCTAAGTTTTGGCTTTTCCTTTTTAGGCAAAGGGGGGAGTTTCCCTAGAGCAGTGTTTCCCAATCCATACCTCAGGGACCCCATGCAGTCTACGTTTTTGCTCCTACCTGGAGCTGGGAGGGAGCAAAAAATGTGGACCAAATGTGGGTCCCCCACGACCATTTTGAGAAACACTGTTCTATACAAAGAATGAGATGGGTCAAAAAGGTGTGTCACTAAAATTACACAGAGATCATTAGAAAACAGATATTAGTGCATTTTTTTGTTTAGTCATGTTCATTAGCTTGCAAACAAACAACATGCATGTTTACATGTTTACCTTTACATGTTCTGAAAATTTTGTATATTTGGCATTTTTTTAAAAATAATGTACATTCAGATATACGTGTGTGTGTATATATATATATATATATGTGTGTGTGTGTGTGTGTGTGTGTGTGTGTGTATATAGAGACACACACACACATATATGCATATATATGTATGACTTTTCTGCACTATCCCCTTTGATAAACCCCAAAATCAGATAAACTGGAGAAGGCAGGTTTGCGTTTGCCAGCCTTAATAGTCTTCCTGCTAGTGTAGCGGAAGCTAAAACCCTGGGTTCCTTTAAATCAGAGCTAGATAAGATTTTAACAACTCTGAGCTATTACTTAAGTTCTCTCCAAACGAGCTTGATGGGCCGAATGGCCTCCTCTCGTTTGTAAATTTCTTATGTTCTAATGCACGAGTGTCTGGCCCCCTCCGATTCACCTGTCAGCTTCAGGATGTCTGCCTGTGCTTTAAACCCTTTTTGTTATTCGTGTTATTAAACAAGACCCTCGTCAATCTCCCATCCCAAATCTATCTGACGAAAAACACAGAGCCGTCATTCACCTCCCAAGAACCATAACCAATGACTCTAGTCACCCCCTAAACACACAGTTTACTCTGCTGGCATCAGGTTGCAGATACAGGACTCTGAAATGGACACGGGCTTCACTTTGGCAAGAGTTTCATCCCCACTGACAAAGCTGCACTTAACTTGCCACATTAATTTTGTACCCATCAAATTTCCCCTACTAATTGTGTGTATATTGTGTGTATATGTTTATGTGCCATTCTATACATCTGTGCCTAACATGTTTAACATGTTAGAGGCCTGTAATGTACTTGTGTTTGTATTGGAACAGACCGTGAAGACAAATATCCTTATAGGACAATAAAGGCTATCTATCTATACAACCCCCCCCCCCCTGCCCCCTCAGAAGTATTAAAAATGTCACCACAGCGTCACACTCTGAAATCACCCTGAGTTTCTTAGGCAGCCGGTTACCTTAAAGCCCACAGTGAATTTCAGACGACTCCTGATTTGACGGAGTATTTTTTAAAGCGATATGCCATTTTTAATCCTAATCTAGATTCAAATTATTTTTATTGAACATTCCCTACATCCTGCTATGGTTGTAGATAGAGATTATTAATAACCACGGCCACCAACTGATTTATCATAACTGCTGATCAGGCCACATTGAGCTTAGGGCCTGTCACTGGATGTGGGGGGGGGGGTCGCACCGGGCTGGGTGAAGG
>JAODJU010000033.1:5096395-5116632 GCA_026776725.1 Gnathonemus echidnorhynchus
CAGGACCATGTGAGGCAACAGTGCTTCACAGTGCAGGACCATGTGAGGCAACAGTGCTTCACAGTGCAGGACCATGTCACTCAGATCCAAGAACGGCAAACTATAAATGTGTCAAAAGAACCTAAGACTTCAGCAGCATTTAAAAGCGCGTTACTTCTCTGAGCAGAAAGCTCGATGACTGACAACTTGAATATTTTCGTTACACGGTCCAGTAGCAAACCGTTCAAGCAAACTGCTGACACCAGATTGACCTTAATGTATCAATATTTGTATGTCCTAAACTGAACTACCCGTCTCTTCCGAGGTGTAACCTACCATGCATCCATCTGTCAGTAAAAATGGATGGATGATAACCATCCATCCGTCTTCCAACTACTTATCCTGGTCAGGGTTGCAGTGGGTCTGGAGTCTATCCCATAATACATTGCACCAGGCAGGGGTACATCAGTCCATCACACAGCACACATGTAAACAGATGGATTATGATGTTTGATAAAATTATATGTAATGGCTCTCAGTTCCTATGCCTTCATTCTTAATGAATAAAGAACCAAAGGCACAGATCGTGTCACTGCGGAGGTCCTAGTTGGCGCAGATTGACTTTACCTAACTATGCAAAATAGTGGCCTGAGGCACAAAAATATCACAGAGTGCTCAGACTAATGATTCATATTTAAAATCTTACAGATGGCTATAGGTGGCTCAGTGGGTATCACTGTACGACACTGGGGCTTTAAATCCTGCCCTTGCTCTGTTCTGTCTGGGATGTGTACGTCTCCTCTGGATTCCTCCAGCAGTCAGAAGTTCGACTAATAGGTGTCTCCGAATTGGCCATCGATCGTGAGCGTGCGCATGTTCACTGCGCTGCACCAGCATCCTGTCCAGAGCGTACCTCTGCCTTCCACCCCGTGGTTCCTGGGACAAGCTCCAGGCAAATAGCTGGAAATCAGACGGATGAAGAACGTATTAGAAAATCCTTTCATTTGTCCAGTGTCTGAGTGGTGTGAACAATAGTCCACTCAGGTTACTGGCCTTCTGTGACTTTCGTTTTAGCGACCGGTACCCATGGGCAGAAGAATCAGCGGGACCTGAAAGAATTCTGCGTGACTGATACGCCGTCAATTTCAAGGGAAGCGTGAGCTGTGAAACGAGCGTGGAGGGGAGGTGGCCTTTGTGTCAGAACCTTCCAGTGGCGTCCCGAACCATGCTGGATCCGTCCCACCTTCCGTACGAGCCGTCCCGGGTTCACCCAGTCACCCGACGGCGAAGAGAATCATGTTTTTGTCAACTTCCTGTAACTTACAGCCTAATTTCAGCTAACTGCACTCAAACAAATGCTCCCACAGGGAATGTTTGTGCAAATAATCTTTCACTGCTATAATTAATAAACCATTATATTGAAATGCAGTCAAGTACAGATATGAATAAAGTGACAGTGCTGTTATGTGTAAGGGGCCTAAACTGACCCCATGTCTGTTTTGAATCATGTCCATACCAACAGGAATTTGGAGTAATTTCTTGTTTGCGGCAATTTATATATTCGGGAGCCCGTTTTTTTTTTTTTGGTCATATATTTTGCACAGAAAATCCTTGGGCCACTAAGGCTGAAACAAAGACTTTTTTTCTTTGTAGGTAAGCAATAAATAAAAATATTGATAATTCATGCAAAAGGAGCACGTGCACAGCCATTAATGACAAAGTAGGGCTCCGCTATGAGGCGGCGGCGATCATGCTAATTTATCGTGGCGTGACTCTAAAAGGGGTAGATACTGCAGTCAGACAGCTGCTCTCCATTTGTCCGTCAAACTCGTCACCAGTAGAGTGGTGTTTGTGTGTGGACCATCTGGTCGGGAGGTGAGAACCTTAAAGACAGACAAAGGCCAAAATGAGAATGAGCGTCTTTTCTGTGCTCTCTGAGGCCTGAGTCGCTGTGCGTTATCTGGCACTCAATTATGTATGTATGCTAATGAGCAGCTATGTGGATATGTAGGTCACATAAACCTATTTTCCACAAGGGTTCAGCCCCTCCCTCCCTGCCCCCACCCTGCACACAGCCCCGTTTCCCCATCTCTAATTCCCCTCTTCACACACACACACACACACGCACGCACACGTATTCTCCTGCACACCCGTATTGGTGTGAAACAGTCACGCTAATCCCAATGCGTAGAGAATTCCGCTCTATCCCCATGAACGCGGGACACGGTCGAGAGGCGACGTTCACGGATCCAGACCACATCCCACGTGTTTCCCAAACAATGGGCTCATCGATTCCATATGCATCTATTCCCCTTATTTTCCAATAATTTCATTCTCGTTTTAAATAAAATAAAACAGCAAATGCAAGACTCAAATTGGCTACTCATTCGTTCTTGCCGAGTCCAAAATCACAAGAATCATCGTCATATCATAAGTTTGTAATATTTACTCTTAAAAAATTTTTTAATCAAATACGCCGAGGTGTGCGCCGGGTACGATGCTAACTGTAACTATTTACCAAAAAATTAATTTTTATGGTACAGAATGCTACACATGCACGTTCCCCTGTCAGCCAGAACGTTGTGTAATTTTCAAAATCATTCCACTGTCAGAAAAGCGAGTGCAACACAGAATTTCAGCTAGGGTAATCAATACCGTTAGTTATCACAAACCAGTGAATGGAAAAAGGCATTGTTAAAACTGAGCCAGATGGCTCGGTAAGTCGCTAGTTAATGAATTCGATTTCGGAGTCATTGCCAGATAACCATCTACAACTTTGTGCCAGCATCAATAAAATTTTACAACTGTAAGTCGTCTGGTTGAACGATGCAGAATGTTAACCCTGCAGTGCCATTTTCAGACCGCTTTACTGTGTTTGCATCACTCACGGGATTGACACTGGATTCTTGTATCAGCTATTTATGTGCGCAATTCAATGTATTTTTCGGAAATGTAAGGAACCAAGGTCGCCTGTCTTTGTGGGGGCTGTTTGGGACTTCGCAGAACAGTGTTGGTGAGCGCTGACCTCACAATGAGATCATGTGACTCTCTTCAATAAATGAATGGATGAACAGCAGTGTCCCTTAGACCACTGCACGATAACTCCTCCCCTACACTGGCACCTCTCTGGGCTGGCAGAGGTCGAACTCAGAGGCTTACTGGGAGTCCTCATTGTGGGCTTGGACTCATATGAGGGACATGGTGACAATAAAGGCCCGTGTAAGGAAGACAGATATTAAGGGGCTGGGAGTCTCCTGAGTCACACAGGGCTTTGGAAGGCATACAGTTTGCTTATTCATCAGTCATACCAGTCTACATGCCCTCTTTTTACTCCTACTCTACATGAAGCCTCTTCTCAGCCTTTTCTCTCCTTGCTTAGGCTCTGCTCCTTGCGCCGGTGTGCTTCTTTATGCTTTAACAGTATAATAGGCCTACATGATGTGTTATCGTAGAAGCCAACAGTACTAGAAATAGCTTTCATGCATGCATGGTGTTTGAAGGCTGCCTTTGCACGGGGATGACAGTAATTTGACAGTCTGTGGAAAGACATAACAAAAACAAACGGCAGGAGGAGACGAGAGTATTTAGTTATGGATTATAAATTTATACCGGGTTTTTGGGGAATATTAGATGTAATGGGCTGTGTACGTGGAAGACACTGAGTTTGCCCTTGGCGTCATTTAAGTTTATGTTTCTCAAGTAACACGGCCCACAATGCCACCAGCTGAGAATTCATCTCCCAGCCTAAAATTGTCATTTTACAGAGTGTTGGCTTTCCGCAGTTACACTGCAGTCTTTCCTCAAATCATGTATTCTTTGCCATTCTTCGAGTGTCTCTCATCGGCTCACCAACTCTCACTCCCTCTCGCTCACTCTCTCTTCTTCCCCTCCCTGTACGGGAGATGCCTGTGGAATATAGTCATCAACATGATTTTCTTTCCGCTTTTCTGGAAGAAAGGCGAACCCTCGCAAACACACAGTCAGCTGCGGTGGAGCCGCGCGCTTCCCACAGAAGAACAGCATGAAAACATCACCGCTGCTGCACCCACCGTGCCACTGCCCTGCTCGTGGTGCCTCTTAAAGGGACAGACGCGCGATTGGCAAAGTACGGCCTCCGCGTTGACGCCCAGACCGCAGAGCTGCGCTAAGCTCTCTGCGGCTGCTTAGCGGACCTTTCCTTCCGACACTCTGCGGTGCAAGACTGACTGCATGAGCTCCATCCCTTTGGTAGGAAGAGCTCGTCTTGGGAACATGTGTTGCTCATATGTTGCTTAAAAGATTCATGTTGAGCCAGACAAAGTAGAATTATCATCCTGCTTGTTTCCTCAACATTCACACGGGGAAGTTAACCGGTTTAATTTTGATTTAACTCTCATCTCTCAAGCCTCTCTGCTGTTTATAATCTGTTGGTCCCCCCCCCACCCCCTGTGACACATCGACCTTTAGGAGTTGCAGACCACATGTTTCATTTGCTTCCTGCTTCGATTAGAAATGAAGGGAGCCGTTCCGCAGAAAGACACCAGCCTCAGTGACGTATATCAGTGGCCGTCACAGGTTTGCATTGACTCGCCTGTCTGTGGGACACAACGACTGCTGATGTACGCTTGGATTAAGCAGTAATGTGCTTTCCAGTAGCCCCCTAAATGGCTGCATAGTCGGGTTCGCTCAGACGTACTGCAGCTCTCGCACTGACTGTGACTTCGGGCTGCCATTTAATAGGGCCTCGTTTCCAGACTTTCGTCGCTGTTCTGTGGCGCGACGTGGAAATGAATGGAGCAGAAAGTGATGGCGGGAGATAACAATGGACCACGGGTGAGTCAGGGCTGACTCATCCAAACGCTGGGTGGAAGGTGACGTTTTGTGGGTGTTCGCAGGTGGTGTGAATCTTCTCCCCGTGCTGCCAAAACGGAAGCGAGTTTGCCTGTCACAACAGTCTGCAGGACCTCCCCCTAATCAGCAGCAAGAGGTGGAGCCAAACAGTCCACCATGCTGCTGCGCTGGTTGGATCCGGTAATCTTCAGTAGGGAAATATTTAAGGTCTGGTTCCCTATAATCTAGAACCTGAATGGTGTGCATTTTAGGCATAAAGAGCTAGTAGAAATGACTGTCTAAGAATGTTCTATCTGCGCAAGGACAACACAACATAAGTCACGGCAATAAGGATATTTAATGATTTAGTGATTCTGCATCGTATATGATCTATACAAAAATGTTTAGATATTTGCTTGGAGTCAATCAGCTTTGACAAATCGACTGTGGTTTTACACGCATCCTCATTTTGGTTTTTGTCCTTTTTTTTTGTCTGTAGAACTTTGCAGAAATATTGGAAATATTCTTCTGTTTTTAAAGTATATCTTTAATACGTGGGGGTGACACGGTGGCTCCGTGGGTGGCACTGTTGCCTGTGGTTTATGATGTGCACGTGTCTAGTGGTGGACTGGCATGCTTTCTGGGGTTTGTCCCAGCCTCGTGCCCATGCTGCTGGAGCAATGAATAACATCACTTATAAAGAAAAAACAAGTTACTACCAGTTTGTTTGTTTTGAAGAATGTAGTCCATCTATCCATCTATCCATCTTCCACCGCTTATCCTAAACAGAGTAGTGGTGGCTGGGGAACCTATCCTAAGCAGCATAGGGGATAAGGCGGGGGGCGGGGCGGGGGGGGGTGCACTTTCAATGAGAAGCCAATCCATCGCTGAGGAATGTTGTGCAATTTTTCATTCAACTTCAAATTCTTAATGAAGAATCACTTTGTGTACAGCTGCTGTAAATGTTCTCAGTATAACTGTAAAAAGAGGCTTTGTGTTTGGATCCACCCCAATCCTGATATCGTGCTGATGATTATCAGAACTGTCAGCGCAGAAGAAGTTGAAGAATTTTTCCACTGGCTGGGCAAAATTTAGCATGGGGGCCTTAGCCGCGATTTGATTTGTGGGGATGCTACCCGTATCATGGTAAAGAAAGCCCAGAATATCACCTCTTGTGCTAACAGAACCCTGGGCCGTTGCCAGGTAATATTGGAGTCAATTTTTTTGTTGAATATACAGGGAATAATTGTCATGTAATTGGGGAGTTCTTTCATTAATATACTTTAGATCCTTGTTTTCCAAACCACGTGGGACACTTCTTCCATGAAACACCCTCCTAGACAATATACAAAGCAAAATGTCGCTTAATGCCTACCAGTTTTAGGATTAACTCACATATCACACATCTTGACAAAAATAATATTTCTGTTGTTGATTACATTTTAGTATGTGTATGTGTGTATCCTATGTTCTATGCCTTTTGTTACAATAAAATGAAATGGTCCTGCTGTCTCTGGGCGAATACATTTTTATGTGTTTATAAACAATGAACCTCTGGTATGTTCCCAAATTCTTCGGATTTTTAGCCAATCACGTGACAAATAAAACTCCTAACATCAGCGACTGGCTCAAGTAAGACATACCAGACAATATTCGACTGATGCAATCTATATCATCCCCAGCGTTCATTACCGCCGTATCACTCTTCGGCAGTCATGTCTTTCGTTTCGGTGGCCGGGAGACATTAAATGTGCGTGTTTCCTTTAAGAAGCCCCCCTCGCTGACTCCACAGCGGAGGGGGAACGGCCGGATTCCTGGAACAGCAGCTGGGAAAAAAAATCACCAGCGGTCTGTTTCAAGTCCCCCAATAGAAACTGTGCCTGATTTGTGGCCAATGTTGGAGATGTAAAAAAAAAAAACGGAGGAAAAAAAACACTAAGGGGGTAGCTATGGAGATAGGACGTTTTCCTGGCTGCTTTCTTTGACAGGTGTTGAGTGGGGTAAAAGTCTTAAAACAGAATCCAGCATGTACGCCAAAGGAAAAGGAGCTGTCGTCCCTTCCGATAGCCAAGCGAGAGAAAAGTAAGTGAAATTACGTACTCACGCGCGCGGCTACTTTGTATATCACGCGCTCCCAGCGATACTTTACTCAAGTATAAGTAGTTGCTATTATTTAAAGGGCTGGACGGCGTGCTGTTACGTTACTTGCGCGTGTTTCCCGGACCGTCGCTTTGCTAACTTTTAGTTGCCGCTCTTTCATCCTTCTTTAATGTCCCCCCCCCACCCCGAACACGAGGATATTCGGTCGTTTTTGATGTAGCTGTTTCTTCCCCAAAGAGTACACAAAATATTCATTCGTGTTGCGTGTTCGCGGCGGACTGTACGGCTTTTTCTTGGCTGAAATAACGCGGTTAGACCCCAAGTTTGGGGAGTTGTAAGCGGGGATGTGGGCTTCGGTGTCGCGGCGAACGTTTAGCGGGGGAGATGTTGGCTTTGTTGTCGGCTTGCGAGGGGTTGGATAGGCGGCCGCGGACCCTGTGAGGCACGTTGTGTGACTGTAAAGTTTTCCGAGGGATGCTATGGACGGCGGCTTCAGTTTTGCGCTGCTGTCTATGAGCGCACCTTCCTAAAGCTTTGGCAACATGCATTGTCAGAATGTGGCTTCTTCCCCCCTCGTTGTTTGGAGTTAAACGTAGTTTCAGTGGTTATTAAATAATGTTAGGTTGTTCGGCCGTAGAAGGAAGTGTATCAGAGACGTTAATTTCAAGGTTTTGCTATTGTGTGTTCTTTTGCAAAAGCTATTTTACTAAGATGTCTTTTCAGTGAACCGTCTTAGTGTCGGCGATCGTGTAGTTTTTTTTTTTTGTGAATGAAACACTTCTCCGGTTTTCTCCATGATTTACAATGGCTTCAATTAGTTAGACGAATAGGAAGGGTCATCAGAAATATTCAAGATAAACGCACGAATACCCTTAATGTATAACATATATATGTTGTTTTAATATCAACATAAACTTGGTCAACAATTGAACAGAACCATCAGAGACCCGTTTAATTGGATAGTGTTTAGTTAAAAACTGTTTAAATGGATAATGAAGATGGATGTGGATGATTCTGGATGTATATCACAAAATATTTTACCAAAGCGATGCGATTTGTTGTTGGAATATAACTCGGCAGCTGGTTATTTGGATTTCTCTTGGCTGTTCTTGTGCTGAGTGAGAGACAGAATCGGGCAGCCGCACCGATATTTCAGATATTTGTCGGCTTATTGATAAGTAGTTTTAAATACTCCTGCCACCCCCCCGCCCCATCACGAAACAAGTAAGCGATCGTATCCGCCTTGCACTGTGTATCGACGAAAGGCAGATTCTTTCACTTACTTTGATCAATCGATGGAACACAGAAAGCGCTAGATTATACCGAAACGTTTCGAAGGGTTCATTGTTATAAAGGTGATGCTAAGCATTTTAGTGACAGCCTGCATCCACCGTGCTGTATGGCCCACGTTAGTTTTTCTGATCGATTCTGTAGTATTAAAACCTGGCCGCTCTATTATGTAAACCTATTAAAATCAGTCGCCTCTTGGGTTCAAAAATGAAAATTAAGAACTTTATGGAAGTGCTAAAAACTTGTGTATCTCTTGCATGTCATCCGTTTACCCTCATATTGTAAATATTTTGTTATTTTGTGGAAGATAAGCGTGCATGTAAATAAGTGTGCGTTAAATATGAAACGTCCGTTGCTGCAGCGTTGTTTTCAGACGTTTCCCGGTGTAAAGACATCACCACTGTCACGGTTAATATAATAGTCGTATACTGCACGCAGCAATGTTTGTTGTACAGTTTAATTCACAACAGTGCTGCGGAGTGTAGGCTTAGTTGGTGCTCGTACCCACGTAAAAGTTTTTTTTCCCGTGATCTGTTGCTGGTTGGTGAGAACAGTGATACCAGGAGCCTGTGTATTAGTTTTAACAGGATCTGGTGCCACCGAGCTGTTGTATGATTGGACACGATTGAAAGCTGAGATCAACCCCCCTGCTACTGTGTATTGCAAATTTACAATGATCTTAAAGGTGTTAAGGATACTTAAGGTATTAAAGTGCACCGTTTTACAAAGTAACTGTTTTAACAATTACACTTCATTTAGACATTGCAGTAAAATGACTGTATTCCGATACATGGGAGAACCTGTATTTAGTTAAACTCGACTGAGGCGGGAAAGCAAAGCATATGTTAAATGTTAAGGTTGTTTTAATGTGTTGTTGGATCTGCTGTAACATCAGGTTGACTTTAATTAAGTGAGAGAGAAATGAGAGATTTCTTGTCTCAATCTGATATTTCATCAAAATTGCATGTATGCACCTTTTACAGGAAAAACCTGTGAAGTGGCAAGGATTACAAATAAAGTTGGTTGCATGTTGTAAATACGAGAGAGAAGTGGCATAGTTTGGCAAACACCGTAACGGTGCGTGCGTGAAACAAACGTGCCAGCCTTGACCGCAGATTTGTTAACGAAAGTTGCACCGTAATTATAGTGAAACATTGTGTGTCACAGAGTGGAGCATTTAGTGCTCGATTGCAGTTTAAATTTGTGGGTAAAGGGATGATACTGAAAGCTGGAGGTAAAACTGATTGATCACCTCAGACTTTCTTGGGTGTCTTTTTTGTCAAACTTCCTTGCTGTTGATCGGCATCTCACAGCGAGGGCGCCGCAGAGGCCTGCTGGGCTGCCCGTCACTGGCACGTGTCTCCTTCCTGCTCATCTTTTGTTCCTGGTCGTCTTCAGCACACTGGACACCCTGTATCATGCCTGCATGTCAGTTTTGCTGCTCGAGTTCTCCACGTGTCTGATTCGTTTCCTTGCTAGCGAAGTTGCAGCAGCTTGCTGCTTCGTTTTACTAGTCAGAGTGAGCTTCTGGTTCCTTGGCCACTCAGGGACGCAGCACTAAACCAGATTGGTGTAGATAAGACCTGCTGCTTCATATTTCTGCTTTCACACTGAGGACTGTAAATCAGACCAAGATGACACTGTTTGATTTATCCTCTTTCTTGGAGAGTGTCAAAGACCCTAAAGCCCTGTTTGATTTCACCCCGAACAATAAACTCATCCCTCAGAAGGTCTGAACTCCTGCTTTTAACCTGTGTGAACATCTCAGGCTCTTGTTTTTTTTTGTTTATTTTTGAAATGTGTTTGGAGCAGCATTATGGGTTTGTGACTTGGCAGGTGTTTGAGGAAGCAGTTAAGGCCTTCAAGGGGACGCGTATCTGGCTGTCCATTGCAGGGTTTTTCTGTCGGAATACTCCGCGTTTAGATTTCTGTAAAAATGTGTCCCTGAGAACAGCTCTACTTAACAGATGGAACAAAAGACTGAAATTGGCTGGATTAATAAACAAAAGGTTTGACTGTGGAACGGCGGCCCTCTCACAGGTGCTCTCTGCTTGTGGAGGCAGAGGAGGACAGCGATACCAGAACCTGTGCATAGCTAGAGATAAATACAAACCAGTACAAGGGCGTGATATTGTGAGGAATCTCCTTTTTGGGAGTGTGAGTGTAAAGTAAGCGGATCGATGACGTGGCGTGCACTTCCTATACCGCCTAACCTTGGGACCGGCGTGAGGAACATCGCTGATCATTGTGCATTCTGGATCTGTGCCTCAGATTTCCTGGGATGATTTGTAAAGAAGCACAAGTGGAAGGAGAAAGTGCTTGCAAAATTTTGCTTGGGAATTTCAAGGCCATTATTATAAGCGCAACACCCCCCTCCCCAAATGTAGATTAACTGAATTGAATAGGATTCCTACAGTATACAGAGTAGCTTTGAAACGGATGCATACATGCATAATGACGGCTCCATTGAAAACATTTTTGTATGAGGAATACAGTGTCTTTCACAGGCCGAGCCTCCGACAGTCTGAATGCTCTGAGGTCAGCATGTATCATAATGATCGAGAGTCCTATTGAAATCAGTGGAATTCATACACGGCGTCTTCAATACGTGAAAGTTAATCACTTGTGATTTGAATCACAGTTTGCTGCCAGCTTTTTATTCTTTATTTCGCCCCACTCCCCCCCCCACTTTCTTGTCTTTTTTTTTTTTTTTTTTTTTTTGAGCATCTAAGCATATTAGTAGTAATCTTCCCAACATCTCTCTCGATGTGCTGATGATTCCTCAGGTCTCCCTCAGTGGACTTTGCGGTGGCACAAAAAACAAAAAAAAAAATGTGCATGCATGCCATACTTTGTCACTTAATTTTTTTTGGTTGCTGTTTGTGTTAGTGTGCCATGTTGGATTTTGTCTGGAGTCTGTTTTTAAATAAATAAATCGGAGTGTTCTTGAACTCTGTATTCAGCGCCTGTTTTCGAAGGATTGCCCGGTGTTCACGCTGCAGTGAGGGGAGGGTCGCCTCACAGAGCGGGACAAAGGAGGCCACTGCTGGCACACCTGTTCACACCGGTGCTGCCGTAGGGCCCGCTGAAGATCGCACATGCTCAGATGTGACCTTTCTGTTTTTTCCCGTCTTTCAAGATTGTAGCCTTTAGCCGCTGCTTCTGTGTCGGCTGCGTTTGTTGGCGGTTTCTTCAGCAGGCTCGTTCAGTAAAAAATTATTTCCCTGCATGGAATGTAAGTCGCAGCGCTAGGAACACGAAGCCCGTTTATATTTGTGAGGCGAGTATTTCTTTGGTGGTGACTGGTGATCTTTTTAAAAGTTGTAACGGTTGATTAATTGAAGTAGTGGTTAAAGCACAATCCCAGCATTTCATGATTTTATTGGAATCTTTATTGATGCGCCCAGTTTGCTTCCATTTGATTGGTCTCAAAACCCTGGAAAAACACTTTTTTTTCCCCCCCCAATCATTATTTTAATGTTGGGGGCTAAAATAAACTGGAATCCCAGACTCAAGCTTGACCGCTGATTAAAGTTTCTTATGATGAGAACAGCTGACTTGGATCTAGTGTCAAGTCAGTGCAGATATTTCAGGTTAATTTTGATCAGTCCGTGTTTGCACCCCAGGAAGAAACTGCTGAACGTGTAAAGGGAACGCCGAGGTTAAGAAACGGCTATGTTGAGGCAAGTGTAATGCTGCTCTGACCCGACTCCCCAGCTCTCTCTCCTCTCTTTCTCAACCCCCCATGCTGCATTTCTTTTGCTTACTCTATGACCACGGTGTCGAATTATAGAACCAGAATCAAACAAGTTAATTTGCTAACTCGGTGTGTTTGGTGGCTATGTAGCCATGGGCAAGATATTAAGTTTTGTTGCAGTGAAAGAGCTTCTCCTTGAAGCATCCCCACACTCGATGGTGCCTCGGCTGTGGGCTGCTTAGAGCTGAAGGTGTACTTCATTCCTCATCGGTGCACTGTTAGGTCACACAAGGCTTAGGAGTTAAGCAGGTGAACTAGCCTCTGCACTTCATCCAGCACCTGTGAATGATATAACTCCCTTTTGGCATAGGACGGTATGGCTCGGTCTGATAGGGGATGGAACAGTATGGTACGGTACGGATCGGAGTGATAGGGAATGGAATGGCCTGCTTCCTGCTCCCCCAGTAATCCTTCCCCCTCAGATTTCCTTAATAGTTTTCTTTTTTTAAATAGGCAACAGAGACACAATCATAGGTGACAGAATTTTGCAGAGTCCTGTTTGGCAATCCCCTGCCCATGCTGAGGTGTAGGCTCTCTTTGGCACAGACACACCAGGCACGCAAGGCTGGGGCTGACAGTCTGGGGGGGGGCGGGGGGGGTCCTCCCTGCTGCCCCAGCTTTCCCTCACCACCCACCTCCCTTCCATCCCAAAATTAAAAGTGGCAAAATTCTAATTGCCTTCTTTCATACAGAATTTTTTTTTGACTTCTCTCGTATTGTATATCAGGCAGAAACATTAAATCCCTCAATAAATGTTTATAAATAAATGAGGAATAATTACCCTAAATATAGAAGTTCTCTCGTGCTTTGAGTTACAGCAGAGGAGTGTGCTCCACCCCACAGTGCAATACGAAGGTCTTACATGGTGCTGTACGTCTGTTATTAATCTGTGTGTGTGCGTGCGTGCGTGTGCGCATGTGCGCGCGTGTGTTTTCTTGCGAGGCCGAGTTGAGGTGGTGCCGGTTATGCCTGTCCAGTCGGTGTCTCTACAGATAAACATTCAGTGCATTAAGAGCCAATCCGAACGGGAGGGAGGCTCCTTCGTTGTCATTGGTGACCAGCGGTTTGCTTTGCCATTGCACATCCTCGTTGCCCAGATGTAAATTGCAATGGCTTGGCTGCATGAAACGACAGTAGAAGTCGCGGCAGGTAATTTTGTATTATCGACAGTTGCGTTGCATATGTAAAACCAACGCTGCAGAGTAGGATGTTGAAGATGAAAAGTGGCGGGAGAATTTAGGCTGTTCTTCAGAAGGACCTAGAAGCCTTCTTCATCGACTTTTAGCTTAAAGCAGCTTTTTACAGCAGTGCAAGGCTGCACGCAGCAGAGCTGAGCGAGGGAGTTCATTTTCGCAGGCAGCTAATTGTTAGAAGTTATGAGGCAGATCTAGCCGGGAAGTGTCACACAAACTGGATGTCTTGATAAACCAAGTCTGAGGGGCTTTAACCACGAGTGTGAACATTTAACTGTGATTTCTTACATTCATATGGTCACACAGCCCTTGCTGGCTTTTTTGGCCCTCTGTGTCCTGCAGCAGGTTTCAAAGACTTACTACCAGGCTCCTCTTAGGGTTTCCTTGGAGCCGGGAATGGAGCAACAGAGTTTAAACAAATATGGTTTCATAATTCCCCTTGTATGATATTGTATCACCGGTATCAAGACAGGTATTGAATGGATTCAAGTGACCATGGATAATTAACGTGAGCTATCTGATCAGACGCACGTTTATTGATTAGGTATGAAGGTGACACATTAGTGTGCAATGGAATTTCACTGCGCAGTGTGACTTAAAAAAATTGCTAAACTATTGCGTTCTGACACTTGATTGGGCCTGAGAGGTTCATGTCCAGCCCCGTGTGAGTGATGTGTAATTTTTATTTCTGTACTGGAATGCAAATTATTTTGCAGTGTCTTTAATGTGCACCTTTGTGTAAAACTCTGAAGTAACTGAGTGGTATTTGTGTTTGGAGTGACTTTTGAAGACTAATGAGAATTGAGGGGAAAGAGACTACAAGGTGCTGTTTTTTTAAAACGTGAGCTGATTCCTGTACTACTTCATTAATATTGTTAATGGACTACAGTTTATGTTGGCAGTACATATATTACACTGTGCAATTCTGTCCCACCATTGAGCCCATTTGGTAGTAAAGCTTTTAGCCAATAACAGTGCAGGACTTCGTTGCCCAGATGTACTGAGTCTTTGTGATTTGATTGGCTTGATTCTGTAAGTGATGTATCATTGGAGGATGAGCTCAGGCACCTAATGATCAGAAGAACTTCGTCGTGCACGTCCTAGCAATCTGTGGCTTGGTGGAGTTCAACAACCAGTGAAAGTTTCACCAGACTCCTGGGATGCTGCTTGATACTCACACACTCAGCCGTCTCCCAGAAGGTAATGGATCTTAAACGGCCCGTAAGTTGCCTGAGATTCAGAAACATACTGCTGCTATTCAGGTGCCATTGTTTAAAATCGGTAAAGACCTGAATGTAGGATGGAGGCTACTTACTGGTTATAATAATCTAACAACATGTATTTAAAAATAATGCCGCTGAAAGTGAATAATCATTTATTAAAGAGGACAACTGGCACAAAACTATATATTATGATACATGTTCTGACATTTTTGAACTTGTATCATTCTGATTGTAAATACTAATATATTCTCATATATAAAATAAAAAAAAACTGTGTCTCTTTTAAGCCATTACTTTCCTGATAAAGTAAATAAAAAGAGTTTTAAAAACAAAGCATAAAAATAAACCAGCCTCCAGAGTTTTTGTGTTGTGAGTTTGGCTGTTCGGATAACTGCTGTGTTTGCACATAATGTGAAAAGATTAAAGACTTTGGTAAGACTGTTTCCGCCCGTGGTGGACCAGTCTGTCCTCCCCCTTTGTTGGAATTTTCCCCCCCTACCTGCAAACACATTGGGTCTCTTATTCTCACACCCAGTAAACATCATCATAATTTGGAATCTAATCGGAAACAAAAGGAAATGATAAACATTTTATTAACGCAATGTCTGCGTTAACGCAACAGATCTCTAGGACTGGGGCTTCTAAGAGTAAGATTTATGTGGTTTCTAGCCAGCTAATGCAAATCTGGTGCAGCTGTATAAGTACACAGCGATTAATGGTCAGTCCTTTAGTTATACAGAAAAAAAGATCCAAAGGCTAAAAGGTATCCAATGGCAACTGAAGAGCAAAGAAAGGAGCCTGGTGTGTACATGCCGTTCACTGTGGGGCCATCAGCAAAAGTAGCCCAATCCTAAATGCTAGGCACACAGACTGACCGCAGCTGTTTAGTTTGAATGCAGCCTAACATGTATGTAGATAATCCTTAACTTACTATGTTTTGTTCGCTCTCCTCCTCTTTGTCTTCCTCTGTAGTCCTCATCTCTCTGGCTTTTCTTCTGAGTGTAGACCACAAGCTTGTCATGGTTTGAGCAGGGATGCTTGCAAATGTCATCGTTGTGTTTTTAGTCTTTAATTGTTTTACGCAGAAGCTTTGCGGACTATAGTTAAGAAATTTGTTTCGCCACTTATTTAAATATTTTGTCCTAGATATGTTGAAACTTGCTTGTGAGGATGTAAAAACGATTGTGCGTAATTTTGCTAAAATACATTTGAATAAGGTTTGCATAATGAGGCATTGATGACCAAGGTATTCTCTCCAGGTATCGGGAACAGTTTTAGCTATCTGGTGGTAACATCATTTTAAACAATTACCTGTCTAATGATATGACGACTAAGCATATAATTTACTTGCAGTTTGGAATGATGGGTATTTGTAACCTATTTTAGGCTCCTCCTTCAGCCTTCGGAGAGTCTGTCTCCGGTGTCCCACCGTTGGCCTTCAGCTGTCATGCTTGGTCAGGTTATGCACTTTGCGTATCTTGCTGCTGTTTCTCACCTGTCTCTTCTCCAGCAAAACCCCCTGATCTTTTGCACAAGGTGGTATAAGCTCCCCTCAAGCTCCTGGGGCTGGGGTTGTGCTTGGGTAATGCAAACCCCACGTGCAGCTGAAGCCTAAACAAGCCTCGTTAGCAAAATGCTAAAAGCTAAACGAGCATCGCTGTAACATTCATTATGCAAAAGCTGAAAACTGAGCTACTAGTAAAAACACCAGCTCGGTCTGTTCGCCACCTGTATGGCATGCAAAATTTGCCTGGTGTCTGGCCAGCATCGCACCTTACCGAGCTCATTCCTCAATGAACTAATCGCCTCTATATGCGCACATGGTGAAATTAGCTTCCATGCTTGTTGAAAGTAGCAAACGTTCAGATCAAGCTAAGGAAAGACTAGCCCTGATGGAAGCTTCTAATATCTTTGCGCAAGAGTGGAAGAATTATTATACTGCGTGCTACAAGCAGCCTGAGCACCTAATGCATTTTGTAACATAGGCTTTTATTTCCTGTGGGCTGGGCCACTTTCTCTGAGGCTGTCAAGAAGATTATAAGCTAGCTAATTTATTATTATAGGGTTATTGTCGGATTAAATGTAGATGAATAACAGTATGTTTGACTTATTTTAAAATGTGTGAATATGAACAATTTTGAATTTGAATTTCTTAGTTTCTCTGTCCTGTGGCTTCTGCTGCTTTATTTATTTATTTTAGATGGGTGGTTTATTTTCATCACCGCTGCCAGTTCTATTCTGCTTCTTAATACCGCCTAAATAAACGCATTGCATAAATACGCCGAATGTTGACTTGCGGATGTTGTTTGGGTTTCCCCGGTTTGCTAAGCCTCCTTGCTGACTGAATGTAAACCCGTGCTTAAATTTGTGTCGTCGGGTGAGATTTAGGTTGGCTCCGTGGCGTGAATGTCACATGACTTTCTAGTGTGCCCACCTCCCCAACAGTTTGGAAGCAGGCAGGCTTTTTCTGGGGGCTGGTGGCCCTGAGCTTAAGGCCGGAGTATAAAGCCAGATCGCGGGGGCCCCTCCCCTGGGACTGTCTGCCTGCCTGCAGCCGCCGCGTGCTGCCCTCCATCCTGGCCTCTGGCCTGCGCCTCTTCTTGGCGATCTCCATCACGGACAGCTCTTAGCTCTTAGCAGCGCTGGTGGGGTGTGGTGGGGGTGGGCCTTCCTGTGACTAATGAAGAAAATGAGATGTGTACAAAGGAGGACTATGACTTAGGTGCCAGTACCACGGGCAACATGTGTGGGGTCTGTTTGCCACCGATGCCCGTCCTTCATATGCTAATTCAAGCACGTCACCACGCGCCTCTCCACTGCGTACACCAGTGTTTTTTTTTTTTTTTATGATTTTATTATTTTCTCCTCTGGTCCTTCTGACCAAAGTGTTCCGTTTCCCCCTAGGACTCGGGCTGCGTGATATCTCACTGCGTAATCAATCTCATATGGCCCATACGCAATAATCACCAGGACTTTAGATGACGCGTGAATCATTTGTCCGGACGCCGGCTTTTCGATGCTTTATGTCCATTACTTGTAAGTCGACGATTTGGTGAGCTTCTTAGTAGTGTGCCTAAAATATTAATGAGATGCGTTTTGTGACGCCCAAAAGTTAGTAGTCTGTATGAATTCGGTATATCCTTTGTTTATTAAATTTGGTTTGTGGAGCACACCTCACGCCTCATGCCACGTGTTACTTTTTTTGGCAAACAGTTGATGGTGTGACGGTACTTTTTGCAATTTTAAAGTTTAAAACGTTTATTAATACAGGATGTTTATACAGATTTATGCAGATGACTAACTTTTGGGCCTCACAAAATGCCTCTCATTAATATTTTAGGCACAGTACTAATCTGCTTACCAAATTTTCGGCACGAGTAAATGACTGTATATTTCCAAAAAGCCAGCATCCAAAGAAATGTTTACGCCTATCACCTGAAAGCCTGGTGATATCGTGCAGCCCTGCCGTCCTCCCATCTCCCATGTAAGGGGATGCTTGGGCGCAGTTGGCATACTGGTGTAGTGCCACACCTATGGAAGTGTACTTGTCTTATTACCGCTATCAAACGGATAGGAGCAGGCTGGTGTATTCTTGGGTTCATATTTTTTGCATTTGGTATCCATTTTCATGCTGCTGGGGGGGTGTGCATTTAAGCCTGTGCATTTCTGACGCCCCCATTATGGGATCGTTTTCTCCTTTTCCCAGTTTTTATAACTGACCGTGAGGTGGTTATTTCCAAAGCATTTAAGATCATCATTGAACGGCCTAGGCTGCCGTAGACATGTTGTTTGACTGATTTTCACAAGTGGGCCCTTGGCGTCAGTCAGCGTGGAATTTCAGGTTTAGCTTTTGTCAAATGATTAAGAAAAGGGTCTGCTTTAGCCCAGAACATGCGTCTTTGTCTGCCTTCTGTGCCCCCTTAGTGCCTAGATCCCTCTGAGCACGTTCAGTTTGTTTAGCTCTAACAACGATGGCATGGACGTGCGTAACGCATGGAATCAAACCTTCAGCAGTTTACACTAGATGAATGTGAAGTACATCCTGTTGTATTTCTATGAATGTGCCCACATTCTGCTGCCCCAAAAAATTGGAGCGGAGCAGAAGACGGGCTCTTACGCGCGTCTTATTCATTGGATGTTTGTCAGTCTAGGCGACATCCATTCGATAAACCTAAAGGAGAATCATCTGGTCATTGTCTTCATGACTCTTGTCATGCTTGACAGTCTCTCTTCCCTTGAATTTGTGCATGACAATTCTGCTGAAATCTTGGCAGACCCCATTATACACTGTATGAAGGATGAAGACCATTTAAGATGAGTAGGTTGTGCCCTCGTACCAACTATGTGAACTGCTCATTTAACAGGTCAGAAATCAACACCCGACTAACCACCAGATTTATTTATTTAGAGCGTATTTAGCCTATTAGGGTAATTTAATAAGTAGTAATTAACACTATGCTTACACAAAACGCGTAGAAACTACCTGAAGTGGCTTATTGTTTAGCCCTGTCGCCTCACTTTCGCTGTCTGGTATGGTGTGTTGTTTCGCAGGTTAAGACTCTGTGCCCAAGATCGGAAGGTCTTTGGTTCAAATTCTGTGGTCAGCATAATGATTTCACTGTAGTTCTCCTTAGTAAGGCCCTTAACCTAAATGTTCTAAGGATTGGCTCACCTAGCATTTCCAATCTCACTTTGGATAAAAGCATCTGCTAAATGAGTAAAATGTAAATGTAAGTGCCTGGAAAAGATAACTGAAACGTTCAATTAAGTAAATAAATAAAGGCACTTGTTGAAAGTATTTTGTTTTATTGTTTTAATTGTAAATCAGAGACTCAGTCAAGTGGGGGACCTTAATGAAAAATGCCTTGTCTAGTAGCGTTCAGGGACATTTCTGTGGGGACGGCAGTATTGTGAATGACAATGTGAATCGGCTCGTGCAGGCATGGGAGACAGACTTTGAGGAAAGAGACCTGGAATATCACTGTGCTCGGAATACGAATCAACATGGTGTCGAACCACTTATAAATAAACTTAATCATAAAAAAGATCATTATGCAAAAGATGTGTGTGTATGTATGTTTGTGTGTGTGTATAAGTATAAAATCAGTTACAATATGGAAGCAGTAAAGTGAGCTGTAGCCCACAAAGATGTGGGTTGGGGGGGGTAAGTGATTGGATGACATGTGACTGGGATGAAAGATGGTGTTCTCTGTGAACGTCTGTGCTGTTTCAGAGTGATGGTGGTTTAATCTTCACGCACTGGAGAAACGCCTGGGGCAACGTTACCAGTCAGCTCCCAAGCAGTCTAGGTGTCATATTGTTAGGATTGGGATCTAAGGGTTATATTTGTACTGTAGGTAAAGGTGAGGATTGGCGCATGACTGGGGTGCATTTTGGCTCTTTGGCAGGCCCACAGAAGCTGTAGCTGGTAGCAACGTGGCCAAAACAGCGGGCTTAACTTCAGCCACTCGTGAACATTAGGGAAGGGGCAGCTTGCGTGGGGGAAAATGATGTAAAGCTACTGAATTCAAGTGACCGGTACAGAGAGTAAATAGTGCAGAAGACATTCGGTATCGTAGAGTTGTGGGCTACGTGTGTAAATGTGTTGTGGGCTACGTGTGTAAATGTGTTGTGGGCTATGTGTGAGTGTAAATGTGCTGCTAAGACAATAAGGTCCCTTTTTTTTTTACCGGCTGGTAAAAAGCCATAAAAGTGGCTACCGGTTATTTCTGTCTGCATGCCGATTTGGCTGCTTCAAAAACCCGACTTCAGACTCTGTGTCATGTTGTGGCGACGCTCCGTGCCGCGTTCGCTAAAGCAATTTGCTTTGCTTGTCGTAACTTTTCTGCAGGAAAGGTGTTTTCTCTCCTGGGAATTAGGGGCAAC
>JAODJU010000033.1:5120135-5132361 GCA_026776725.1 Gnathonemus echidnorhynchus
AGGGCCGGTCTTTGTTTGTTGGAGAGGCCCCCGGACGGATTAACTCCTTGCATTTCAGGCTCCTTTGTGTTAAACAGGCTAATCCATCCCCCCCCACCCCCCACACCGCAGCCTCGGAGTCTCTCCCCCCTCCAGCCCCTACCCGCTTCCTGTCGGGCTCTGGCTGAAAAGACGAGCCAAGCAGGCCAGGGGATTACAGCCACGGGGGTGTCTGTGTGCACGGGGGGTGCGGAGGAGAACTGATGCGCAAGTTTGAAGGGAGGGGGGGGGGGTCACAGAAGGGGGGGGAGATTTTTTTTTTTTCTGTTTATAAAGTTTCCTTTTTTTTTTTTTGCTCATTACGTGCGGCTGTCCATCCCAGGACGGACTGTCACATCGCCAAGGTGGAACATCTGTAAAGTTACTTACAGCTGAAATTCCCCGTACGGAACCGGAGGAGGAACGTGCCTTTGTCGCGGGGTAATTGTGTGGCAGGGCGATGCCGGTTGGTCTGGTGCTGCTCCTCTGGGCCGTTTGTGATGTCATGGGGGGGGGGGGTGCTGGCTGCTAACGCACATGGATAAATCACAGCCCTTTTCCACGTTCATAGGCAGAATGTGCCGGACCTTCAGCTTCCTTCCTTCTCCCCATTACTTCCTTGTCTGATGTTGGGCTTATTGGTTCAGCCTAAAGGGACTGTTTCTGTGAAATTATAAAATGTTTTATTGGCCGTTTTGTTTTTCTGTGTGCTGCATAGCCTTGCTAAAAAAAAAAAAAGTCTCAAATTCTTCGTGAGGCCAGTGGGTCCATTTTGGCGTGATGCTCCTTGGTCCGTAGCGCTTAAGGTCTGGGTCCTGACCTTCACAAGATCTCAAAGATGGCTAACGTGGGTCCTACTCAGGTCTCACGTGTTCTGCCACTTTCTGAAACTTCCTGTACTGTCTGGAAGCCCCTGTGTGAATTTTTGCTTCCACGTATGGAGTCCGTGGATCCTCAGACGTGTCCCACACCCTGGTATGAGTCTCCGTTGCTGCTTGATGGTAGAATTTTGGAGAGGTACACAAGACAGACTCCACGACAAGATAAGTTTGTCATCGAGAATTTACACTTCTTTCACCACTCCTTCCATGGCATTAGTAAATAAATAAATGTATATCTCTTTCTCCCCCATTGCAGTCTGTTAATCTGGTTTTGGGACTGTTCTGTTTTTTAAATACCCTGCCCCCTTATCTGTCTCAGAATGGATATTTCGCTCAAGATGCTGCTGTCATCTTGTGAGTGTCCGTTTCCAGTTCAAATAATTTTTAATTACTGAAAATGCGCTAACGATTAAACTTGACTTTAGAATTACGCAACCCACATTTTCCCAGATGCTGCTGAAGTTTTCCGCCACAATCTTTTCACCCCATTTTTTGCTTTTGACTGTGTGGGGTGGGATGGAAAGGCATTCTGTTGCAGACGTGTTTGTAAGATGTAGAAGATGTAGTGGATAAGCAGCCGAAAATGTGACCAGAATATCAGTGGTTCTCGACTTTGACATTTTAAAACTCATACTGCTTTTGTACTTCAAGTTTCTTTGGATTGAATCGCTAAAACATTCCACAGGTTAAGCAATTTTTTATATATATTCTGTAGATAAACAACATGGAATCTGCAAATCCTCTTTCTGGCTTTTGAAACAATGGCAGAGTTTCACTGTGGAAAACCTGGGCTGTATTTTAGTTAATGTCGACGGCATCTTATAAGATATTACAGTTGCATGCTGGGCCAATGTACTGGAGATTAAGTGAATAAGAATGCTATGTTTTTTGTGTTGGTTTTAGTCATGTTTTATGTGGAAGCAGCAGGCGGGGGTGGGGGGGGGGTAATCCAGTGCCATTTTGTTGAAAGCCAGTGAATGCAGCTGACAGTCTGAATTAGCCAACCACGGATGTCTCACTTCCCACCTGGAAACAAAGAGGACATTGGGTTATTAGCGTCCTCGTCCAAACGTTCAGCCCCGGCGCATCGCTTCTCTTCGGTGACAGACTGCGACCGCGCTCATTTTATTTGGCCATGAGCTGATTGGATTTGAGACGGTCCCTGTCTCTCCCTCCAGCTCGGGCCTGACAAAGCCGTGCTCTCTTTAGCGCTAGCTAATAGATATAATAATGGGCTTTGCCTTATTGTTAAGTGACTTGGAGGGGCTCAGAGGGTCTTGAAGTTAGCGCTGCCCCTGTTTCCTCTCTTGTTCCACAGCTGCTGTTCTGCCTTTACTTATTTTTTGCCACCATCCTCCTCTGTTCTACTCTGTTCTAGCCTCGTTCCCTACCTGCCCCTGTACCGAAAGGCATTCTTTCTCGCGCATGTCATTCACCAGACTCTTGTGAGTCGCCTGCCAAAAAACTTTGGGCGTAACTGTCAGTCGAATCCACTCGGTAAAACAAACATCGTTTCAGTGCCGTCATATTTTTCTCGTCGTACATGCGTTCTGTTCTTAATTGCTCGGATTATCGCTAAGTGTGTTGTCCTTGGGGATAAATGTTTTCCCTTTCATCTCTTGAAGATTCGGCATTTAATGGTAGCTTTGAGTGGTATCGTCCATTGGATATCCATTAAATCAATATTTGAAGATCTTAAGCAGCCTAATTTGTATCAGCCAAACAGGTATTTCGAGTCAATGAAGTAAATAAGAGACTTTTTGTTATAAAACCACGTTCCCCTGTTCAGCTTTTAAGGATTGGATTTCTCCTAGTTGAACAAATCCCTTCCTTAATTGATCGGTAAATGGCAGCTCTTGTCAAACGAAAAGGGAATTAGGATGACATTTGTTTACTGAATTCCAGTTCTGCAGGGGAGCCTGTGAGATGGGCTGGACAGTAGTGGACTGTGTGCGGTTTTCTTTCTTGATCTGCCTGGTTTATCGCTGTGCTTTTTCAGCATGGCTGTTGAAGCATGCATGTGGTTGAATGCTTGATTTTAGGGTTGTTTGGTTGCTGGAGCGTGTTGGTTCATGCCTCTTTTTTTTTTTTTTTCCCCCCCCTCCGCAGCGTATTCTGGGATCTGTACTGCGCGGCTCCAGATCGACGGGAGACCTGTGAGCATTCCAGTGAAGCGAAGGCCTTCCATGACTACGTAAGTGACAGCCTTGTTAAGCATTTGCCTGAATCACTGATGGGTGTCTAGGTGGTAGTCCCATTATTGTGATTTTTGGGGGGGGGGGAGGTTGATGAACCATGCCCCATATACCACTGCACGCTCTTGAAGACCCGCCTCCTCAGAGTCCCACCAATGCTGGATGCAGGTTGTGGCGTTCCCTGGATTTGCTTCCTCACTGTGACCTTTGACCCCTCGGACTACCTAAAGAGCCTTCAGGAAGTCGGCTGTCAGGATGCTGGTCTTTGATTAGCGTCCGCGGTTTCTGCGCAGGCTTGACTCAAAGCATCTGGAGTCATGGTGGGGCGTGAAGAATGGTGCAAAGCTAGCAGAGGAGACCGTATGGTCAGCTGTTCACTTTAGGGGGAAAAAAATTAAAAAATTCTCAGGCTAACTAGAACTTGAAGTATATACAGAACGTGAGATTATTCTTCTAGATTGTCTTTACTGCTTCTCATTCCTGTTCACCCATTATGTACAGAAAAGAGATCTCTGCTGTATTCTTTAGCCACGGCACCATAGCAGTCTTATGACCCCCAAGGTCCATCTCCCACCTACCGTGTCCTGAAAGTTCTGCCCTTTCTCCATGGTTTCAGCAGAGGGCTCTCTGCTCAGATATCCTATTACTAAGTTCTAGTCTGAGGATTAATGACCCGTTTCCCTTGGCCTGTGACCTTGCTGAAGTTTAGAGGGTCAGAGTGTATCCGGTTAACCCCAAGTCGGAGCACATGGATCGATTTTGGTTTTCTGCGTTCACGTGTGCTGTGCTTGTCTGGATCTTGTTCAGATGCCAAGTGTACTTTGATATGCTATACAGCGTGGCTATTTCATGTAATGTTACACAAAATAGATACAGTTTGACTTCTGAAGTCGCAGTGATAGTATCGCACTGGACCAAGCACTGCTGGTGTGTTAAAGAAACTGTATGTGTGACCCAGAATCTGCCAATTCCTAGCTTAATAGACGGTGTCTTTTTTTTTTTTTTTCTTTTGTTTTGGAGAACAGTGACAAAAGTGAGTATGATTAGCTTGTTTTGACTCTTTCAACAAGGACAAATGTTGTGTGAAGGAGCTTTTCTCCAGAGGGCTTTGTTTTGTGGCTGAGGGACGCTTGTGACGTGGCTCCTGTGGGCCAGTCTGGGCCTGCATCTCTCTGATTATCTTCGTCACTGAGCTCCCAGAGGACCTGCAGTTTTGATCAGGTGTCCATTGTGCCGCGGCTGATAACAGGCCTATTCCCCGGTGTCTGAGGCTCACGAGGAGGAAAACAAGCTGAGTCCCGTGAACTGATAGATCCTCTTAGCAGGTATTTGAGTAACACCGTGACTCTCTTGGCCCTTCGCTGGGCGTCGCCCCCCGTTTCCGTGTAACTCGATCGTTAGAGGCCCCACGGCAGAGCATGGTGGTCTGGTGGAGGGGAGCGTAGGAGCCCTTGAGAAACCTTTGCACCTTCACCCTGTGATAGAGGAAAATACTGGCAGACCTTCAGTTTGGGGAAGATAATGACATACAGTGTGTTAATCCTCAAATCTGAGGAATACTCTAGGGCTAATCCCGGGATTTTGGGGGATTGCAACCCTGCTTTGGCTCCTAGAAACGAAGGGTTGCACACCTCTAGATAGAAGTTGGTTTTTGGTGGCTTCTGTGTACGTTGGGTTTGCACATCATGTCTGCCTGAAAGTTAGGTGGCCTCATTGTGTTGAAGCTGAAAAGAACAGACTTTCGAGGGAGATGTTTTGTGCGGCCAGTTTCTCAAAGCTAGACGTTTAAGGTGCTATAGGAGACTGTAATCCATGTCTGTGTGTGACATGGTCCTTAAGTGGCGGCCCTGGACGCCCAAACCTGTTTCGTTGCCCCTTTTCACCATAAAGGGTCGAGCTGCTTTTCTTAGAACAGGCAGTCGCCATGAATAAGCAGCGAGCTCGCTGGCTCTGCGCTGAGGTGGCGGGGGGCGGGGGGGGGGCACAGCACACCCACGTGTGCAGTGAGATGGATGCAGGGTGAGCTCTGTGAGGGCCACCCCCCCCCCCCACCCCCAAACATGTCCGACTGCTTTGCATACTGCCACTGTCCTGTTTGTAAATATCCTTATGTTTTGCTGCCACTTTGCTCGTATGTCACCAAGCCCCCCCCTACATTTTCTAAATAAACCCTGCTCTGGCTGGCCCTCCCCCATCTTTCCCTTTCTTCCGCTGTCGCCCCCCTTCCTTGCACCCATCCCCCTCTCGTCTCTCTCTCTCTCTCTCTAGCTCTCTCTCTCTCGCCCTCCCTCTCAAAGGAGATTGATTGGGTAATCTGGCACTCTGCCAGCGGTGCCCGCTTGCTTGGGGGAAGGAGAGAATCAGGGCAGAATGGAGAGACATGGGAACAAACAAACAAATAAATAAAATAGTTGCCGGGGGGGGGGGGGTGCAGATGTGCTCGCAATGGCTGTGCCAGCAACCCCCCCCCGGCCAGCCAAGCATGCTTGTGTGTGTGTGTGTGCTGGTGTTGGGGTGTGTGTGCGTGTGCGCATGTGAGCGTGCGCGCGCTCTGTCACCCTCTGTATTTTCCTTCCTTACCGTCTGACTCTCTCCCTCTCTTTCCCTTTCTTTTCTGTTTTCACTTGGTATAGAGGCCGTTAATTATTTTCAGCTGCAGGCTTACAGCACTTTGGGAAGGGGGCTCTTTGTGGTACATTTGTACCATTCCAGGCAGTCCTTTATGTTGACATAAATGTTTTCTATCACTAAAACAAACAATGCTGAAGCCCCGCCTGCCGGGTCACGTGATCAGGGCCAGTCCGGCACCGAGAGAGTTAAAGCCGCCTCCCATTTTTGAAGGCTCCTTCTGGGCATGCTCAGACCTGGATGTGCTGTTAATATTTGATCCCGGTTCTGGTTAAGAGGCCTTGGAGCTCTGTGGTGTATTTTTCAGCAGCATCTTTGTTCCTCTGGACCATGATGTTGTGGATGGGGTGGTTCTCCTGGCAGAACGTGCTGTGCTGTTTTGTTTTGGAGTCCTCCGCCCTTCTGTACGCCGTTTGTTTGATTTTTTTTTTTCCCCCTCATCCTGTGTCTGTCAGTCCTGTCTGTCAGTCCTGTCTGTCCTGTCTGTGTCTGTTGTTGTATATTTCATAATGCAAACTAAGTTTTGCATGGTGGGAGTATCTTTTACCCGCCGTTCCGCAAACTGGATAAATTGACACTTATGTTTTTATTCCGGTGCATAAAATGTTAGCAGGTATTACCTTGTAACACAGCCCCCATTCAGAGCCCATTCTGAAGCGGGCGTATTAAAATCTTAATGCGGTGTGTAGCGGGTGACAGTGGAAGTCCCGCTTAGATGTGTTATGCTGCACAGATCAGCAGGTAGAGGGACTGGGCTTGGAGCAAAAAGCTCGCAGACTGACATCCCAGGACTCGGAACTTAGCAAGAAGTCATGAAATATCCAGCTGTACAAATTGGCATAATTTCGCAGTGTGGTGCAGTCTTATTATTAATGCCTGTCACTTTGTAAAATTATTATTTAACTGCTTTGCACAGACAGTCTGTGACTGCTCTGATTTTGTTTTGTTTTCTCCTTCCGTTTTTTTAATATATAAAGGGCATGTTTGTTAGACAGAGGGGGTGTCCCTGTCCCTGTAGTCTGTCGGGGGGGTTAGTATACCAGTGGCCTCCTGCCGGGGGCCCATAATTACTAAGCGTCACCACCACCCAACCTCCCCCCTGTTTGATCTATATTTGTTCCCTGCTTTGAAGTTCCAGGGCTGGAGCGACTCCAGCCACATACAAAAATCATTGTGGGACGGGGAAGAAACTTTCTCCAGCTACCGTAAGGGACATAAATTAGCGATGTGATGCAAGCGACGCCACAGAGGGAGCTTTCAGCGGATGGCCTGCTGCTCGCGCCGATTTCCTCCGTTTAGTTTTCCTGCTTACCGGTTGGTGTCGGCCAGGGAACGTTAGCGGCGGGCAAGATTCTGCTAGTGACTTCGCCGCCGGCCAGAGTGGCGGTGGTCACACAGAGTTCAAGGCCGCGTTAAACGGGCAGGAGTGTTTAAAGCCTGAGCGCGCTTTAAATTAAACGGTCTGTATATTTTAGTGTTGCTTTGATATGGACATGCGATCCATACAAATCGCTAGTGCTTGTGGTGAGCATCCACACTGCTAATTAAAGCTAATTGCACAAGTAATAAGCTGCTGAATGTTCTGTTGATATATTCCTCGTTTTCTGATGTGTTTTTTTTATGCTAATAACAACAGTTGGTTGTGGGGAGATCAGAAATGTGTTGGCCTGGGTTTC
Organism: Gnathonemus echidnorhynchus; assembly: GCA_026776725.1. Classification (NCBI taxonomy): domain Eukaryota; kingdom Metazoa; phylum Chordata; class Actinopteri; order Osteoglossiformes; family Mormyridae; genus Gnathonemus; species Gnathonemus echidnorhynchus. The sequence goes on from JAODJU010000033.1 coordinate 5,127,534, forward strand.
TGTTGTATTTCATGTACCTTTATTTAGAAAAGGTGTCTTTTGTTTCATTCCAGCATGTTCTCATTGACTTTTTCGCTTGTAGAGCAGATTGGTTGTATTTGTGCTGGATCATTTATGTAACAGATGAATAACATGGTTCCTGGTGTCCTGTATGTGTGTCATTGTGGAGGAATGGTGGATTTTTTTCACCAGTTTAAGACATGTACATGACTGTGATCAGTTTTGAACCAATCGCTTTATTTTTCCGGTTGATGAAGTACGTGCGCGTGTTTGTTTTTGGTCATCGCGGCACGCTTGCGCGTTGGGAAGCGTACTGGTTTGTGTGGCGGACACGCGTGGCAGCGTGTTCATCAGCAGAGCTGCACCGTGCTGTCATAGGAGGAGAGCTGCTGTCCAGCCTTTAGCGGCGACTCTTATCCTGAACCTGAACACATGGCCAGCTCGCTCCTTCACGTCGGGTAAATGATTTGGCCGGGCGAGTAAGGAGCAAGGATGCTACCTAACGGCCCAAGTCTCCTGCTTTTCTGCCTCCTTTCAGTCTGTCTCCCTCCTCCCCAGCTCGCTCTCACTTTCTTCTCTCGCTCCCTTGATCGCCCAGCCCCTCCCCATGCCATGTCGTTGGCACGCTGTCCTGGCTCGCCGCATGTCTGGTGCCGTAGCGCCGCCTTGGCTCAGCTCTGTCAGGGGAGCGCTGCCAGTATACCAGTTTCAAGTACCAGCTGGGCACCCAAACCCGCAATGAAAATAAACCAGGCTCTTTTAGTATCTCCCTGCGTGTGTGTGCGCGCGCGCCTGCGCAAACATGCATGAGCAGCCGTGCATCCCTGTGTTTTGGACCTCCTGCTTATTAAAACCCCATCGAAAGAAGAGTAGAAACAAACATGGAGAGTGCGCTAATGAATGGCTGGGGCTTCGTATTACGCCAAAATGCTCATCGCCGGGATTAAAGACCAAACGATTACAGGGCGCCGTTCATAACCTGGTAGCTCCTAAAGCCATCATTGTTTTTAAGGGTTTGAGGCTGGCAAGACAGGCTGTTTGCACTTCTAGGGAAAGAGATTTAATTCCTTGTTGATGGTTTATTGGACACCGGTGGTGATTAATTTGGAGTTAGCAGTTTGGGACACTTGAGTCCCATGCCGAAGGGGTGTCAGCGTTTGCCTGCTCAGTGCACGATTCGCTCTGGCTTCACTACTTCCAAGATCCTGCATTTTCGTCACCCCGGAAGCTTTGGAGGAAACTGCTTCCTTATCGATCGGGAACCACGCGAGTTGGCACACAGGAAAATGATCTAACACAAAAGCAGGCCTTATGTAATTTTTTTTTTTTTTCTTTGTTCTGTTCCTGTCTAGGAATTGAAATGGACGTGTCTGTCTGAAATGATGGAAAGGAAAGACTGTATCATTCTCAGCCTTTTCCCAGTATGAAATTAAATCAGGGAATCAGTTTGCAGATATTTGGACTTTTTCCTCCGATATAATATTAGCGCAGTATGTGTATATAATTTCAATGGTTTCCCAATATTTTATACTAATCCGAATTGTAAGGGATGCAAGAAGCCAGATTTCAATACGAATAAAATTAAACCAGATTAAGAATGAATAAAAGTGGCTGTAAGAAAATTTGATATTTTTCTATATAATGAGACTGAGAGAAGCCAAGGAGGGTTCATCTGAGACATGAGCGACATGCCAGGGTTCTGTGTGTCTGTTCAGGATCCTGCAGGACATCCCTGCTTCCAGGAATCGAAGGGAAAAACGTAAGAGTGCCGCAGAAAAGGAAACATTAACGCAGGTAACCAGTTAGCATTTAGCATGAGGGTGAGGTAGATATTAGGATGTGTTTTTGCCACTGTGACTTAAATTGCGGTGACCTCATGCTTCAGGGTGTGATCAGCGCAGAGTGAATGGGGTTAAGTTTCCACCCGGCGTTATGCACCTGTTTCGCCACTAGGGGTAAAGTCACAGGGACGTTTCTGGAACGGGATGTGATGCAGTGGAGCCTGTCTACATGGTGGCTGGGAGGTGGACCTGATGGAGCCCAGGGCACATTTCCCAACTGTGGCTTGAATCCCCAGTAGTTTTATTGTGTGTGTGTGTGTGTGTGTGTGTGTGTGTGTGTGTGTGTGTGTGTGTGTACACTCGCCCACCTAAAAAAGCCCCCCCTTTGCCAGTGAAAAGCCTCCAGACCGTTTGGGTGATCGCCGTCATTCACCTCAGCAGGGCAGCGGGGGGGGGACTGCCAGCCTGAATGGGGTGGGGAGGGTAGCCCCCCCTCCTCCTTCCTGGCAGACCTGGCTGGCTGGATTCTCCGCTTGTGGAGACCCTAATTCCCGGATTACAGTCTGCTCTGTATTGTCGGGGGGGGGGGGTGGTGGTGTTCGCAGGGGCTGCACAGCTCGTTCATCTGCCGCCTGAACTGCGTCTTTCAGGCCACATAAGTTAATTTTTGCGTTTGACTTTATTGTGACGGTGAAAGATCGACCACAATGGAACAGGTTTATTCTGGCTCAGTAGTAAATGCTTTCAAGTCAAGAGGACTGACCAGACTGGTGAATGTTTGGGTTGCAATGAAGCAGATGGCAGCTTAAAAACATATACAGGTCTCTGATGCTGATCTCAGTCCGCAGTGCCGAGAACAACTGGCAGACAGTCTGAAAATAATTCATAGGCGTACACTGCACACTGCACGCCTGGCCGACAGTCATCAGTACCGTAGCAGCATGGAAGCGACCATCTTCCAAGAAGACTTCGCAAAGCCTGTAGTACCGAGTTATTCCTTTCGCATCACCTGTTGTACCTGCACGTCAGAGCTGGAGAACGTGGTTTGTGTCTTGTGATCGCTGTTTTTGTCTGCACCTCTTAATTTCAGTCTGTGTGAGATGAGAGCGCATCCAGTGCACGTTATTTGAGCAGCTCTGTGTCATGGGCGCTCAGTGCTCCTCAAGGGTCTGTGATCCAGTTAATACAGTTTTGGAGACACTCTGGGAATTTGTCTGCGAGCAGTGCTAGCTCGCTTACGGGCAGGATGATGAACCGGTTTGAATTAAAACTTTGAATGAGGCAAAAAAAAAAAAGTTTGCAAACTGAGACAGCAAGGGCTGGCTCACCTGTGGCAGTTATGAGAAAGTGTAGTGAGACCCTTCGGCTTTTTGTAATCAATCTGCTGGAAAGAGTGGAAATTTACCAACAGGGATTGCAAGGCTGGTGCTTTGGTATCATTCATCAGTCACATGCAGTTTAGCCAGGTTGTGATTTCTGGCTTTCTGACCTACAGAGTTGCATGACCAGTTATGCGACTGTGTGCTGATTGGTTGCTTTCTGATTACTTGGACGCATACAGATGAAATCGCTCCTCAGCGCTGCTCGCTAGGTTTCCTCTCATGTTATTAACGTGCGTTTTAGAAGCACATGGTCCGTCAATTTTTGATGAGCATCTCATTATGGACATTGGAGTTGGGGACAAGCAGCGAGGGAGAAACTCCCCATTTCCGCTTGGTATATCCGTTGTAGGAGGGGTCTCTAAATAATAAGTACTTTTTCATGTCAAACCTGTGTTTGGTTCCTGGAGAGCTGTTTTTCTAATATATGGGTTACAGAAGTCTTAATGGTCTTTGTGGTCTTGATCATGATGACTGTGGACTGCAACTCCAAAGCATATGTAAGACTATGACAGCTTAGGGCCTCTTGCCCCTATCCTGAGATGATTGGAAGCCCCATCACAGACGACAGAATCCCTCTGATGCTGCAGTAAGTACAGTATGGAGAGTGCCAGCCAAATGCCACAGCCTGGTGGCTGCAACCAGGAAGAGCCTCGTCTCGTTAAATCTTGTTTTAATGAGGGAAGTTAATACAATTAACAGCAGGGATGCTGCTGAAGTAATTGCTGTTGTGTTTTTTAAAATTTTTTTTTTTTTTTTGATTCATCACAGCATCAGCATTTACATTAACCACAGAGTTTAGGAACGAATTTTCCCAATTTTAGCTAAATTGTGCGCAAATAAAGCTCAAATCACAATATAAGACATTCATTCTGGTTTTTTTTTTTGTCTCTCACTTAACCTCCATTTTTTTATATTGCAGGGGAAGCGTTTCCCATTTTTTCCTATTTGCTATTAATTGGTCAATTAATCATGGTTTATCTAAAAAAAATCGTCTATTTTTCATAAGTTTCCATGAATGAAGTTTCATTTGAATTTGAAAGAACTGCAGCCTGGAAGCTACGTATTCATGTAATTTCATCTGTGATTTTATGACAGAGGGCATTACTCTTCAGAAATGTGAGGTTCTTAAGGTATTTATTAGCTGTAGGTAATGACAGATGGTGCCAAATCTCTGGTCATGTTGCTGATAAAATAGGGATGATCCGTATTGTCCAGGAGAAACTCCTGTTAGTACATCCCTAATCATTTAGATCTGTTTTGGTTCTGTTTTTGGTTAAATTATTCATAATGTTCATAAGTTAGAAAACACTGAACAAAAACCTTAACAATGGTTGACAGCGTTCACAAACACAGCTGCATATTAATCATCTCCCCAGTCACATTGTCAATCTCGCTGCTTGTCCTGCTTTGAGAATAACTGGGAATTAAAATAACCACGTAAACTAGCATTTGAGCTGGTTTGGCTCACAGTTATGGAGAAGAGTTTGTATTGTTTTCTTTTCTTTTTTTTATTAATCCAGAGCAAACCTGAAACAATTGCTGGGGCCCCGTTTCACTAAACGGAATAAGAAAATGGAAAAATCTTTGCTCTTCCCTCAACCGCCCCCCCCCCCCCCGCCTTTTCTGTTGCGTGCTCTACTCCATGCATAAATGATTTCCACTTCT
>JAODJU010000033.1:5136005-5160697 GCA_026776725.1 Gnathonemus echidnorhynchus
TTTTTTTTTTTTCTCGGCCCCCCCCCCCCCCCCCCGCATTGCATTCCTCCTCTTGCTGCTCTCCTTAAGTCCTCTGTTGAGAGAATTACTTGGGAACTCTTTTTTTTTTTTTTTTTTGCTTAAAGGTGGTGTCCCAAGAGCCTCCTCTATTTTTCTCCCCCCATGCACCTTCTGCCCCTGTGCACTCTTCTCACTCGCCTCCTTTGCTCCCCCCCCCCACCGATGAGGACAGGGAGGTGAAAGCCAAGCGGATTACTGAGGCAGTTTAATCTGGCCAACCCACCAAGGGATTTTTCTGTTCGTTTTTTGTGAGGCAGCCCGGGCACGGAGTGTGTGCATGTGTGTCTGCGTGCGTGTGCAGGGTGGGGGAGGAGGGGGTGTTAGAATGCACTGCAGTGCTGACAAAACTGTTTCGCACTGGGGTGTGTGCATGGGGAGGGGGTGCATTTGCGTTTTTATCTTACTGCAGTCAGGAGTTGTGCTAGCGGTACTTAAGGTGCTTTTCGAGAAAGTACCAGAAGTACGGTATTTCAAGGTGTTGGTTTTCCACTGGCGTGAAAACTGGTTCCGGTGCTATATAACATCTCAACGTGAGACGGGGTATTTTGTACTGAATGCAAAAAATGGCTGTAGTATAGGGCTGGACGATGTGCATTATTAATACCAACATTATTAATACCAACTTTGCCTGCTATGCATATGCAGTTCTTACATCGCTAGTCAGCTATATTTAAAATAAGGATTTTTCTTACTTTCTGTTCTGTACGGACATTATAGTGCAGGGAGTTTAACATTTTTACTCTATCACAAGAAAAAAAAACCCAGCTACCTTTTCAGTTTTAATTCCCTTTATAGATTATCTAATATATGTTTAAAAATCAGTGTAAAGTTTACTTCCACTGCTTTCGCATGAGTGCTGCATGCATTCTCAGAGACAATCATAATTATTTTCATCCTTGCTGTTTAAATTGCTCCTAGACAGGTTTGTAAGAAATATATGCTGTATGCGTGCTGTCCTAGTATATTAAACAAAAAAAATACATTTTTGTCATGCCATCCTGATTATTTTTTTTTTGTATCTATTCTTCCGACCAGATCGCAATTTTTTTTCTAATTTTTTTTACTTTATCGTTGTTTTCTGAGTTTGTAACCTTTCTCAAGATTGTATTGTGTCGCAGAGGCAGGCTATTTATATAACCATTTGATAAAGAAAGTGTTTCAAGTCTCACCCCGAAGTACCAAAGAAGTACCCTAGCTGGTTTGGCAATTTTGGTACTATAACTCGACCAGAAATCAGTGGAAAAGCAAAAATACCAAAAGTATGAATTTCAGGTTTAAGTCTAATAATATGCTTCATTATTAGAAAAAAGAGATGCGGGGATAGATGTCTGAGATAACAGGGTGCCATCCAGATGCTGGGCAGGTATTAAAATACTAATTTGCTAAAAGCAACGTTCCACTTTAATATTGTTGCTCATTGTGAAAATTTGTGTGTTTCATGTATATTTCACTTTTAATATGGTGGGGTCCTCTCTAGTCAAACACAAGCATATAATTCTTCTCTTGATCAGGTGACCTAAACTGGAAAATGAAATTATTGCTTGACTGTCACATAAATTTCAGTGATGAAGAATCTCTTCGAACAAGGTTTCTTGTTCCAGACCATTAAGATACTAGGTCCTCCCTGGTCGTCTTATCGGATGCCTTTCATGGGCAGCAAAGAACCTTTTAGTCTGGACAGGCAGGGGATCTCTTACCCTGTTCGGCTTGCAGGACCTGTTCAACCTTAAGCTTATTGATACGGCTGTGACTCCAGACTACTTCTCTTTTGACACAGCAAGGCCGTGTTTTACTTGCAGTCGGTGAAAATAAGCTGCTGTGAAGGCTGACACCATGGCAATACAGCGATAAACCACCAATAGCAGTGGTCGTTATAAGCAAAATGAAAATATACTGTATAGCGCTCGCTGATAAACCACCAATAGCAGTGGTCGTTATAAGCGAAATGAAAATATACTGTATAGCGCTCGCTGATAAACCACCAATAGCAGTGGTCGTTGTAAGTGGAATTATACACACATGTTAAATAAACATTCATGTGTAAAGGAAACCGTCAATCCAACATAACTGCATTTTCAATGGAAGCAAAATAGAAAATGTGTAACAATTACACGACAGTGCATGCATATTAGGTAATCAAGCTTAATTAGGATAACTAAATTAAGTTAATGAAAGCACATTAACTTTGAAGGCTTTGGTGAGAATCCATAAATATGTGCATGCATGTTGCTGCAGATCATCTGCCTGCCTCCCCGTAATGCGATACCTTTTTCAAAATTTTGTACCTGTCTTTAACATGTAAAAATAATTAGAACTGGTTCAGAAAGCACGTGTTAGAGATGAAATCTGGATGAGCTGTTGGAAGAACCCACTTCAAGCTGTAGGTTCTTCAGTGCCCGTTCCCCCGAAAAATAAAAGCCGGGAAAGCTCGGAGTGCTCAGAATTAAAGTTTTTTTCTGCTCACCTTTCATAATGGTTTCAAAGAAACAGATACTTTTCATTATTTCTTTAGCAGAGCCCTCTAGAGACACAATCCTTCCAGCTCTTCTGTCCTTGCTGGCTAAATCAGATAGAGATGGACGTTAGAAGAGCCGTGTCAATCAAGGTTGTGTGAGACTCTGCGGTGACTGCTAGCGTAGAGTTATAATTGCTGTAAGAGAAGCTGAGGGCAGTCCCCAGAATGACCTCTTTACAGTGATGCACAGCCGGCTAGTATTTAATGCGTCTCTATGAAATGCATGCAAGTTATCCTGGAAGTACGGCAATGCCGTCGTTTTTTTTTTTTGCATTTCAGCTGTTCGTGGTTTGTCGTTAAAATGGTAGGCTTAACGACGCTTTCTTATTCTCACAGTGCCTCCGCTTAGAAGGTGCCGGGAGCCTGTTTCGTAACGGCAACGTTCCACGTGCAAAGCAGCAGTCTGTTTCTTTGGAATCGCAAAAATGAAGAGATAAAAACAGGAAACCGGGAGCAAAAGGTCATAGATCTATAACAAAGCAAGTCATTGGCCTGTGACTCCCTGCTTGCGATTTGTATTAGCATGTTTCGTTGCGAGTGCGCTTGTCAGCTGGCTCCAAAATACTGCCTGAAGTAGTAGGTGTGTGTTGGGAGCCTAAAGCGATTAAAACAGTATCCATACTTACTTGAATTTAAATTTTTAAAGAACTGACTTGGTGTGATCATAAGCAGGAATTCTGCCTGGAACCATATTGTTTTTGTTTTTCATTGGACGTCCTACTTACCAGAAGGAAAAATGGTCTTCCTGTGCAGAGAGTTGTTGCTCTGTTTAGTCCTACATTTCTCCTGTGGAAGCCCCTGGGAGGGATTCCTGTTTGGAGACATACTTAAGGGCTTACGGGGAATAAAATGTATGTCGTGTCATCTTGGGGTCAGTTGCCTGACTTCCACTGATCAGCATGTGAGATCTTTCTGGAGATGGCAGTCCTGGACTGCGACACCATCTGTAAGGTGTGCATCTCCCTTAAGCCGCTCTCTCCGTTTTTACTTTCACTTTTCTGGAAAATTAAGGAGTGGCACAAGTTCCCCCTGTCTTCCACACCCATTTATTCTGTATAGGGTCATGGCGAGTCTGAATCCTTTCCCAATAAGCTCAGGGAACCAGGTGGGGGCTCCCTGAAAGGAGATTGCATGACAGTCCAGAGCAGCGGAGAATATGCGGGATTTGAACACCTCACCCTGAAGGTGTAAAAACTCTCAACCTGGAAATGAGAGATGAAAATGTTTTATTTATTTATTTATTTATTTATTTGTTTATTTGAAAAAATGTAAAAACTATACAGATTGTATATCGCAGTAAATGAAAAATATGCTGTGAAATTATAGAAGCCATGCAGAATTCCCTTTAATTATGTGCTGGTTATTTACTTGACCGCTGTGGTGATTCGCAGCTCTCTATAGGTTAACGGTCTAGTTACGTAACTGCTGCCCTCATGTGACCAAATGTTTTTAAGACACAGTACTCTTGTTTTGTTCCTTAGTGCATTATTCTCTCTCCCAGTTTTAACATGTAATTTGTCTTTGTTTTCTGTTTCCAAGTAAGCAGCATTCAACTCAGTTTTTGAGCTGTTGTATAAGTGCATTTTGGCTCCCAGATTACTGTAACTGATTAAAGTATGTGCAGAAGTCACCTTTTATTGGGTACGATCCCTTCTTTAAGATCCAAAGTTCAGTCAGAATGAAAAATGTAATCGCAGAAGTCAAGGTTAATTCACTGTGCACTTTTTAGGTTTTATATTATTTTGTTTGCTTTTTAAAATTGTTGCTTAGTCCGTGACCAAAATGAATTAATGATCCGTTTATACACTTGAGTCTTTTGCAGAAGTAATTAAGATAACGTTCCTTTCTCTAGGATACTCCAGCTTGGTCCTTTTGCTGACTTGAGGTGGGAATTTAACCCTGAGGTTGCTCGTCCAAATCTGTTTAGGTCTATAATCTTTCATTAAGTAATTAATAATGAATGAGCCTGTTTGTATCCTAAACCTGCAGGTACATCATGTCGCCTCCAGGTTTTACCAGCTAGTTAGAGCCTGCATAAGTCAAAGGGAGACCAGCACCAGGACTAAAGCAGCAGGCAATATATGTGTAGTAATAATAATAATAATAATGATGAAGTGTGTTATAAGTCACCCTGTGTGAGCTTCATGCCACTCTTTCTTTGCAATTCAGCGAAGAGCCGAAACAGCGATGAGGGTTAGCGTTCTGTTGGGGTGCGGTGAGCGTTAGCATTCTGTTGGGGTGCGGTGAGTGTTAGCATTCTGTTGGGGTGCGGTGAGGGTTAGCATGCTGTTGGGGTGCGGTGAGGGTTAGCATTCTGTTGGGGTGCGGTGAGCGTTAGCATTCTGTTGGGGTGCGGTGAGGGTTAGCATGCTGTTGGGGTGCGGTGAGGGTTAGCATGCTGTTGGGGTGCGGTGAGTGGAGATTCCTCTGCGCCTGCCATTGGTTGTGGAGGATCCCTGGTGCCAGGGAGGAAGCTCTCCTGCTTAGCTGGTCACCACTGTGTGGGTGGATCTAAAGGCTGGTTCATACTTTTACGCGCAAGTGCAACACTCGCATATCTACCCTGTATATGCATGCATGGAAACGTTCGTAGTTCTCCAGTCAAGCAGGGTACTTTGCACATGCACACAACGTGTTGTATTTATACTACTGTTAATAATATAAATTCTTATTCTGATATTCCCTGCACACGTACCATAGCAGTGAGGTTTCTGTCCATTTCTCCATGTTTTACAAATTCAGAGAGCCAGCTGACACCATTGCCAACTTTGGTCTGCTGGGAGATTTCAATTCAAGACAAGTCTGCACACACAAACACTCGCATTTACATGTATGTAACAGTTTTATTACCTTGTAAGTAGTTTGTAGGGTTTGTAAACTACCCAACACTCGTCAAAAGCATCCATGTTGGTATTTAAAGTGGACTCTAGCGAATCGCTCATGCACAGTGTGTCCAGAGCTGCGCGGACACAGATTTGGAGTGCAGCTGGCCTTCGTCCACGGAGGCGCACAGTGACGTCAAATGCATCATAAAACGTTAGAGCAGACACGTCTGCTAGTACGCGTGTGAAGTATGGCTTGTCGCTACACGTTTGTTTGTGTGTGTGTGTGTGTGTTGAGGCCCCTGTCCTTCTCTGTCCTGGTTTCCCACTGGTATGGAAAGCTGGTGAATGTCCCATCAGCAAAGTGTCTCATCCTGGTAATTGGTGACAATAAAGGCATACATGGTATGGGTTACCGAAGCGAGCCAGTGGGCGTGAGAACTCAGGGGATGTACGGAAGGAGTGGTGAGAGTCGGCAATGGTGACAGACCTTGGTCGCGTCAGCCTGGTTTTTTGGTGTGTGTGTGTGTGTGTCGGCCCCCTCAACTGTCCCATGCTGGGGCCCTCTTCTTTTAGCCAGCAATCAGTACCCAATGTTTCCAGGCCTGTTACTCGATCCTGGACACGCGCATCTGTGGGCGGTACTGGGGTTCTGCAAGGCGGGTAATGTCCTCCACCGGGTCTTGCGTGTCGGCGACTGGCTGAAAAGGTCAGAGACGAGGCGGAGGAGCCAGAAATAGGAGTGTGAGATACCGGTGTGTCTGGGGTGTGTGAGAGGCCAAGTTCCACACAGCCCCAGCCTCACTCCCCTTTGAACAATGGCTGGCCGAAGTAGGGCAGCTCTCTCTCTCTCTCTCTCTCGCATGCGCCTGCTCTCTCTCTTTTGTAAACATGATGTCTTCTCGATCCGGGATGCCTGAGGGACCGAGTGCAGACAGGACCTGTCACCATGACAACGGCTTCAGCAAGCTGCCTGCCGCCCAGCCTCCATTGGCTGAAGGGTGTTGGAGGTTGGTGGGGGTGGTGGGGGGGGGACAGGAGTAGAGGCAGACGACCCCATTTCTCCTCCAGGGACTCCGCGGCCTGCTCGTGTTCGGAATTAGCATAAAGATGGTGTGTGTGTGTGTGTGTGTGTGTGTGTGTGTGTGTGTGTGTGTGTGTGTGTGTGTGTGTGTGTGTAAGAGTGAGTGGCTCCCCTGGGCCCCCGCTATCTCTACCCTCTTCTAGGTCAGCCCACAGCCTGCAGGTCTGCACTGTCATTATTGTCTGGTGTCTAATATTTTCTCATTTTTAATTGTGATTAGTTTTTATCGTCCCCTCCGGTCGGGCCCCGCAGATCCCGGCAACGCTCTGAATTCTTTTGTTAGGGCCTCTGGAGCCCAGGCTGCACCTCCTCCGCCTGGGGCCCGGGCGACCGCGGCGGCTGCGTGTGGCATGAGGGACGCGCTGAGCGTGGGGTTTCTCAGACTCTCGTGTGTTCGCAAGGAGATGCCCTGCTCTGCTCTTCCCTTTGCTACCAGTTATTTGGGGTGGGGGGCATCAGGGGTCAGATCTTCCTGCGTTTTTGGATGCTTGGTGCGGGGGGGGGGGATTCTCACCAGGCACCATCATATATTCAGGGCTCTGAACACCACCACTCCTGTCTGTGTGGGTCTGAACACAGCACCTCCCGGGTGGCATTTTAGTTTTGGCGGCAACTTGCCGGGCTGGTGGAATTGTCGGTCCAATGAATTGATGGATCACGTCGAGCCTGCCCGGAATATTCCGCCACTGGTGTAGAAGGAGGCTGGAGATTCTCTTTTTCCCTGGGAGGGAGAAGGATTTCTCTTTGTTGAGACAGTCGGGTTCTAGATGTTATGGTTGGTGGTTCAAGGGGGATTTTAGGAATCTGTGCGTGCCTTACTTTGATGGCCCCTGCAAGGTTGTATTAATGTTGTTGCCTGCGCCTATGTGTGAGGAGTTGCACAGGAAGGAGAGAGATGCTCAGAGAAAGAGGAGAGAGATGGGGGGTAGGAGGAGGTGCAGAGAGACCAATGCTGAAGCCAAAACAGAACCTGAAGATAGAAGCGAGGCACAGTGCTAGAGGAGGAGGCGCCGCCGGGGGTCCAGAACGCAGCGTGACGGTGGGGGCTTGTTGAATGCAGAGGGGCTCAGCTAAATAAATAGGGGAACATACAGGGGGGCCACATCCAGGGCCAATCTGGGAACGCTAGTCGGATACAGTAGCAGTGTTCTGTGTGAGGCTTTTGTGTTTCTGGTCGGCTCCTGAGACGTCCACATGCAAAGCTTCACCGTTCACCTTCCGCCTGCGTGAGGGAGTGAAGCAACGCGCGGGGGGGTCTGATCTCCCTGGCGGGGTCGTGCCGGCCTGCGAGGGCGACGGGCGGAATGCTGGCAGCACCCCATTCAGACTGGAACGACTGGGAGCGTCCACTGCAGGACAGGCTGGCTGGGACCCGAGGCCTCAGCCCAGCTGGTGACGTCACAGAACCATTTTAGCTGGTCAGTCGCCTCGATCTGATTTTTTATTTCACTGAGGAATTTGCAAGTTTCTCGTTGCCTTTTGTGTGTTAAATTGCTGCATCCGTGTTCATTTGGGAGCCCCTTAGATCTGCTGTGACGGAACTGTTCCCTGTCAAGGCCAAAAGCACCCTTGGTCCCCAGTGAGCAGTCGTCTTTGGTCTGTTTATTTGTTGCCTTCCTGGACTCGCGATGGTGCTTGCCTTAAACGCCACGGTGGTGCATTGGTCAGCCTGTATTGTCATAGCATTTGGCCAATAGTGTGGTGCAGTATTTCATTTGACTTTTTCCTAAAACACTATAAAATACATTGGTCTGGGGTTTATTATTTACTTGATATCTAATCTATGGAAACACCTTTCCTAATTTAATGGATATTTAATTGCTACCACTTACCAGCTAGCTAGTATTTGATTAAAAATGGCCACTGCTCTTGCTAGTTAGTGGTAACAGGATAAGGTACTTGTTACAATGATTTCCTCCCCCTTCCTCATTAAGTGCTAAAGGGGCAAATTCTTGGTGAAACAGGAGCTCGTTCTTTATCGTCGTTAAAATATGCCGGGTCTGCCGTCCGTCGTGACCGGCGTTTGGCGTGTCCAGGGGGAGTTTGGCACTTGCGTGTGCTGCAGTTTGGTTTGTAGGCGGACCCAGGAGCCTCGGCTCGAACCCAGTGAACAGGGCTGCTGCTTCCTGTATGCAGATGCCGAGATTCAGACTTAATGCTTTGTCAGGACTGGCTGCCAGCGGCGCCTCTTGGCGCAAGGAAAGCCCGTAATTAACTAACAAGCTTGTAATTAATTTGCTGGCTTTTTAGGACGCCGGCGTAACTGCGTCTTTTTGCTCCCACCTTGGCGCGCCTTCCAGGGGGGGCCTCGGCACGGGCCGTCCCAGGCGGTGATTGACAGCTGGCTCTCCGCTCGGAGGTGTGTCAGACCCAGAGTGCTCGCCCCGACCCTCCTGTGCTGAGATGGGGTGGGTCAAAGGTCGGGAAATGCGTCGATTTATCTGAAATACCCAGCTCCCTCCCCCGCCTGCTCCCCTTGCCCCAGGCCCTTGCGGTGCTGGCGGGGCACAGACCCTCTATTGTGTGAGGAATGCAGCCTCTGCCTCATGCCCCCCCCCCCCCCGCCACAGGGTCCTGCTGGCCCACCTGGTTCTGGGCCTCCGTCCCGCTGAGAGAAAGGGAGTGGAAGCTGTAATTTGGCAGAAGCGGGGGGGCTCTCCAGGTTAATGCCAGGTCCTGACGTTTTGATGTAGCTGGATTTCGTACTAAAGCGGCCAGGAATGTTTCTTTTCGCCCGCAGAATCCTTGAGCTTCGGCTCGTTTGATGACAGACCAGGTGTCTCAGCCGGCGCGTTAGCCGCTGCGCTAAATAATGATGCTTTTCCTTAAGCGGGACCTGCCAGATCAGCATCCCGAATCCCCCCTGTTTTCAGTGTGGTGCCCCGCGCTTTGTCTGGGGGGGGGAGGAGACATCAGCAAGCTGCGTCGGTCACGTGCCTAAACTGGCCAAGGAGAACCCTGCTACTGCGGCCCCCCCTGCTACATTAGGGCTGGCGGAAGGGGGCCGGACTCTGGGGCTAGCAGTTTGCCCCCCCCCCCTCCATGTTACAGCCCCCCCCTCTCCGTTAATCGTGCAGGAGGGCAGACGGGCTGAGCAGCCACAGAACCTTCTTCTCATTGCCCCCTGTGCCTGTGGGCACTGTCCGCGCCACTGAGGCGTCGAAGGCTGTAAAAGCGTCATTAAGCGTCATTTTGGCTTCCAGGTGCGGTGCTTAGCCTGGCAGTGGCTTCTCACGCCTCATTCCGCTGTGTCCTCCTCCTCCGGACGGCTTAGCAAGTCGGTTCGGGGGCTTCGAACGAGGACTGTAGCCACGTTCGTCTGCGAAGTGCCTCTCGGGGTGCCGGCGGGGCGGCTGCCTTCCCTGGAGGCGGTGCTCTCAGATGCAGCGTGCTGAGGCCTGGAGCTCCGCCGCTGGGCTCCCTGCCTCTCCCCTCCCCCCAGCCCCAGGCATCCGCTGAGCACCCGGAGCGATTTAATCATGGTACATGGTACACCTCTCTCCTCCCGGTCTCCGAGCCCGTTCGTGTCCTGAAAACGACTTCCTGCCCAACTGCTTGGAAACCGCGTTAGGAAAGGGAGAAGGACAGGGGGAAGACGGCGATCTCAGGAGGGGGCACTGGAGAGCGGCCGGTATCACTGACGCCCATGTCGTCGGGTCACCATTGCTGCTCGTGCAAGAATCTTTCTGTTTGCGCCTGATGGAATCTGCCCAACACCCCCCACCCAGTCCATGAAACCAAAATGCAGTTGTAGAAAACGTAGAGAAAGGAGGGGGATGGGAGGAAGAGAGGGAGAGAGCTAGCGACGGAGAGGAAAAGGATATTGGTAACAATCCTGCCAGAGTCTCTTCATTTTTAATAAGTCCCACTGGAGGCCCAATCCATAAAGTGCATTATATTATATAAACCTCCCAGCCATGCTGGGGATAGGCAGACCCCTGTTTGTATTGTGGGCAAAGTTAGGAGAACCTTCAAACAACATTTAATCATTTAGCCTCTAGGTTTGTAGGTAGATAAGAGACGGCAGAATTGCTGCTGTTACACTTATTCGAGTGTTCGGCGTGCTCATCCGTCCTGGCTACCTGCGTGTCTTCTGTTGGATTTGAGATTTAATTATCCACTAAAACTATTTTGATGGCTGTTTTGTTCCTAAGTACAGTACAAGGCTCTTAGCATCAAATAGAAATGAAGTATCATTTAATACTCGGACCACCCATCTGTTTTTCTGTCGAATTTAAAAATAGGAAAATAACCTTAACTTATTTCTTGGAGTGTTCCATTGGACTTTTATTATTTGCCTTAAAAGCGGTTCCGTAAATTAGGCAGCTGTGGAAGAATGTGTGCGGAGCACCTGTCAGGCTGTCTCGTCTGCGGCTGCCGTTTGGCGTTTCCCCTCAGCCAGACACACGCCGGCCTCGGAATGTTGTCCGTTCTCCTGTCCCCGAAAGCGAGGGAAACGTGGCCGCGTCTTCCAGCTCGTGACACATTTGCATGCCTTTTTTGTCACCTGAGCGTAGCGCTAACCCCCCACCCCCATCCCCGCTGCCGTGGAGACAGGCCGGGCCGTAGTGGCTCGTGGTGTTGTGACGTGACGAAGCTGGGAGCGGCATGACGTCTCTGTGGGCATGGGGACCGTGATGGGCCTGTCACTGGGGACAGGAGACTGGGGGGGGTGGGTGGGTCTTGAGGGGACCGCTGCCCCCGTGACCGCGGAAAGCCGTCCATCTAGGCACGCTGCGCTCTTCGGGTTTTTCCTGACACGAGGGTCTCGTTGTGCCGGCATGCCGGCTGGCCGCTCTAGGTCTCTGCTCCCTCATGCGGCACCTCTGGCAGCTTTGCCCAGCTCGTGTTCCTGCTTAGCATGATTAATGAGATCCTCCGTTAGCTGGCAGCAGATCCTGTCCCCTTCCTACCTGTGTACTGCGGGGGTGGGAGGCTCAGGCTCCCATCTTCTCCTAGGTTCCTTTCACTGTCCTAATTAGCCAACGCAGGCCCGGAGAGCAGAGTTCACCCGGGCCGCTTGTGCATGTGCACACACCTGTCACACACCGAGGACCCTGCCTGGGGTGTAGTGCCCTTCGCCGCAGCCAGGGGGAGCTGCTGAGTATGTGTTGGGAGCGCCACGGCTCAGTCCCCCTCCAGATGTTCACAACACCTCGCTCGGGCTTGTTTGTGTCGTCCTCTCAGAAGCCTAATCGGTGGCAGCCCCGGGTTTAGGAAGGGATTATCTCCGGCCCTAAGATAAGACTTGGATTTTGTGAGGCAGCTCCCACGTGCCGCGCTGACCGGAGACTCCGTACCCTAGGAGCACCGGGGAGGCAGCTGCCTCAAACGGCGTTTGATGGGCGCTGATGCCCGCTGCGTCTGTGTGTTTCGGAGTGATAACCTGCCACAGAGATTTGGCGTCAAGTCGATGGGCCAGCAGTGTCACTGGTATAATTCCTCACGTAGTGTCCGACGTCCTGGAAGCCCGACCCACTCCGTAAGCGAGTCCCCTCAGTGTCCTTATTGAGACATGCCTCAAATATCTGCCCCCACTGAGCATATTTTGCATGATAAAGCATAAAAACACGTAAACATTTTAGCGCTTAAAGATACCGGAAATCATCCAGACGTAGAGCACCTTGTATTCCATGGAGCAGGGGTCATGGTAGAGCTGTGTAGAGCCATGTTTTGCACAGTGCTGTTTATGAAATTTCCTTGGTTTTTGGCGAATGTGGACGACTCCTAACGTTTCTCTGTTTCTGCAGCATTTTTTTTCCATTTCTCGTCGGCCTGCAATGAATGCATTTCATGTTGCGTGGCTTGACTACCTTTACTAAGTAATTTGCAAATTAAAAATCCATTTTTTTTGTGATAAGGGTGGTTAGACTGCTTTTCATTTAGTTTATTTTTTATTTGCAATTTTCTGCTTGTAAATCTACGTGGTAGTTCTAGACTCATCATTGAGATTGCTGGTTGCTTATGTTTTATGGATGCTGTGCCATGAGACTAGACCATGCAGCAGAAGCTAATCATTTTACTTCGGCTAGCGCTGACCTCTTAACCTCCCCCCTTACATCGTGCCCTGCCCTGGGGGTCCTTATAGGAATGGAGAAAAGATGCACCGAGCCAGAGGTGGACATTTCAGGTCAAGAAAGTAAAAATCCAGAGCATGGTTTTGTTTCAACCAACCAGCTGAGCATAAAGAGTCACAGTAACAGAGTACTCATCTGGCTGGTTGAAACAAAATCCTCGTCTGGATTTTTACTCTCTGGGACTGAAATTTCTTCCTCTGCACCCAGCCTCCCCCTCTAACTCGTTCATCACCATTGTAATTTAGCACGGCAGTGAGGAATTGAGGATTGGGGCATGAGACGACTATTATGAGGTTTATTGTTAGAGCCGCAGCAGTCAAGTTGGGCATCCATGGAGACCCACCTCTCTTTGCATTAAATGCAAAGGAGCATCAGTGTAGCTCTCCCACCCTTCTTTGTGTGTCTATTGCATATCAGCTCTTTGGGCACTCTGGCCAGCTTTTGGTGGGTGTTTCTAGCTTCCTGTGGTGCTTTTCCACTGGCGTACAGGAACCAAGCCGTACCTGAGCCGTACCACAGAGAGATTCTAGTCAGAACGCGGTTCCAGCTCACTTCGGTTTTCCACTGCAGAAGGGTCGGCTCGGTTTGGAGAGCAACGGTGGTGTAACGGTGCGCATCATGATTTACTATTTCATTTATTGCGTTTTGTTTTTTTCCCATGATCTCATTTCCGCTAGCACGTCTGGGACGATCGCCGTGTTATGCAAGTATCAAAATTAGCATTCGCTTCCGTAATTTTGCATTAAGAATCCCTCCCATTCAGCTATTCTATAGTTCTTATTTTAAGTAGGAAGTAGGTTCCAAGTTATCGGAATGCACTAGTACATCGAGATGTACGATACTACTAACAATGAATAATATATGCCCTTCTTTTTGGTAAGCAGTGCCAGGGCAGCACGAGTACGGCTTGCCTACATTGCAATGGAAAATCGCCAGTTCGCAATACGGGTCGGTTCCTGGCGGCAGTAGAAAAGCACCATTAGATTGCGCAATGTTATGGAGTACTAGGTCTGTTGATGTACTTTACTATTTGAAGTCTGCTCATTTCAGAATGTTTTGTGTCCTTAGTAAACGACACAGGCCACCACAGCGGGCACATGACGAGGACGCTGTGTTAGCAAGGGACAGCTTTAATCCCCCCTCCCCCCCCCACTAAGGTGGATTCCATGTGCATTTGGAGTCTCGCCCCTGGGGAGGCGAATGGCCCCAGAAGACGGCCCGGGTGCGGCGTCTCCATTCCCGGGACCCCGAGGGAGCGGGAATTCAGGGCCAGTTTGTTTACTGGTAATTAATTCACCTGATTGATACGACAGCTGCTCGGAAAGACAGAGCTGAGTGGGGAAGGGGAATGAAAAGTCCCCCCCGTGCCCCCCCATGCTGTCACGGAGGGATTCCCCGTGCCGTGCCGCTCGGAGTCGGGTTTCATGCCGGGCTGCTCTCCCATTGATCAAAAGGCACATCTGTCAGGCAGCAGCCCGATTAAGCATTCCAGCCTCCCCAGATAATCTTCGCCGAGTGGACCGCAGTGACAGAATTATTGCCTCAGTTGGAGCAGGGGGCCCCTCCGGGGGCTGAGGGGGCACCAGGGGGCACAGCGGTCGCGTGGCGTGGAATGCGGCTGCCGGGCACAGAGATCGGAGAAAGGAGCTTAATTTAACCGGGGACTGAGGCGTGCCGCGGCAGAACGGGCCGATACGGTCCTCCTTCATCGACCCTGCCATGGTGACGCTGACACAGGCTCTGGGGGAAGGTGAGTCACTTACACTCACTTCTTGGGTTGTGTCTTTAGGGTCTAGGAAAACTGTCCTGACCATAAAGAGGTTTCTTGGCTTCTATTTGGAAGCTTTGGTAGTAGGGGAATTAACCCCCCCCCCCCCCAAGTGTTTTTAAACAGTTTCCTGGGGGTTGATTGAACATTGCTTGGTTGCTCTCTGTGTGATTGACCGTCTCCTAAATGGCAGTATGAGTTCACGTTCCCAAATGGATATCTCAGGGCTGCTCTGGGCCTGTACTCCACACGTTTCCTGCTGCATCGTCTTTTGCATAATGGATGATTATTAATGTCTGCAGATCTTCTTACCAGATTAGTTTGGATGGCTGCTTTGGGCTGAAACAAGCACACAGGAAACAGTTTGACAGCCCCTTGGACCGGAGCAGCATTTCCACTGCGTCTTGAGCAGTGTGGTCAGGAAGGCTCAGAAGCGCGCACTGGGAGTCCCTCCCCAATCCCAGCAACGTTTTATCGATTGTGATCTGCTCGTATCACAGTTGGATGGATAAACAGTGAATACTTAATGGGAAGACACCTGTCCTGTGTTCTGTGGCCATCTAACTGGAGATTATGAAAAAAGAGACATTTCTTTGGAGCGATTGCCATTATTCTGAGGAAGTTTAAGCGGTTAACCTCCCAGGGACGTGGAGCACACCCATGCATCGGTGGAGGGAGTGCGAGCTGTAAGGGGAGGGAGCAACCAAAATCCACTGGCTCCTTTAAACTCCCTCCTTCTTTCCCTCTTTTTTTTTTTTTCCTCCCTCTCTCTGTGGCCGGCAGATGATTGACGGCCTGAGGGTTTTAACGGGCACTGGAGAGGGAGAACTCAGGTCGGGGTTGTCATGGCAACAAGAAGAAAAGGGCCCCGCACTGCTTTACCTGAGTCGAGTGGAGTCTCGCTGGCTGGCTGCTCGGCCAGCCGTGTGCTTGACGAGGGCTCCCCGGCTCAGTCGCTCTGCCCTCCTTCCTGCTGGGGGCGCCGATCGCCCGCCACGGGTATTAAGATCGGCCTTCTAATGAACTGCCCTAGATTAAAAGCCCACGGGGCCAAATATTTGTCTGTCTGTCTGCCTGTGTCGCCTCAGTTGCTGGGTGGCGATGCCTTGCTGATGGACTTCCTTCTAGGTATGCTTGAAGTCTCTCTGTTAAGGACGTGGACTCGGATGGGCTAGCCCACCTCACCGGCACCCCCAAGTCTGTGACCCTATTGTGACTGCTCCCCCACACCCACCCTATGGCCTCTCCCCCACCCAGGCCCAGCACTTTCCTAATGCCTGGTAACCTAAATAACACTGCAGGAGGATGACAGGCACCCCGTTGGACTGAGCTAACAGCAGCCGTTGAGTAAATAAGTGCTGACAAACCTCATTTAGCAGCCCTCTCCCCCGACCAAACAAGCATACCCCACTCACGGCTCCTCCCGCAGCTCCAGGAGGCTTCCAGGAAGACGGTGTGCAGCTGTGCCACTGCGGATCCAAAATAAAGAGCCAAACATACACCGGAATCGTGCAGAAGTTATTTTCGCAGCACATTCCCCGTCTTTGTTTCGGGAAATAGGCCGAGAAAGATTCATGTGCGGGAGATGGTTTGCAGATTGTGTGAGATTTAAGATGTTATTTCTTATTACAGTGGGCTACTAATTATATATCAATAGTCCCCTAGAAGTGTCACGTTAATTAAAATCTCTCTTCGAACTTCTGGGATGCCGCAGTACCTTTTGATTAAAATTGAAATTATATGGGTATAACTCGCAGAAATTTTGTCTGTGGCGTGACGCCATCGGTCACGGCTTGGGTTTCCCTCGTTAATGCGCAGACCGAGAGGGTCAGACGCAGCCGAGTCCCGACCCGCATCACCGGCACAGGGAACGCCAAACAAACACTCCGGACTCGCCTTTAATACGCTCCCGAGACATCTCATATCCGCGACAAGGATCCGCTCCATCAGCCCGGGGCTGAAAATATCCGTGTGGATGGGCGGTGGTATTTGTGCAGTAGCTGTGTGGGTTTGAGGTCAGGGAGTAGATATTGAGAAAAGACTCAAGCGTGGCACCGTCTGGCTGGAGATGCTCAGTTCCCGAGTATGTAAATCGGAAGCGCGTCAGACGTAGGGTACACCCAAGTGTTAATTGCTGGTGTTTATTTTAGAGTCGCTAGCTGCTGTGTCCAGTCGAGTGATACAGAGGGTTATAGTCCTGTGTCTCTTGCCCCTGGGGCTTTACCGCTAAGCGTGCTGATCTCCTGGGAGCAGCTGAGCCCTGGCGGTCAGTCCTTTCCTGGTCCCTCGGAGCAGACCCTGGGTGTCTGGGCCCCGTGCTATCAGGGCTTGGGCCCTCTTTAGGTGGTAGCAGAGGAGCTGATCATTCGGCGTACAGACAGACCGGGGAAGCGTCCAGCGGCCTGAGCGCAAGCAGAAGCCGCGAACGAAGATTTCCGACGGCCTCCCGCCTTCGTCCCCCCCGTTACACAAACGCCCATAAATACGCAGATTAATTCCTTCTGTTTCTGACCTACTTTTAGTGCCCCCGACGGAACGCAGAACGCGATGTAACTTTTTGTGAACTCCGTGGCCTGTCGGTCGTGTAGCCGAGCAGCAGATTGCAGGCCAGCTGAGAACACTGAGCCGCTTCTCGTCACCCTCAGGGGACTCTCGCGGGCGCCCGCCCGCCCTCCCGTCGCCCCTGGGCACCATATTCACCCGTGTCCTCCTGTGTTTCAGAGTGCCGCTGCCGCCCCCAGTCCGGTGATGGGCAACATGCCCCCTAACGACGGCATGCCCGGCGGACCCATGCCCCCTGGCTTCTTCCAGGTAAGCCTGCCTGCTTCTCCACCTCCACCCGCCCTTTCCTCTGTCTTCTGCTCCACTTGGGTCGTTATATAATCCTGAAAGATCTCCTGTCCTTCTGTCTGCATCGCCATCACCATCCCCTGGGATCTCCAACAAAGTCCGAGTCACATGGTCACCACCTGCCCCGCCCCCTTTCTTGGGGCTGGCTCAGCCTGGTATTCCCGTGTGCTGGTGTCACCATAGGATTCACGAGAGCTTTCTATTTTATTTTGTTGTTTATTGCTAAATTAGCTAATGCCCTGTGCCTGGGACTGCTGTACTCTAATGGTGCTAATGATTGTGGACTATTGCGGTGTTTCTCAATCCGGTCCTCAGAGACTCCTAAACAGTCCACATTTTTGCTCCCTCCCAGCTCACAGCACACCTAAACTAAACAAGCAAGCAATCAAGCACACCGAATACCCGGTACAGGTGTGTTGGGAGCAAGAAAGTGGACAGACTGGGGGTCCCTGAGGACTGAGCTGAGAAACGCCGGACTGTATAGCGCAGGGGTCTCCAACTCCGGTCCTGGAGAGCTACTATCCAGCTGGTTTTCTGTCCCACTTGGCTTCTGATGAGCCACACCTCTTCCTGGTATTTACCTGAGAACAGGTGTGGCTCATCAGAAGCCAGGTAGGATAGAAAACCTACTGGACGGTAGCTCTCCAGGACCAGAGTCGGAGAACCCTGGTATAGCGTATAGAGATGCGTCAGTGTTATGGACGGATGGCAGGGTACCAGGGTACCATCGTCCCGAGGAATGTACAGTGTGCTGTGGGCGGGTGGCAGGGTACCAGGGTACCATCGTCCCAGGGAATGTACAGCGTGCTGTGAACTCTGATAGCGACTTGCGAGCGAGTGCGCGAGCGTCCCATAAATAGCGCCTCTGAGAGATCGGGGGGGGGGGAGCAGGGCGGGCGACCCCGTGTGCCCCCTACTGGGGATGGTGTCTCGCCTGCTTTGGTGCCTGATGCCTCCTGCCGCTGCTGTGGACGTAATTCCTGGAAAGATCTGGTCAGGACCAGAGTTTCAGATGGAGTCTTTTCTGATGCCGTGTGATATCAGCACACGAACGGGTCACGGGCGGCCCTGGACTGTCGCATATGGTATTTCCATTCAGGTGCGGCGGGCCGTTTCACGAACGGGTGCATCTGAACCCCACATCGCCCTCCTGTGACCTCAGTCACACCCTTATTTTGATCAGCTGTCCTGTAACCAGTCAGTTGGCTTCCTATTCACAGAATTAATTTCTGTTGATTTTCTCTGATGAGTAGCACTTAAGCGCAGCCCTCGTCGAGTCCCTTCATGTTCCCCGACTGTCACCCGCCAGTGTGGCTCACAGTTCTGGGATGGGAAGGAGGACCGATTTGGAGGAAAGCGGGTTTGTTCGGCTCCCTCCCATAGCCGGGCGCCTCATTGCTGCTGGTGTGTCTTCAGTGTGCAGCTTGGCTCCTTGGCTGCGGAGGCTGTTATCCTGCCCGCCATGTTACTTCACCGAAAATAATGGGGCTTAGAATTATTGCCGCAGCCTCAGGTAACCGCTGCGCCCGTACACCGCTAGTTAAGCGTATGGTACATAGTGGCTGTAGCTGCCCCCATCTGGAGGAGTGTGTGCAGGCATTCAGTATTTTAAAGCTCTGTGTTCACACCTCTACAAACCACGTTTCCCACGCCTGGGCAAGCTAATCGGCTGTAACTAAATATTTGTCAAGTGTTTTGTAACGTGTTCTGTTATTTTCTCTGGCGGCGTAGAATAAACGCGGTTTGCACGCAGGTCTGAGATCTTCAGCAACCTGGTTGGGTGTGGAGTTGTTGATTTCGGGGTCATGTGCAGGGTACGTGTGCAGGAACGCCTGTATGCCCACAGCCCCGAGGTGCCTCCACACAGCTGATATGAAATCAGAAAGGTCTCTGTCAGCTGCCTGCCCCTCCCTCCTCCTCCTGTTCCTCCTCCTGTTCCTCCTCCTGTTCCTTTCTCAGTGCTCCCCAAGGTTTCCGGATGTTCTGGAGCCCTCAGCCACACTGCTGCAGTGGCTCCTACCAGCAATTCAGTTCCTCACCAGCCTTAACAAGAGCTGCAGCCCCTGATCAGGTCATTCCCAGAAACAGTATCACCGCGGCAACGGCATGGACTGCCTCTGTCAGTGACCACCCCCATCCTGCTTTGTGACTAGTCCTACTCAGTCTCTTCTGGTTTATCCCTCTCTCTCTCGCCTGCCCTGGTACTTTCTTCTCTGTGTTTACCCCCCCCTTTCTTGGTCATCCACAGTTCCTCCCTGCGACGCTCTCGTCGGTCCGTACACACCAGCATGTGACTGTTCCCTCACTCCCATGTGAGGCGCTCAGCTGCAGATCCTGTCTGTCTCCCGTACAGGAGGGTGCTAAGTTATTTTTTTGCAGTTTAGGTCTTTGTTCCCTGGTTGCAGGGCCGCTAACGTGTTAATAAGCGAGACACCTCGCTGTGGAGTGAAACTGTGGAGTGCTGCTTGGGTCGTTGGGTCGTTTAAGTGCATATTAGAACCAAGGAAATTTACAATTGCAGTATTTTTGTACCCGATTCCAAGACTCTTTCTCATTTGTAAGCATGTGCAGGGCCCAGAGTGTGATTGAAGGATGTGAGCTTATCTCCCGGGTGGAACAAAGGCAATGTTTTCTCCAGCTCAGGTTAACTGTCGTGATCTTTTTGCCCCAATACAGTTGAAATGCAGTTAAACTAAAAACTAGCAGTGAAGTGCATCAGACCTTTACCTTTCTTTGTCTGTCATAAACAGCTTAGGTGACTGAGTTTGGATTTAGGAATTTTATATAAAAATTAATTAATTTTGCCAGAATGGTTTATTGGTTAAAAGATGCATTACTTATTAAAATTCATAAATGTTTCTCACCTGATTCAGTTGCTCTACTGTATCATTTAATGTTTCATTTTGCTTTGTACTTTAAGTTGTAACTGAGCTTCTCTGAAGGATTGTGAATAATTAGTGGGAGATTTCACGTGTGTGTGCGCGTGTACCTGTGTGTTTATATCTGATGGTTGCTGTGAGGCTGGCTTACGGGGAGACCAGCTCTCCCCACACAGCACTGCGCGGCTGCTTCAGCTTCAGAGTTTGCTTCCTCATTTAAATTCAGCCGCCGGCTTTACGCCGTCTTGCTGATCCCGTAAGTTCTGCTTGCAGCTATATTTATTTTTATGATCCATTTGCCGAAAGCGCATACCCTGTGTATCTACGGCAACTTATCCTCCCGTGGCCGTGTCCTTTTACATGTCTCGGGAATTCCCCCCCACACGCGAACACGCGTGTTCACGTCCCACAATCCGTATGCGTGTATCGGCCTCCCCCGCTGCCATCCTCTCTGCCACGTGCTCCAGCGAGGAGCGTGGAGTGTAGATCAGCCTCTGGTGGTCGTCTGGAAGCTCGCTCTGAACGTGGGGCTCGTCTGGGAGGTCAGATGTGTGAGCTCCATGTACTCTGTCGGAATGTCTGCATGGGATGCACTGATGCCTCCTTTCGCGTCCCAAAGCAGCGATGCTCTGTAAGCACCAACGCAGCTGTAATTCACAGCCATGACCCCAGTCCTTATGCATGAGCACCTCCCTGCGACGCCTCCCGCAATGTGGGGGGGGGGGGAGCGCATGCCGGAGGACGAGGAGCTGTGGACCTCCTTAGCACTGGCTGCTTTCCCGGCCTGCTGCCTGAGCCCGGTGGGGGAGGGGCGGGGACAGGCGGGCGTCGGCACACGGGAAGCATGTCAGATGCGGCTGCTGCTTCCGTCACCCGGCCCGTTCGTCCAGCATGCGTTTTTTTTTTTTTTTACGTATGTTTTCAGTTCATAGTTTTACAGAACTCCAAATGTCTGCTTATTGGGGAGTCAGTCCCTGCTTTGGGGACTGATGCCCCCCCCAACGACAAACACGTTTCAAAAGAGCCCCAAACACCAGAACATGCTGGAACAATCCAGTGGCCCCTAAGACAGGCGCACGTCACTGTCGGACCCAGGCGGTCCAGTTCAGGGCCTCCATCTGCCCTCACGCCGCTGTCCCAGCCGGCAGGGCTGTCAGCAGGTCGCCACGACTCCGGGGGTCGGGGGGCCGCCCTGTTGTGGGGGTCAGAGTTCAAAGTCAAGAGTTTACAGAGACGGGCCCGTAGCTGCCGGAAAAGTAGATAAGGGGGTCAAGGAGAGAAGGCGTCTGGTCTGTATCCGGCCCGATCCATCCGTCACGGTCGTTCCCTCGTTCTGCTCTGCTGGGCTGCCTTCTGAGTTTTTTAGCATTGAAGTGGAGTTCGGACTCCATGCCACATGTTCACTGTGCTTCATAAAACAATGGGCTCAATGTTATACATAGTTGCTGTTACATGTCCTCAAAGAGCCTCCCAGTCGGACTTTACAGGGACAGTCTGCATCTGGACATTTTTAACACGCCTTTCCTGTCTCACACTGCTCATACAAGTGTTTTAAATGCTGCAGTTTGTGTTTAGGACCGACTGTATGTGTGTAATGGTAATTTTGTTGTGCCTGGGCAGTAAATCAGTAGTGACACACTGCCCTCTAGTGGTTGGGCCTCCGTGCTGCACCGCGCACACAGTGATATGCCTGTCACTCGGCATGTGTCCTCGCTGCCCCATTGGAAACGGGAAATGAGGAGCAGCAAGTGCGCAGCTCGTTCTTGTTGTGTCTGTGCCACTGTGCCAGGCCGTTATCTCCTTAGCTAGGTAGAAAATGATTTTATTAATTGCTCCATTTACGAACACCCTCCGCCCAGCCGCGTCTCCTCTCGTCAGGGATTGGCCGGCCCGTTCTCCGTCTCCGTGGGGACGCCGCGGTGAAGCGGCCCGGCCCCCGAATGCCATATGCTTGCCAGTGCACTGGCGTTAAGCACCGTGCCGCTGATGGAGCCGGGAGCAGCTATGTGGGACGGAAAGCCACTGGGGGGGGGGGGGGGCTGTGAGACGCGGTGATGTTAGGGCCGATGGCGGTGGTCCGTACGCTCGCGCCGGGGGGGGATTTGCCCCACGGCTCACTCTCCTCTCTGCTCCTCTCTGCTCCTCTCTTTCTCCCGCTCACCCCCCTCTCCTCTCTCCTAGGGCCCTCCTGGCTCCCAGCCATCACCTCACTCGCAGCCCCCGCCGCACAACCCCAGTAACCCAATGATGGGGCCCCACGGCCAGGTAAGACCCCCCCGCCTGCACAGGGCATCGGACTCATCTGTCATGTGTAAAGTGAAGCCGGCCTACCATACCCCCCCCCGGACCAAAACTTTGTTGCCCAATAGGAACAGGCATTAATGCTCTACCCTCGCCCCAGTCTCATTTGCCCAAATCCCTTCTGTAATGCATGAGGCATTCGGAAACCCCCCCCCCCCACCCCACTGCGACTCCCCTCCAGCACACTAGTGCAGAACATGGGGCCCCAAAGTCAGGCCGCCGCCCCGCCTGAGTTGAGCCCAACCTTCCCAACTCTGCCGAATCCATGAACACTGGGTGCGACCGACACAGGATGCAGCGCTAAAGACGCATCTCGCCATCACGCTAATATTTGTGTGGAAACGTTCATGATTCCCATACAGTCACCTAATAAAAAGACCTCAGCCCAGCTTATATGAGACCCGTGACAGGGGGACCAGCCATCTGCCTGGGAGAACACTGTTATTACTCAACGCTTTCCCCCTCCACACTGCCCCTCATGGCTGGTCTCGGTAACTGCACCTCTCTAATTAGCGCTGAGACGCCGGGGCCCCGTCCCTGCGGTTTAACGTTTCCCCACCCCCTTGCCTCCGCCGTCATGTCAGCCTCTGTCTGTTTGCCGCCTGGCTTCCTAACATGCAGACACGCACTTGTCGTTCTTGCGTAGTTGCGGCGGAAGCGTTTTAAACCCCAGTGCACTGCAGCGTCCTGGCAGCAGTGTGTGAGTGTAGAGTGTATTAAGGAGCCGTCTTTATGCGGTGTGTGATTTGGGTTAATCGACTGCTTGCCCTGGTATTTCGCTGGGGGGGGGGGGGGGGTGGTGTCGCCTGCTGGTGCCTGTGGATTGCGGGCAGGGCTGTCATTCGCAGCTGAGATGCAGAGAGTCCTCCACGCTTCTGAAGGCCCCTCAGATGATCCATCATAGCCTCTCTGAGCATCAGATAATCAGTGAAGATCCCTGAGCGTGTGTGTCTTGAAGGGGCAGAGAATGAGCTGCATGCAAACTGGCAGCCCAGATGCAACCACTCGCACTCCTCTGTGCACGTCTCTCACACACACACACACACAGAGTATATTTTCATAGTATGCAGCTTAAAGCCTTATAGTAACGCAGCCGTCTCGGCTAATTTCAGCGTATTTGTTGTAAGTATAGGGACCTTGAAGATGGCCTGTAAAGATCACCCTTCTCTACAGGTCTCGTGTCAAATTTAAAGAATGAGTTTTGTGACTGAAACATATTTTCTTGGAACTTTGTCTCCCTCTGCTGGATATTTGGGAGAACAGCATATCTTCATCTCCCCAGCAACAAAGGCACACGTGGTCAGGCTCCCTCGGTGGCCGTATGAGTCGGCGACATTAATCCTCTTCAGCTTGTCTGTTTCTGACTCTTGCTGTAGTGACCTTTCGGCCGTCGCCTCACGTCTTCCTTTTGTTTCCTGCAGCCTTTCATGTCCCCCCGGTACCCAGGTGGCCCCCGCCCCTCGCTCCGCATGCCAAATCAGGTAGTGTAGCCACGCCGAGTACAGCTCCCACCTTATTATGGGATGCGTAATGCGTGTCGTTGCAGTGCATGCTCACTGTATGGTACGATTCCTACCTGTTAGCTTAGCTGCTGCTACCCGAGTCTCTAAGCGTGTTTTTAGCATGAAGGTAGATGCTGCCGATGCCTAAAAGCCCGTCGCTCTGTAACACCCACCCTCCTCCTTCAGCCCCCAGTAGGAGTCCCAGGCTCTCAGCCGCTCCTCCCGAACAGCCTGGACCCCACCAGACCACAGGGTAAGCACCTCTTTTCCTTGCCTCCCTTTTTCTCAGACCAGTATTTGCCCCCCCCCGTATTGGCAATGTTGTGTGTGTGACTGCTCTCACCCTTTGACCTCACTTGTGTCCTGACTGTACTGTCTTCATTACCCCGCCCCCCCACCAGGACATCCGAACATGGGCGGCCCGATGCGAATGAACCCCCCCAGAGGCATGGGCAGCATGGGCCCACAGGTAGGCAAGCCTCTGCCTGGCCCCCGCACCCCCCGCCGCATGCCCGCCCCCAGTCAGGCACCTTAACCCAATCGCCGCGCTCCCAGACGGCCCGACAGCCAGCTTCCGTATTAACAAACTTCCTCGCTTTGCCTGCCATGTTTAATTTATGGATTATTATGATAAGGCTCCCCAGTCCTTTTTCATCAGGCTCTGCGTTCTCCGTGATGCTTTTTGTCAATTAAGAGCCTCCCCCCCCAGCAAGAGCGCAGTAGCTACTAAATGAGTCCATGCGCCGAGCCTCCCTGTGATTTAACCCCGTTTTGCTAACGCGGAAATATAAGTGTCTTGCAACATCTCCTGAATTGCTAGCGTGGCTAATTTTG
>JAODJU010000033.1:5164135-5175160 GCA_026776725.1 Gnathonemus echidnorhynchus
CACTCCACCCAGACTCGGCCCTGATGTCAGTCAGTGTTCTCACTCCACCCAGACTCGGCCCTGATGTCAGTCAGTGTTCTCACTCCACCCAGACTCGGCCCTGATGTCAGTCAGTGTTCTCACTCCACCCAGACTCGGCCCTGATGTCAGTCAGTGTACCACATTCATGTGTACTTAGTTATGATTTCCACATGACGATCTACATCCACACAGCACAGGCATAATAGTTTTGCATCTGCATCATTTGGAATTTTGTCATAAAAACTGCTGACGGGAGGGTAACCATTTAGCCTAAGGTAACGCAGTGGGTGATGCTGGCTGCAGATGTACGGTGGTCAGGTTGGCGAATCTGTAAAGTATTTTGGCATTAATGGCTCACATGTGACCCAAATTCATTTTTTCCTTCCCTACAGACTCAACGAATTCCAGTGAAAATATCTACACAATGATGAACCCCATTGGACCGGGGGGCAACAGACCCGGGGT
This sequence comes from Gnathonemus echidnorhynchus, assembly GCA_026776725.1. Lineage (NCBI taxonomy): Eukaryota > Metazoa > Chordata > Actinopteri > Osteoglossiformes > Mormyridae > Gnathonemus > Gnathonemus echidnorhynchus. The sequence goes on from JAODJU010000033.1 coordinate 5,164,622, forward strand.
AAGTTCCTGCTCATCTATGTGTCAGTATGACAGTTTTGTTGCTTGTTCAAATGTATTAAACCCCTTAAAGATCGACAGGCCCTCTGCTTAATTATGTTCCTACTTTGTTTTGTCGTACTAGGAACATACTCGGATATATAATCAGATTGATGGGCCCGGATTGTTCTCTCTAGGGACCCTGGGCAGTAACATTGGTCATGCTAATGTGCAGCTGCTGTGTCTGTGTTGCAGTTCCCCATGGGTCCCGGTCCTGATGGTCCGATGGGAGGTATGGGGGCCATGGAGCCTCATCACATGAATGGATCACTAGGTGAGCTATGGCATTAATATCACACCACCATCCACCACCCTCCCCCCCCCACGTGACACCTTGCCTGCCTTCACTGCACTAAGCTGTGCTTAACTGGTATTTCACCATGGATCAGTTGGTATAATATCGCCCTCTGCCAGTCAATGAGAATTCTGCAGTCATGGTTTTTTTTTTGTGCTGATTGGTCAGATTGTTGTGCGTCTTCCAGGAAATTTTCCTAGGCATTGACAGTGTTTTCAATTACTTAATCAGCTAATTAGTCAATTTCTTAAGCTGGTTACTCAATTCAATTAATTAGCATTGCCTTTTTTTTAGCTTCATTGGTGCGGAACCCCTTGATTAAATTATTAAATGACTTATTCATACAAGTCATTTGTACTTTCTATAATTAATTTCAGATTGTAATTTCTATAATTCATCTCCCTGTAATAATCTCTTATCTCTTAGGTTCTGGTGACATGGATGGGTTGCCAAAGGTAAGGAGGATCATTCCTTCCCCATCTGCTGTTCAGTCATTGATTAAAGCACCCGATAATTGAGAATAACATCTTGTTACTGCAGGTCTTTATTGAAATGCTGCGTGTTTTGTGATTGAGACATTCGGTGAAACCTTTGCTGAATTTTAGTTTTTATTTATCTTTCTACATGAACTGTCTAAGATGGGAAAACAAGCGGTGATGTCACATGGTTTCGGGAGTGTAATTCGGATCACTCTCAATTTGCAGAACTCTCCTAACAACATGGCAGGCATGAATAACCCCCCCGGGACCCCGAGAGACGATGGAGAGATGGCAGGCAACTTCTTAAACCCATTCCAAAGTGAAAGTGTGAGTGTCCCACCGTATCCACGCCGGCACCCCGTGGCCGCATAGCCAGGCGCTGGGGACAGTGTGGACCCCCTCTGCCCCCCCAGAGCCCACAGCTGAGGGACACTTCCCTCCGCACCAGCGCATGCGTCTCTTACAGCCCGATACGCCCCATTGGCTGCCGGCGTCTGTTTATCTGTGTATTATTCACGGTGACGTCCTGATCATAGAGGATTGTGTTGAGCAGCTGTCCGAAATCGCCATGGCAGCCCATGCATGTGTGAGGTAGCAGTGTCTGGTGTCTGGAGCCGGTTGCAGTTTAATAACCAATATCCACTCATCTCTTCCCCCTCCCCCCCCCATTTCTTTGCAGTATTCACCCAACATGACGATGAGTGTGTGATTTTTTTTTTATTTTTATCTTTTATTTTCTTTTATTTTTTTCCTGTTTATTATTTTATTTACCCCCACCCCCCACACACCTCACGACACCCACCTCCCCCAATATTGCTCCACCTCCCGTTATCCATCCCACCCCTTTCCCTGGCCTTGGACGCCATGCTGTGCCGCACAGCCCCCTGGGATGCCTCTGGAATGCAGGTCTCGTGTCAAGGCTGCCCATCCCAGCATGTGCAAAGTGGCTGGCGACATGGTGACATGGTGACATGGCGACAGGACGCCGTCGCAGACCCACAGGAAGACTCTCCTTTGGCCCCCCTCCTTTGCTTGCCTGGCTTCCTTACTGGCCCAGGACAGTGAGGGCGGAGGGAGTTCTTGCAGTGAGACACAGATCAGCATGAAGCTGGTGTGTCTCTCTTTATTTTCGTTTTATTATACTTTTTAAATGGTTTTGCACAGTAGCTGAGTGGCTAAGTTATGCTTTGCCATCCAGCTACTATGTACATTTAAAATGAAAATAGAACTTGTGTTACTTTAGACAAGACCGGCTGTCAATATTCAATGTGTGTATTTTATTGCTAATATTATTATTGTTATTGTTATAATGTTTATCATTAATGGTGTTACAATGGTTTAGTTCAATTTCTTGGATTTTTCTGTCAAGGGCACATTTTCAGCATCATCGGCAACCCAGCAAGCACATTCAGTCTGCACAACGACACTTCTGTTTACATGATTATGGTATATGTCCTGTGTCGTCCGCTCTGTTAAAGTCTCCATTTCGTACTTTGTCTACCCCCTCCCATCTGGAAAACACTGCAGTGAACATGAGAGAACAGTTACAGGCGAAATTATTGCAACATCATGTACCCAGTGTCCATACTCCATCCCACCGAGAGTGTTGATTTCTCTAGTTAAATCAAGTAGAATGCCCCCTTTTGATGCAGAACCACCCCCCATGTCTGAGAACTTCATTTTCATCCTGCAAGACACTGATCAGAAACCGTCCAATGCTCATTAAAGACCAGAAGAAAACCAAACAAACCTGTACGATTCACTAAAAAGCACTGAAAACCAAGCTTTTTTTTATAGTAATAATTATATACCAATAATTTGCGTAGAAGTTGAGCTTTCTCTCCACCAGCCTGCGTTTGTGTGTAAATGTGTGTAAATGTCTTTTGTGTTCAGTTGACCACTGCCAAGCTGATTGAATAGCTGCTGGTCTGCTCCCATATCACTGCAGAGTAAGGCGAGTTTGGCCTGTAACTTCTGCTGTATGTACGTACACCCAGACACATAGAGGCCCATCTTCAGCCACAGTGTGTTCTAGGGGGCCCTGTGTCTTTTCTGTTCAGAGGTCCGTGTTTCCTCTCTGCTGTATGTGTTCTTTCGCCGGACTGCCTGTTAGATAGGACAGATCCCCCACATCCTGGAGTCTGGGAATTGTCTGGTTCCTCGAAGCAGTCAGGTGCTCACCAGTGAGATGCAGAACAATCCATTCGAACCCAGTATCTTGTAGCATGGAAGGGAAGGAGCAGCTCCATCAAGTATCACTGTCTTTGCTTCACTGGATTCTGTAGTACGGTGTCTCCTAACCCGGTCCCCGGGGAGCCCCAGACAGCCCACATATTTGCTACTACCAGGAGCTGGGAGGGAGCAAAAATGTGGACCGGCTGGGGTTTCCCAAGGACTGGGTTGTGAAACGCTGCTTTAGCGCTTGCAGCTCCAGTCTGGATTGTTTTAGCTGGTGGGAATATTTGGTCTGAGGTGGATCATTATTTCTCATTTGCTTTTCCTGCTCCAGTTCTTGCAGGGAAGATACTGTCTGCAAAAACCTTATGTTCTTACTGGTCTGGTTTTCTATCTGTAATTTTCATCTTTGTCCTTTAAATATTGTATATTCACTCTCTACAAACGTGTGGTTTGTGCCGTCTCCATTCTCGTTGGAGATTAGGACGGTCCACACGCACACACGCCGCTCTTTAAGGGTCAGTGCTCTGTGACGCAGGCAATCGTGTGTGAGAAAACAGCCTCCATGTTCCGTTATCGTGGCAGCAGCCATCGCCAACAGGCCCGACGCACTTCTGCTTGCAGTCTTCCATCACACCACATCACAAGCCCACGAAATCACAGCCATGAAAGTGTGCTTTTCTGTATCAAGGCCCCCGCCATTCAATTCTAAAAATCTGGAGTTAATGTTCATCTTAGGTTCTTTTCTATTTATTTATTTATTGTTATTTTGCTTTTTTGATGTCAAATGGAGTGTCCTCACATTAATGCGGTGACTTGCGACTGTCCCTCAAAGGCTTCCTTGGTCGTTCCCTCCCTTTCTGAGACATGGCGGTGTACAGACAGTCTTTCAGCTCCTAGACGGCTCTGTCATTGGTAATACTACAATTCAAGTGCTTTGTTCCCATACTCAAGTGTTCATAACCGGTCTGTAATTTTTAGATTCCAAACTGATACAGTCTGCGTTATTGTCGTCACCCGTGTGGTACGTCTTGTGCCATCATGACCTCACTTCTGCCCAGAGGTGGAAATTTCAGGTCCAGAGAGTATAAATCTAGACCATGATTTTGTTTCAACCAACCAGCTGAATACTCTATGACAGTAACTCTTCATACTCAATTGGTTGGTTGAAACAAAATCCTGGTCTGGATTTTTACTTTCTGGACCTGAAATTTCCACCTCTGCTTCTGCCACAGTAATCCTGTGTAGTTTCAGATGTATGGTACCCGGGGACACAGGGTACTGTGATATGAAAATGAATGAGCCTGTTGTCATTTCTGCAGCCTCTGTGTTGTGATACTAAGGTGAAGAACGGCTTCAAATCAGCAATTAAGTGGGCCGTCATCTGGACAATGTGCTGTGCACCCCCAGCTCACTGCAGCGTCCCCCTGCAAGGCCTCTCAAACCCCCTCAGCCCCGCCCCCCACCCCATCCTTTTTAAAAATCTTTTCTCTTGTTCCTTTTTTTTTGTGTAAATACTGTATAATGCATTTTGATATCATTGACATGTTTTGATATGTCAGTCACTACCAATGACAATTTAGAAAACCTAAATGAGTATTAAAAAAAAAATACACCATGTTTTCATTTAAAGAGGCGATGTGCTTTAATTGAACTGTGCAGTGATCTTGATTGTAAACGACTCAGTGGAGAACTTAAATGACCATGGTATAATCTGGAATTAAAACTTGGATTTCTGCATTGGGTTTGTGTATCGGTTCAGGGTCGCGACAGAAGAGCTGGTGTGTGAGTGGTCGATGCTTTTAGGGCAGTGAGGTAAGCCTTCTTATGTGCTTTGTAATCCTAATGAGCTGTAGAGTGGAGAAATAGAGAATATGGCCGCTGCCTGACCGTGGCTTCTATCTGCATCTTCTTAATGCACTTTTATGACCCTGAATGGCGATCATGGCATTTGAAGAATGAAGCATCAGGAAATGAAATCAAATGAATAAAGGACATCGTCTCTTTAAAATCGCAAGGGACCACATATTGCTGTCTTTAATATGAAGGATTTTTATCTATTTAAAGTGAAACTTTAAAAAGGAAGAAAAGGACCTCATTTAAATAAAAATAAAAATTTAAAAAAAAAAAAAGGTCTAAACGTGGAGGGAGCTCAGTCGCCCCTGAAATAGTGCTGTACAGAATGATGCTCACCCAACTCTCCAGCCCCTTATGTATAACGATACAATGTTGGCCATTTCTGTATTTCTATTGTGATGATGTATAATACTGTAACATTAGCAAGAATTTTTGAGGCGTGGGGGAAGGGGTCAAAGGGAGGGGGTTTAACGGATCGTCCTGTACTGTTCATTGTCCTTTCAGACGACACGGCAGTATTCGATATGAAGCAGTCTGTCTCTTGGGTTTGCTTTGTATTTCATGGTAGGTTAGTTGAGATCTTTGTCTTAGGGAATTAGGTGTCTTGTGTAGTTAATAAAGTTGTTCCTTGTATGTTTCTTTATATTGTAAAGTTTCTTTAGACTGAAAAAAAAAGTTGCTTATCGAGAAAGATGAAAAATCTGCATCAATAATAAATGTACCTTGATTTTTCCCTTGAGTCAGTGCTTTTTTCTTTTTCCTGTCAGTCAGCGGGAAGCAAGGTCCTCCGCTGAACACAGACTATACACCTTGGTCCTCCTCTGAACACAGACTATACACCAAGGTCCTCCGTTGAACACAGACTATACACCTTGGTCCTCCTCTGAACACAGACTATACACCAAGGTCCTCCTCTGAACACAGACCATACACCAAGGTCCTCCTCTGAACACAGACTATACACCAAGGTCCTCCTCTGAACACAGACTATACACCTTGGTCCTCCGCTGAACACAGACTATACGCCTTGGTCCTCCGTTGAACACAGACTATACACCTTGGTCCTCCTCTGAACACAGACTATACACCTTTGCTAAAAATCTGTTGCATTTACAGGGTGGTTTCCTATTAGCCTCGATTTATTTGCTTAAGGCACATGTCCACACACCTCTAAAGTTTCATTAGTGGATTTAAGTTCTAAGTTTATTAGCGTGATTAACACCCCAAAGCTTTCTCTATATGGCCTGTAGATCCATTATAGTTTCATATTCCATAAAACAATGAGTCAAAACATCTAGGAAAGAGAGAAATTTACAAACGAGAGGAGACCGTTTAGCCCTGTCAGGCTCATTTGGGGAGAATTTAGCTCCTAGCTCAGAGCTGTTAAAATCTTCTCTAGCTATGTAAAGTAGTGCTTTCTCAAATTCAGTTTAAAATGTCCTCCTGCTAATTTCCACCTATGGCCACGAGTTCCTGCATCTGAACTAATATTGAAGCAACTATTTAGTTGGACAGCATGCAGACCTGTAAGGAATGTGGCATGTCTTTGGTTTTTTAGGTGGTTTTATTTGTGGTGTGTTACTTTGCTGGTTAAACTCAGCAGGTCATTTTTACCCTGAAGTCCAAAGTATGTAGATTAGTAGCAAGTCTTGTATAATAATAATAAAAAAAAAAAAAATCCCAAAACATGTCTCTGAGCAAAATGTTATTGTTCGAGGCATGACCTTTATTTTCTGGTGGAATCTGAAAAAACATTTTGAATTTCTCATGTGCCTATTAATGGGTCCATCTTCACCTGTAATGGGATGATCGTTCTCGCCTGTGGATAACCTCTTTCTTCTGACATGGCCCTGTTCACACGTGCTGCCTTAAAAAGCATTTGTGAGGTTTCTCCTCTGGAGATTTCTGCTCTCTCTACATAGCAGAAGCATTAATCAAGCTGGTGAAGGTGCCTTCTGCCTGCCTGAGAGGCACTGCGGTCACATGACCCTGTGTCACTGCAGACAAGCTGAGTGACCAAGGAGAGCAGATGCGTCCCTTTGTGTGGTGTGAGGCAGCACCCCTTAAGGAGTAAGTGGTTATAGCTTAGCTGCGTCTCTGCATAAAAGGCATTTCAAAAAGGTTCCATTTGCACCCTTTATAAGCTGGCAATTCTGCAGGGTTGCCAACTCTCACGCATCTGGCGTGACACTGACACTCTGATTCTCACGCTCATGCAAGAAATCTTACGGCAAATCAATATGATTCCGTTATTAACCAAAAAATTAGCTACAGCAAAAGCATCGGAGCGGTTTGCATACTATTTACGAGGTAATGAAACTGTTACATACATGTAAATGAGTGTGCAGACTTGTCTCGAATTGAAAATCTTACACCAGCCAGCTGACCGAAGTTGGTGACCCTGCTTCTGACAATTATACTACTTCAGTATTTTTAGTAAATGCTTAGTAGTGCTATAGTAAAGTTATCAAACTATAAGAGACTAAGAACTAAACGTTTTTTTAACTTCTCACCCTGATAATAGGACTGTCTCTGCTTCCTTGTGGAGGCATATAGGAGGATGTTGGGCAAGGTTTAATTGATACTTACAGGACAGGAGTGACGGCAATTTTGTCGCTTGAATCTGATCTTCAAGGCCACATGCTGGCAAAGGATAATGGTGAGAGGGAGGAGCAGCTGCTTGTCAAGGATGATACCAGGCGATGTGCTATTCAGAGCCCGCAAATCAACTGGTGCTAGAGAATGTTCTGGAAGCTCAGCAACTTGGGCCTGGTGAAATATTGCAGTCTTTTAGGATTGACTTATTAAATATTTACACGAAGACTGTTTTGTTATGGGATCAGCAGTTTGCCAGTTGCAACAAACCAATGCACGATGCCTTTTTCTCAGGATTCCTTATTAAACAAGATCCTCTCCAGCTTTTAAAGGAGATCACTTATCACTGGCAGCCGTGTTGGTGCAAGTTGTGAATATTTTTAAAACGAGTAGCGGATAGAAAACTAGACTCATCTCCCTCTCTACACAAGATGAAAAGGAGCTGTGAAATTACTGGTTTATATCTGGGAAAGATTACTATCTGTGATGAAAAGCTATATCTGTATGAAAGCTATGCGTGGAGAAGTCATTAACAAATTTAACTTGTGATGCTGCCTGTTCAAGTCTCTAAGTATCCTCATCCTTGTAATATGGATAATGAGCCTTAAAAATAGGTTCGGTGAGTGTTTATGATACAGTGCGCATGTCAGATGGTGAGATGCAGAGCACCTTAAGTGGAACTGAAAGAAATGCACGTTGTTTTTTTTTTCCTAAGTTCTTGAGGAGCTGAGATGGAAGCAGTGTTCCGGAAGAGGGACCTGGCACGCCACCAAGCACGCATGGGTGTGAGAAGATAGAACGTTGATCTGCATCTAAAGTGAGGATGCTGCAGCATAGTATTGGCACCCAGCGCCAGTACCATAAAATAATGTTCCGTGCCCAACTGAAGGCCCAAAAACAGGGCATGGACTCCCGAATGCGCTTCCTGCCACGATTATTATGTGGGCAGTGGTGGCTTGATGGTTAGGGAAGCGCACTTGTAATTGAAAGGTTGCTGGTTCAAATCCCCAACCAGCAAGGCACCACTGAGGTACCCTGAGCAAAGTCCTGCTCCCCAGATGCTGAATCAGCTGCCCTCTGCTATATCCCGATGTCACATATGGGTTAAATGCAAAGGACACATTTCATTGTTGTGTGCTGTGGTGTGTCAACAATGATCACTAAATTCTATTGGTTTCTATAGAAATTACAGATTGCCTAGGAAATTACATGTTGACTGAAGGACCATTGAATCTTTTATTGCTGCCAGTTAGAGACATAATCTACAGGCCTCAGACAGGTTGTTACAGAGCGGAAATGCAGCAAACAGCATACATATCTTCATTTTTCCATGTATTTAAATTGCTGATGTTCATGGTGTTAGCTGAGCTACATGCATTTATTAAGGGTAAATGATTTAATAAATTATTGCATTTCTTTTTTGATCAAAAGTATGTGTTGTTTGCTGGTTTAATGTATTCCAAAACTGAATAGTATATATCAACTGTCTCTGTATGTTTTCACATGGACTTATAGAGTCAGTCGGGTTTTCTTTTTATGTCACACAGAAAGGGCAAAAACAAAGCCTACAGCTATGGATGAAAAGACAAACACCCAGAAATATAGGATAAGATGAAAAGTTCATCATCCAGCAACACAGCAACAAATACAACAAAGGATGATGTAAGTAAAAGAGCATTAAATACGTAAAAGGAGGATCAGACATAAACAAATAATGACAATAAGCATAAAGATGTTAATTTAAAGAATAAATAAAACAAATTGCCCAAAACAGTGTATCACTATGGTAAATACAGTGCAAAAGCCAGTTGGTAAATGGAGCAAATACATTATATTAAAAACCCAATTAAGAGTGGGACCCTATAGGAGGCTTCAATCCTTTGTGTCATAAAAGTCCCCTGAACTGTGTGTTGTGGGATATTGGATCATTATTCATGAAGACTAGGTTCCACTCCGAGGAACCTGCCTCTCATTCTTCGCTCCAGACTTCCCCAAAAACGTTCAATTATGTTTAGATACGGTGATTGTGGAGCTAATGGAAGCCACTTGACTTCATTCTGGTGTTTGTGAAACTTCGTTTAGCACTGTGTATGGAGGCATAATCTTTGCCGATGAGAACATTGTGGGAAAACAGTGTTTGCATCACAGGAATAAGCAGGGCCTGTAAAATGACCATGCATTATATGCCCATACAGAAGAACCACTGGATGTGATTATTCCGACAAGACCGTAAGTCATATCAACAAATATTATGGGGTGAAGGCATTCCATAGATTTCTCAATTTAAACCTCTCTAGATAAATAAAGGAGGATGAACAAGAACTCATTAGTTTAAGTTTTGATTTGTAACTTCTGATCCTCTTTGCTGGTGCAATTTGTCTCTTCCTTGGCATATCCTGCCATTATTTTTAAATGTTCTTCTTTATGTATTAAATAATCATGCAATTTTGTGATTGGTGAACCTGACGCATGCTGATAATTGGCATTCTTTATCATATGCTGCACCGTTGCAGCTGCATCTATAATTGTGATTTGATTACTTCAAAGTTAAAATCATTTTCATGTGGCATTTACATTATTTTGTGTAATGCTTACAGATTCATTTTATGTTTTCTCATCTAATTCCATGGTTGTAGAATAAGCAACCCTCAACTACCTCTTCCAACCACTGACTCACTGTCATTGGCCATCCCTTGGTGATGGTATCTAGGCAACACTGGATGCCCTTGTAGTAGGAACCTAGTACCCATGATGTTTTGCTTTGAATAGTTCTTTTGTTAGCTTCTAGTATTGCAATGTATTAAATATCTTTTGCTCCAGTGTTAACTTGCACTCAGTACTAGTCTCTCATTGAAAGCTCAGCCTATTTGAACTTATACCTAAGTTGGCTCCTTAATAACTGTATGTTTGCATTACTGTACATCGTTTTCAACAAATTAAGTGTTTGCTAAATAAAAAATGTATAAATGTAATTGAACTGTATGGAGAAACTCCATAGTATTAAATATGGCCTAATTATAGACCTTGACTGATTATCTGTCCAGTTTATGCAACAGACGTGGAAGCTTGAGACTGTAGACAATCTAAAAACTGCAAACTCTG
>JAODJU010000033.1:5181182-5200299 GCA_026776725.1 Gnathonemus echidnorhynchus
ACCTGTCAGTCAGGTGTGAAGCCTCTGACCAATCAGAATCAGTAATTATTAAACAACTACCTGGGAGAACTGAAAACGCGGCCTGGATTTGGAATCGAGGTCCAGAGTTGAAGAACCCTGCCCTAGTGCATGATCAGAAGCTGTGGGAATGACACTGGCAGTATCAGGGTGGGGTGGACATTGGACCCGCTTTATTACCCAGTGCCTGAATATTGCCCATCGATTGGGCAGACTCAACTTTTTATGTCTTGCTTGCAGTTGTAGTAGCAATATGAAACGGCTATGTAAAGCGGATAGGTGCGTGGCGGCTTGCAGTTTTGCATGATGTCCACCAGGTGGTGTCGGGTGGTTTATTTGGAAAGCTTCGACAGGCCACGTGAAGCGCGCACTCATCATTTCGGCAGATCTAGTTTCTTGTTGTTACTGAAAATAGGATGTTCCCCCAGCACACTGACCATATCTGAAACCTTGAAAACCGTATTGCTTATGCAAGCAATGGGATGAGGTTCCCAGTGCAGACCACCTCGTGAATTTCTCAGCAAACTGTAACATTACATCTGGCTGCTCTGCAATGGTTGCTTTCATCCAGAATGGTATAGGGGAAGCAGATAATCCTTTTCATGTCTGTGGATGCGAAGTGCAGCACTTCATAGCTTTCAGTGCAGAGAACAATGAATCTGCTTGTATTACCAGTGTGTCTGCATCTACCCTGTGCACAATAATAGCAAAATCCAATTTAGGGACGAGAGCTCCAGGGCCCATGTGTGACTGGAGTTGGTTACGTAATTGGAGCATTGCTTTTTATTTCTCGGTGCACTATTACTAGCTGTGTGCTGTGCTGCCGTGCAGTCGAATCCTGGGCTGGCCACGCACGGGAGTGAACGCCTGACTCTAAATAGCAGGTGGCAGTTATATAATTGCTGTTATTTCATAAAGTCAACTCCCAGTTTGCACCCACATTGGCATTATTCCCACTGCAAACATTCTGCTATGCAAGATGAGATGGCATGACCTCAGTATGTGATACACAGAACAAAATTTTATACCCGACGGCACCTAGTACGTCGTTTCGGAACGACCGGTTCATGTTCTTTTTTAGAACTGAGAATCTGTTTCTGTGTGGACTGCTGAGACCATCATGGTGGAGCACATTGACTGATCCTGCGTATTTGAAATGGAGAAGTTGCTGGATTTGCGTCATTAAAAAAAAGTGCACGGGCCTGTTAGATGGACTGGGAAGTTCTCACTCGTGGCCATCTTGCACGCAGACCATACATGCAGAGCTCTCTAAGCTGGTGAAGAAGCACTCGGAACAGAGGGACATCGAACAGGCCATGTACAAGAAAATGCTTGGCAACCCCTCGTCAAGTACCTTGCAGAAACATAAGGCCAAGTCTTCATGGGTGAGAAGGCCGCACACTGATATCGGCCTTATAGCCAACTTAAAAGCATTAACAAGCTAAGTCAACATTTTTACAGTGTGCAGCTTTAATAAGGCTGTTCTGAGTAGTGTGTGATGGTTTAGTATTCACTGCATAATCTTCTCTCTCTCGCTTCAGAGTTTCAGCTGGAAGTGGCTGTTTGGTGCCACTGCCGTTGCCATCGGAGGAGTGGCGTTGTCAGTAGTTATTGCTGCTAGAAACTAAGTGGGACCAAGGTCACGGTGGGTTTTGCACCCCCCCCCCCCTCCCCCGATGCCATGTTGCGCACAGAGTAGTTTGACCAGTGGCTCAGCTTTCAGTACCTAGTTAGACAGAAAACAGTCTCTGATGGTACTCACGTACTCTAGCTGTATCCTAAAGATGCCACACTTGGAAGTTCTGACATTCTTCAATTTTCAAACCTCCTCATTTTACATTGTGGAAAAAAATGTGTGTGGGGTTTTTTTTTTTTGTATTATAGCGATATTGGAGAGAGGGTTCCGGATGTTCTAAGATTTTTATAATTGTTTTCCCAAGTATTTTGATTTTAACGAAAGGACCAGTTCTGTATTGTTAATCTAAAATGTAATTGATTATTTTGTATGATTTTTTAATTTTTTTTTATTTTGTTCTTCAAGACCTTGCTAGAGTCAAGGAGTGATTGTTAATGACATTCTGAGCATACAAAAATCTTGTCTTGCTGTTGCTGCCTAGTAATATTACATGAATTCCACCAATATTAGGCCAAACATTATTTAATACTATCTCACTAGAAAATATACTCTGATCGACATAAAGACATCCAGTCTTGTACAGCATTTGAAAATATCTGTCTAGTGCTGTCACTGGAGTACATTGGACCACTGTCTTTCTGGAAGGCGCATGTCCTTGGTTATTTAAACTTCTTAAAAGATGTTCATTTTGTTACCTGAATTACACACTGTAAGCTTTGAGACAGAAAAGACTGGTGACCCTTGCAAGTTGCAGGCAGGATGAAACTCATAAGAGCATGTTTCTCTACTTTCAAATGGTGATAGATGGACACACCTTGGAATGCAAACGGTCCATTCATTCTGATTTTTAGCCCTCAGCAAGTGAACTTCCATAGAAATTGAATCATTTGTGAGGGGGAAAAACTTATCAGTCATTGTGTCGATCAGCAAAGAGCGGGATATTCCTAAAACTTTTATGCCGTCATTAGACGTTCGAGTAACCAGTGGGTTTTTCTTTCAGTGAACATGCTTAACACCTACTGCTGCACAGAGCAGAAGATGGAATACCAGCATGTTATTTTCAGGCATCTTCTGAATTAAATTGATACAGTTGGAGGTAAAATGCATTCTTTTCTCTCACCAGCCATGCTTGGAAAACACTGTTATGCTATCAATGGGAAACGTGAGATGGAGTGATTTTAAAAATACACTGATTTTGATCTATTGAGTCTATTGAGAGAGACACTATTCATGATACTTTCTTCTTTTACATGACATGAATTGACGGAGTCAGCCATGTTTGTTAAAGCCATGTTCCTTCCTTTGCATCTTGTCTTGTTTTTAATGTATATGACCACTATAAATAAATATATTGTTTGTTCAACATTTTGGTCTTTTTTTTTTAGTATGTTTTTTCTCTCAGCAGTGATCAAGTGGAGCCTTGGAATCAGTTCCATAGTAACACTTTGTTGTGATTAATTTCAGTCTTTCAGTTTAATATACATTCTCTCGATTAATCCTCTTCGTGCCGAAAGACGCATAAGGCTGTACATTCTCTAGTATTCCTTAAAATATTTCATACATTTCCCAGACATGATGAAATGAGTTGCTACTGTCCTTTGCTCAACTATGCAATTTTCACACCTCTGTGGTTCGTGGAGAATGAGATGTACAGGTCTGTCATTCATGGGGCTGAACACAGGAAATGTGAAATATTAACAGGCACAATATACTTAAATCATCCTTACTAACTCTATCCCTTATCAAACAATATGGTATGTATACATGTACATTTCTTTCTATTGAATTTTTGTCTGTTTGAATGGTCAGAACTGTTAGAGTATGAATTCTAGTAGTTCACATGCACAAATGGCAAGTCTTGTGGACTGGGTCAGGGGCAACGTTTCTAGTCTATTCCTGCAAGCAAATTTTTACTTTTGACGATAATTTGCTAATATTTAAAGTTGTGTTATAACAATGGATGTTTTAAGCCTTCAAAGATGACATGAATATAGAAAGAGAGCAATTAGATAGAAATGCAAAGGCAGAGAATAAGTGAGCATCGTGTAGGCTTGCTATCGTGGGTGGCACGGTGACAGGATTCTTGAATGTTTTGCACATGACAGCAATGTTCCTTCTAAGGAATCTAGTGTCTGTTTGACGGTATACTTAAAGAGGACAATTTAAAATTTTTCCTTTTCTGTATATGCTTTCCCGACCAATATTTTTGAATTATGGAACGACCTTAAGTTTTTTTTTTCTTACAAATACCTTGTTTTATTTTTGTCAGTTAGCATTATATTAAATCGGTGCAGTATAATGTGGATTAATATAAAGCAATGTATATGACTTTTCTATTCTTTAATCAAAATGCCAAAACGGATGGCTTCTGAAAAGATCGTCGCGATATGCTTCTTAACCGGACAGCCGTATGGAGCTGTCATACATTGACGCTTTTCTGACGCAAGTCACTGGCCTCATGTTTTCCCCCCCCATCCTCCGCATTTTCCCAGAGACCGGAGGTGAAACAACTAAGGAGGAGCCTTCTCATATTTCACCCTAGGTTATTAATAATTAGTGACACCATCACCATCCCGGCCGAAAGCGACTGCGAAAGAGAGGATAAATGACGCTCTTCCTAGCAATCGCGAGGAATGCAGTTACTGACATCCGACCCACGGCAACCTGCGCGCGCATCACGCACTCATGCATATTCATGAAGGGGGCGCGGGGATGTGATGCCTCTGCTGATTAATAGAATTTCTGGCCAATTTCATGCCGCTAAGCCACACCCACCTCGTCATGTGTCCAGCTCGAGACTTATGAATATTCACTGAATTCTAAAGAGGGGTTTCGCGTTTGCTGCGGGGACGCGCGAGCGATGTGGAAATGGTAGCAAGATGGCGGCCCTGAAGGAGGAGCAGTGTTACGGACTGTCCTGTGGAAGAGTGAGCAATGGCAGCAACGTATCTGTCTTTCACGTTAAGCTTACTGACAGCGCTTTAAAAGCGTTCGAAGGCTATCAGAGCAGTAAGGTAAGGGGGGATTCAGGGGTGTCGCCGTCCTAAACTTTGCCGTTACACTTGTAGCTGGCTACGGCAGGTTATCAGTGGATGCTGTTCTGCCAAGGCTGGCTTGTCATGGCACACTGTTTGCACTTTGGTAGCGCGCCAGCTGTCTCGCTTTATATGACTGTGCATTCGGTGGCACGTTGCGGTACATTACGTGATCACCGTGGGTTTTAAAACCTCCAGGAATTTCCTTGTTGTTAATCCTTATCTGGTCTGTTATTGCTTGTTAAATCGCTATCATGTGAGCCCCTGGATGAGGGCTAGCTAGCTGGCTAACTGTTTAGCTAGACAAATCTTTAGAGAGGGGGGGGGGATGACTCAAACAAAATGAAACGGGTTGTCAGCTGTTTGTATAGATAACATTTCCAAGCGCATTTCTTCCCCCCGTTATCCCTGTGTAAAAATGTAATATTGCAAGAATTCTTTCGTGTTAATATGTTGCTAGCAATGAACAGCTACCTTCATTTTCACAACCAGCGACTAACTAGTTTTACTTAGTTGCTTAGCTTCCTGGCCAGATAGGTTAGTTAAATACTTCTAAGTAAGTTTAAGAATATAATATGCCTTTCGCTGGTTCCCTGTATGTGGTTTTTTCAGGTTTACATTGGCAGCCGAGCAGTGTGTGTGGTTGTAGCACAAGCAGACGTACTTTTCGTTAACTCTTCCCATTCAGACCAGAAACGTTAGCGAGCTGCCTGCTCGTGGCCGTCTGGCGAGCGCACGCGCTACTTCGGCCGCGAGCCTGTTTTTTTTTTGTGCCCCATTCAAGTCCCGAAAAGATAACGAGAGATGCTTCTTTACTGGGGCACGTTTATAAAGCGCGTAACGCTTCCCGTGTACTTTCTGTCGCTTCTTACAGGCAGGGGTAGTCGAATAATCCAGCGTCAATGCGGTTGACAGAAAAAAGCAACAAGTTGGCAACCAAGATATTTAATCTTTTTTTCCCTCCCCCTCCCTTCTTATCCCAGCGATTGCGTCGGTCGTGTCGTAATGCGCGCATCGCATGAGTCGCCAGCTATTATGAGTCACTTTTACTGAGCTGGACCGATTGTGATTTCTGGTTGACCCGTACTGAAGGCTTTCTGTGGCACTTTAATTCTTTGTGCGAAAAGTTACAGTTTAAATTGTTACGCCTGGCTAATCCCACATATATTTCTTTTCAGTGGGTAAAGTCCTCTTCTCTTTGAAGATGATTCGTTTTTGTATGTTTGGTCTCTGAAACTGTATTCTACATTTGCCGGTCGTACAACACGACTTTTTATGAAATGGTATTATGTCATCATTTTCAGCCGGCCTAATTTTTATCTAGATATACGTGGTTCACTGAATACGTGTACTTCGGTGATTTGTATTTTTTAACAATCTTGGATTGGCATTGATGTATGCGGTCATACATGTCAGATTTTAAGGTTTAATCATAAAACTAACTTTGGTATTATGTTACAGTAGCTGTCTTACAGCAGATTTTTTAGGAGTGTGGAATATTTTTTGAGTGCTGACTTGGTAAAAGGGTTTTGCATGCATTGCCTGGCCTTAAGTTCCCAACGGGAAGCACAAAGCAGTAGAAAATTGGATAGTCTATTGAAGTCTTGAGCCAGAAACGTATCACAAATTTTGCTGGATGTTTTTGAAACACATCAACACATTTTTGCAGCGTGCGATTCAAACACATGGAACACGTTATTTCTCATTTTTTTGTGCCTGTTACATTGTCTTGCTTGTCTCCTGGAGATGTACATTAAAGAAAATGCATATGAAATGATCTTGTTGCTGGCATTTTAATGGATTATATTCCAAACATTAAAAACCCATCGTTGTGTTTAGAAATAATTAGTTTTGATGTTTTTTTAAGTTACGTGAAGCTTTAGCAGTCCGCTGGCTCCAGCCCACAGTGCTTCACTCTGCTTAGTTTGCTTAAAATGTAATAAGAGCTACATACTGCTGAAAGGCTCACGAGCAAGGAATTTGCTACCAGTCCGGAAAAGTGACTTGCACCAGATATGAATTTTGCAGCGAAGGTCTGCCCCTCCAGTTAGCATGTTCTGAGAGGATTCAGACAATTGTGGTTTTTAATTGTAACTGATTTATCCCAGCTTTGTATGCAAGGCTACAAACCCAGGGTGTATTCTTTTAGCTTTCACAACATTGTTTGTGTCTATATACACACGACAATAATAACTGATTGCATGGTGTGATCGTTTGGAAGATAAACTGTCTTCCTCAATACCATGTTATTTTAAAACCTTTTCCTTAGTTATTAGACCTTCAATTCTTTAGTTTGTCCTTTTTGGGTCGTCTTCTTTCTGGCAGCCCAGAATCGCAAGCCAGTTATGCACATTGACTTTCTAATGCAGACTGTCCAATGTAGAGCATGTGTAGTGTATTGAAGTAACAGGTGAATTGTGCATGTTGCAGAATGCAACGTTAGACACTGGACACGCCGAAGATTCAAGTTCAATGTTCGGATGCTGCGAAGTAGATAAGACAATTTTAAAATGACTTGTGTGATACTAGCTGTCCTCTGCCAAGCAGTAATGCGAGCTGCTGAGACGATTAAAAGCCAGGCTAAGGATGAGGGTTGTGTTCCAGCCTGCTGGTGCTGGCTGAGTGGGGGTGGGGTGGTGGGGGCGGTCCATGTACTTTGGCTAAACTACTCAAGAAGTCTTCAGTCACCTCTGTTCTAGGTTCGTTGCACGTGAAAGTTTGCCTGTAGTTGTACAGGCAATGTGGCAATGTGACCACCAGTAGTCACCCAGTATTCATTTAAAATGTTAGTGAAAGGAAATGGGAGTAAATGATATTCATAAATGCTGAATGTGCTGTGTTACAGCGATCTGCCTGTGTCTTCTCAAAACGAAGGCCACATTCTTTCCTGCTGAACCCTCACAGTATTTCGGATGTACAGGTTAATTTTTCCTGCTCATTCATAACTTGAGTCTTTCAGTACTGTTGTATTTGAACCCAGAGAGCAATATGCTGGTGGTTTGGCTTTTGTGTGATCAAACTTCTCCAAGAGAACAACTTGCAGGATTACTCTAGGGACCATGCATACAGAATGAAAGGGTCCCTATGTTGAATGTACAAGCATGCACCCTCCTAAATATAGCTCATTTAATGCAGTCTTGGTCCTGTGCTGTGCTCCACACATGGAAGGAGAGAGAGGCGGGGAATATTGTGTAATGCGTTTGAGGTATTTAAAAATTTAGCACACTGTGGTGCTCTTGTATGCTTGTTCCTCCCCCTTTTGCTCAAAGTTGAGATAAATGTGTGACAAATTTGCACCACTGCATGTGCTTTTATTTATAGAGCTATAATGAATTTTGAAATATTTGTGTTTCGGGTGGACCTGTGGTGGCAGGTGGATAAATAAACAAATGGGTTCTTACAGCCTAAATTATAGGCTGCAGTGTCATGAAAGGAAGCTCCATGATTGTCTAATGCACTATTAAATTTGTACTGTTGCATTTCATGGTTGTGGTTTTTGGCAGCGTCTCGTCATTGATGCAGCGTTGTTTTCTTTGACCAGAACCGAACAAAAACTTTGGAACCTACAGAATACGGTGAGGTTGATTCAATTTGATGCACTCTTTTGTATTGATATTGCAACATCACGATTAAAAAAAATCACTTTCTTTGCCACAGGCAAAGAATTTTATGGCTGATATGATTGCTTGGTGGTATAGTGCTGTCAATAATGTAATGTGGTGGCATGTTTTTAGTCATCTATTTTTCAACTACCTATCCAGTACAGGGTTGCAGGGAGCCTCATCGGGGTAGCACAGGGCTCAAGGCAGGGGAAAATCCTGAATGGGATGCGGTCCTTTACAGTGCACACACTTGATGCTGCGTAACTTTACGCAAAACCTACTCTGTCTCCTACCTTTTGTACTCATTTCGATTCGATTCAATTACGCGAAATAGATTTTGTGAATGGTGCAGTTCCTCAGTCGAGGTTTGACCATTTGTTTTATCTGTCTGGTATTTACTGTGCGACAGGAAGTAGCACCATGTAGTAGGGACAAAGTATGTGATTGTTTGCCTATTTGGTAGTGAGGCCGACAAAGATGTTCAAGTGACATTTGCATGACACAAGTGCAATTGCCTCCAACTGGCATGTGTGTTGGCTAGCTGCTAACTGTTGCCAGCACCTTGCTGTGCAAGGCCTTCAAGTTAACTATTCAGATTGCTATATTACTGGCAGTATTTTCAGAAGTTCTTATGTAGTAACAATTGGTAACGATTTTGTTGTACTTAAGTTGATGCAAATGTAGTACAGTTAGGGATGCACCAATCCCACTTTTGTAGTTCCAATAAAGACATTGTACGCCTCACAGTTTGTAAAAGACTGGGATGATTCTTTTATGCATAAGGCAATATCAGGCTTGATTTATACATCGTTTTCCTAACTTAAATTCCTAAAATTTTCCTAAAATTCTAACTTTTTTGGTAATTTAGTTCCACAGGGCTGGAGTGATTACCTGGAAATATTTAGGACTTACCTAACTGGGGATTCATGAATTTTGTAGAGTCTCTGGAATGAATCCTCTTTAAATGATATTCCGTTTGCGAGAGAGAAGTGTTTTTTTGTCAGAGGAGTCCTATTCGGCGACTGGCTTGTGCTGATCCCTCAGTAAAGCGGCTTGGGGACTACAAACATGGTGCCATTTAGGAATCAAAAATTCTTTGTAAACATTTAGTGCAAATAGGAATTTAAATTTCAATCTAAAATAAAATAGCAACTGAAACTGAGAATTATAGCTACACCTTGGTTCCAAGTGTTCCTATCAGGTGGTGGAAGCTATCATTTTCAACAACTGTCAGGGGTTGCCCTTGCAGAATAATGGATTTGAGATCCTTTTCTGTTATTTTTGTTGCTTTCACACTATTACTGGGAAGTTTCTCACATCTTTGCAATTCATCAAGTTAACAGCTTCTTCGAATCCTCTTCTTTTTTTTTTTTATTAGGTTGGATTAATCATTTTCCTTGGTCATTGTAGGGGTGCTTGAGTTAAGTTAGTTGTGTAATAATTTGGAGTGGTTCTGCCGCCCCTAGAAACACTGGCTTTGCAGACATTTGAAGCAGCCATAGAACTTGTTAGCGTAGTAACTTCAAGCGTGAAGTATATAAAAATTACAAATGTTTTTTTTTAGCTTCCACTATGATACGTTGACGCTCCTTCTAGCAAAATGTACATGCCTACCAGTGCACTACTGACACGAGGTGTTGCATGTATGTGTACGTAAACACAGAATAACGTAGAACTTTAATTTGAATAAATTGGTCCCATAGATCAGTCCCATGATCCCCGATACATGATTTGAGTCGGAATATGACCTTCCATATTGGATCAGTGTATCCCTAATTACAGTATTAAACCACTGTTTCAGTGTTTTATGTTGAATTATCATATCCCTCTTTAGAATGAACTTTTTTTTTGTCCTTTAAGGTTCCTTGTTATCTTATTCAAGTGTTCTGAGGATGTATTTAATAATGCAGCTGCCCTTATATTCTGACAATGTTGCGTGAATTTCTAAAACATGACGTGTAAGTTTTAAAACCTTGGTGGGGCTTCTTTAATCCGCTGTCATGATGCTGGTTCAGGGCTTCTTTCTATTATTTTTCTGCAATGCCATTTTTTATTGGGTGCCAAAAGTTCTGCTTGAGTGTGGCTCAAATCACTGTTCAGCATTTGTTAGCAGCCCCCTTTCATTGTACTATTCCATCTCAGAAATGCTCAGATCACGCCATTACCATTTACAATGTCATTGATTGTATCGCAAGTTTTGTGCCATGAATGTTAATCGCCATGGGCGTTTTCTGCAAAAACTTTACTTCCGTTCTGGTGGCTGCTCAAAAGTGTAACATGGCAAAAACTGTCTTGTCCTGTCAGCCTTTTTCAAATGAATCATTTAGCTAGTCCTTCTCAGTTTGCGATGTCACCTTATTTTGGCTCCTGCAGCCATTCTTTTGGACTCTGTGAACCCTGCAAACTGCCTCTTCAGTGATCTTTGAATCTGGAATTGATCTGTGTGGCTTTCAATCCTGTTCCACCTCCTGTGGTCACAGAAAAAAGGACGATTTCCCCGTGGAATCTAGTTTTAACTGCTAAACTGGCAAAATTATGGATTTGGTAGTTGTTTTTTAACATTTGTGAATTTAAAACTATTTTTCAGCTACATACATTATTTCATACAAATTCTCAGTTACAGCTGAAATTTCTGTTTTGTGTAAATGCTCATTGCACTTAATCTTTCTAGGATGCTATGATCCTGAGACTTAGGTTCTTTAACAATTATGGAATGCATTTGTCTTCCCCTCAGTAATTGAGGTTTAACATCTGGTATCACCATTAATATCCAAGAGTTTCATAGGTAACTAGCAGCCATTTTTTAAAATTATACATGAAACTGTCCTACTGGTTTCTTGCTTTTAAATAGAAATGGATTGACCAGGGACAGCCAGGGTTAAGCTCTTCATATTACATTTTTGTGAAATTCTCATCCAACTACTTCTGATAAAGCTTTGTGTAAATGTTTCATTTACTCCTCTGTTTTTCTGTGTATATGATTTGGCGTGTGTGTCAGATTATGGTACAAGTTTACTTTTAAAAATGCGCTTCATAATTGAACTGTACTAAAAAGCAACTTTAAATCTTGAAAATATTCCTCTGATAATGTGCTTTGTTGCAAGGGAGACCAAGATCACTGAATTTCAGATGTTGCATGACACATTCTGACACCTTCTTTTGTGTGTGTTTAATTTATTTATATATAATATTATAGCTCAGTTGATTTGACAAAGGAATCCTTTCCTATTGACTTTTGTATGTGCATCATTTGTGGTCTTGTACATTACAGTGCTTTGTAAAACCAGTGGAAACTGTACAAGAGAAATCCAGAGGTTTAAAGGGTTAATCGTAAAATGAGCCTTGCTTTGTAACTGAAAAGCTTTGCATGACGGTGCTAATCATAGGCTTGGCAGTGAGCTGTGCCTGTAAAGTGCTTTGGGAAGCCCCTAGTGCATTCACTGGCTCTTGTGTATGACCCCTTTCCTTTTTCCTGTTTAGTAACCAATGTATAAATAAAAAATTAATAAACCGTTGTGCTTGTTTACTTTGATAGACTAATGCATTTTCTTTTCCTAAATAAAAATGGAGGTTCTGCATCAAGCACCTAGACATTCTGTCACATAGTTATTCATTAGCAGACATTGTCTAGCTAGGTCAAAGAATTGCATAATCAAAAATTAAATGGCACACCTGTACCGAAACAGAAGTCACGCAAAGTTCAGGACTCAGCTTAAGAAATGTTTTAGATGGGGCCAGTTAAGAATTTTTGTGTCAGTTCTCTGGGATGCTGTAATTTTGAGAACTCAAAACTAAATTTGGCAGAGAGGAGGACTGTTCCTTAGTGTTGATTGACAAGTATGTTTTGGAACGGAGTCTTCCACTATCAGTAAGTAAAGCAATGCCCTAGTTATTCTTGGCTTCCGTGCAAGACATCAGGTTTTTATTACATTTTAACCAGTAAATCATACTTTATTTGACAGTTTGGGATGTCATGCATTTTGTTCTTTATACAAAACCATTCTTAAGATTTTGGGGGGAGTAGGTTTGGTGTAAATTTGATGAAACAATGTAAAAAACTTTGAAAAGTCTTTTCACCCCACCAAAAGATAGATATGCTCATGCCCACAAAACATCTCATTTACAGACAAGTAATGCATGTTCAAATATACAAATCTCTCCATATTCTTAAGTATTAGTTTTGAGACAGAACTTGAGAGGTTTGTTTAAGCTCCTCTAGGCATTTCACTTGGGTCTCATTTCGTGATTTGACACTACAGCGTTCCACTGAGTCGGCACATTTGCCTTTCCTTGTGTCTGCTTTTGAATAGCAGTAATTAAAGTGTGTTCATCTGGCAATGGGCCCCAGAATCTCTCTGGTTTAGACAACTCTTCCAACTTCCAATCTTAATCTCACATGGAACATGCCCGGGTGCCCTTACATTCTGAGATGCTGTCAAAGATTGTGCTGTCACACCAGGTGAAGCCTACGAACGAACCTGTTCTGTCCAAGGGACTTCTTGAATGTCCATCTATGCCCAGTTTCCACAAAGGGAACCGCATTACAACCAAAAACAACCCCCCCCCCCCCCCCCCCCCTTGTGTGCACGTGTGCTGCTGACACACTCAGCCTCTTCCGGAGATAGCTCCAGGCCTTGTACACCACTACGTTGCCCCTGAAAAGGGTGCAGTGAAATGAATGTTTTCAGCATGGCTGAAAAGAGCCTGTCTGTTCTTATAACCTCTGACCTCAACTCAAACGATTCTTTGTGATGATTCCGGAGCGCTACAGGCAACAGCTGCTCAGTCTTCATTATATCCTGTTATTCATTGCGGTTTCTGAATCTTCGGGAAAAAAAATTTGATTCTTGTGGGTCATATTTAATGCTTACCAATCTTGCTGAACCATCAGATGAACCTGATGTTCTAAACTTGATAAAAGCCACATTGCATGTGCAGGGTAATTTTGGTGTTTTTCTGGAAATGGTACAGCCGTCGAAATGGGATTTTCTCTGTCGTTCACTATATTGTGACCTTTTGGGTGCATTTAGAACATATTTGCTGGTTCCAGGGGTAACTGTAGCACTCAAGCTCAAATAACGAACTATTGCCTGGGCATCTATTATAGAGCCATGCATTAAAGTTGCTATGATTTGACCTGAGACCAGAGTGCATTTAGTTTCTGGTGTGTGTGTTGGTCCAGATTCTCTACCAATTCTCAAACAAAACTTTTATATGAAATCCCCCTCACACACCTTCATTTTCTAGTTATATGCTGCACTGCTGTCCTGGTGAGTTTAATACAAATTCCCTTTTTAAAACCTCAGATGAAACTGCATTTATCAATATTTATCAAAACAGTGTAAGACAAGTTGACATCACATGGCAGAAAATTACTAGGAAAACTTCCGCTGACTTTGAGATCTGCTGTGGAAATTCTTCAATTTTTAATTGGTGACTTGAGCTACAGCATCTCTTCCCCCCCCCCCACACTAAAAACAGTCATCAGTCCTTTTTCCATTGAGTATTACATGTGCTAGTTACCATTCAGTGGTGTAAGTTACCACTGACAGCTTTCCCATCACTTCATGAAGCATTTTGTTTTTAACTTTCTTACACTTTTATAATCTGTTCCTTGTGACTCCTTAGATAAAAAAGTAACTTAATTGAAATAATGCTCCAATGCACTATAGTGCTTTGGACCCTTAAATATTACTGAATGTGTCAACACATAAATCTGTACAAAGTGTTCATATTTAAAGTAGAACATTTTGACCTTTATTTGTATCTCCCAAAAAGATGTAATTAGTCAATCATGTGTCTGTCATACCTGCTGAAAATACAGGTGTTGCCCGGGCTGACTCAGAACAGTGTTTTGGGCTTTTTGACGAAAGTATGGTAGCTAAATGCTAAAACCGTTCCAGTTTCAGGCAAACTGGTTGATTTTCATTGTGATTTTTTAAAACGCATCAGACTGGAATGACCTGGGTGTGGTATTGTCATTCACAAATAATGAGTCATTATTGTGTGTGTTTGTGTGTGTGTGTGTGTGTGTGAGTGAGAGAGAGAAGCCTTATTTATCTTTAATTGTTCATTAAAGCAGTTACTTTAACGTTTTTTTTACAGGAGAACTTAACCATGTGTTTGTGTGTAGCTGATTATAAATAGGCTTTATGAGTGGCCCCCTAATGCGGTGGTGGTAATAAGAATGTTATTTAATAAACATATTTGTTAATTTTATTCATATAGGTGTAAGGAATAATCAGCTTTGACCTCAACCATTTGCTGAATAGGATTCCTAAAAGCCCTTGCTTGGTCATAAACATCTCCACTGCTCTTTGATGGAGGCGCACAACTGGTGCATAGACTTGTTCATGGGAGTGAGGATTGGATATTAAGCCTGGCTATTCCTGTCTATTCTATTGCAGGACTTTAATCCAGGCGGAATGTAATGGCCTTACACAGGAGCACAAGGAAAAACATTTGAGTTGGAAGGAATTTTTTGTTTTGGAGTTGCTGCTGTTTGAGGTATTCAACTTTGAGCCTATGAACTACGGTGACGTTTGATTTGTATGCGGTAATTGAGGGACCCAGAAGAATGAATTCTGGGAAAAGTGTGAGTTAGAACTAATCACATTGATTTGGATGTATTATGCTACTCTGCTTGTTTAGTTTCACTTCTAGAGTTGATGCTGCACACGTAGTGCAGTATATTAGTATTAATTGTTTCATGGTGAGTTGTAACTTCTGGTAATGGTTTCCATCTATGATTGTTTGCTTGGACCTAGAATATATGCAGTTGTGCACAAAGTGAGATCCCCTGGCAAACGAGGGCGTTCATTGTGCTGTCCCCTCTGTCAGGGAGCTGTGGGTTGACTCCCTCAGGTTTGCTCATGTCAGCAGCCCATTCAAATGATAGGGCTTAGGGTTGTGCTCTGTGAGTGGGGGGTTGAGTGAGAGTGGAAGATGAACTCCCTGGCCCCATGAACACTGATGGCTCAGTCTGCAGCCTGTTTTCACTGGTCAGGCTCCAGTCAATGCGGCCAGAGCTATTCTCTATTTCGCTGTGTCATTATCTACTTCTGAAATCGGTGTGCACTGGTTCCTCCTGACTGTAGCATTGCATTCGAGAAAGGATCATGTTTAGTTTTATTTCCTACTTAAGCTTTTTAAAATAAAAATTAGTGTACATATGCTTTGTAATGTGTGCCATATTTTTGTAATCTTTTTTTTTTTTAATTCTTAAAAGTTCCTGTTAACAAGAAACATCGAAACAGAGGGGCATTAAAATTACTCTAAAATGTGATGTCTTTTTTAGAATTTCTTCGGTGCTTACTGAAGCTACTGTGTTTGGAGAAAAATATTGTCTTTCATATCCAGTTAGGGCAGGGGTGCCCAACTCCAGTCCTGGGGGGCCGGAGCTCTGCACATTTTTGGGTTTCCCCTCATTTAACACAATTGATTCAATTCCTTGTTCTAATGAGTTAGGGGGTGAACAATGCATAGAATTGTCATGTAGCCAGTTATCTATGAGCTGTGAAGTCTCACCTGGTTTGTAGGGGACTAACGTGGAAAGTTTCTGGAGAAATTTAAGTCAAAACCTCTTCATGAAATTGCTGTGAAATAATAATTTTTTTGCGGGCCCCCAAAAGTAGCCCAAAGCCCAAGAACCTCCAGACAGATTTGGAGAGTGTGCGATGTTTTAGAAGTCCAGTACAGCATGCAAGAACTTAAAACGCATCTTGTCAGAGTGCATGTTTGTGCAGGCATTCATGCTTTTGTACGGCCAATTTAATGTGCATAAACTGCTTTTGTTGTGGGATCACGTCCTACACAACTGTGCTACCCTATGAAGCTTGACCTCTCAAGTGCCGTAGCTTATGAGCTTTGCTGCTATGTGATTCCTTTGGCCAGAAGCCAACCAGGTATGACAACCATGCGCACTGACTGCATGTCTGTGGTGGTTTCCAATAATATTGCCTCATCAACAATTATAAGGAAAGTCATTTTTTTTTTTTTTTCTTCTGGCAAAGGACTGGCCATCTGGACCACAGACACTTTCGGTTTTCGTTCATATACCTGCACAACCTGTTGCATGGAGAAGCAAATGCCCAGCTTCCTAATATCTGCTAAGAGCTGCTATTTATATGCCACACAGCCCCAGACCAAAACAAATCTCCCTGGGAACATCTCAGTTGGTCAGCACATGGTGAACAAGCTTGTTACTGCAGCTTGCATTTTCCGTGTGAATGAAGAGCCGTGGATTTTCCTTTTGGGTCCAGCTGTGATGCTTAACGTCTGTGGTGGCCTTTTCTGCAATTTTAATGCGCAAAAATGTTTCCTTTAAACATGATAAATGTTGGATTGGATTCTCATACTGCACTGCAATGGCGGAGCATGTGGCTTGTTTAGGAAAAACAATGCAGATGGTCCGTTATGCAAGTACAGACCATTGTACGTTATTTTTCTGTAAGTGTGACCAACATGTGCTGTAGCTCTTGATTCATTTTCAGTGCACTGGGACAGCCGCATTAGTAGCATTATCAGTGATTTATTGTTATTAATGTAACAAAAACCCCAGCACTCTGTCACCCACGTGTAGCAGTCACATGACATGGAATTCTGGTGATTGGGAAGCCCACTGATTCACTTTGTTTGAACCCTCTGTGATGGGGTGTACACTATTGCTGGAAGCATTGTTGTCCTGACACTTCACCCATTAGATTGCAAGCGGGGGCATCTGGCCATTCTTGGTGCACTGTGCTAGCTCCGCTTTCCAAAGGACACCCTGTCAGGGATAAATATGTCACTGTCACTTCTGGAACAACCAGAACCTTGTGCTGTCTGAAATGGACACTTGGGACTTGTATGGTTTCTTGGGGCAACATTGCTTTTCTATGAGTCAAGAATGCAGCAGATTATCAGATTATTTTACGTATCTCTGCTGCTGAAAAATCTGCACGTTAGGATGTGTGTGCTGAATGGTAGTTTTCGAGGGCCTGGGCTGGGGGAAGGGTACTTCAGTTATTCTGACAATGCTGCTCTTGCGGCTGCTTTTACCTCAGTCTTGATGTCGGACTTCCCTGCTGTGCTTCAGGAAAGCCCACTTGTGACCTTTTTAAAAGCCAGCATTTCTCTCCTGCACGGTGCCATGCCGATGTTGCAGTCCTGTATGATTTTTGTATAATATGCATCTTTGAGGCTACAAAAGTCTGTATCCTAGTGCTGCCTCTGAAGATCTCATTCACGCTGAGAGTGTGATGTAATTTTTAAGCTGCGTCTCCCACCCCGGTCCCATATTGTAAGCATGTCTAGGAGGTTGTCTGCCCATTTACCCAGAACCTGCACGGTTGGAACTGTTTTCTGAACTGAGTAAGTCCTTGTTGCCAACTTTATTCCCCATCGATTCCGTTTTAGTGCTGTCATGTACTGCATCTGTAAAGTCGTTATTCAAATCTGCTCTGGGTGCTTCACTAATCTCTCTAGGCTTGGATAGTATAAGGTATCTTTTCTGTATTATGAAGTCTTGGTGAGAATATTCTAAGGCTGTCACTAATGACTGTTTTTATAGATTAGCCTATTGACTATTTTATCAATTGCTCAATTAATCTAAATGAAATTTTCCTTCAGAAAATCAACGTGACCATTTAATTTTATTTTGACAACAATAAATTACATGCCGCTGTAGGGCTTTAGATAATGTACGCCGGCCTTTTGGCACTTTACGCACATTTACGTCAATTCAGTAAGCAGATTAGTAGTATGCCTGAAAAAGAGTAATGAGATGCATGTTGTAGATGGGGAGGTAAGAGTACTCTGTGTAAACCGGGTGTATCCTCATGCTTAATAACTTTGGTTAGCAGAGCACGCCATGTGACACAAAGCGATAAGATGAGGAATAAGAGGAAGTCATGATGAAGGAAGGGACAGATCAGCCGCAACATCTTTTAGAAGAGATACTGTGGTTAAACAAGGTAAAGATGTTGCCTGTGTGCCGATACCCGCCTATAACAAGCCCAGGTTTTAGCCTAAACACAAACACTTATTCAATGAAGATTCTAATGTAGCAGGCAGACAACTTTATGGCTTTAATAATGCGTGTATTAAGCAGCTACAAGGACAAAAGATATTAAAAAGCTCTCCGTTCCAATGCTAATTTAATTCAATTAATGCAAGAATAATCTTGGGCAGATAATGTGGTATTCCGCGGTAGTTTGAGTATACCGAGGTATTTTTGTTCGTTCTTTATTTAGTGTTGATTTTAATAGTGTATGGTAGGATTTCTGAAGAACTATGATAGCTAGCAAGGGGTTATATACAGGCACTGACATAACTGGTAGGCATAACCGGTGTGCCGGTATTTTTTCTTGTTGTAACGAACCATTCCCCTACGACAGTTTATTATTGAAAAACTTTGTCATATCAGTGTAAATCCACATAAAGTAAGTGTCCTCCATTTTTTAGTACTGTGACACTGAGGTTTCCACCTCGCCTATACCAC
Source organism: Gnathonemus echidnorhynchus (assembly GCA_026776725.1). NCBI lineage: Eukaryota > Metazoa > Chordata > Actinopteri > Osteoglossiformes > Mormyridae > Gnathonemus > Gnathonemus echidnorhynchus. Next base: position 5,199,954 of record JAODJU010000033.1, read on the forward strand.
ACTGCATTGGATCAGCAACACAAATTCACGGATCAAAGTTTATTTAAATGAAGTCGTAGCGAAAATGCCCTGCATATCCGCTTCGCTAGCGTCGGGTCAAACAGATATAATAGAACTGAATGGGAGGCGAATATTTCTTTGCGTTAGTGTGACCGTAACTTAAGAGCAAAATTGTTTCCATTTCAGATGCTCTTTCATGCTTGTTGAGCTGCTGTAGCATACCAGCTTTATTTTTGCATGTTGTGCACTGTATGTAATTCTCTTTTTGTGTGTGTGTGTGTGTGTGTGTGTGTGTGTGTGTGTGTGTGTTTGGGGGGGGGTGGGGTGGGGTGGGGGGGGGTGCCAG
>JAODJU010000033.1:5200399-5213231 GCA_026776725.1 Gnathonemus echidnorhynchus
TGTGTGTGTGTGTGTGTGTGTGTGTGTGTGTGTGTGTGTTTGGGGTGGGGTGGGGTGGGGGGGGGGGGAATGCCAGACCTCCGTTTTGGTTCTTGATGACCAGCTTGATCTTCTTGTCTCCTCAGCCAATTTTTTTTCTGGATTTTAATTGACTGGCCACTGAGTATTACTATTGCCTCTAAGTTAAGAATACAAACTGAAAATGGAAAGTTCTGCAGTTCCTGCATTTGAGAAAGTGTCTGAGGAGCCATTGTAGATAATTTGAGGGCATGCCGCCCCCACCCCCCAATATTCAGTTTTTCCAAAATATTGCATACTTGGTGCAGCCATACAGGCCCCTGATCTCTGCTCTGAGTTCCAGTCGTCTCACTTTCCGAAAAGATTACGTATTTTGTTTGACATCTAAGTCTCTGTCATATATTACAAAAGCAGCTGTAGCAGCATAGCTAGGCCGTTGCGTTAGCGGTTCAGCAGGGCCAATATAAACTCCATGCTTGATGACAAATACGGTATAAGTATGTATGAGAACAGCCAGTAGTTACGTCAGGTCCCCTGTGGATGACCGTTTATGAAAACTCATCTCCTTTCTGGTAACCCTTTTCGTGTTTGCTTGTGTGGACTAGATGATGGCAGACCCCCTTCCTGGTTACTGCCACACGATTGCCGTTCCTCTTATGTGTAGTATAAATAGTGATATGACATGTTCAAAATTAATCATGGAGTGACAGCCACACACTTGGCCACCGACAATAGACCGAATGGAGGAAGGGAGAGATGAAGCAGTTAAGCAGGGTCCTGAAATAGATGCATCTAGTGTATTGTTAATATGGTACAGCTTCAGACAGTGAGCTAGAGTGACACTTAGAAATTGTAGAGAAGCTGGTCAGTGGCTTAAAAAAATATTGTTTTATCAGAATCAATAGTAATGTCAGTGAAATGTTGCTCCCTTTGCTGGAACTGCACAGTAAGAACAGCTCTTAAGAGAGGCTGCATCAAAGGCTTTTGTTCTTGGTTGCTGTAAATCATCTGTCTCGGGCAGTCCCATATGCTCTGTGGGGTTTTCTGCCATGGGTCCTGCTCTACTTCCTCCGCTATGGACCATTGCATGTAACCGCTACAGACCACTCCTGAAGACCAGATCCTGTTTACCCCCTTCCTTCCCACCCACCGTGTCAGTCTGGTTGGCAAGAAGCTATCAGTGCAGCGAAAACCTCCCCAATATGAAATTCAAAGAGCTCAGTTACCATTATGCTTTCCATTATGCTAACTTGCAGTCCATCCTGCTATCAGAATTGAGCTTAGCTAGTTATGGTTTTAAGTGCTTGTTGTGTTACAACTGTCATTGCGTTTTATGGGTGTAGCACATGTCGGAGCCCTGCAGATGGCGCTATCTCTGACTAGCCTGGTCCTTCCGGTAGCCCTAGCAGCTCGGCCTGCAGCTTTCCTGCGACTCCTGCTTCCCAGATTTGTGTACTTGTGTTTGCATTTGATATTGAGTTTTTCTCATTCATTTAATTCTACTGTCTCTTCTATTTACAGACCCTGTCTGCCCATCCTTCAATCAGATTTTCTGGAAACCAAGGGGTAAGAATTAACTAACTTTTGCTGGATACTGGTTGCCCTGCTCTGAGATTAATCTGTTCCTACAAAGATCTTAAAGACATCTTAGCATTATCTTTATTTTAGCTTTCAATGTAGTTTTTATTGATGTATTTGTATAAGAAGTCTATAAGAATATATACTGGTACAATCTAGCCTGGAAATGGGTTAAAATGGAATATGGTGAACGAATAATCCACCACATTGACTTTTTCCTTGGTTCTGCAGCGGTTGACTTCAGGTGACTCATTTTTAGGACAGATACAGCTATTTGAATGTAGTATATTACAGATGGCTGCTTATTGTGGTTGTGAAATACAGAAACCCTTATAACTGGACATGTAAACAATTAGATGTGTACTTTATGTCGATTAGAAGTTCTTTGAGTTGCTGTTTTGCTTTTTCTTGAGTGGGCAATTTCCTTTGAACAGTGGAAGCTATGTTCATTTGAAAACTGGTAAAACACATTTCAAAGCTAAATTGTATCATTTAAATGTAAAGCATCATATTTAATGCTCTACAACAAAGATTTTTTTTAGGAATTTGAGAAGTCACGGGCACATACTTTAACAGGTAAAATACTAGTTAACTGTACTCCAGTAAATATGCATATCTCAACCGCAGTATCTGTCATCTGTGTAAAATGGAGTTTCCCCAATTTAATATACCTTAGTAAAACTGAACTGAATATATTTCTTTGGAATTTACCTGAAATTAATGAATTCCTAAATTCGCCAAATGTCTAAATCAGTCCCAGTGAGATTCTTTGGAGTTTTTTTTTTTTGTGATTGTTGTGGCCAAAAATACAAATACAAAAAAATGCAGTAGCTTTTCTCAATATTTTTGACACAGCTTAGTTATATGCATTTTTGTGGGGAAAAATGTGCATAAATTGACACAAATGCAAGTTCAATAATTTGAACTAAACTTCTACCAGTGAAGATGGAGCTTGACGGAATACATATAGTGCATAGTTTCATTTCCAAAGTTCCCATTGTTTGTGTGGACTGGCCTGACCCCAATGTTCGCAGCGTTTTTATCAGTGAATTTTGTTGGTAAATAAGAAATTCACTGTGCTCATCTTCCCCACAGCACAGCCCAGCCAAAACCTCACCTGACTGTGCACTGTGCTGCCGATGCAGGACATGTCATGGTCTGAAAAGCAAGCAGGCTGTTCATTTGGCATTTCTTGCAGAAAATGCAAATACTGCAGAGTCTGTTTGATTTTGCGTTTAATTTCTCCAGTTTACAGGATGCAACAACTACCTTGTTTTAAGGGAAGTACAACTGATGTTATATTGATAATGACTTTTTTTTGTTAGATTGCTAGCTTACAGGGTAATGCTGTACAATTGATACTTTTGAGGTATTTCCTTTATGCATTTTGATGCAGTAGATGCATCTATTCCAGGCAGCAAGGAAACCATGTAGCATGTGATTTACTGCTTAGTGAAAACTATTCATAAAATCCATTGCTAAATGTATGTTGCATACTGCAGCCTTCAAAGTTTATTTTTTCAACCGGCATAAGTTGTACTGCCGATGCTGAACACAAACAGAGCTGTATAGAATTCCGAAAGGCAAGAAATGCATGACCCAAATGCCAGAATAATGACAGAATAATAGGTGTTACTGGATGACTTAACATCTGGAAATCCTATGGTGATTGTTGGTTGCTACTGTAATTGACACAATGCTCAAGTTTTTTTTTTTTTTCCCCCTCCCTTTTTCATGGGGAAAAAAAAAATACTTTATGTGTGTGTGTGGCAATGGCCACCACACCCTCAGCAGTTCAGCAGAGGGCAGGGTGCTCTTATATTTTAGTCCCAAGTAAATTTGGCCGTGGGGGTGGGATGAGGTGATCCAAGTACACATAACCCTATGAGGCTATTTCAATGTCAGTTCTGATACAGGAGCACACGGCTATAAATGGAAGCAGAGAGAATTTTCAATAAGCTGGCAGGGGCTTTAAAAAAGCCTTCATAGTATTGTGAAAGTAGCGTAACCTTTATGAATCTGAAACGGCCAGGACCTAGTTATCGTATATCTGCTGGTCAAAGTGGGCTGTCTGTCCTCCCCTCGTTTGCATCGCTGCTATCGTGAGCAGTCGGAGTGCCGGCTTGTGATTCGGTGAAATGCGACGGCTTACTGCAGATGCACGAGCGGCCAGGGAACAGCGCAGACTGCTCATTCAGGGAGCACGTCGTTTCCTGCATGCAAATTGGCCCATAAACAATGTAGTGGGGTTAAAGTGGGTTAAATGTAAAGTGGGTGCTGCCAGCATTCCTGTTAAATTAGTGGTGGAACATCCCACACGTGCATCGTGGAAGGAAAGGCTGTTGTATAAACCTAACATGATACATTTGTGTAGTAATATTTTTGTAGTTACCATTAGTCTGTGTAGACCAGCTGGTTTTAAGTGAAGGGTTTAGTTTCCCATAGTGCTGTCTCCTCCCAGAATTTCTATGTGGGATATGTTTATGGTGCACAATATTAAAAGCTGTTACTGGCTTTCATATGTGTCCACGTGTTGAAACTGCTGTCAGTCGTTATGGCCGATTTATTCAAGTCATGTGTTTCCTGCAGTCGGTGACCTCGCTCCCACAGCGGCTTGGAGTGAAGCACGACAGGCATTCCTCCACATTTTCAAAGTGCCACGTCACCCCTCTGCTGTCCACCAGCAAAGGATTTGCAGTTTAATTACTCCCTGCTCCAGTGCATTGTCACTGGCAAGCCTTTTTTTTTAGTAGCAGCTGTGTCAGTGAATTGAAGCCAAAAAATAATAATAAAAAAAATCAAACTTTTGACCACAAAAGTTGCCACGTTCCAAAACCGTAAATTTATGCAGATTGTAAGGCTGTGTTCATGCTGGGATGCAGAATTTATCTGCTGTAACCACAGAGGCCTCACTGGAGAATGTTTTTATCGTATGTGTTTGCTTAGGAGGTCAAACTGCTGAGTCTCCAGCCATGGAAGTGTCAACCTGTATGGTAGAATAGAATTTCTCTAAGCTGTGTGAGAGGAGTAGGTCACCCGTCCACCCCCTCCCCCCCCAACCTGGTTCCCATCCCGCAGGTGTGAGGGTGAGCAGTGGCAATGAGTCATTTACCACACCCCCTACGAGCCGCTCTTTGGGGGGAGTGGGGGGGGGATCTTGCCACCCTGCTGGGACTGGTGCCCCGACAGGCCAGGCTGGGAGAGCCCGGCCCCGCTTTTGTCGGCAGTTAAATTAATTACCGTGGAAAAGGCCAGAGGAGCCAGCCTTGGGATGGGGGGGGGGATGGCAAGTGCCTGCTGTGAAAAGGGGCTTTGTCTTCCACTAGCTGCACAGAAGGGGCTAGGGTCCAGGGGGCTAGTGGAGATGTGGGGATAGCAGCTGAAGACCAAGGGGCTTCTGTCCGGGCTCTGCCTCTAGGTATGAAATGTGCAGCACCCTCTCCTCTGCTCTCTGTTGGTGCTTACGCCTGCCTTTGTCACACTCACTTTGTATTAGACAAGACTTTAGCCTGTATGTTTTTAAATTGGTTACTTAATGATGATTAGTAGCAGTGAAATTATGCTCAGGGTTTCCATTAACTGTCAACGAGTGTGGATTAGTTTGTGTTAGAGCTGTCATGAATACTCAATTTTAAACTTTTATTTCTCATTAAAAAAAAAAATAAAAATCTGGATTAGTCGGAACAAAGGCAGAAGGAAGACTGTGCATTGCGGAATAAAGAGCAAAAGCCTCGGTTATGTGGAAGCACTTCTCATTAAAAGTGAATGAAAATGCAGGCTTCTGTCAGCATTGCAAAGCAGAACTTAAATATCACCACAGCATGACCACTATATAATTTCTGCAATGCAAATACACCTTAAAAGAAGTCATTCGAGTTTGGCGGACTCACCCAGCAATGGTTAGCCATAGATATGTGCCATTTAGCCTCTCTGAATATCCTCGCCTGTATTTGTCATCACATAAATTTTGCTTAATTTATTTCCTGCATGTCAAAATAATCTCTGCTAAAACAAAGGTTAGCGCCATCGCTTAGCTGCATCACCTTGCATAATACGTTACAAAATAACCATATGATATGAATTATTTTTTGTGAGCGTATTATGTTTTTGAGTGGGGCTGGTCAATTTAAGGAAATAATTTTAAACTGCAATGTGAACTTAATTTCTGTTTGGCTATGTAGTTATCTACCGTCAGGGCCTGCCAAATAAACTGGTGGTGTTGATGTGAGTCCTGCCGACTGACACAAAGCAGTGCCAACAAATCACTTGTATATAATATAATTTATAATTTTTTATGTGTATGTATGTGGATGTTGTGTGTGTGTGTGTGTGTGTAAATGATTACTCTTTGAATTGTCCAGTTATCTGTAGATTACTCAATTATTGATATAAACGATAGACAAACTAGGGCTGTCACTATCTTCTGAATGTGAACTGATCTTGAAAGGGAATCAAACTAGAGGAGAAATCGGCATCTCGTCCTGCTGCTTCCAACCATCCCCACCCCCCCCCCAAACATTTTTATGCATCAGCACCAAGCTGCATCCTGTATCCATTTTGAGTTTGCCTGGTATGCACGTGTTTGTGCTGACGTAAAATATGAAACACTCAGGAAGTAATGCAACAGCTTCCTAGGACTGCCGCTGGGAGGAAGCGTGAACGAGTGCTCGGGTTGTTGGCTGACGCGGCTACCAGGAAATTTTCAGGTGCATGTGCTGTCAAATCTTAAATGAAATCCGCCTCACTACAAATGATTGTGCGTTGGCCATTTGGGCTTCTAACATGCTTGAAGGCCATGAGTGTTTTGATAGTTGACGTGCTGTCTGTGTGCTGTAGACAGTGTATTCTCCCTTGCGTAAGATGGCCATGGGCAGCTCATGAATAATTCATGAATCAGACTCACCTCTCACATCAGTTTCTAAGCAACCAACCTGCAATTTCAAAGAAGGTCACCGATTTCGTCCCGCTAGGAGGATGGGTACGAAACTAGCAATGCTGCTGCCGTAATCAAAGTACCAAATGATTAAGTTCTCTAGTTAATAAATCAGTTAATGGACAACTATACATTGACTTAGTTTATTATGTAAGAAGGGGAAGGGGGTGACTGTGCCGGCCAACCCATTATACAACATAGGTGGCCTATTTTCTGCCAACTCTGACCCCCTTCCCTGAGTACAAGGAGCACATAGAACAATATTTTCCAATCCGGTTCTTGGGGACCCACAGTCAGTCCATATTTTAACTCCCTCCGATCTCCCTGCCTGACAGTCCACATTTTTGCTGCCGGGAACTGGGAGGGAGCAAAAACATGAACTGTGGCTCCCCGAGAACTGGAGTGGGAAACACTGATGGAGAACGTAGAGCAGTATCCAGATAAAAGTGAAATGGGCTGGGGGGGAGGTCGATGGGGAAAAGTTAGCCTAGGGTGCCGCATGGGCTTTGACTGGCATTGGGAGGTGGGCAGGTGTCTGAGCTGCAGCTTGACGGTACAGCCTGGTATGTCACCTGTCTCTAACATGTTAAAGTCCTCTAAGGCTTCACTGTATAATTGGAACTGAAGGTCATCCCTTGGAACACCAGTGTTCTTTCTGATGCTCAGGCCTCTGTTCTGCACGTGGCACCACTTTGCGGTCGGATATAACAGACCGTACTGCAGACTTAGGAGATGGGACATTTTCCTAAGGACACGATAGCTATGCCATGCTGCACCAAATATTGCATTACATTTTGATCTATAGGTTTTGCTTACTGGAGTGGTAGGATGCCCTAAAAGGGGGTCTGATTGAAGCTTTAAGAATCAGCATAGGACATTTTTCAAGCGATCAATAGCACTGAACTTTTGAGGAATGTTCCCCTCTCATGTGGCGAATATCACCTCCCCCCCATCCTGTACCACAACAGAAAATCTCTATACCACGGCCAGAGAGCCTAGATGAGCTGCAGACGTTTACCTTCTACCTGTCCCATGTGGGCAGGGACAACCCACAGGGTAGCTTTGACTGCATCCAGCAGTACATCACCAGGTGAGTGGGGGTGCACACACACGCGCACACACACACACACAGATTAGGTATCTGTATATCAATATCTTTGTGGGGACGCATAATTTCTTTGGGCATAACCCAAGTCCCAACTGTGACGACCTTAATCCCTACCCAAGAAAGCTTACCTTTAGGCCACATCCGCACTAATGCCTTTAAAAATTGTGTACAGGAATTTCCAAAGGAAAAGATCTGCATCCACGCTACCGTTATCACTACCCTAGAAAGAAACTTCTGCGGCGTGTAGAAGATAAACGTGATGTAGCTTATAAAGCCTGTTAGGCTACACTGGCGATGCAGTCTTACCAGCTGTATATTTTATTTGTTGCAGCTCAAGCACAATGTGTCTTCTGCGTGTTTTTTTTTTTCCCCCCCAAAATCTTTTTATAATTCTAGAAGTGGCACAAACACAAAGTTGTACATAAAAGGAACCATGTAGGTTATCAAAATCACAGCTACAACAGTTATCAGTAAAACACAACATGAATCCAGAAACTTAGTTACTACACGTCTCTTCCCCTCAGTTTCAGTACACTCTTGTTTTACTCTAATTTATCCGCAATAAGCAGTGATCAGTATATTCTTTCTTTTCTTTGCTTGTAATCGGCATACAATGTACACAAAATGTGATTTAGCTGCATACAAATAAGCAAAAGGACATTTGCCAGGTAGCGGAAGTCCTGCATGTATTCCATGTTCACACGCTTGCTTCCGCGAAAACAAAGGGAAAAACATTCCTCATTTCCGTGAAGAATAACCAATCGGGAAAAGAGATGCTGAAATGAGGAGAACTAACCAGGAAAGGGTCACGGGCTAAGAACGATCGGAGCTCACTGATGTAGGCGTAAAAAAAAAAAAAAAAAAAAATCTAATTTTCACAGCCTTAGCCTAAGTCCGCACTAATACATTACATTACACAAAAATGTTCTTCCAATACAGCCTCCCATCCACACTACCGCAAGTCTTTCTCTCGGGAGTGGAGAAAATTTTCTACACTGTCTGAGAACGAGTCTTTCTGTGAACTCTGTGAGGGGACCTCCCCTCCCCAGCCAGGTCAAACGTCCATGTGTTGACTTGAAGTAACTGAATCCTGTGCCTATTTCTCTACACTATTCAAAGTTTTAACTTTAGGCAGCACTTCGTACAGATTATCTCGTAGAATTTGGCTTGTTTAGCACCTACGGCTTTGGGTGTTTTCCCCTGCAATACCTATGACCCGCTCCGGGTGTCTCTAATTGCGACGGCCCCCCTCCCTGTCCCCCTGTACTCCCAGCGACGGCAGGATCCAGCTGGACTGCTTAGGCTGCATCCAGGACAAGATCACTGTGTGTGCCACCGATGACTCGTACCAGAAGGCACGACAGAGCATGGCCCAGGTGGAGGAGGAGACCCGGAGCCGGGGGGCCATCGTCATTAAGCCAGGCGGGAGATATGTGGGTAAGTGCAACCCCCCCACCCCCTGCTGCAGTCTAGCCTGAAGGGCCCCATGCATACTGACCTGCGTCGCATCTTACGCTCCATGTCCTCTGCAACTGCTGCCGCTTGTAACATTGTATAAATCTAATGCAGGTGAGCTTCTAAGCTCGGGTTAAAATTCTCAGCCGTTTCTGGTCGCAGTTTCTCTTACCCACTGACGCGAGCTCCCCTGGGCCCCAGCGGCTGAGGACTCCTGCCAGCGTGGTGGCGTGTCTGTGCGTGTCTGCGTGTCTGTGCGTGTCTGTGCGTGTCTGTCTGTGTGTCTGTCTGTGTGTCTGTCTGTGTGTCTGTCTGTGTGTCTGTGCGCGCGTGTCTGCGTGTGTGTGTGTGCGCCTCGTCCACCACAGTGCTGGACACCACCTTGTTCAGCCCTCTACTCAGAGCTCCTCAAGGAGCAACGCCACCCTTCAGGGAGAATGTCCACCCTGTATCAGCCTCGGCAGGGTGCGGGGAAAACGAACCGTCAGGAGAAGCTGACACTCAGTCTGGGCTTATTCTTGCTATAGGAGGGAAATGTGTCTTGCTTTGAAACCTTTCATTGTTCAAATTTAACATTATTCGTAGGCTAATATCATCTGCCTTGTTTAAAGGGCTAATTGGGAATGGTGAAATGAGTATTGTGATGCTCTAATGGTGTCTTGGCTGATTTTCTCCCGCTGGTCTCTCTATGTGACCCTTTGTGTTGCTGTAATTTGCTCAATCGACAGACGGGGCTAATTGCAGTCTTGTGGCTCCCCATGTGGAGCCGTGTGACTGGTAGAAAGGGGGGGGGTTTGGGGTTGCGTTATTGTGCTGTTGAAGGCTGATTTGGCAGCATCTCTTGCTGGTCAGAGAGAATCAAAGGTCTCGGAAATGTTCGGAAAAGCTGGCCTCGCTGCCTTGTTGCTCTGGGGACCTTCCTTGGTCTTCCTAACCCTAACCCTTCCTTGACCTTCCCACCAAGTTTCTTACATGTAATGCAAGAAATGTCACTGCCCAGGTGTTTGTTTTTATACTTCTGTTACCGCGTGGCTAATTACTGTCCCTGTTGAAGAACTTGGTAAAATTGTACCAACAGATGTTCAACCCCCCCCCAGTGAGAAACATGATTAATATTCCCCTAACTGATAACTTAATATTAAAATGTGCTGGTACAGTTGCCTTCCAAATTATTCCAAATTATGCCATCATTAGGGCTACACAGCTATTTATTCTTCTATAGATTTGATTTTTTTTTTTTTTTTTTTTTTGGTAATCTAATAACGAAATGAAGCAATATTTCTTAAAAATCAAGACGTAGGTGTCAGTCCGGCCAATGCTGTCAGCCGGTATTTAACCATTGTTATTAAATGTTAGCTGCACCAGAGCTAAAGACATAACTACCAAAATAATAAAGGTGATTACATTGGATGGTCAGCCATTTCCCGTAGTCGAGGAGGACTGATGATGTTGGCTCATTCACCACCGAGACGTAGGACCACTTTCACTTTGGAGAAATAAGGGACAAGTGCCCCCCCTCCCTCAGGTCCACATCGAAAAATTTTTCCAAAGTGGGGCATTGATCATATGGTCCAAAAATACAGGACAAATTGAATTCCGTTGAAAATGAGGCACGGCACTTTAATTTATAATACAGGACGATCCCATACAATACGAATGTCGCGACGTGTGCATTCATTATTACGCACCAGGTATTTGACTGATATTGTTAATATAATAGGCCTTTATGGCAGTCCGTTCAAAAGTACGAGTTGTCCGTAAGTCGGACATTTTTAACCCAGTTAAATATTTGGTTGTGAAGGCCCAGTGAGCGCCCTCTTTGCACTACACAGTTCTTGGGGGTTCGTACCCAGAGGAGCTGTCTGGGACGCCTCTGCCCGGATCAACATCACAAACACACTGCGCAGACTCTCCCATGGCTGAACTCTCCGAATACAAAGGTTACAACGGGCCTGCCATAAAATCAGCTTCTCCTACAGGTGGCGTCTGCCACATTCGCGCTTCCCAAACCGGTCCTCGGGGACTCCCGTGTTTTTGCTCTCTCCCATTTCCCTGGGAGTTGGAAGAGAGCAAAAATGTGGTTCATCTGGGGATCCCCAAGGACTGGTTTGGGAAGCGCTGCTGTACATAGTATGGGGGGGGGGGGGGCTTGACACATGCCAAGGTGAACTGTTGGAGTCTGCTTCTCAGAGAACCTGAAATCCACTAAACCAGACATGCCAAGAAGATGCAGACAAGCCCACAAGGAACCAAAGCTCTGGTTTAGGGTTTCCTTTTTTGTCTTTTGTGAGAATTGATTTCAGGCTTTCAATTAAAAATAAGTCCATGCTTATGTTAAAATAATAATATAATAATAAAAAAAGATTAAAGGTCTGATCTCCTTCAGGTAGGCGGCTGGGTTTTGTAAAGAGTATTTTCCGGACCCATGGTTGGATGGTGTTGCCTTTGGCACCATTTGCTCTGTGCCCTGTCCACCTCGTGTGTGTATGGATGTAGATAAGCGTCAGTGCTCACCTGCACGCCCGTCTGCTTGCAGGTAAGAAGGTCCAGATCCGGAAGCCGGCCCCAGGCCTGTCTGACATCGCGCCCTCGCGCCGCTCTTCGCGGCCCGTCATCATCTCCAGCACCATGAAGAAGACCAGCGCCCAGCAGAGGCCCCTGCGGGAACGTCTGATCCACCTGCTGGCGCTCAAGCCCTACAGGAAGCCGGAGCTGATCCTACGGCTGCAGAAAGATGGGGTGTCCCCGCAGGAGAAGGACACCCTGGACGGCTTCCTGCAACAGGTCTGCTCCTCTCCCCGTGAGATAAGAGCGCACAAAACCAGACGAGTCGCTGGCACATGTAAACAGATGTGCAGCCTAACCTCGGCGCCCTCCTCAAGGCTGCCTTACAGATCAGCAGTGAAGCTGCAGGCTTAGCTTTGGTACTTGTGAGATTTATTTTGTCTTTCTCCTGTCCTAAGGTGGCGAATTTGAATGGGAAGGACAACACGTTTACGCTCAAAGACAGCCTGTTTAAGGAGGTGCAGAAGGACTGGCCCGGCTACACGGAGGGGGATCACCAGCTTCTCAAGAGAATCCTCGTGCGGTAAGTTGCTGACGAGTGCCGTGCCGTCGGCCAGCGCTGCCGCCCTGAAGGCTTTCCTTGCTTTGGGGGCTTTTAATATAATATATTTACTCTTGGTGGTGACTTTAACCGATAGACCTAGCTGCTACCTGGTACAACCCACTTCTGCCTCTAGAACAGCTTCAAGGACAGACAAGCCATGCCTTCTGAGATGCCTTCTGCATGACACTGAGCTGTCAGTTTTGCCCTTGTGCCTGTTCCCCTCTGACCTCTTTTTTTTTTTAAGTGTTTTTGGCCACAGAAATGCCACTGACTGGGTGTGTGTTGTTCGACCCGCCATTTTCTGTAAACTCTAGACACTGTAGTGCATGGAAATCCCTGTAAAGTGTCTGTTTCTGAGATGCTGGAACCGGCACGTTCAAAAATGCTTGGATCAGGCTTCTTAACCACACAGGAACTGAACCCCGTGACCCTTTCTGTGTGCTGTATGTATTCAGTTGCAGCCACGTTTGCTTTTTGTGGAAGCAGGCTGCTTGCATTAGCAAGTAGGTGAACCTATTAAACTGTGTGTGTGTGTGTGTGTGTGTGTGTGTGTGTGTGTGTGTGTGTGTGTCCAGTTTGTATTGGTATGATAGGAGAGCTACACTCAGTTTGCATTGGTGGGATTTTTATT
>JAODJU010000033.1:5220425-5232073 GCA_026776725.1 Gnathonemus echidnorhynchus
CCCCCCCCCCCCCCACCCCCATGCTGCCTCAGACTCCATACACTGAAATGCGGTTTCATCTGTTAATGCTTCAGACCGAGACTTTAGCTCTAAATGATATTTGTCTTCATTCATTCATTCATTCATTCATTCATTCAACTTCATTCATGTTCCCACTTAATTTGTACCACGGTGTCCCATGTGGAAGGTTGAGCTTAATTCTTCACGTGCTGATCTCAGTTTTTCCTGAATAATGTGCAGCTCATCCTCCATCTTAAAACACATGTAGGTTTGTGTCCATATATATTCTATTGATTGGGAACAATATACTTGGCTAAAGTGAGGCCCACTGATGGCGAGTATACCCGAGTAGGGTCTCCATGCCCCCTGGCGTTCAACCTATTTAAGCTAAGAAAAGACCTTGACACATCACTCTCAATGGCCGTTGCTGAATATGTGCACTAAGTTCATTTTGTTCTTGACCGGTATCAATCATTGTGACAGGGGCAGTGTCTGCGCTCACCTGCTGTGTCTTTGCACAGCATTAGACCGAAGGTCCTGCTCGACAGTTCAGTATCATTTTGTTATATTGTCAAAATGTGCAGTTGAAAAATGTAGCACTTTGCCCAGTCTTGTTTGTAGTTGCATTCTTCTGGTATAAGGCGCCGTCCGATTCATCCCCACAGTGTTCTTATGCATCACCTGTGTTTGTTCATAGCCACCAGTGTTTACTTCTTACCTTAATGGCATAAATTGAGGTGGCCAGTTGATCATACGTGTGTTTGCTTTTGCAAGGTTATTCTTTTAAATCTCTCTGACTGACGTCGTTTCGGTAATACATTTTGAATTTGATCAAAGTAACTAAAGTATCACAGCAAAGGATCTTTGACTCCATCTTCTACTTTTATTGAGGAAATTGTACTCCGATTGCCTCTATTGTGAGGAAGTCCTATAGACATTAGCTTGGCATCTCCGCCGGTCACTCTGCCCTTAAGTTAAAGGGCTTAAAATGATGGTCTGTCACGGCTTTTTCTTCAAACCCCAGTGACGTAAGGCTTGACGTCATCACTGACTGACTAATGCTAGACCCACATCTTTCTAAATTTATGGCTGCATCATCTTATTGATTCTGCCCTGCAGCTTCTCTCACGATAGTGAATATTCGATTGACCGGTGGCCTCTGGCGAGCTCCCGACTTTCATTTCATGAGATCGCTCTTCTCGATCTCGATTGTCTAGGACCCATGAAAGGATGCTGGGTAAGGCATCCAGAAAGTAGGCCATGTGGATGAGCCTCTTCTGTAGCTTATCCTTCACAAATGGTGACACACAACACTGAATGAGCTGAATGTGCCAAATGACCTGTTGTATAGGTTGTGTGCCAATGCTTCTGTGGGTGGGGGGGGCCTTGAAAATCGTCGTATTTTTAATGCTTAAACCTAAAATGGGATTTGAAACGAGAAGGGACTGGGAATTAAAATGATCTTGATATTTAAATAAAATTATATGTATATCAAAACATCACCTTCAATAGTCTGTGTTGTTGCTACATTTTTATGGTGGTTATGTCTTGACGTACAAATAAGCCATTGTTCCTAGACAATCTGGAATTCGAGCAGCATGCCGGCTCAGTGGGTAGCACCGTTACATTACAGCCCCAGGGTTGGGAGGGGTCTCGTCGCACCCCACCCACCTCAAGCTCAAAGACATGCAGTTAGGCTAATTGGTGTTTCTAAATTGCTCATGGTCTATGTGCTCTAATGGCCTGGCATGCCATTCAGGGTGTACCCCTGCTTTGTGAGCTATGCTGCCTGGGATCGGCTGCAGGTTCCCTTGTGAGTGTATCCAGGGTGATTATTCATTGGTGGGAAGGCTGGTCACATGGTATACAGCTGCTGTCCTGGCTTCGGCCCATCTAGACGGTAAGGCTGTCTTAACCTGTAATGGACTCCTCCTCCATGGCCATGACTGCAGAATACGTGGCAGGGTGCTTAGCTGATCTGGGAACAGCGGGCAGCATGGTCGCTTTCCTAAGCCAAGTTTACAGGTTTTCAAGTCCAATATTGATTTGTGTTCAGTGGTACTTGGTGCTTAGTAAGACTTCTACAAATGAAGTGCAGGATGGAATTTGCCAATTTGTGATCTGCTGGCAAATTCTGGTAGGTTTAATCTGATTCTGTTGTTTTTTTTCTCCAGATTAGCTGTGAGAAATATTTGTACCCTCTGTTATGGCTTTTGTCAGAAGGAGGGTTGCAGCTGTATGTGACTGAAGGTACAGCTGATTTTTGAAATAGTTACAGCAGAAGACCTCATCTGTGAGCCGCTCCCTTTGTTGTAGGGAAACAATCTGGTTTAATGGGTAGGAAATAAGTTAACCTCAGCACTGAAAGGGAGAGCTTTGCTGTAAACCAGGCAAGCATTTTGTCCTTTTAGTGGTAAATTAAACCAAATAATGCTGTTCTCTTCATTTCCAGTTCAATACTGAGTCCTATTTCGTACATTCAAATCCACAAAATCTGTTGGTACTGTAAAAAAGTGATAAAGGATCTTTAGTAGTAATCTTTAATAGTAGCAGTTTTATTGTCCCTCTATTCAGTTGTCATGGGTAAATCGGATTGAGTCTGAATTTGACCTTAATTTATTAATAAACCACTGATTTATTTAGCATCTGACAGTTTCTTATTCCAAATCAATATTTAATGGTGCTCAGTAATTTTAATGCCATTGAAAGGCACGTTCTAAAGGACTGGTGACTGACCTCAAACTATTCATACTAATTCATGGGACTAAAATTAGAGACACTGGTACTTCACTGGCAGCTTTTAATAGCCATGTAGATGTTTATTTCCAGTCTAAAGGTTTCAAATGTGCACATCTGTGACTCCCTCCCTAATTAGTTATTTAACCCTGAAACACTTTTGCAGGTACTGTCCAGTGTATAGACCACCTTCCACATTAGTTCACTGTAATAAACAATTTGAAATCATTGGGTTTCCTTTTAGACTTATTTCTAGGCAGTGCGACTGTTTCTTCTGAATGTCTCCAGTTCTGTTGTTCTATCCCAGTTTTCAAAAGTACTTTTGACTCACTAATGTGAGATAAGCTAACATGAATGTAAAATGGGTTTTTATTGGATTTTATTAATATCTTCCCCACTTCCTTAATACGACTGTTTGATTCCAAACGGAAGAACAGAGCGGATATATGTATTGCCATTACGTCAGACTGAGATGGATATTAAAGCCCGTAGGACATAGGCAGTCAAAGTGGGCAGACTTTTTCCTGACAACTGTAGAACTTCCTCCAGGTTAAAGATTATTAAGTGAAATCTGGCAGTCATCACTAACCAATAAGGCTGTGTTTGGTCCTTTTGTGTTGACAGTAATGTAGCCTGTATCGTTTTCCTAATTATTCATTTTAATTATGAGAGAATTTCTCTTTTATTTGTCCATTTTTTTAAGTAACATGTTTTGAAGTTTGCGTATAACATACACTGCTAAAACATTTAAATCCATTTCAGATAATTGCATACAACATATATGTATGCTAAATGTTTTAAATTATGGTGAAACAAGGGTTGGTTTTGACAGTCATTACCAGTGTATTTTAAGGAACTTTTAGATTAATCTTGGTGTTCTTTTGGGTCATTTTACTGAAGATACCTTTTCTGTTGGGGATTCTACTTACTTACTTTCTGTTGGGGATTCTACTTACTTACTTACTTACGAACATAATTTGTGTTTGAAAAAACCGTTCTTTGGGGTGAGACGTCATGGTGTACACCATTGTGGTGTCTGCTGACATGAGATCCCTGGTCGTGTTCATTTCTTTGGCCTACACTTTGTTTTCCACAAATGTATTGCATAGGTTATATACCCCTGACATGCTTATAATCAACGAGAAATTAGGCTGAAAATGGGATATAAAGCACTGAGCTGCAGTCACGTTCACTACAGTCCACCCCTCATGTCAAAGAATGGGAAAGAAAACGTCTTGGATGGTGAAATGTCCTGCAAGCATATAGCGCTAGTATGGCGGTCATATTGGGATCCTCAAGGGTTTCTGTAGTTGAAGAAGCATAGAGAGTAAAATTATGTTCAATCTTAATGATACCAGTAAGTCGGGTGTCATAAGATGCATCATAGAGTAGTGATGTGTTTAACTTCATTAATATCACATGTGACCTTTGCTCCACTGTGATGTTCCTCTTGCATAATATGGTGATGAACAAGTTGGCAGTTTCTCATCCAGTTTAGTCTTTTGTCTAGTCGTGTCTAATTTTTATTGTAGTTCAGGTTCAGTCAGATGGTTTTTTTTGGCTGCCACTGACTTTTAGCAGCAGTGACATGCATTTTATTGTTATTGTGCCAAGCAAATTAGGGCAAAGGACAATGAACAAGGAACAAGTAGGAATCCAGACTAGGTTTGCACTACTATGATCACAGTTTTAAAATGCAACAACCATAGTGCCAATCTAGGTATAGTTTACCACAATCTTCACAGCATAGTATGCCAGTGTTTTCTGATAACGGCAATAAATAAGCTTAAGCACAAACACCAGCCACGTTTATGAATACTGCCTGAATGAAAAATACTCTTGCTAGCCTGTTCCCCTCATTATTTTTTTTTCTTCCTTCTGTTATTAATTTGCAAACAGTATAGTGCAGCTAAATATTAAGATCTGTCGACTGCAAGCAAAACACTTCATTTCTAAATGACGACTTGGTCTCACTGGAGAGACATTTGCCAAACATATTATTATAGCTCTTTATTTAATACCCTTGTTTTGCTTCTACAATATTCCCTGAAAACAGATGTTCTTAACAGAATGTTTTATAAGCAGCGTTGTGCAAAACATTCTAGTGTATACTTCTTGACACATGCAAGTGAAGACTGCATTCGTCAGAGTGTAAAGTTGAAACACCAGGTGCCGATGGTCCTTATGGTTCCTTGAACAGGGCGACGATCTTCATTCTTTACCACACAGAATGCAACCCTCCTTAAAAAGGCTGCTGACCTTTTTGTTTGCTCTAGAAATGAGAAATGTGCTCAGCATTATCATTGCCAGGGCTGACTGCTAGTATTTGTAAATAGGTAACTTTCTTACACAGGGGTCTGGAAAAAGTGAATACATTAAAACTTAAGACCTCAATGGCATGCATATAACAGGAGCTTTTAAAGGGCTGGATTCTTCTGTTGCTGAGAACCTTAAATGAAAACATTAATGACCAAAATCAGGGTTCTGCAATCCTAATGATACTTATTGAGGAGGGAAAAAATGGGATTTAAAAGAATGTTTAATGTAGCTATCTCAGTAATGTAGACTCACTTTGTGAAAAATTTCACAGTCCCTCAGAAACTCTGTGTGAAAGA
The DNA here is from genome assembly GCA_026776725.1 of Gnathonemus echidnorhynchus. Lineage (NCBI taxonomy): Eukaryota > Metazoa > Chordata > Actinopteri > Osteoglossiformes > Mormyridae > Gnathonemus > Gnathonemus echidnorhynchus. Next base: position 5,225,777 of record JAODJU010000033.1, read on the forward strand.
TATTCTCTGAAATTCTAGTTTAAGATAACTTGCATAGCTAAGAAGTTACATAGCCAATTATTTTGCTTGGCAGGGGTAGGAAATATCATAGTATGTTACATAATAATGATCATATATAATGATTAATCCAATATCTCACAAAAGAACTTAATGAACATAGAGTTCAGTTTTAATTTTAATATAATTTCATATATAAAGGACCGTGCCATTTCATTATTTAGGTGTATTTTTAAATAGCTGTATAATTACATTTTTGTTATTAAAGATTATTATTAAAGATCATTTTATTATTCATTTTGGTAGCCTAGAATGGCAAGTCCTTTTGGCAAGTGTGTAGCTGTCTGTAGCAGTTTTTAAGTCATCCCAGGATTTCCATAACGTTTTTAGTTTAATTTCTGAACCATCTGTTTGTAGCAAAAACTGGTGTTTGTGCTTAGCAAATTGTTGAATGAGTGCGTTGTCATCTGTGAGGGCCAGGAAATATGTCTGCAATCTAGCTCACTTGAACAACAGAATGCTCTGATAAAAGATGTTTGTGCCGCCATAGGGTGAGAGTTCTGGTGTTAAAACGGAGTCGTGGTGATTGACCAAGAATAAAGCCAGCAACTCTTCTCTTGCTAGACGGAGTACTGGACTGTGACGGGCATTTCCAGGGGGGTGGAATGTCCTACCTGGAGGCCAGAAAGCGGAGAACTTACGGCCTGGGCTTTGCTACCTGGAAATCCTGATGGGTGTGGTCAGAGGAAACTATTTAACTTGAGAGAGGTTTTATTCCATGTTGAGCAGGTGTGGTGAATGGAGCAAAGGAGGTGGCATGGGTGTAAATTATGGGTGGGGGGCTTGTATAACCCCCCCAATAATCAAAACCAACCAATACAACCCCCAGGACCCCCTTAAATGGGTGGAGATCTCAACTCGAAGTTATGCTCTAGGGAGTAGGGAGGCGGTGGGGGAGAATCTCTATTGTATTGTGGCAACCTTTGGCGTTTTAAATTCATAAGAATAATCCAACGAAAGAGAAAGGAGGTAATGGGAAGGGTCTTTTGGTTGTTCATAAAAGATTTTAATATGTACTTGCACTTAATTTTTGTCCCTCTCCCTCATCCTTCTTTCACTGAACGCTGAGAATCGACTTTATTTTTCAAAGGAACATTAGTTTAGCCAAGGGAGTGGTGGACAGTTTTTATACATTGTACAGTTTATTCTTCCACGCACAGACGTACAGGTTATTCCGCAATCCAGAGTCCGATTCAGCTTGTCGGGCTTGCAGCTTCTCGATTTTTCTCCCATTTGCCGAGTCCATAGACACTCCCCTTCCGTTGCGATTATTTCTTGCAGCGAATCCACTCCACAGCTCATTCATTTCACGAAGGAGCGACTCGCAGTATCGGTTGGTAAAAGGTAAGCAAAATGTAATCGAAATATATTAACATGCGTAGTAATTAGCTTTTAGTAGTTTAATGCAGCGTTATCTCAGCACCACGGCAAATAAATTGTTAGTGCATTTTTTCCCCTCCGTCTCGCAGATACACGTTGTGTTTTTTACTTTAAAAGACAGCAATCAGTGTTGTTAGCAGGAAAGAAGCATAAAAGACAACGAAAACTGCCAATTTATTTGTGCTTTTGGATAATTTTGGCATCTTCAGGACTTAGTTGAAAAAGTGAGAAAGTGCCGTTCTGCAAGTGGGCTGGGTCACCTTGTAAATCATATTCAAATGAGGTATTTCAGTCAAGACTGCAAAATCGTGATGTCGTATTAAAACTTAAACTTAAGAAAGTGATGCTTGTCAACTTCATCTTCTGTAGTGAGCGCTAACATGGATACCTTCACTATGCAGTTTAATAAGGTAATTAATATGGTAATAAAAATGTATTTATAGAAGCCCAATGCACTTTCTGGCAAATCATACAATAAAAACTGCGGCGGAATGGGTTGATAAAATGCCAAATCTAGGGACATCTTGCAGAACAACCGGGGTACAGTCGACTGCTGCGCTCTTTAATTAGCAGCTGCTCTGATTGGGTGGTTGTTCTTCCTCCAGCGCGGCGTGCATGCGCAGTGCGTCCTGCTCTTCCAGAAAGTTTTGGTAAAAAAAATGAAAACTATTGACTGTTGATTTGCTAGTTTAATTTCTATGAAGTATGCTCATAGTTCGCTAAATCTAAATTACACTAATAAAATGTTTAGAAATGTATCAAGGAGTCAATGTGCAACTGAAATATTTCAAATATAGCCTTATTAGTTGGTCATTTGTTTGTTTCCTTTTTTGTTTAAAAAGCACTGTAGATTTCCACCATGGCTGACCTTATCAAAGTAATCAGTCCCAATGTGAAATACACAGAAAATTACATCGAGTCTCAATACGACTATCATACCTCAGTGGTGTCTGGCGACAATGGAACTTATACGGTAACTAACTCTGTCACTAATGTCTCCATTATGTATGCACACACTACATATATGTATATATGCATAGTAGTATTAGAGATATTGCCGTACAGCTGAGTTGGTGGCATTTCTGATTGATTGTCTTCGCTGAACAGAGATGATTTTTTTCACTTTCACCTAGTTGCCCATGTTTGTCCTGTTACTGTAGTTGCCCTCTGGCTTTTTGAATTTGCCCTTCCCCTATGCTCCTCTAGGTGACTCCTTGTACGACTAGTTTTACATTCCGCACTGCACGTGCTGTTCCCCGCCTCGGGGTCATGCTTGTGGGCTGGGGGGGCAACAACGGCACCACTGTCACAGCTGCGGTCATTGCCAACAAACTGGGCCTGACGTGGAAAAACAAAACCGGCACCAAGGTAAACTGCACCGGAGCGCTCAGCGCTCACAAAAAGTCACTGTGCTTCCGCTTCACTCTGCTATACTAATTTTAGAACCATTCCAATGTGAACATAGGGAAGACGTAACTGTTATTTTCTTCCAAGGACTTTCCTGCCTTACTTACAGTTATGTTCCTCTTTCATGATATTTTAGGCTGGATGTATTTTTATACCTATGAATCAGAGAAGTGATACAAATTTCACCACGCATTGTAAAAAGACTCATTGTCTTTTTGGAAGTGTGAGAGATTATAGACCTGTTTCTGGTTTTAATTTTTATCTTCTCTCAACCCCCCACCCACCCCCAGAAAGCCAATTATTTTGGCTCCTTGTTCCAAGCATCCACGGTCTGCCTGGGATCAGGACCTGAGGGAGATGTTTACATCCCTTTCCGTGACCTACTTCCCATGGTGCACCCTAATGACATTGTTTTTGACGGTGAGGAAAAGACCCTCACTGTTAATATGCCAAGAATGCAGCGGTTACTGGCTTTTTAACTTGAGGAGTCGTGATTGCATCATGTTTCTCGTGCAGGTTGGGACATATCATCCATGGACTTAGGCCAGGCAATGGAGAGGGCTCAGGTGTTGGACTGGGCCCTCCAGGAGAAACTCCGTCCATACATGTCAAAAATGAGGCCTCGACGCTCCGTTTATATACCAGAGTTCATTGCTGCCAACCAGGAGCAGAGAGCTGACAACGTCATCGAAGGAACATTGAGTGAGCAGGTTAGATTCACTGTGCAGGGCCTGCTTTGTATGCAGAAGAGAGAAGGATGCACATTGAAGGCAAAAAATTCATGAGAAAGAATCTGTAGTCTGTGCAGGTGTTGTTTTATCCCACAGTGTTAATAATTTCTTAATGCTCTGAGCCCGACAATGTGCCGTGTCGTAAAAGCCCCACTTCAGTGTCTTCAGAGTCCATCAACCCCGTAACAATGCTTTGACGCAGGTGCAGCAGATCCGCAGGGATATCCAGGACTTCCGGGAGAAGAGCGGCGTGGACAAAGTCATTGTGCTGTGGACTGCCAACACCGAGCGTTTCTGTGACCTCATTCCTGGGGAAAATGACACTGCTGACAACCTGCTGGCTACTATCCAGGTGCGGGAGGCGTCTAGGTGTGGGAGACGTCTAGGTGCAAATGCAGGAGCCGTCGCAGCGCTTACTGTAAGCACACAGTGCCCCATATTACACAGACAAATAAGGGCAGGCAGGGCATCCGGCCCGTGTTTCTGCCTAAGCCGGATTAACAATTTGTTTTGTTCTTTAAAATCCTCCAGAGGGCAGCAACCGTTACAGGACTTGTAAGCAATTCCGTTACACGATTTGGAATTAGACAGGACTTTTTTTTTTTTGCCTGACCTGAAACCCCATGCAGCAGAACTGATCTGTCGTGCAAAGATTTAATATCTAACATCATTCCAGGAATTAGATCACCGTTTCATCATCTCCCCAAAAGCCCCCCCCCCCCATCCATTTCTCTAGTTTCATTTCTAGTGAATATAGCTTTAAACTTAGCTGAATGGTAACTTGTATATCAGGTGCTGGAACTGGCTGCTTCCTTTTTTTAAACTGTAAAACTAACATCAGTTAGAAACCTCTTTCGGTTTAGTGCCTCATGAGCCTGTTTGCTGTGCGCCCTCCCACAGAGAGGAGGAGAGGTCTCCCCCTCCACCCTCTTTGCTGTTGCCAGCATCCTGGAAGGCTGTGCCTACATCAATGGCTCCCCTCAGAACACCCTCGTACCCGGGGCTGTGGAGCTGGCGGTCCGGCACGGGGTCTTCATCGGAGGGGATGACTTTAAGTCTGGGCAGACGAAGATCAAGTCGGTGCTGGTGGACTTCCTTGTTAGCGCTGGTTTAAAGGTAAGTAGGAACAGTATTAATAGTATCTTATTAATCTGCATAAGGACATTTTCTTTTCACCTGCCCCGTCTTGCTCTCCATGACACACATACGTATGTAGATGAGAGCGCGCTTGGCAGCGAGGGGCAGCCACCTGCAAGGACCCCCATGGCGCTGCCCTGGGGAGACTATTCTGTGAGGCCTGGCTTTCAGTCGACAGCCTTCCAATCACAGGCACACAGGCTTAGCCCGTTGGCCCACAAGCTCAGCTAAGCTGTCTATGAAGTCTGAGTCACTGAAAAAAAATGGAATGTGGAATTGGGCTGTGTTACAGTACATACAGTATTTTGGGTATTCTGCGGTATATTAAAGTCTTTGAGAAAATCTGCCAAGTGGGGGATTTCAAAATACCGCAATAGCTTTGCTTTGGAAAATGCCATTAAAATATTGCATGCCCTGGTACATGTTTGGATGGTATGACTCGATGAAAACTTGGATACCACCTATTGGAATGCACCTTTTCTCATTGGTCAAGCATGATAGGTTGATTAAAATGGTTCGTATTTTTTAACCTCATTGCCCAGTTCTCAGCTGTTAGGGCTGTTTGAGTTATCCCTGCTGAGAAGGCTGCCCCTCTTCCGCTCACAGGCGCGCGGCTGAAACCTGGCGGGCCCCGCGTGTAGGCATTTACGCAGTTTAACCCGAGAGGCACATGCTAATGATTAAAATGCCAGTAATTACACAGGCCGAGCAGCGCTTGTAAATGTTAGGGTAGTGACAGGGGCAGGGAGAGGCAGAGGGGCCCGCCTGTAGCAGGGGATAGCAGAGGCTGACGTGCTGTGCAGAAGGCCTCAAAAATATGTGCACGTTCCTGTTGGCTCTGCTGCGCTGACTCTGGCCCCCGTCAGCGGAGCTCACTGGGTGTCAGCGAGTTCACTCTGGCTGTCTGCCAGCCCTCAGCTTCCAGCCATCCCTGCCCCCCCCCCGCCTTACCCCCACCCTCTCATCACATAGCATCGCCGCAGACTGACTGGGACCCTGACATGTTTACAACAAGTCTGTGATTTAAGGCCTTTCTCTATGTGTGTTGTTGAGTTTGCCAGGAGGAGGTGGCGTCCAATAACATCTCTCACGCTGCCGTATCAGACTAAAGGGAGATATTTTAGACTGGCACAGATATTGACCTAATTTGGGAAGGAACGTGTTTCATCCGCTGCTTCTCTGTTCATTAGCTGCAGACTGGGGGTAAAATCTGAGATCCGGATAAAATGTGGATGTGTGGGAAAGATGCACGGTGGCTTGGCCCGCTGCTACTAACAGAAAAGGACACGCGCTGTTCTTCCGGCTGTCTTCTCTGAGTACAGCCGACCGCCATCGTGAGCTACAACCACCTGGGAAACAACGACGGCATGAACCTGTCTGCGCCGCAGCAGTTCCGCTCCAAAGAGATCTCCAAGAGCAACGTGGTGGACGATATGGTTCAGGCGAACCCCCTCCTCTATGGCCCTGGGGAGAAGCCAGATCACTGTGTGAGTATCCAGGGGCCTGCCTGAGCCAGACCCGCATGCTCCTCCCAGCACCATACATACCATAGTTATTGCACGTGTATTTTATTTATATATACATT